>CM060697.1:27471087-28071087 GCA_030686995.1 Artemisia argyi
GTTAGCTGTTAAATATAAATATAAGATGTAAAATGACATAAAATGACAAATCTATAATTGTAAACAAATGTTTGGATGCTATATCAGTAATTTAAAGTTTTAACAGCTCCAATATGTTTAAAAAAATTTATGAATCAGTTTTTCATTTAAGAGCTATTTGTTTGAAATAAAAGCTTGAAGTTAATGTACCTAAACGGAGCTCCCTCAAGAAAAGATTATTTTTTAACAAAAAGCTAATAGCTCCCTCAAGAAGCTCCTACCAAACAGGCCCTTGGTCATCAATGTGCATAGCCTAAAGACTCCTTTTTTTCACAAGTTGTACCCTCTAGATTTTTATTTTATTTATTTATTATTTTTTTTAAACTATAACCTATTAAACTGAAAATATAAAGTTTATAAAGTTAAAATATTAAACTATCAATAAGTACGAAACTGAT
Source organism: Artemisia argyi (assembly GCA_030686995.1). NCBI lineage: Eukaryota > Viridiplantae > Streptophyta > Magnoliopsida > Asterales > Asteraceae > Artemisia > Artemisia argyi. Next base: position 27,471,525 of record CM060697.1, read on the forward strand.
AAAAAATTGTGTTAACTAATGGACAAAAGGAATCTTCTCAGCTTTTACGGTTTTACCAACCTCCAACCCCCTTTCTAGTGGGCCAGAGGGGTATCTATAACAAATCCCTTTTGATATCAGTTAAATTCATAACTGTAATAATTGATTAAGGCTGTGTTGGGGAGAGAGCTTATAAATACTTATGAGTGCTTAAAATTTTAAAATAAGTTTTGTTTGTCACACAAGTTTATAAATACTTTTATAAGTCATAAGCTTTATAAGCCCAAGCTTATTGAAAGGGTTTATGAGCGTTTATGAGGGCTTAAAGCTAATCAAATTACTTAAATACCTTTCAAATGAATTATCACACTAAAGCTGTAAATATATCTGAATTTAATTTGATGTATTTTTATGTGATTTTAAATTAATAAGTTTCCGCTCTCAGCTCCAGCTCTAGCTCCAGCCCTAATCCATTTCATCAAACATACCCGATGTGTGTTTCATTTCATATTGTTATGTGGTTTAATTAATTATATGCATCTTTTGGATGCTTATAGTGTGTCACATAAATTATATAAAAAAATAATTAAAAAAAAATATAAAAATTTCATGAGTTTATTTTCTCTCTAGATCCTTGTAACAAATTATGTTTAAATCACCAATGTATTAATCCCCATGCAGTGTAACAATATTCTTATACCAAATAGTTTTACGTTCAAATATAGTCTTAAACAGTACATGTGATAGATTTGCGGTGTGCGATTGTTAGTACATATGCCTTTAAAAAATATCAGCTAGTCTAATGGGACCACTCATGTTTAACCAAAAAGGAATAAGAAGTGTTGTTGTTCGCACATAAGATGTGCAAGAAGCCTGGGGGAAGAGAAACAAGCTGGCCTTGCGTACCTCTCTACTATGCCCTTAGGTGACAATGGTAAGAACTGGTTAGTAAGGTAATTGTATCGGCGGCAGAGCTTGTGTTGTGCGTTCTGCCTAGGTTACACTTTTATGTACACACGAGAACCTTTTAAACTTTATTAATATACTAAGATCATCTATAGTACGAAAGAAAGTAAATACGTTTTTAAAATAAATACACCAAATTATATAAGTTAGAATTTATATTTTGAATCATAACAAATTAACAACCAAAATAACAAGATAATAAGATACGGTTAGTTAGAATTTACACTCCAGACGGTATTGGTCCTAGTTGATGAACCATCACTTTCATACCCAAGTTTTTAGTCCTACGTTATCTTTAGAGCATAAGATACGGTTAGTGCCATTGAGATGGTGTCGTGACAAAAATGATATTATCTCAATTATTTATTTATTTATTATTATTATTTTAATTTGAAAACTTATCAACCAGAATAAAACACTTTCTCACATATTTGTTGTGCTATGAGACACCTTTCGGCTCACACATAAAAAGTCCACCGTGTGAATTGGTGATGGTGAAGCACTAGTAGCCGAGGAACGGTATGACATTGGCGCCATAGATCTGGTGTTGTGCCACCAGCCATGTCCTTGGCGCAATTATATTGTATGTTTAAAATTGTACGCGAATGTTTTGTTACTTGACATATACCCGCGTAAAGCGACGGTTTATAGCGACAAATAATTATACTTGTGAAATCATGATTATGGTTCGACTTTTGATGGAAATGTGTGTTTTTTAAGTACAAAGCGTGTATTTTATTAAAAGTAATATAGTGTGTGTTTTTTAAGAGCTGTCAAGTTTTGAATTGGTCAAGAGTAAGGTGTATTCTATTAAGGGATATTTAAGGTTAATATAGTCAAACTATATCAATTTAGTTTCAAGACTCAAGATTTCAAGAATTGATATCCACTCTTTATAAATAATGTAGATGTAGATAATATGGGATGAATTTTAGTGTGTGATATGAGTATACTTTTAAATTGTAATACTTAATTGTACAATTTAATATTATTTGAGGACCAAACTTTTTTTACATATCAAAGGATTAATTTTCACCATCCATCTTTATTTGATTTAATTGATGAGATTAATCATAATAATTTAAAAAACTCACTTTTATCTTTTTTTCTCAAATATTAATATCTTTCAAAACGTTAATCGTTAAACGAAAAAAAAAAATACCGTTACGACGATTATTTAATTATGTTTTTATATAGATAGGCACTTTGATATATTTTTGACAAAAAAAAAAAAAAAAAAAAAAAATCGTGTTTTTCACGTTTTATTTTTTTATTTATTTATTTATTTTTTAAATTTTCATTAAAAAATCATATGTGATTTAACATTAATATCACATGTGATATTGCATATCACATGTGATATTACATATCATGTGTGATTTATCACTAATATCACATGTGATATTACATATCACATGTGATTTTTTTATGCAAATTTCAGTAACGAAAAAAAAGACATAACTTACGCAAGCACTTATGATATAACCCAAGCACTTAAAACACCAGCAAAAGAAAAAAAAAACATAACTTACGCAACTTAAAGGACCAGCATGTACAACTTAAAGGAACAACATAACTAAAGTTACTCAAGTATAAAATTCTCACAATCTATAAAGTTTATTAACGAAAAACATAAAATTAAAAGATATTAATCGCCACAAATTTTGTTACAGTGTACCCGCTGCCGCATCGCGCGGGTACCTTGCTAGTTTAAATTATAAAAAATATGTGAAATATTAAAATGCTTTTAATCTTAACTATTGATTTTTTTTTTTTTAAATAAATGGTGGAGATAAGTTTCTTAGTATGTAAAAAAAGTTTGATATATATATATATATATATATATATATATATATATATATATATATATATATATATATATATATATTATTATTTTTAATTGTTTTATTTGTTTTTATCAACTTTGTTCAAATATGTAAGGATAAGAAAGGATTTAATCGAAGAGTTGATGATAAGGAGTAACATAGTGACGAGTCTTTGTCTATCAATAATTCTTGAAAATTACCATTTGACTATGTTTTTAGATTGGGACTTAATGTGAATTATAGGTATAAGATTGAACAAATGCATTGAAATGTTCCAATAGCATTTGGAAACGAAAGAGCATTCTAATCAGATATTGACGAATCATTTTAGGATACCCCTAAAGAAGAAATATCGCACTCGTCTTTTTTATTCGATTTTAATTACACTAGTAATACTAATGAATTGTATTTCTAACTATGGCTTAGATAGAAGCAATTTTTACTAAACTTGACCGTTTTTATTGACAATCGTATATATTTTTACTCATTTTTTCCTTTATACTGCGGTTAAAAGAATTGTGATCTCGATTACCTTTAACCTTGGTTCCGTCACTAACAAGGAACCTCGTATGATATAGAGTACGTCACAAACTCTTTCACGCATACTACTATTTCTTTTGAAGCATGCTTTTGTTGAACCTTGGTTTTAGTTTTATCAACTAAAAAAAGTTTGATTGATACAAGCAGCCAAATAAAACATCTCATGGAAGTTGTGAAATGTGAACCACTATATAGCCATAAGAGACCCCATGTAGACCACCACAAATGCACTACTTGCAGACTGTGAACCACTGTATGCAAGTTGCAGTGATGGGGCCGACTTTAACGGGACCAGCAGCAAATGACAAATGATTCGCATGCGTAAATCATATAAACACATAGATCGCATAATTTATCTTTACTCAAACTTACCATTAATCTTGGCAAATATACAAAAGATCTTAAAGAGACAGAAAATTAAATATAATTTATCTTTACTCAAACTTACAATTAAGCAGGACTCGATACATTAAAAAAAATAAATAATAAATCAGAGATTTGTTACGAGACTTAACACATAGAACAAATTTTGTTACGTGTGTTAAGATTTGTATCAAAATCATAAGATAATAATAACAGCAACAATAACCGGTCGGCTTGAAACACACGAAAGATTATGACTGTTATTTTTGAGATAATAATCACTCAAAACAATAATCAAAAGATTAACAAAAGGAGAGAGATTTCTACACAACAAATTAGGGTTGTTTATATAGCAAGCACATTTCCCAGTTCAACCCTTGAGCCTCTATTCTTCTTGTTTAGCTACAAGACTTCACTCTTTATGCAATAGCCCTCCATCTTTTATTTTATACTAGAAACCACACGGACAAACAAACACAAATAAAAATAAGAATTTGCAAAGTAACTTATCTAATCCTCCCTTAATTTGGTTGTTAAATAACTCCAACAAGCCTGACTTATTGCTCAAGAATTTACGTTGAGCAACAAGAAGGTGCTTGATAAATATGATTGCTACTTCGTTTGAAGATTCACTTTTATAAATCTTTACAGTACCTTTAGCAATTTTTTCTCTTATGAAGTGAACATCAACTTCAAAAAGTTTTGTCCTCTCATGAAAAATTGGATTGTTTGCAATTTGAATTGTTGACTTATTGTCACAGTAAGAGGGACCAGGAGAGCAACATTGTTGATGCGGATAATCACTAAGTTTTACGATTCTTCTAGGCAGATTACCTAACTGTTGTAATGTAGTATAGTTAAAACACGAGGGATTGGTCGTTCTTTATAAGAATAGTGAAGTAGGCTCGAAGTGTATGTCGAAATAAGTCTAAGGGTTGACGAAAGATTATTTTTGATATTTTTTGATATTTATTAGAAAGCAAGTAAAAGCTCGGCTCGGAAGAGTTTAGTTTTTAACTACTAAATAAATTACAAATCAAACTAAAACTAATCTAAATGAAAGGAAAAGTAAATCGGTGAATTTTTTGTAAGAAGAAAACATAATTACATAGAATTTCATTACTCCATAGTTAATCCTATTATGTAGTCTAATTGGCACGTCCTTGTTAAATGCAATGCAGATGCATTCCTTATTATCAGTTATGGTTTGGTCAGTCCCACGTCTATAGAACTATTCTCAGTGTACGACGCCTAGGCCTGCATCGGGCCGCTCCCGACCCGTCCCAACTCGATCCCGACTATTCCGAATCTCGACAAGCCGGAAAACACAAACCGAGTCCTGATCCGATTAAACTCAGTTCGGTTTCGGGACAATCAGGACGGGACGGGACGGGATCTATCGGTTTGATCGGTTTTGTTTGCTGTTTTTTGGTTTTCAACCCGTTTCAACCCGATCCCAACTTTCCCGAATCCCGGCAAAACGGAAAATACAAACCGAGTCCCGACTCATCGTCGACGCCTATATGAATTGTCAAGCACACCTTTCAACTAGCCTACACATTAGATACTTCACATAGATTAACTAATTCAAAGACATAATTAACTAGTCACGTTTTAGTGCACGTTCAAGCTATTATATTTTCCCTAGTTAGTTTTCCAACTTCTTATGCGGACACCATTCAACAAGAGACGACAATACAATAATCAATAAGTAGGTTTCATTCAATCCTAAGCAAATACTAAGTGATCTAGCCTAGCATGATAATGAAAAGAGAAGCAATTAAATAAATGAAACAATAACACATGGACATGATTTAATTATTAATTGATGAACTTATGTTTCACCAAACATGAAGACATCAATGGCCAAAAGGCCTACAAAAGCTTAGAAAAATGTTCTAGGGTTTATCCTCCAAAGTTGAACAATTATAACGAAAACAATGCGAATATATATATATATATATATATATATATATATATATATATATATATATATATATATATATATATATATATATATATATATATATATATATATATATACACACACACACACACAGATACACACAATTGTGACGGCGTCACTTGTTAAGTGTGATGTCGTCAGTTTGTACCAGTCTCTTAGGGTTTTGTTTCTGCATCGACTTAATTGTAACGACGTCATGTTAGGGTTGTGACATCGTCAACCTTCAAATCTTTCGACATGACACCGTATGCTTGAGGTCATCTCCAAAATATGAATGGTAATCACCTCCTAGGTGACGGCATCACTTATTAGACTGTGACACCGTCACAAGGCCTTCTCGTGACGATTTTTCCCGATGTTATCGTTTTCTTCGTTTTCCCATCTAATCGAGCTCAAAATGCTTCCTTTCTCAGCATTTGGTTCTCAAGTACCTAAAACTCAAACTGAAATGATTTATGACAATAAATGATCAAATATATACGAATTTAGAGGCTAAATGACCCCTTAAAACCGTATGAAACTAACATCATCTAATATCTCTACACTAGGGATTTGCTTGTCAAGCAAATACGCTGTTAATACAAATATCTCCTAAAAACGTAATTTATATTTTCCAATCTTTGCTAAATTTTGTTAACGACAAAGTGTGAACTTTATTTTTAGCAAAGCATAAATATGGTTAAAGTCTTTTACTAATAATATCACAAGTCTTTTCTTATTACAATCTAAACATCACTTTAGCTACACATACATTTTTATACTATAAGTTAATGCTAAAATTGGAAATGTATGATTACATCATGGCATGCATCACTTTGATATATTTGTAAGATTGTGAAGATCATTGGAAGATTTCATATATGTTATGCTTAGATCTTCACTCATAGAATCATGGAAAAATATTGTGTATATTTTGGTTAGATTTGATAAAAGATTTTGGAGATTTTTTGTCAGATGTTGGCGGAACCAAAACATGTACAAGGACGGAACCCTTTATTTGGTTCCGTCCCATCCATGGGTTGCTAAAGCTCCTTGCCTATAATGGCAACCCACATATTGGTGTTTTCTCATCACTTACAAGCATAAACTACATTATACTTTCTCTCATTCATTTCTAACTCATTCATATTCTATTTAGTGAACTTTTTTGTAGCAAGAAGATCCAAGCATTACAAGCTTCAACAAAATGTTGCAATACTTGTTCATTTGTTGTTATGTGAATTATAGTTATTCGTACATCATTGTTTGTACCAAACAATCATAAACCCTCTATAGTGATCGGTTAGTATTTTAGTCCTCAAAATACAAAGTGTGTCGGGAGTAGTTGTACCATTGTAAAAGAACTCAACATCTAGCTTTGTGTCGGTAATCTTGTGTAAGCGACGTGTAAGGTTTTCTCAGCCGGTTAAAGGAGCTTGTTGATTAGTGAAGGATACTCTTGACTCGGATACTCGGGGAGTGGAGTAGGGCAAGTAAAAAGAGTCCTTGTAGACCGAACCACTATAAAAATCCGTGTGGAAAACTAGAAGGGGGTTGAATAGTTTACCGTTTAAAATCTTTTTAACTTGTTTAATTATGTTTTGAAACTTTCCGTTTAATCAAAGATATATACACAAACACAATATATAACATGCAAGTATAAAGAAATAAACGATCAAACCACAACACGTGTATTTATCGTGGTTCGGCTACAAGGACTCTTTTTCCTTGCCCTACGTCCATGCCCTGAGTATCCAACTCGAGAGTTTCTTTCACTAGTCAATAAGCTCCTTTCACCGGCGGAGAAAACCTTACACGTCGCTTATACACATTTACCGACACTAAGCTAGATGTCGAGTTCTTTTACAAGGGTACAACCACTCCCGTTAGTTATTTTACAAGGGTACAACAACTCCCGTCACACTTTGTATTTTGAGGACTAAAATACTAACCGATCACTATTGAAAATACACAATCAAATGAGGTGTAAACTACACAAGTCTACACAATGCTAAGATAACAAGTCTTGCAACGTTGTGATGAATACTTGTAACTTTTTATGAACTCGTGAACTTCTTTGCTACAAAAAGAAACTTCACATATGAAATGAGATGTTAAAGGGTTAGATGAAAGAATGAATGAATGTGTGTGAAAATATAATGTAGAGTGATAAGCCAAAATCAAACATGTGGCTTGGTATTTATAGCAAAACCTTCTGCAGGTCTGGGTGATACGGCGGAACCCTCAGATGGGTTCCGCCAGTGTACCCCCAGGGTTCCGCCAGGCTTGTAGTTGGTTTTGCAATAAATCATACAAACCAAACATTGTCACATCTCATAAAAACTAGTCAAACACAAACTTGTGCAAGAAAACTTATGGTTAGTCAAACACACTATCTTTCCATAAATGTATATTGACAAACTTATGGTTAGTCAAACAAACTATCTTTCCATAAATGTATATTGAAAAACTTACCATAAATGTGATGTGACATTTCTATTTTAAGAAATAAAAAGTGTTGTGTTTAATGTGAAATATAAAATGTAGCAAATGTCTAATTATGCAAGTCTTAAAACTAAGATTATGATTTACTTAGAAACTAAAGTTTACATTTTGTCGTTAACGAAACTTAGCAAAGATCGTAAAATATAAATAACGTTTTTAGGCGATATTTGTATTAACAATCCGTATTGTGGTTTGATCATTTCTTTACTTACTTGCACTTTACTTATTGTTTGCATTAGTCGATATCACAAAAAGTTTTCAAAGCAAACTAAATTTTAGAACGGTAAACTATTCAACCCCCTTTCTAGTTTTCCACAATTGGCATCAAGAGCTACGTTACTCAAGCTTTTTAAAATATATTGTATTTTAAAACTTGGAGCGATCCATGGATTTTGAAAACTTCAAAGAAGGGCAATATATGTAAAGACCACCACTATTTGAACAAAATGGTTTTATCTATTGGAAAAACCGTTTTGAAATTTATGTGAAATCAAAAGACATAGATCTTTTGTATATAATTATAGAAGGTGATCACAAAGCTATAATTAAAGATATTGCAAGTGGTCGGGATGAAGATATTTCACTTACTAAACATAGTAAAGAACAAAAGAAATTGATTGCTAAAAATAATGAAGCAAAAATGATGCTTTACAATGCTTTACCAAGAAAAGAATATGAAAGAGTCTTTATGTGTAAAATTGCTAAAGATATTTGGCAATCTTTGATAATCACTCATCAAGGAAATTCACAAGTCAAGGATAACAAAATTGATCTTCTTGTTCAACAATATGAATAATTTGTTATCCTCGAAGATGAAACAATTGATAGTGCATTTGCTAGATTAACACCATCATTACTTCTCTTAAAGCACTTGATGAATCCTTTTATAGTAAGAACTTTGTCAGGAAATTCCTTAGAGCACTCCATCCGAAGTGGAGAGCAAAAGTGACGGCCATTGAAGAATCTAAAGATCTTTCTAGCATGTCACTTGACGAGCTAATTGGAAACCTCAAAGTTCATGAAATGGTGATGGAAAAGGATTCTGAGATAGTAAAGGGAAAAAGAGAAAAAGGTCAATTCAATTGCCTTAAAAGCTAGAGTAGAATCAAGTGATGATGAAGAATCAAGTTCGGGTAGTGATGATGAAGAATATGCCATGTCCGTAAAAGACTTCAAGAAGTTCTTTCGAAGACGAGGTAAATTTGTAAGGCAACCTAGAGATGACAAGAGACCTTTCTGAAAAGACCGTGATGACAAGAAAGGAAAGGGTGAAAGAAAATATTTTAGATGTGGAGATACAAGTCATCTCATAGGAGAATGTCCAAAGCCATTAAAAAGAAAAACTCAAAGAGCTTTTGTAAGTGGCGCATGGAGTGAAATCTAAGATGATGATGAGGAGCCAAAGAAAGACGAAATTGCTCTCATGGCTGAAGACTCAATTGAGGTACACTCCGATTCATCTTGTTCTTCTATTGATGATGACACATTACAAAAATAATACAACAAGCTATGTGAACTAAGTTTAAAAATCATTAACAAAAACAAATTTTTGAAAACTAAAAAGGAATTTTTGGAAAATGAAGTTTATGAATTAAAAGAAAAATCTAAACGTTTAGAAAAGAGTAAAACTATTGACACGGTATGTACATCACGTCAAGAGTTTAAACTTGAAATTGAAAAGCTTAAAATCACACATGATGATCTTCTCAAACAAAACTCAATATTTAAAAGGTTCGATAAAAGTATTTCTTGTGCGGATGAAATAATGAAAATTCAGGAACCTTAAGTAGTCTAACGAAATAAGCCGAAAAAGTACAAGAAACTGTTCCAACTGTCTCAGTGACCCATGGATCAGACGGAACCAAAAATAGGGTTTTGTCCGTTGATCCAAAGGGATCCATGGGTACTATAGCAGAACAGAAAACTTGTACATCGGCTCGTATAGAATTTGTTCAAGTAAAAAATAAATCGAATTCTAAGTCGACTGGAATAAAACTAAAACCAGCCATTAAAATAGGAGTAGGACTTGCTAAAAAAGAATTTAGAACTAAAACTACTCAGCAAAGGCTTAAAACACATATTCCTAAACTCCTCTTTCCTAAATGTAACCACAACACGCAACATAATTATCAAAATGGTTGGAACCAAACCTTTCCTAGACATTATCAAGTTCCTAACTACATGCCTTGGAACTCATATCCACCATTCCATATATGAATCAAATGATTAAGCAAAATGGCTCATGAGATATTGGGGACCAAACGTTTGAATGTTTACATAAAATAGGTATGCTTGAAAGTTGGTTTGGAACTAGATGAGTGGATAAAGGACAGTGATTGCTTAATACATATGATGGGTAACAAAAGCCTCTTATCAACTTATCAAGAATATGACGGAGGTAATGGTACTTTTGGTAGCAAGCTTAAAAGCAAAATCATCAGAATAGGTACAATCTCTCATGACTATCTCTCTCTCTATTGATCATGTTGCTCACGTTGATAACCTAGGTTTTAATCTTCTTATTATAAGTCAACTATATCGTAAAAAGAATAACATCGTATTTTGTGAAAACGAAAGTAAAATACTAAAAGACAGAATAACTATAGCTAAAGGTGTTTTGAAGAACAACTTATACGTATGAAGATTGATAAAAACATCTAGAGATAAACTTTGCCTCACCTCCTTAGATGATTTCTCAACTCTTTGGCATAAACGTTTAGGTCATGCTAATATGAGACTTATCCAATCTCTATCCTCAAAAGAACTAGTTAGAAACCTACCTAATTTGAAATATGACCAATACTTTTCTGATGCTTGCAAAATTGGTAAACAAGTTCAAAGTAGCCATAAGGCTAAAAATATGGTGTCTACTTCTAGGTGTCTAGAAATTTTGCATATGCATTTGTTTGATCCATCCGCTATCCAAAATTATGGAGGCAACTTCTACACATTGGTCATAGTAGATGATTATTAAAGATATACTTGGACAAAATTTTTGAAAAGTAAGAACGAAGCTTTTGACCAATTTGAAATTCTTAGTAAGAAAATTCAAAACCAAATAGGAAATTGCATTGTGTCAATTTGAACGGATCATGGTCGTGAATTCGATAATGAAATACAATTTGGAAATTTTTGTGATAAAAATGGTATAAATTTTTGGCTCCTCGTACTCCTCAATCTAATGGTATAGTAGAACGTAAAAATCGGACACTTCAAGAGATGAGTAGAACAATGCTTAATGAATAAAACATTCCACAAAAGTTTTGGTGTAACGCCGTTGACACATCAACTTATATTCTAAACCGAGTCTTAATTCGACCATTTTTGAACAAAACTCCATATGAATTATATAGAGGTAAAAAACCTACACTGGAATATTATAGAGTGTTTGGAAGTAAATGTTTTATACTAAACACCAAGGATTATCTCACTAAATTTGAACTAAAGTCTTATGAAGGTGTGTTCCTTGGATATTCGCAAAATAGCAAAGCTTACATTGTTTTAAAAAAAGAAACCTTAAGAGTCGAGGAATCGTTAAACGTAACATTTGACAAAAGTCCACCTCCCTCTAAGATATCACCTTTGGTAGATGATGACTTAGTTGAAAGTCAAGTCATTGAAAATCAAGACAAAATAAATAATGACAAGGAAGATGAACTATTAAATAAAGAAATTGTCAATGTCAAAGAATCTAAAAGTCGTCCATTAGATAGTGTCATAGGAAAAATTAATGAAAGAAACTTAAGATCAAAAGTTCAAAATCAAAGTAACTTCTTTTGTTTTGTGTCAACCATTGAACCCAAAAATATAAACGAGGCTATAAAAGATGAATCATGGTTGATAGCTATGCAAGAAGAGTTAAACCAATTTGTTAGAAATGATGTTTGGACACTAGTTCCTCGACCAAAAAGTCAAACAATAATTGGAACAAAATGTGTCTTTCGAAATAAAATGGATGAAAATGGTGTAGTGTCTAGAAACAAAGCTAGGCTAGTATCAAAAGGTTTAATCAACAAGAAGGCATTGACTATGATGAAACTTTTGCTCCGGTTGCTAGGCTCGAGTCTATTAGAATTTTACTTGCATATGCATCTGCACATGATTTCAAACTTTTTCAAATGGATGTTAAAAGTGCATTTTTAAATGGCTTTATCAATGAAGAAGTATATGTTGCTCAACCTCCGGGCTTCGCCGATTTTGAAAAACCTAATAATGTTTAAAAACTTAAAAATGCTTTATACGGACTTAAGCAAGCTACAAAAGCATGGTATCATAGTCTAAATATATGTTGACGATATCATATTAAGAAAAAGGATTCACATATTATCATAGTCTAAATATATGTTGATGATATCATATTCGGATCAACTTGTCAAGAGTTATGTGATGATTTCTGATAAAAATTTATTTGATGCGTTTTTAAGTGGTCATTTAAGCCCTAAGTCATGAATTTATGATCAAATATTGCCTCAAATCGTTTCTTTTCTCACTTTAGGTACTTGGGACATGATTTCTGGAATATGGAGCATTTTGGACGTTTTTAGGCTCAAGAATGAAGAAAACAAGAAAAGTCAGGATTTACACCTGACGGCTTCAGGCTTGGATGCCGACACCAGCACTTGAAGAATGAAGCTGATGAAATTTAACACGTGACTCCCCATAAAGATTTTGAAGGTTTGCACTTGACAGCGTCAAGTGCAATTAGATGGAGGCCGTCAGGCTTTGGGATTACACGAGAAGGCCCAAAATCCATAAGGAGGGACGACGTCAGGATGCTGTTTGGGCGATACGAAACCCTAAAAAGTGGCGTTCTGACGGCGTCAAGACTTATAACCTGACACCGTCAACTTGTAATATATATATATATATATATATATATATATATATATATATATATATATATATATATATATATATATATATATATATATATATAGTTTTAGAATTTTCATTCATTAGTATGGTGTAACTTTGTGTAACCGTAGAGGCAAACCCTAGGGACGAATTTTCAGAGATTTCAAGGGTTCCCAAACCCTCTTTTCTCTCATGTTTCATTAAAGATAAGTAATCTTTTAATTATTCAATATGTCTATGTGTTTTTCGATTATCTTTTATGCTTTTCTTCCTTTTAACATGCTAGCTTAAGTGATTTAGTGTTTGCTTAGATCTAATAAAACCTAGTTATTGATTGTTGGTGAGTTACTTATTGTTTGGTTGATTGATTCACGTTAGGCTTAAGAAAACTGGCTAATCTCCTTTGTGTAACAAGCTTGAACGTCTTAAGAAACATAATCGGATGTACACTACGGTTTTATTGGTTGTATTTAATTCATGAGTAGACTTTGATGATTCTTTGATAGGGTACTAAACGTGTCGTCATAAGAGGAGATATATATTCATAGAGTTGGGGAAGGACATGCACGCCCCTACGACCGGTATTACGGGATACAACCCTTCAATTAAACAATTGTGACATTCAAAAAACTAACAAGAGATAACTAGGGAGTAGTGAAATATAAGTAAACAGGTTTGTCTCTTATACGAAGTCTACCACATTTACTTTTCATGTTATTTTTATTTTATAGTTTTAGTTTAATTTGTAGTTTTTGAGTTAGTTGACTAGCAACTAATTCTGCCACTCTTCGAATACCCGAGATTTTTGCTTGCTTTAATAAAATATAAAATACAAAAAGAATCATCCATCACCTTTAGACCTAGTTGACCTACATTTCAATCCTAACGACACTATTCTCTTAGAGAACGATTAATCCTCCGGACGTGCCATATACACGATCAGGTAAAACCTCTGTCGAGGAATAGGTATTGTTTAGGTTGAATTTTATTTCATTTAGGTCTACTCACTAGATTCCTATCAAGTGAGATTTTTTATTTTCTTTTCATTATCTTTCTATCTTTTCTTTGTGTCTTTGTTCATAATTTTCATTGACTTTTCCGTTCACCATTGTGGAAACGCGAATGCACCATACTACCAACCACGAAATTCACCCACTCCAAATGAGAGGTAAAACCTCAAAATCCCATGAGAGGTAAAACCTTTTTGTGAGGTTTCAAAACTCGCATCAAGTTTTTGGCGCCGCTGTCGAGGAATAGGTATTGTTTAGGTTGAATTTTATTTCATTTAGGTATACTCACTAGATTCCTATCAAGTGAGATTTTTTATTTTCTTTTCATTATATTTCTCTCTTTTCTTTGTGTCTTTCTTTGTAATTTTCATTGACTATTCCGTTCACCATTGTGGAAACGAGAATCCACCATACTACCAACCACGAAATTCACCCACTCCACATGAGATCTCAATGTTCAAACAACATCTTGATGAATCTCTATATGATGCGTGGAATCGTTTCAAATACATACTTCAAAAATTTCCTCATCATGGCTTCGATTTGTGGTCCCTAACTCAAATCTTTTACAATTGTGTCGACTAATATGCCAAAAGGGACATTGACTATTTTGCCAACGGAGACCTTAGGGAATTAAGTGCTAAAGAAGCATGGGAAACCATAGAGAATTGTGCTCAATACAATTATAAATTAGACAACCCAGCAAACAATATTACAAATCAATTGATAACAAATTTCATGGATCATGAAACAAGTTTGTTTGGGAATGAGAAGGGTAGAGTTGAGGTACCTAAGTGCATGTCATGGTTAGGCACTAACATAATACAAGATGAACACATAGGTGATCTTGATAAGATGGAGGATAGAGTAAAAAATCTAAGCCCACCAAGTACCCCACAAGTCCTACCATCGTTTAAGGCATACACACTGCCCGTGACTTACCCGGAAGAAGTAGAAGAGAATTTAGGAATCCCAATGGAGGTAGAACCTTTAAACCAAACATAATTACAAGATATAGGTTTGAATACTTGTAGCCACAACCTTACCCTTAGTTCTAGGGAATTTCCTAATATTGATGAACCGGAACCTCAATCTTTACACAAATTTTCATCCTTAGATATACATCTAGGAGACAAAAGAGGAACTGACCCACTCATCAACCCATATTATCCGGTTAGGATGAAGGAAGCCATCACACACCCCCTTTCACTTTACATGGCATATTTCCACCTTAAGGGTGTGTATCACTACTTCCACCCGCACTTAATCCTAAGTGTAGGGAAAATCTCCCTTATTTCCATTAAATAATGGTAGAGGCAAGTTCGTGACTCGAACAAAAACAAGCACTTCTTGGGAGGCCACCCATATTTTTAATTGTTTGATGTTTTTATTTTATTTGTTTGTTTGTGTCATATATGCTTAATCATAATTGTTTAATTTTCATGTTTCGAATAATTCATGAAAATGCTTTATTTTGTTTTTAACCTCGTCTTAATTACATATAACGGTATTTTGCAAAAAGCTAAGTGTAGGGAAGATCATATTTGTTTTTAAAGAACGAATTGAACATGGATGATAACTATTAGAGATTAGCATACATATTAGTACCTGTTAGAGTCAAATGCTTGTATCGATTCACAATGAATGTTTTGTAGGATTCCAGGTAATAAAAATTACATTTTCGAGAAATTTTCCGGAAACAAAATATAAAGAATTCTGTCAGATCACTTCTAACGGCGTCAAGGGTCATAACCTGACGGCGTCAGGTGTTATATTTGAAAATTTTTCCAGGTTTAGTTTTTCTGCTGGAGTTGTATAGTTTTGTAAAATCTTTAATTTTAAACTCCAGGAATCTGCAAACATTTATTTTGCAAGCATTATATCTTTAATCGCTTTCTAGGATTTACTTTTATATAGAATTTACAGTCGATTTTATGCGAGGTTTCAAGTTTGTTTTCTTAGGTGTTTGGGAGTATTAGTTTCTTTCATTTTCATTTATCTTTACTTTTATATTTTTTTATTTTGAGCATTGTGACAATGTTCGATTTAAGTGTAGGGAGGGTAAATTGAGATACCTTAGAAACTATAACTTTACTTAATCTTTGATTTTTTTAATAGTAGATGTGTAATAAAACTAAGAGAAATACTTGTTAAGGTAATTTAGGCACAAAATTTAAAATTTTTTGCAACATATAGGAGTGAAACTTTAATCTTAATATGCGTCTCATGGATAGAAATTGTTTGACTAGCACAAAAAACCGTACCACTCCAAAATTTTCACCCAAATATGTGAGGTTCGCCTATAGATCTTTAGGAAAAAGCATTCATTGTTGGTGCTTGTGAGTGTACCGGTACTATTTAGATGCTAGAACTTGCGTTAGCGATGTATCCTGAGACCGCTAGTGAGACTACATTCATGTAGTTAGGATTTACTATATGATAAGAGGCATTAGGATAACCCATGTTTTAAACCTGTGTTATAATTACATTGACTTCATTGGTCAAGTAATTTTCCCACACCTTTGCGTTGTACTCATTTTTAGTACATGATAACCAGTCCACCCCTCAGAGCCTATCTTTTTCGTTTCTACCTTTAAGCATTTTACTCAAAGGAAGAATTTTTTTATAATCCACCCCCAAATGTACACCCAAATCGCCTTAGCCTTCCTTGTATGCACTCATCTTTAGTGCATTATTGTTACATGTTTAAACCCTTAGTTAGTTGTCTAATTGATTACATTGTTGCTAAGTCGAGTCATATCTTGTACATATTGTTTTGGGATGATTGAGACTCATGGGTTAAAGTACTAATGTTATGGAGTAATGGGGAAGAATATCATTTATTACCCCATATATGCGTTAATATCTTAAAGTACTCCAAGTTTTTCAATGAATCAGAGGTAATTTTTGGAAGGAATTTTATTGTTACTACTAAGTGTAAGGTTGATTTCGCACTTGCGGAATTGTGTGAAGGTATGGAAGTAGATGTTATGCTTGCGGAATTGTGTGAAGGTATGGAAGAAGCTAAGGAAGGGAAGGAAGAGGTTGTTAAAATAGGCAAGGCTATTTGGAAGAAAGCACCACTTAATAAATTAACCCAACCCTCAACCTCAAAGAATAACAATTCCACATCATCATCATCATCATAATCATCTAGTTCACCACCAAATTCACCACAAAAAGTTCAACCCTTATCTCAAGAACAAAAGGAGGCTATCTTGGAAAATTTGGAGATGAAATTTCATGAACTTACGGAAAAGAAGCCTATGATAGAAGTGTTGAATAACTATATGACCTATCGTAAGAAATTGGATTTGATTATGATGGCTAGATCTAGGCTAGAATACAAGACTTTTGATGAAGTAGATAGAGAAAGAATTGTGGAGAATGGATTGCCTAAGAAAATGAGTGATCTAGGGAATTTTATTTTACCAATTAAGGTAAATGGAACAACTCTGTTGTATGCATTGGCCGATACAGGATCAAGTGTGAGTGTTATGCCATATCCTTTATACAAAAGGTTAGGACTTAGTGATGAGTGCTCAAACACTCATCATTTTTGGTCAAATCTGAACTGCAAAACATACAAAAACACTCAGAAATGCATCAAAATACTGAAAATATTTCAAAATTGTGTTTTATATGTTTTAGATGCAAAAAGAGTAAAAACAGATGAAAAATGTACAAAGTTTGCAAAACTGGCAGTTTCAGTCCCCCAACTTTCATACAATGTCAAAACTAGTCCCTGGTCATTCAAAATATGGAAAATTATCACCAAAGGTCCTTTTGAAATCATAAGTTGTCATATTTAGTCCTTTGGTGAAAAATCTCAAAAGTTTTGGAAATTTACAAGTTTAGTCCCTGTAACTTCATAATTTGGCAGAAAAGGTCCCTGGTGGGATATTTTTGGAAAATCATTCAATTTTGGTCCTTGGGAAATCACCAGTTGGCAAATATGGTCCTTGGGTAAATGGTTTGAAGAAATTACAGTTTTGGTCCCTCTAGTTTCACATTTTGCATTTTTGGTCCTCGGGATTTAAAATTATGGAAATTTAACTTTTGTGGTTCTTGGATTATTGGAGTTTGGAAAGATGGGACCTTATGACTACTTTGGGAAAGTCACAACATCAGCCCCTCGTGTTTCAGAAATTACACATTAGGTCCTTGTGATTAAATACTAAACCAAACCACCCTTTGTATTAAAATTCCAAATCCAAACAAACCAAATAACAAATCCAATCCACCCAACACCCTTACCCAGCCCATTACTAATCCCAGGCCCAAGCAAAAAAATAAACCACCCCGTTTTTATTATTCCTCCCTCAATCAACGCCTCCTTTGACTTCCCCTTTTCCCACTAAAACACCATCCCCCACCTGCTTCCCTGCTACAACTCTTCCACACTCCATCTCCCCCCTCCCCCACCTCAGCAAACCCACACTTTGTCCCCTCCACCTCACTAATACCTCCAAACCTTATTAAATGCACACAAATCCCACAAGTTACCAAACCCAGTTGTAAAAAAAGATTTTGCCGCCAAAATTATTGAAGGGTCAAGATCAATTGGCAGTCATCCAAGGGTCCATATAAGGTGTGGGAAATGCTCAGGAACCCCACCTAGACCTTATAAGTCAAGAAAGGAGCAAGCAGAGAAGGAGTTAGATAGTTAGTGATTAGTTTAGTAGTAAGTAACTTAGCTTTCCAATTTAGCTTAAATTTCAAATTCTATTGTAATCTTTTTCTGTATTAAGTACTCTTAGTGTATTTGGAACTCATTTTACTTAGTAATTTCAGGTTTTAAGTGCTAATATTTAAATTTGCAATTTCAAGTTTAAATTTCAATTTCTTAAGTATAGTATTGAATCTTGTTGTTTAGAGTGTGTTCAAGCTTACCTGAGTTTATTCATAATACTTTCTGGGTAATTGAAGCTTTAGAACCTATTTATATTCAGTTTCATAAAAATTCATAAAAATACTAAATAAATAGAGCAAAATAAAAAAAATCACTGTAGAAGGAAGTCCAGGCTATATCCTAGTACAATTTGGATGGAAATGATGTTGGCAGCCTCTTGGAAAGTTGTTAGGGTGGTTTTGAGCCTTTGTACCTCACATATCCGTACCTGCACATACAAAAATACAAAAACATACATTCTCTTGGCATATTTGGTTAGTATTTGGTGTTTTTGGTCTGATTTTGGGTCTAAAAAGGATGTGTAAATAAGCACACATCAAAACTCCCCCAGACGAAGGTATTGCCGTGCCCTCATGCAATGTCATCACCTCACGCTTAAGAGATAAATAACTTCAAAACCTCTTTTTATTGACTTTGGAAAGTAGCAAGGATGTTCGAAAGAGATCTCAAAATCATTTATTCCCAAAAATGCTCCGTTTTCCAATTTTCATGAATAACATCTATCACTATTATTTTTGTACTTTTTCATTTTTATATATGTGACCGTTTGCTTGACTTTCATTATCTTTCAATAATTATTATGGTCAACGAGTAGAAACACTTCTCATGGAGAAATGACCATACGGATAAAAATCGTCATCCTTGATTTTTCACAAGCCCCCAAACTAAGCATAAAAATGAGATCACAGCTTATCTACAAGTTAGATACTAACACTACCCATAAGAGTTACTTGTGAAAACTTCCTACTCCTATTTCCTAAATTGTGTATCTCAAGATTTTATTTTTGTGGGAAATGAATTGCTTCATATATTCTCGTTTCAATAAATTTTTAGTCCGATAGTGATACCAAGTTTAAAACGCTAAGTAGTTTTTCATTTTCTTTCAAGAACCACTGCTTTAGAAATTTGGTCCACATCAAGTTTTTGGGTACATACAATCTCTTATACAAGTTGCGGAGTACTACACGTGCACCTCATGTGACTAATTCAGAATCATCCACATGCACCTCACGCGCCAACAACTTTTATACACTTAAGCTCTTATTCAATACATCTTTCACTTTTCAATTTTTTTTCTTTTCTTTCTTTCACTTTTTTTTTCATCATACTTTTTTCTTTTCTTATCATTTTTCATTTTTTTTTTCACTTTTTTCAACATTGGAAGCCTATCGGGTAGCTCCAAAACCACATACATACCAACTTTTGATTTTTCATTTTTTTCTTTTGATGTGTCCTTGATATGTACCCAACTTCTAAAGCAAAGATTCTTTTAAGGAAATAAGAAACTAAATATTGCCCAAACCTAAATACCACTAATTAACCTAATACGTCTATTATATATTGGTGAAACAATTTTGTGGGAGCAAAAAGTCACAAGTACCTTTCATGAGCTCTAAAGAGAACCAACTACTCCACGTTTAGCATCAAACTTCTAAATAAACTCTATCATTTCTCGCTCTTCGCAATTTAAGATCCCAAATAATGAAACCAGCGAATGCTTAGCCGATAATCAGCCACGCATATCTAAAGTCAGTTACGGAAACTTGTGAATTCTTCTTTTCTAGAAGAAGAATTCACATTTTATAGCTCCTTATGTAAAAGACTAGCGAAGGCTTTTAAGCTGCGCATGTATAAAGTCAAGTACGGGAACTTGCAGATTCTTGAGAAAGAATTCGCATTTTATAGTTCCTGTTGTAAAAGACTAGCACAAGCTTATGTGATTATCATTGGTTAAGGGAGACAAGCTAGAGCTCAACATGCCCGATCAAGCCGGAATATTTATTTCTACTCTCACCAGTAGGAAAGTCAAAACAAGGTGTCAAATCTTATTATTATTTACCTATCATATCATCATTTCATCATTTATTTTATTTATTTATTTATTTTTTAATAAAAACGTGACCAAAATTTTAAATTTTGGTGGAAAACGGAGTTGCGCAAGTAAACAGCTCAGACAAAAGTATCAGGTCAAATCGAATCGAAGATTCACCACCTCAGACTAAAGTGAAACATTGTCCTCAATGTTTTAAGGGTACGGGTAATCCTACGTAATATCTAAGGCCGTTTATTAAGTATGCCAAGATATAAACGTTAGTCGATAAGATTTTGGATATGGTGAATTTCCGAAAGAGCAGCGAAGAATGAGACTCAAGTGGAGAGAACGACAAAACACGAGCACGAGAGTCCTCAATCTTCGAGGAAATTCCTGGACATTCACAAACAACCACGAAAACACGAGTTTGGAAAGCGTCGACCCCCCTCACGTCACGTTACTAAAGAAATAAGAAAATTAAGAAGATGAAAAAGGATAAGCATGGGGTGCCTCCTGTAGGATCTACCCTTGATAGATCTTGAGCCAATGGATCAATAGCTTACTAACGTAATCACTAGCAAGACTATATGAACAATCTCTGTGAGCTTGTATCTATTGCAGAATATAAATACAAACGGTATACTAAATACTTTGATCCTCTATGGATCGTTTTATTATTCACTAATAATTGTTTTTGACACGTACAGAGTACAATGACCTAGGGTTCCTTTTATACTACAAGAAACCTTAACCTCTGTTACAAGAAACGTATATTCATAAAACTCTATAAGATATTCTACATATCTTATCCTAAAATAACTAACTCTTATCTACGGATTAACTATATCCGCAGAAACTAATGCATCAGCAGAATCCAGATCATCAGCAGAATCTATATAAGCTTCAGCAGAATCCTGTCAGCAATATCCATCAGCAGTATCTATATGCTGACTTCAATAATTCCTTACAATCCTCCCCTAATCATGCAGTTAACATTGTTAACTCAAAGATTCTTGATAGATCTTTAATTCCAGAAGAAGAGGATTGATCATGAACTTCAGCAGCAAAGAATCTTCATCAGCAACATCTCTAAGATCAACAAAAACATGAAACCACCATTCTTTGCAGCAACAAATGACCAAATGTACATCAAAACATAAGTTTCATACTATTCTCATTTCTTCAAGGTGTGTTAACTCCTGTGAGAGGTGAATCATAGAAAATAATGGATTTGATGTCTCTTTACCAGTAGCCATTACTACTGGAGTAGCCAAATGTTTTAGTTCGCAAACTATGGTAACTGATAACCATATGATTTTTAGCAAATCATCAGCTATAAATGGATTTGAGAAGCCTTTACCTATAGCCGTTCGCTCAGGACTAGTCAATTATTTTGGTTGATTAAATCACCTTGGTAAATTGAATACCAAGTATGGTTATCCACTGCCTTTACCACAAGCTATACATTTGTGGGCTAGCCAATTATTTGAAATCCATAAGGAAAAATCCATGGTCAATTGACAACCATCCAACTCTCAGCTGTGAAGCATGGGTGAGTTGAGAGCCCAATAGTTTTTAGCAAACTATTACAGCTATCAACAGATTTGACTTGTCTTTACCAAAGCTGTACTCTTTGGACTAGCCAACTTTTTGATGAAATAGTCAACATCATGGTAAGTTGATAACCAGATAAGGTTTAGTAAATAACCGACACCAAAACCTGCATACAACATACAAAAGACTATAAAAATCGGCTAGTTTTTTTTTTTTTTTTTTTTTAAATAGAGAAAATAAACAAACAAAAATATACAATACCATTATCCAATCATCTCAGAGAAGTCTCAAGATGAATAACATGCTGAGCCTCCAATTCCATTTTAACCAGAAGACTTCTTCTGATTGCTCTAACCAGTTGTTCAACATGATGCATATCATTCCCAATCATATCAGGAGGAACATTTAAGTTCACCTCCAGCATTTGCTTCATAACATCTATAGTGATTGGATATATCACATCTCCCCAGCAGTATAATGTTTTACTAGTAGTAGTGAAGATCATATGAACATCAGGGAGAGGAAAATATTTCTAATAATCCACCACCCAATCCTTTTGACCTTTCCAAGCATGAAATCCCTTGCCCACATAAGTATGAGAATCACACAACACATATAAATCTCATACCAAATACATACCAATCCCTTCAGGCTTATAAGATTTATAGTAATCTGTAACCCATCCATACAAGGAAATGATGTCCTGTCTATCCACCATATGTAAAATTTCACTAAGAAAAGTGAAATGCTTGGTAGAACCATATTGTCTATGAAGCACATTGACCTGTCCTTGAACTACTGAGGACTCAATAAGCTACCTTCTGACCACCTTTTCCCAAACAACATGGTCTTCATCATTAGAATCAAACTCAATAAATGTGCTATCTTCTGCTGGGTTTAGCAAGACCTTTAGGAGCCTTCCTCTTCTTGGCAACACTCTTCTTCCTAGTACCAAGAGTAGAAGGAGAAGAAGTATATGTATCAGCTTGAATGTCAGCAGAAGTCTCATCAGTAGTTTGAGGATCAGTAGGAACTAATTCTGAAGCATTAGTAGGAACAATCTTTGGATCATCAGAAGAAAGAGTCACAGTAGTTGGAACATCAGTAGAAACAGAAGTAGGTCCACCAATATCTTTAGGTTTAGTAGGCTCTTCATCTTTATCAGCAGATGGTTTGGCAGAAACATCATCAGGATCATCAATCTGAGTTAAGAGTGAAGGAGAATGAATATTATCCTGATCAGTAAACAAAGACTCAGTAGAATCCTTTGGAATGTCAGCAGAATCATCAAGTTTCATCCTCTTAACTGCAGGCTCACCCAGAAGTCTTCCATGCTTCTTCAAAGGATCTTGAACATTAATGCATGACTTATGAAGAATAGAAATGAGCTTTTCTTATTTTGTAGATAACTTAGTGTTGATACAAAAGTTGGGCTTACCTTGTTTGAACTCCTGCTCTCGTACCAATTAGAACTTTAGTGCTTGTGAAACCTGCGCACTAAGAAAGCAAACAACACCGTTAGGCTTATCGTGGGATTGTCTCCCACGATTAGACTCCGGCGTGAGAGTAAGTAATCGGTTTTAGGGTTTGTAGAAGAGTTAGGGATTGTGTAAATCATACCTTTTAATGAGAATATATCATTCTATATATAGGGCGCAGAAACTGTGTAGGTTTCTTGCTCCTTACTCTTCGCACTCATGGTGCTTATCTTAGGTAAGGATATCTATCCGTGAATAGAGGATCCTTATCCCTTAATTATGCGTACCGGTTAGGCTTTGGGCTTCGTAAGCCCATGCCGTTGGTATTAAAGGCCCAAGTCATTTGTCATGATAACCCACTCGTGGTGGGTTTGGGCTTAGTAATGTCTATAATTTGGGCTCGTGGCCCAACTATAGGCTATACGTCATCATGTCCCCCCAGTCTAGTGTGCGCGGCACGTAGTCACGGATACTAGACTAAAGGAACGAGCAGTAAGCGTGGCGGGAAGAAATTAAATATTTCCCGCCCAAATGATAGGAACAATGGACCTAGTCCCAAATATCACAAAGTGTGCCTCGAGAAATGGGGGAGCTATCCACGTGTATCTCAGGAAAAGGGGAAAAGTGCTTGTACTCTTCACCTCCCAGCCACACGTTCGTGAGTGGATTCCACGTGGCATCCCATTTAAGGTTTCCTAGTCTCTTATATAAAGCACCGCCCCCATTTCACTGTGTTTCACACAGTTAAAACGTTTTTTCACCATTTGCAAATTTTTCGAAAGCTTTGTTTCTCCTCGATCCTCTGTATACGTTAGGTAACTGCGCGTGCGCAATAATTTACCAAACCTTATTTATAAAATGGTTGCTCAATTACACGACTTTCGCTCTAGGCTGGATGAGGATGATGTACGTCAGTTTTCCTCTGACTTCTTCATTCCTCTCGACGTCCACCCCGAAGCACCAGACGTGGATGCGTGCATTGCTGATTTCCCCGATGGGAAAATTAGCTTGTATACACGCTTTTTTAATTACGCGAATCATCGTGTGCCCATTTCTGTCTTTTTGAGCAACGTGCTCAATCATTACCAACTCCATATCTCACAGCTGCACTGTATAGGTGCGGCTAAGGTATCAAACTTTGAGATTAACTGTCGGTTATTGGCTATCAATCCGACGGTTGATCTTTTTCATGCGTTTTACCACACAACGTGGTCGCACGGATGGGTTTCGTTTGCCAAACGCGCAGGGCGCCTCCAATGTTATGAGGAGAAGGTAGATTCTCTGCGGCATTGGAGAGAGTACTTCTTTTGGGTAGATGATGTGGTATTTTCGTCGTGCTTTGAGTTCTATACTCAAAGGTCGCTACCGAGGGATGAGCGTCCTATCCCTAGTTCTTACAGTGCTGCGGATGCGAACATAATTGATGCCAACCGCATTCCCATTAACTCCTATCCTGAGGAGTTCTTGGTGCATATGGGGCTGAGCCAAAATTAATTTGATGGTGCGAACGAGGTTCCAACCTTTCTTGATGAGGACAGCCAGGGTGGGTGCTCATCCTTTTACTGCATCTGTAAGTGTTTTGCTATCAATCCTTTGAATAACTAACTTTGTTCTTTTGTTGCTTGTCTTTTGTGTATCGCAGAGATGGATTTGTTCTCTGTTGTAAAGCTGAAGGAACCGAAGCGTGTGACGATAGGGGTGCGCCCCCTAAGGGAGGGTGAGCAACCCATATTACAGGCCACGGCGGGGCACCTGACTACTTTTGCGGCTGTTGCGCAGCAAGAATCTCCTCCTGTAGCTGTGCTTGTCGCGCCAGTGCAGGTTGTTCCTCCTACTGAGGAGAGGTCTCCCGTGGAGGAAGAGACGCATGTTGAGGCGTCTAACAGCGTGGAGATTTTGGAGTCCGCGGAGGTCCGCAAGAAGAAGCGCAAGGGAGCGTCTTCTGGTGGTTATGTAGTTGGTACCTCCAAAAGGAGACGTCGTTTGATCGGTAAAGATGAGTCAGATGCGCCAGACGAGATGTCTGCTACTAGCGCACAGAAGAATCGGGCCTACTCTCCACCTCTTGTGTAAGTATTTTTGACTGTAACTATTTCCTCTTGTTTTATTATATATATCCGCAGACTAACCTCATCTTCTTTATCTCATAGGGATCGTCCTGCAGAGGCTGATGCAGTTTTTGTTGATCGTGCCGCGTCACCCAAGGTTGCTGATGTAGAGGAGCCTTTAAAGGCTACGGCGCAGATGTCTGCGCGGGAGTTGGTTGAGGAGCTTGCTGGTGTTGCTACCCGCCAGACTGAGTTGGTCACTCAGCTAAAGGCGCGGGCCGTCGTTGAGGGAGACAACCTTGCTCTGAGGGATGAGCAGATTGTGCAGCTGAAAGCGCAATTGGCGGAGGCGCAGGCAGAGGTGTTAGCTGCCGATGAGCGCGCCAAGAAGGCGACTGAGGAGAAGCTGGTAGTTTTGGCTGAGCTACAGCGCGAACGTGGGGAGTCGCAACAATATAAAGCTGACCTTGCCTGGGGGGTAAAATACTTAGAGGAGAGGAAGAATGAGTTCTGCAGTGAGCTTGCTAAGTTTGGCAAGAGGGTTGAGGATTCTGTGGAGGCGCAGGAAGAGAAACTGCGCCGTCTCAGCATAGAGTATGATGAGGAGCTGTATCCCCATCTGATGTCGAGTATTGCAGAGCGCAGGTACTTGTTGTACCTTAATTTCTTTATATATTTTGTGTTTCTTTTCTAATGCCTTTGTCGTTGTTTTCGCAGGTGGTTGATCAGCCATGGCTTGCGCTTGGCTGCCGTGGGTACTTTGGAGTCCTCAGAGGTTGTGAACGCCTTTGGGAGGGTGGTGGAGTGCGCCGTTGCTCGTGGCAAGACGCAGGCCATTGAAGAGTTGGCTGAGGCGCAACTGCTCAAGGTATCTCCCTCTGAGGTTCCTGAGTATAATGCTGATGCCTACGACGAGCTTGTGCAGGCGATGGAAAAGATGAGGCTCTTTGAGCTTCCCCATATTGTGCAGCTGGAGCGCGAGCAAGATTATCCCATCCGAGTGATCATGCAGGGATTAACACTTGGGAGGCATATAGCCGAGAATGCGGAGGCCGAGGCTGATTTCTTCTTAAAGCCTGATGAGTCTGAACTGCAGGTTCTGGTGTTCGCGCGCCCGCGTGATATCTTGAACCCCTTCGCACTTGAGACGGAGGTGCCACTGAAGGAAGTTTTGGAGCGCCACGAAGAGAGGGCAGCCAAGAAGAGAGGTCTTAAAGGGAAGGCCACTCTCTGCGGCGTGGGTGCTGCACATCTTCCCAGGTCGGATGGCATTGCAGTCAGTGTGGCGACAGTCTCACAAAAAGATGCGCTGTTATTGAGGAAGCTGCAGGAGGCGGGAAGCTCAGCTGTGCCAGAGCCTTCCACAGAGCGCGTCCATAGTGTATAGATGTGTATAACTCGTAGTTATAGCTTTTGTAAAAAACTTGTAGTTTTTAGTAAATAAAATTATTGAGCTCTTTTGTGCACATATGTTGTTTTTGTACTTAGATATTTTCATGCCTTTATCACGTGAAAGACTTTATCTAAAGTAACAAACGTGCAAGTAATATCTTGTATTTGAGCCTGAAATGTGTTAAGTTCATGACTTAGGAAACGTTCGCGGTCCATAACCTGAACAAACGTACGAGTAAATGTGTAGCGTACTACGTTTATCATTTTGGGTGGCCAAGTGTCTTGGTTTACTAGTTCGTTTTCAACTTGTTGTTGTGCATTCATTGTGAGATGCGTACTAAAGTCATCAGCTTGTATGAAGTTAGTGTGCGAATTTAGGAATCAATTGTTTTGAATCCGTGTGATGGAATGCAGCGTACTGCGAGTTCCACTATGTAGGAGTCAATTGTTTTGAATCCATGTTTTGTTAAACGCGCAGCGTGTGCGATAAAGTGCATCCCTCGTGGGGTGTACTTATTAACTTACTCCAACGTCTTGATAGTAAGGTGTCTAACAAGGATGCGTGATCCGATGTTGATGGGTTTGCAACCCTCTTACTCAACGAGTATTTTAGTAGGTTTACTCATCCTGTCTGCCCTCGTGTGGTCTTCATATGTGCATGCACGCCATGTAGGCAATAATATAAACAGAATTGAAACATAAATGAAGAATGTAAACAATAATGTTAAACTGTGTTGTGGAGTTAGCTAGAAACCACAACGTTGTATTGATTGTTGCAAGTGCAAAAATGACAATTTCCTAAAAAAGAAAGAAAAAATAAATACATCAACATTTATTGAGCTCTTACTAAAGTGCGGATGTGTCAGTGTATGGCTCGTGGCCTAAAGGTAGCATATCTTGAGATTGCAAATGTTCCAAGTGCGTGGTAGCTCGTGGCCTTTCATGTCGCGCACTCTGTACGCACCGTCGCCTAATGCCTCTGTGACCTCGTAAGGCCCCTCCCACTTGGGTCCGAGCTTGCCCGTGTCTTCCGCGTGGCTGACATCGTTAGCGCGGTATACAAAGTCCCCTGGTTTGAAAGAAGTGTTTCTGACTCGTGCATCATAATACTTCTTCATCTTTGATTTAGCTTTTGCTTCACGGATAGCCGCCCTTTCGCGTCGTTCTTCCAACAGATCTAAGTCAATGCGTCGTTCATCATCATTTGTTGGGATGTTAACTTCCGATTCATTCCAATTTCTGCTGGTATAACGGCTTCTGTCCCATAGATAAGAGAAAAAGGCGTGTCGCCATTGCTGACTTTGATTTCTGTGTGGTGAGCCCACAAAACATGCGATAATTCGTCTACCCATCTTCCTTTATGTTTGTCCAAGCGCGCTTTAATTCCTTCACCCAAGCTACGATTCGCGCGTTCTACCAATCCATTTGTTTGTGGATGTTTGACTGACGCGAAGTGCTGTGTGATGTTTAACTGTGCGCACCAATCTTTGAATGGGTTATCACAGAATTGTTTTCCGTTGTCCGAAATAATTTCTCCAGGTAGGCCAAAGCGACATACAATGTTATCCCAAACGAATCGTTTGACCTGGTTACCTGTGATACTTGCCACTGCTTTTGCCTCGATCCATTTGGTGAAGTAGTCAATGGCGACAATGAGGAACTTGAGTCCTCCTGCCGCGACTGGAAAGGGTCCAGCGATGTCAATTCCCCACTTGTGGAATGGCCATGGTGAGGTGATGGGTGTTAGCTCATGTTGTGGCCGACGCGGAATGGGTCTATGGACTTGGCAGTCGTTGCATCTTCTAATCATGTCTCGCGCGTCGCGGTGCATGGTAGGCCAATAATATCCAGATCGCAAGGCGCGCGCTACAACAGACCGTGATCCTGAGTGCATGCTGCAAGATCCAGCGTGGATTTCCCGGAGTACGTAATCTGCTTGAAGAGGTCCAACGCACCTGAGCCATGGTTGTAGGAATGAACGCCGATATAGGATACCATCTCGAAGTTCGAACCTCTGCGCTGTGCGTCGTATCCGTCGAGCGTCCTTTTGTTCCTGGGGGAGTGTTCCCTTACTGATAAAATCCATGATGGGTGTCATCCATGTGGGATTTTCTTCCTCTATCACTGTGGATACTTCCATCTCAGAGATGGATTTGTGTTTCAATGTTTCCACCAATACCTGTTTTGACAGGTGTGCAAAGCTTGTGGATGCGATTTTACTAAGCGCATCTGCTTTTTTGTTTTCTCCTCGTGGGATTTGTTTGATGGAAAACTTGTCAAAATTCTTGATCAAGGATTTGGCTTTATCGAGGTATTGGATCATGTGTTCTTCTTGAGCCACATACTCGCCTAACACGTGGTTTGCTACTAGTCGTGAATCCACATTAGCTTCTAGGTTGCGTACACCCATTTGATTTGCTATGCGTAGTCCAGCCAGTAATGCTTCATACTCTGCCTCATTGTTTGTGGCTATGAATTCAAAGCGTAGGGCGTAAGTATGCTCTGTTCCATCTGGGCTGGTAAGGATAAGACCTGCGCCTGATCCTTCTGCGCATGAGGATCCATCTGTAAATAGAACCCATGGTTCTTGTAATGGTACTTCAATCTTTGTTGATGGAGTATCATCATCTGGCTTCTTGATAATGAAATCAGCCAGTATCTGTCCTTTGATCGCGGTGCGCGGCCTATAGGAGATATTATGTTCACTCAATAACACACTCCACTTTTGAAGCCGCCCTGATGTGTCAGGTTTAGAGATGACCTGCTTGATGGGTTGGTCCGTGATTACAGCTATCGGATGCGCTTGGAAGTACCTGCGCAGCCTTTTAGCTGCGAATACTAGAGCTAGGACCAGTTTCTCCATAGCGGTGTAGTTAGTCTCTGTCTTCTTGAGGGCTTTGCTTACAAAGTATATGGGTGTTTGAACAGAGTTTCTGTCTGTCAGTAGTACCGCGCTAACTGCTCCATGGGTCGCTGATAGATACATGATCAATTCTTCCCCTTGTCGGGGTGCGACAAGCTTTGGTAGCTCTGCTAGGTTTTGTTTTAGCTGTTGGAAGGTGTCTTCCGCTTCTGGAGTCCACCAAAAATCTCCCTTCTTTGTGCACTTCGTGAGTGTTTTAAAGAGAGGAAGTGATTTGTCCGCTGATTTGGACAAGAATCAGTTCAACCCGGCCAGTTTGCCGTTTAGTGACTGGACTTCTTTTAGTGTGCGCGGTGAAGGTAGTTCGATGACCGCTCTTGTTTTTTCTGGACAAGGTTTAATACCATCGGGTTCTATTAGGTAACCAAGAAACATGCCTTCTGTTGCTCCAAAGGTACACTTCTTAGGGTTCAACTTCATGTTTATTCTTCCCAATGTTTTAAACGTCTCCTCTATGTCACGCACCAATTCCTCTTCAGTATGGCTTTTTATGACTAGGTCATCAACATAGACCTCCAAATTGCGGCCTACTTGCTTCTCAAATGCGTTGTCCACTAACCGTTGGTATGTGGCCCCTGCATTCTTTAAACCAAAGGGCATTTTTGTGTAGCAATACACCCCTTGACTCGTGTGGAAAGCTGTTTTTCTTCATCCTCCTTGGCCATTTGAATTTGGTGGTATCCTTTGTACGCGTCTAGGAAGCATTTAAAGGGATACCCGCACAGGGATTCTACTTTCCAATCGATTTCTGGTAGTGGGTAGCAGTCTTGTGGACATGCTTTGTTGAGATCGGTGAAGTCCACGCACATTCTCCAGCTACCATCGCTTTTCTTTACCATTACTGGGTTGGAAAGCCAATCGTGGTAATAGACCTCTCGCATGATCCCTGCGTCCACGAGCTTGTGTATTTCCTCTAGGATAGCTTGTGCGCGTTTTGGAGCTTGGCCACGTTTCTTCTGGCGTATTGGAGGATATCCTTGTCGGATTTCAAGCTTGTGTTCAGTAATGGCTCTTGGCACTCCAGTCATATGTTTGGGTTCCCATGCGAAGATGTTTAGGTTCCTTTGCAATAATGCGCACACAGCTGCTTTGCCCTTGTCGGACAGTGATCCCCCAATTGATATCTCTTGGTCAGGATAATCTGGGTTAATTGCAACTTTCAGGTTTGTCACCTTCTTCGTGTGCTGTTCTGGAGCGCGCGGAACTTCATCTGCCACTATGTTGCATTCTCTTGGAGATGTGGTAGTGTTGTAGAGGGTGACGATCCCTCCTTCCACTGGGAATTTAAGCATCCCATGTGCGGTGGATGGGACCGCGCGCATAGCGGATATCCTTGGTCTCCCAATAATGCCATTGTATGATGAGGGAGACCTGATCACCATGAAGTTCATCCAAGCCGTTGTAGAATGGTATTCATTACCGATGGCTACAAGTATGCGTAACTGCCCCATGGGCCAAATTTTTTCACCTGTGAATCCAGTCAGCGACGTCGTGGCCGGGACTAACTGGTTTTGTATCTCGGGTTTTAGCCTTCTGAAGCAGTGTTCATACATGATGTCCGCAGATGCTCCTCCATCGACATACATGCGGTGGATCTCGTGACCTTCCGCTTGTATCTCGATGGTGAGTGGTTCGATTACCGCGTTGTCCGTGTAGGTTTCTTGCTCCTTACTCTTCGCACTCGTGGTGCTTATCTTAGGTAAGGATATCTATCCGTGAATAGAGGATTCTTATCCCTTAATTATGCGTACCAGTTGGGCTTTCGGCTTCGTAAGCCCATGCCGTTGGTATTAAAGGCCCAGGTCATTTGTCATGATAACCTACTCGTGGTGGGTTTGGGCTTAGTAATGTCTATAATTTGGGCTCGTGGCCCAACCATAGGCTATACGTCATCACTTAGTGTCTGAAAAATCCCAAACTTTCTTCTTGGTCCACCCTGAACCATACATAGCACAACCCTGATTCTTGACAAAAGTTCTCATGCAGTCTCTGATCTGTGCTCTAGTCCATGTTTTGTCTCTTTTCTCATTGGCTTTTCTCTCTGACTCAGCTTTCTTCTTGAGTTTAGCAGCTCCAACCATTCTCTCAGCAAAGTCATCTCACAATTCGTAATTTCAAGTCCTTGTTCAGATGTCGAAATTTCATTATTCATCTCGGAAAGTTACTATTCATCAATTACTATTCACAGATCACTATTCATCATTTTACTATTCATCATTTTTGGTGTCAGTTTGAGATTTCAAGAAGCGTTCAGAAAATTTACTATTCACATGACACAATTCATTTCTGAGAGAAAACCACTATTCATTTGCATTACTCATTTCATCGTAAATTTAGTTTACGGGTATTCAAAATTCGCGTAACCGTATTGGTTTAGGAGCGAATTCATGCATTATCATTGGGACATTTCATACGGACTAGAAATAGTCTGCATATCATCATTATAGCACTTGCATACTATTCCACTCGTAGGATATTTAAATTAGTACTTTTGGTATAATTAACTTTTACGTATATTTATTTCTAAATAAATGTTAACACGCGATCAATAATGTGACTAACACGTCCGACACTCCCGACTATGATCCCAATATATTTTTATATTCATTTTTATAATATAAAAATTATAATATTAATTTACCCGGTGTTTTGGAAATTTATTTAATTATTATCGTAAGTTTACTAAAATTACGACGATTTTCGTAGAAATTAAATAATAATTATCTAAACACTCAATAGTTATACCCAACATATTTATACAATTTTTACGACTTTATTATGTCCCGGTTAACTCGGTTAAAATTTAATTTTAGTTAACTCGGTACCCGGTATTCCCTAAAACTATTTATATACACATAATAATACCAAATAATCACCAACTATCTTACACATTATACTTTTTCTTCCACCCTCCCTTTTGCCGCCCCCCCCCCCCCCCCCCCTCCATGCTAATCATTTACACCTTTGAAATTGCTACTAACTCATTAAAGAGTGTCATAGTTTGTCTAGGTAAAATAATATAAACCATAAACTTACATTTTTCATTCATTTCACCAAATCAAAAAGCAAGACTCGTTTCTTTTTCTCTCTCCCTTGTGGTGCTCGGCCTCAACACAAAAACAAGAAGGAACCATAAATTTTCAAGATCAAGTATAATATATAGTGTGTTTTGTACTCCTTTTAGGGTTTTGAAATATAAACTCAAGGTTTACATAGGTTTTCATCCTCAAAATCTCATTAATCTTTCAAGTAAGTGTATGAAACTCATCCTTATGATTTTACCAAGTTTTTACAAGATTCATATGATATATATACTAGATCTACATGCATATGCTATTTATACCACTCCATTTTAAACATATCTAACTTTTGAGCCCTAGAAATAGATTATAGTTAGATCCTTGTTAGATCCACTTGATTTATGATGTTTAGGAACCCATGAGACCCTAAGAAGGTGTATGGTAGGATTAGACTAGTTTTGTGGTGATTGAAAGTGGTTTGGTTGAAGTTGGAACAAGATTGGAACCCTAGAAATGGTTTTTGAAACATTACATGTACCTACTGTCCATATTTTTAAAATGTGGGAAAATCAGTAGATGATGGGTAATTTTTGACCAAAGATTTAGAAAATAATTTCAAAAACGAAGCCGTGGGCGAAAGAACGGATTAAAACGAGCTTATAACGAAGGAGTTATGATTTTTGCAAGTTTAACGACGAAAACTATTTTCTGAAAATTTAACGTGCTGATTGGCGATTTTCGACGGACAAAGAGAGGCATTAGACGTAATATAATGGAGCCAAACTATCAAAAATATATTAATACATGTTAAGACGAATCCGTGGATATAAAGAACGAGGAAAATGAACTTAAAACGACAAAGTTATACACGTTTTAAAATCGTCAAAACTATATATATAATTATAGTCACTAATAGAAATAATATAACTACGTACTAAATACTATATTTTCTAGATTTCTTGTTCAAGAACTATATTCTTAACTAATGAAGTATGTACGACCCAAGGCTTATTTATACGACTACTAGACGTTATTGGTTTTCAAAACGAGGAATATAACACTAACATTTTTTATATACGATATATTACGACAAGTTTTTATTATTCTAGTTGGACTTATTTTTCTTAAGTATGAAAATTACCTACTTTGACAATAACTAGTATTTTCAAGTTACGAGTGGTATAGATATCATTTGCATGTGCATTCATTACATCACGGCATGATCTAAAGTAGATCGTTATTACTCATATTAGGTTGCGGCTAGTGTTCGCGCCTTGTTGTCCCGATTATTTCATCATATTGTACTATCACTTCAGGTGAGTTTTCATAGCCCCGTTTTCAATTACATATTTGATTTCAAATCCCACGCGGGAGAATACATTGCATTACTTATTTTTCTGTACATGCCAAAGTATTAAATTCCTTACATTGCTTAAGTTGCCTTATTACCTCGTCATGACAAGTCCCCTTTATTATCATGGACCGTTAATTAATCTACAAGCGAGAGTGAGTGAATAGATCTATTGAGGGTGACTCCTCCATTCGTTTTTGGGTTGCTCCAACGGGTACGAATGCATTTCATGTCTAATATATTTAGAGAGTCTGGTAAACACTCATTTGGGGCCAAGTAACGTCTAGCTTCGGGGTCATGAGCTTAAGAGGCAATGTATTACTTTTGACATTTTGTCGGTTTACTTTATACTTGTGGCCAATGTACATACGATTTAACTTACAAACCTATGATTATTCACCAACATTATTGTTGACCGTTTTCGCAATGTATTTTCAAGTAACTAAGATATATTCTTCATGACATGCATGGAGTCATATCATTGAGTAACAAGGATGACGCGTCTCATTTTGGATTTTCATGCACTTATGAACTATCGTTTGATTGTACTAAACTTATTTCTGCAAACTTTTCAAGACTTTGGGACCTATGTTTTGTAAACTCTGAATGTTTTAATGAATCAAACGATGTATTTTCAAAACGACACTTTAGGTCATTCAATATAACTGTAACTGTGGTGCTATGACAGTCACCCCCAGTTATTCCATTCCGCTGCCATTCAGGTATTTTGGGGGTGTGACAGATTGGCATCAGAGCTAAGGTTATAGCGAACTAGGATGTATCATGGACCCTAGACTATAACCACATCATCATAGCATCTCATCATTTCATCATAGGTGCATATTCATTATACATGTTGTTTCATGCACACATTGTGCGAGTTATTTATACCCATACTCATATATATATATATATATATATATATATATATATATATATATATATATATATATATATATATATATATATATATATATATGATTATGTTGACCTGGTTCACAAGTGACATGTCTTCAGATACCTACCCTATTATCCTTTCGTCGGATTCCGACATTGAAGATGCCTTGTCATCTTCCACTACCATTGTACTACCAGTTACACTTATGCCGCCATTAGCACCATTGAATTGTTATAGGAACAAGGTTTTCCTATCATTCAGCCCATACTTAGATTTCCGTTTGGCAGAGTATTCAGACTTAATCTTAATGGACATATTAGGATGCTTATTGCAAAGAAGATAGTATGTTTTCTTTCCTTCACTAGTAGGGCGCTTACTACTCAGGTACTACCACCACCGTCAGCTACTTATTACACTATTGGTCGTCCCATAGTGTGTACTTCAGTTTTACCTCTTAGATGTCGCTAGATTGTGCGAAAGAGGGTAGCATTCTATTTACTATTATCACCATCACATCTCAGAGACTCTACACCCATATATGACACACTATTTGACATACCACACATTACACCACCTTATGGGTTTGAGGTTGGTGAGAGTTAGAGAGCCTCTACTGCTTGACAACCTACTACTCTTCATCGTTAGACGATGATCTCTAATTATTTGAGATTACCCACGAGTGTTTGGACGATACACTCTGAATAATACCACAAGCCTCACAAACACAATAAGAATTGCAACAAATCGCCCAAGGGTGGCATCTATCACAAGGACTCTGTATTATCTTAGATATGATCGACTCATACCTCCATAACACAATAGACCAACACGATGCCTTGAACGGTATTATACCATCATAATGGAACTCATCACATCTCTCCATTCATTATTAAGTTTGATTACACCACATTTTAAGCCTATGATTACATCATTAGTCGCTCTAGCAACACTCTACCGACCAAGGTGGTCATATTAGTAGATTTGACATGTAATTACAACTTTGGGAAGATGCAAGTAAGACAATAGGATTAATAAAGACGAAGATGTCTTTATGATTAAATGGTCATGTTGACCAAGATAAGAGTGACTGCCCTAGTTTTCGTGTTTCGGAGATAATAACAATTCAAGAAAGTCAAAGTCAAATTAAATTTTTGTACAAACAAAAAGATTTCTTGCAAAACTTACGAAGTACGACAAATTATTGATTTTCAATGGTTGGATTAAAACTCATTTTTGTTTAAGCAACAATCTTCTTGAACTCCCTTTTTCCAAAGACATATATATATGAGATATTGTTTTTATCAAAATACAAAATATTTCGTAGTCACATCTTTTACATAACTATATTCATTACGAACTTCAAATAAAGTCACTCCAAGATACATTTATGACCAAATTTCACAATGTTTCACTCAAATAAATGTTGTTAATTTTAGAAACCATATCTCCAAGAAGGAACACGCATAACTCATGAACGAATCTCGAAAGCAACCACTATACCTACTTACTATTTGACCTTAAATGCGAAAGAAACCCCTCTACTAGAGATTGCCAATATTGATACACCATGCCTTAACACCACTACTTCAAATTACAACTTTTTTGCTCATTCCATATTATAAGACTCTCACGCTAGTATAAGCTTGTTGGATTAAAAGATCAAGGTACAATTACTCAACAAAATTTATATTCTTTTCGGAGACCGATATAGCTTAGTCACATTGGGACAAGACCTCATTTTCATGATAGGATATCGAGAAGTTTCACCTGACCATAAGGCATTTAGCTTGCATTCATGGAAAATCAAACATCATTCGATGTGGTACCTACTTGACTCAAATCATTGGCACCAAATTTCTGCCCTATATCTTTTCACACATAGACTATCCCCTTCAGTTGAATGTTGATGCCTTTAAGACACGTTTATCTTTCACGCTCTTAATATCACTACCATATTCTCGACCACTTCATAATCATAAACCACTGCCCCGTTATGAACTAAGATGTTTACATTCTTTAAATAAGTGGATTAGTAGACTATTACCATACCATAAGATTCACCCATGTATCCAATAAACCATTCAACGAATTTTACTTCAAACTATTTTACTATCATATGGGGAAATTGTTTTACAGAATTTTTAAAAGAAACTATTTTATTACCACCCTATAAATTGATTTTTCCGTTATTGCACCAAGTAATTACTATTATTACGCGAAACAATTTTCATGTTACTTGAAAGGAAATGACTAGAATACAATTTTTCAAAACAAAAATTTGAACACCATCTAAAACTTTTGAGAAAAGTAATACTATTTTGACTAAATCAAGGATCGCATCATTAGTCCTCAATTATACATAGCCTGATCACCTATGTATAATTCAGGAAGGATTATGCCATGAAGTATATAATTTTTTTTTTAGTATTGCTAATAACAATCTTCATGTAAAAGCGTTTTAAACAAGTAAACTCTTTTATAAATGTCTCTTTCTGCCAAACTTTCCCCTGGATACTTACCTCACCTGTCACTCACTTAGCCATTAAGTTAGACTTTCCATTGACTTCTTTAGGAGAGACTTTCCCTATCAAGTACTGGGAGGATTACTTGATTCAAGAAAAACAATAAAAGGATTACGGAACTACTAAACCTAGACTAAGAAAATTCATAATCCAACAACAATCCTAAGATACCACGATACCATCCGAATCACCATTTCTGACCTAGTTGCCAAATTTTATCATTCAAAGGTACTAGCAAAACTGAGCAACAGGATCAAACATATTGTGAAGGTACGCTAAACAACACTATAGAAATAATCCAAGCACCTAATCGAGACTGTAAAGCAATTCATTTAAACATGGCCTCATCTAAACACAAACTTCCCTGCAGTGAGTTTACGCCAAGAATGATTGATTCGAATTATGGATATCAATATAGATTCCCCTAAAGCGTTGTGTCCTCAAGAAATTCTAGATAACCTCACCTATACATCAAGAGAGGCATCAGGCCCAAGCATATCTCCCCAGCTTCATGTGGAAATGAAATAGACATTCATCGACATAGTATCAATGGACACCCTCATTTTGCCAACATGATGACAATTTCAATGATAAACCATTTCAGGACTTAAGTTGGTTGAATACCTAGGCTTGTAGTTTTGCCAGATAATCGCCAATAGGCATTTTCTAATATCAGGAACTAAACGTTAGACATCTATGCATTTATGCAAACATTACCTATCCTACTATTTTATCCTTGTTAGTGAAATGAAGTTGATTTAAAAATTGCGTTTATACAAATCACATACCTCGTAGAAAATAATTTTTGAATTGCCTATTTTGAACAAATACGATCATTTTTGGTCAATATTTTGCAAAACCATTGTACAATGAGAAATAAATAAACATCAAACTTTGGTAAACAATCCTATTCACTATATTTTGAAGAGGGTTTCACATTTTTATAACTACTGAATTTTGAATCATCAAGAAAGAGATTACTTAGTAGCCCATTTGCTCCATTTTCTAAATTAGTTTATTCGGAAAAATATTTCTACCAAAACTCACAATCACGAGATAAATTTTGAAAACCAATAACCTTGCAAGAGCGCTTATGCATTTAGGGTTTTACGATTTGACAATAAGGAATATTAGAATGTGTGATGAAGGAAATTAGGAGGAACACCATAGATCGATTACAAACGTCAGTAATGGAGACCAAGCATAATAGGCAAAGAAAGACACATGTCTTAGCACCCATTAGACCAAAACACAAGGAATCAAAGTGTTACCCATATTCTATCTTCTTCGTATAACGCCCTTTTCGAAAAGTATAACGTTGTAGAATTAGTCACCAGATTTATTGTAACCGTTTCAATTATTCCTGATAAAGGTGATCGAATCACCTCAGACTTCTAGCAATCATTTTAAGATTTCCTTCGAAATCCCATTTAGATGTAAACACCGCCTATCATCCTCAGACCAATGGTCAGATTGAGAGGACAATTCAAACATAGGAAAGGTATGCTCAGAGAGTGAGCGATTGACTCTAGAAATGGTTGGACTAACCATTTATCATAAATCAGATTCGTTTGCAACGATAGTTATCGCACGAGCGTAGAGACTACACTATTTGAGGCACTTTATGGTCGAAGTACCAATTACCCATTTACAGCCGAAATCGGAAAGTTAAATTCACTGGTCTAGAACTAAACTATGGAACAACAAAGGAAATTTCACAAGTCAAGAACCAGTTACAAGCAACGTGAAACTGGTAGAAGTTAGGTTGGTGCATGACGCACATCATGCGGATTGAGTATCCCTGAACATCAAACCATCTAGATTCAAGTGAGAGAACAAACTAAGTTGAAAGCTTTGCCTTGGAGAGGCATGAGACAATTTTGGGTAACACGAGAAATTGAACCTCTAGTATTTTGGACCATTTAAGATTCATTTTAGAATCGACCAGCTGGCATATAAAATTTGAGTTCTGGTAGAGTTCAGCAACATATATTACCCATATTACATTGTAAACCTCAAGAAGCACTGATCATCTATTGACGAACCGAACGCGGAAAAAGCCAAACTCACTATTCCTGTAAGTACTCATGAAATAACCAGGAATTTCCTGCAAATCAAGAATCAGTTACAAGTCGATAAGTTGTAAACCCTTAGAATTTCAAGTTGGTGGTAGGGTCACGTTAAAAGTTCTGCCTAGGAAAGGCATGATACCATTCAGAAAAATCCGGGAAATTAAACTCGATGTACACTGGACCATTTAATATATCAGACAGAGTAGGCCAGTAACCCTCAGACTTAAGCCTTGTTGGAAAGTAGCAAGATTACACAAACATGTTTCATAATTTCAAATCCCGAGAAACGACTTTCAGATTAGTGAATCATGATTCCATTGGAAGGAATCGAACCCAATGACAAACATAAATCTGGTAGGAGAACCAGTAGAAATCATGGACCGTGAGGTCGAACGGTTGAAGCAAAGTCGAATTCCTATCGTGAAAGTTCGCTGGAATTCTTGAAAAGGACCCGAATTTACTTGGGAACGGGAAGACCAAATGCAACTCAAGTATCCACGTTACCGAATATACTTCAGAGACCAACCAAAACTGAACTTCGGGATGAAGTTCCTTTTAGAGGGGAAGACTGTCACAATTCGTTATTTCAAGTCCTTGTTCAGATGTCAAAATTTCATTATTCATCTCGGAAAGTTACTATTCATTAGTTACTATTCACTGATCACTATTCATCATTTTTGGTGTCAGTTTGAGATTTCAAGAAGCGTTCAGAAAATTTACTATTCACATGACACTATTCATTTCTGAGAGAAAACCACTATTCATTTGCATTACTCATTTCATCGTAAATTTAGTTTACGGGTATTCAAAATTCGCGTAACCGTATTGGTTCAGGAGCAAATTCATGCATTATCATTGGGACATTTCATACGGACTAGAAATAGTCTGCATATCATCATTATGGCACTTGCATACTATTCCACTCATAGGATATTTAAATTAGTACTTTTGGTATAATTAACTTTTACGTATATTTATTTCTAAATAAACGTTAACACAAGATCAATAATGTGACTAACACGTCCGACACTCCCGACTATGATCCCAATATATTTTTATATTCATTTTAATAATATAAAAATTATAATATTAATTTACCCGGTGTTTTGGAAATTTATTTAATTATTTTCGTAAGTTTACTAAAATTACGACGGTTTTCGTAGAAATTAAATAATAATTATCTAAACACTCAATAGTTATACCCAACATATTTATACAATTTTTACGACTTTATTATGTCCCGGTTAACTCCGTTAAAATTTATTTTTAGTTAACTCGGTACCCGGTATTCCCTAAAACTATTTATATACACATAATAATACCAAATAATCACCAACTATCTTACACATTATACTTTTTCTTCCACCCTCCATTTTGCCGCCCCCCCCCCCCCTCCATGCTAATCATCTTACACCTTTGAAATTGCTACTAAATCATTAAAGAGTGTCATAGTTTGTCTAGGTAAAAAATAATATAAACCATAAACTTACATTTTTCATTCATTTCACCAAATCAAAAAGCAAGACTCATTTCTTTTTCTCTCTTCCTTGTGGTGCTCGGCCTCAACACAAAAACAAGAAGGTACCATAAATTTTCAAGATCAAGGTTTACTCAAGGTTTTGAAATATAAACTCAAGGTTTACATAGGTTTTCATCCTCAAAATCTTATTAATCTTTCAAGTAAGTGTATGAAACTCATCCTTATGATTTTACCATGTTTTTACAAGATTCATATGATATATATACTAGATCTACATGCATGTGCTATTTATACCACTCCATTTTAAACATATCTAACTTTTGAGCCCTAGAAATAGATTATAGTTAGATCCTTGTTAGATCCAATTGATTTATGATGTTTAGAAACCCATGACACCCTAAAAAGGTGTATGGTAGGATTAGACTAGTTTTGTGGTGATTGAAAGTGGTTTGGTTGAAGTTGGAACAAGATTGGAACCCTAGAAATGGTTTTTGAAACATTACATGTACCTACTGTCCATATTTTTAAAACGTGGGAAAATCAGTAGATGATGGGTAATTTTTGACCAAATATTTAGAAAATACTTTCCAAAACGAAGCCGTGAGCGAAAGAACGGATTAAAACGACCTTATAATGAAGGAGTTATGATTTTTGCAAGTTTAACGACGAAAACTGTTTTATGAAAATTTAACGTGCTGATTGGCGATTTTCGACGGACAAAGAGAGGCGTTAGACGTTATATAATGGAGCCGAACTATCAAAAATATATTAATACATGTTAAGACGAATCCGTGGATATAAAGAACGAGGAAAATGAACTTAAAACGACAAAGTTATACACGTTTTAAAATCGTCAGAACTATATATATAATTATAGTCACTAATAGAAATAATATAAGTACGTACTAAATACTATATTTTCTAGATTTCTTGTTCAAAAACTATATTCTTAACTAATGAAGTACGTACGACCCAAGGCTTATTTATATGACTACTAGACATTATTTCAAGGTTTTCAAAACGAGGAATATAACACTAACATTTTTTATATACGATATATTACGACAAGTTTTTATTATTCTAGTTGGACTTATTTTTCTTAAGTATGGAAATTACCTACGTTGACAATAACTAGTATTTTCAAGTTACCAGTAGTATAGGTATCATGTGCATGTGCATTCATTACATCACGGCATGATCTAAAGTAGATAGTTATTACTCATATTAGGTTGCGGCTAGTGTTCGCGCCTTATTGTCCCGATTATTTCATCACATTGTACTATCACTTCAGGTGAGTTTTCATAGCCCCGTTTTCAATTACATATTTGATTTCAAATCCCACG
Organism: Artemisia argyi; assembly: GCA_030686995.1. Lineage (NCBI taxonomy): Eukaryota > Viridiplantae > Streptophyta > Magnoliopsida > Asterales > Asteraceae > Artemisia > Artemisia argyi. The sequence goes on from CM060697.1 coordinate 27,514,319, forward strand.
GGGGAGAATACATTGCATTACTTATTTTTCTGTACATGCCAAAGTATTAAATTCCTTACATTGCTTAAGTTGCCTTATTACCACGTCATGACAAGTCCCCTTTATTATCATGGACCGTTAATTAATCTACAAGCGAGAGTGAGTGAATAGATCTATTGAGGGTGACTCCTTCATTCGTGTTTGGGTTGCTCCAACGGGTACGAATGCATTTCATGTCTAATATATTTAGAGTGTCTGGTAAACACTCATTTGGGGCCAAGTAACGTCTAGCTTCGGGGTCATGAGCTTAAGAGCCAATGTATTACTTTTGACATTTTGTCGGTTTACTTTATACTTGTGGCCAATGTACATACGATTTAACTTACAAACCTATGATTATTCACTAACATTATTGTTGACCGTTTTCGCAATGTATTTTCAGGTAACTAAGACATATTCTTCATGACATGGATGGAGTCATATCATTGAGTAACAAGGATGTCGCGTCTCATTTTGGATTTTCATGCACTTATGAACTATCGTTTGATTGTACTAAACTTATTTCTGCAAACTTTTCAAGACTTTGGGACCTATGTTTTGTAAACTCTGAATGTTTTAATGAATCAAACAATGTATTTTCAAAACGACACTTTAGGTCATTCAATATAACTGTAACTATGGTGCTATGACAGTCACCCCCACGTATTCCATTCCGCTACCATTCAGGTATTTTGGGGGTGTGACAAGTCATCATCATGAAATGCAGCACCAAGTACAGACTTTGCCAAAGCAGGACGAGAAGAGGCTTGAGTAGCCAAGGTATCCTAATGCTCAGCAGATAGATGTTTGGATATTTCATCCAACTCCTTTTATCTTTCAGCAGGCAGAGTATGAGTAAGTGGATCACCCATTTTATCCAAATTAGCCTATATCTTTCTAGCAAGAGCCTCAGATTCCTTCATTTCTGTAGCCCTCTTAGCCTCAGCAGCATCCTCTTTAGCTGGCAACTGTGCTGCTACCAGCTCACTTAGCTTTTCATTAGCTAGTTCCTATTTGGATTTCTGTCTTGAAGGAATATCTTGATCAACCACAACAGATTTTCCTTTATCCATCTGAGTGGAAGTAGCATCAGGAGGAATAGAATGCTGATCAGTAGAAGCCTTTTCAATAGAATCATCAAGACGATCAATATGTGTATCTGTTGATTCATCAGTAGGAACCACCTTAGGCATTGGATCAGTAGATGTCTTCTTGCTAGGTGAGGCCACATATTCTTTACCAGCAATAAAGAAACTTTCTCCTGATTGAGTAGCATTTGCAAGAATTTTTTCAGCAGAAACATCACTCGTATCAACATCAATAGAATGGGAAGCATCAGTCTTTCTTTGATGTTCTGCCAAATACTTTCTCCTGACATAAAGCACCTTCTTTTGCTTGGGAGAGGATGTTTCAGCAGGTGGAGCATTTGGTACATCCTTAGCAACAGTAGCATCATCCTAAGCACTCTCTACAGTTGTGGTAGCAAGAAGATGAAGTCCTTCCAAGTCAAGTTTATCAGACCCCTCAGTAACTTCTTCATCTGATTCAACCGCAACACCTTTCCTTTTCTGTGTCTTAAGCTGATTCTCCAATTTCTTGACCTTTTTCACCAAGGTCACCACAGCTTCTCCAAGAGTTCTTTTTGTTTGCTTAAGATCTTTTTCCAATGTGTCCACCTTTTGCACATACGTGTTCAATAAAAGAGACAAGGATGTGAGAGTATCTGAGGTATTTGGAGCATCAATAGTCCTGACATGAGAATTATAAAATTCTGCATCTAGATCCACATTTTCTTCAGAAGAAGGTCTCAATGGACTTGGTGTGGCAAGTCTTGTTATCTGTGGAGATTGTACAGGTTGGTCAGGGCCAGAAACCTTAGGTGCCACATGATCAGTAGGAGCATCAACACTTGGTGAGGGTATAGGTGTGGGACTTCTAGGTGTAGATGGCCTTGGAGATGGTGGTCGTTGGGCATCAGCAACAACTGATGCACTTGCATTCGGAGCAACTGAAGGACCCTCAGTAGAATCTACTGGTACATTAGCATCAGCAAGATCCTGACCACCAGCAGCTGCTCATTGCCACCAGGAAACATTGCAGGTAATAAAGGCCTATGGTCCCCATTGTATTTTGTTTGCATAGAAGCAAATAGTTTTCTAGGCAAGCTCTTAACAGGCATATGGGTAATGTCATTGGTCAGAATTCCTAAGATTATTTGAAGAAACCTAGGATACATTAAAATTTTAAGTTTGGTATCCTTAACATTTTTAACCATTTCATCAAATATGTACTTAGAGAAATTAAAAGTTCAACCCTGAGATAAGCACACAATGGCAAAAGCAATATCTGTGGAGAATTGATCCCAACCTCCAGACTTAGAGCTCATACACTGAAGCAGAGTGTGTGTCAAGAATCTCCATTTAGGGCAAAACTGATTTTTGTACCAGACCTTTCCATCTCCACCATATCCAACAGCCTGAAGACCTGCAAGAATCTCCTCCTTAGGTACCTCATGCTCTCCACCTTCATCATCCAGCTGTAATTGTGCCCTAACCAAGGACTCTGTAACTACATATGCTGCCTCATGAATAGTAGCCATAATCTCAGTTGGTCTATTTTCAAGAGATCTTACTTGAGCCGTTCCCCAAAATTGTTTAACCAAAGATTCATGTATAATATCAGGATATTAGATTAAAGCAAAGTGAATCTTTGATCTTTGAAGAAATTCCATCATCTGAACATAATGAGCATCTCCTTTACCACGACCTAAGAAAGCTTGTTTGTTGTGATCACCTTTGAATAAAAGTTCTGCCATTGAATGATAAGAGAGAGTGGGGTTTGAATGCTGAGAGGTTTTGAAATGGTTTTTGAGTTTTAGAAGGAGAGGGAATCAGTTATTTGTGAGTGGGATTTGCACGTCTAGGTTATTTGAAGTATGTTTCCAAACGTGGAGTGTAATTGGCAAGAATTATGGAAACAATCTTTGACCAATATTTGACTTTAATAAAATCCCAAATAAAACTGACTCGTTAGTAGAAACGAAGTCAAACAGCAGGAATCATTTGGTCAATCAGCAGAAACCTACTTAATGTTGAATATGGTCAACCATTCCTTCCATCAGCAGCAACGATATGGTCAATCAGCAGAAACACTTCATCAATGGTAACCATGATTCAGTAAAAATCTCTTTTGTTAGTCAAACTTTCTTTCTCAATTATGTGTAAACCACCGAGCATTAATGGTAATAACTTCTTTGGAACACGAGACTTAAATGGCTATATAAATAGAGGGTAAAAATCCCCAAATCTTTACCAACCTCATTTGCAATCCAAATCCCTAATTAAAAGTTCATAACCACATATCAAGAAACAACCATGAAATTCAATCCGAGCATCATCAATATTTCATCTGATTCTGATTCATCTGAATCACTGAATTCTCCATCACCATTCCAAATGCCAACCCAACCAAGAGGGATCACAAAAGAGCAAGCTAAGTAGAAGAAGTATGATATGGGTCCTTTAAGTAGAACCCCCAATCCTGCAGGGTCCTCAGAGTCTTCTGAGGATCCCAATCCTTGGATCCCTTATCAACCACAACCGCGTGAACTCGTGTCACCGTTCATCTGGACCGCATCTGATGAAGAAGAAGATGATGATCTTTACCAGCCTCCCTCAACACCAGAGAGACCCCAATCCTCCCGTCCAAGACCACCACCAACAGTATGAGACCTTCACCAGGAACAAGGGCAAGACCAAGGTTGCAGAAGTGATAGGGAAGGGAAAAGGGAAAGTAGAGTAGTGGTGTCAGGGTTGGTAGGCTAGGTGTTAGGTTTTGGGATTGTTTTGCTTGTTTCAGTACCTTGTCACTTCATCCTTCCTGTACTTGTGATGCTCATAAATAAATCTTTGTTTCTTGTATTATCCTTTGATTAAACATTTGACTTCCTTGAATGAATGTGATTTAGCTCTTTTCAACAAATGAATACACATTCTACTGATGTAAACACTGTTGACAGAAACAATCAGCAGGAACACATATCCAACTTCTTTTATGATCACATTTCTAATATGTTAAAAAGTATCAGCAAAAAGTCATCCGTAGAATCTTCTTTATGGTCAACTTGTTAAATCAGTAAATATCACAGAATCAACTACCTCCCATTAAATGACATTAATTCTCATTAATCTACAAATCAGATCTATATAAAGAAGCCTTCAAGTCACAAGCTACCCAAATCAAATACACACTAACACCAAACACACCAAAAGCTTTCCAACAACACCAATCATGAACCCTAAGTCCAATGTCATTGAAATTTCTTCTAATTCATCTTCTGACTCTACCTATGATATACCCCAAATCAAGAGGGCATATTATTACATTGGTTAGGGACCTTCTGAGGTCTATCCATCTCTTTCTTCATCAGAGGAAACTCTAAATCCAACTCCCCTAGCAGTTTTTCTCCCAGACTTCACTCCAGTCACTGAGTTTCTCACTAGTGAGATGGAAAGGGTTGTTGCTGACATGAGCAAAATCTCAGCCCCTGTGGAGCCTCAATCTTCCCAAAGGTACAAAGGTCCACTCAAGGTTGTCCTAGGACTTGCTGCTCCCAAACTGTGGGACACAGATATGTAATCCAGAGGAGTCCACAAGAGGATGCCTGACCCCAAGGGCCTAGGAAAGGGGAAGAGGAAGATGGAGTAGGAGTTTGGGTAGGTGTAGGTTGTAGGGTAGTTGTCTTTTGAGATTGTTAGTTGTCATGCTGTTTGTTGATCTTGCTTGTAATCCTGAATCACTGTTTGGTTAAAGTGCTCCTTGTAATGAATCCTAATAATGAATAAAACTTCTAGTTTCTGTTTTCTTTTATTCTACTGATATGTGATATAGTGAGCTTTGTCCATCAGCCGAAACAGAAACCTGCAAGCCCAACACTAAAAACAGAACACATAAGACAAACTTATACAAAAATTGGTTAATCAAATTAAAAATAAACCTGCAAAACAAAGTTAGTCTAATAATATGCAAACTTTACAACATCAATATCAATCCTCCCTAAAGGCATATGCCTCCCCTCAAACATAGCATTCAAGGGTTAACCATCCCAATGTGGACAACTAAGTGGTTAAACCTAGTCCATCAAAAGCCTTTGTTAACAAATCAACCACATTATCATCAGTATGAATTTTAAGCACGTGCATTAAATGTTTCTCATTTGCATCCCTTATAAAATGGTGCCTAATTTTAATATGTTTAGTTCTTTGATGAAAGTCTGGGTTTTTAACAATTGAAATGGTACTTGGATTATCAATATAGATTTTAGTGTTCATAAAGTTGAACCCATAATCCAGCATTTGATTTTGAATCCAAAGTACCTGACCACAATAGTTAGCAGCAGCAACATATTCTGCTTCAGTAGATGAGGTGGCCACAATAGTTTATTTCTTGCATTGCCAAGAAATTAGCCTTCTGCCAAGGAATTGACAACCTCCTGTTGTGGATTCCCTGTCCAAATTAGCTCCAACATAATCACTGTCACTATATGCTTCCAACACAAATGGTGTTTCTCTTGGATACCAAAGACCTAACTTGGGTTGGCCGTTTAGATACTTGAAAATCTTCTTCACTACATTCTGATGGGAAGTCAATGGAGTGACTTGGTGTCTTGAACAAGCACTGACAGCAAAAGTGATGTCAGGTCTTGAAGCTATGAGGTACATTAGTGAGCCAATCATGGATCTATATAGATGAACATTGACAGCTTCATCTGGTTCATTCTGATTCTTAGGCTTTGGAGGTTCATAGGGAGTAGTTGCAGTCCTCAAATTTTCGAAATCAAACTTCTTCAGGATGTCTCTAACATAATTCTCCTGATGGATAAAGATCCCTTCAGGTTGTTGCTTGACTTATAACCCCAAGAAAAATGTGAGCTCCCCCATTGCACTCATTTGAAATTCACTCTTCATTAAGTTCTCAAATTCTCTGCACCAAGCTTCCTTTGTGGAACGAAAGATGATATCATCCACATACACTTGGACAAGAATGATATCCCTGGAATTCTTTTTAATGAAGAGAGTCTTGTTAATAGCTCCTCTTCTATAGCCATGCTCTAAAAGGAATGTAGATAACCTTGCATACCAGGCTCTTGGTGCTTGATGAAGTCCATAGAGTGCTTTGACAACCTTGTACACATTCTTTGGATGTTGCGGGTCTTCAAAACCTTGTGGCTGAGTGACATAAACTTCCTATTCAATCTTGCCATTGAGAAAGGCACTCTTCACATCCATCTGATAGACCACAAAGCCCATGTATGAAGCAAACGCCAAAAACAACCTTATGGCCTCAACTCTAGCAACAGGTGCAAAAACTTCATCATAATCAATCCCTTCTTCTTGTCTAAAACCCTGAGCAACCAATCTTGCTTTGTTTCTGACCACAATACCCCTTGCATCCCTTTTGCATTTTAAAATCCACTTGGTCCCAATTGCAAATTTTCCTGCAGGTAGATCAACAAATACCCATGCATCTTGATTCTTGAATTGTTGCATTTCTTCCTGCATAACCTCTACCCAACTAGGATCACTCAAGGCTTGTTTAATACTGGTTGGTTCAACTTGAGATACGAAGCAAGCAAATAGACAATGTTGTTGATCTTTATGATTGTCCTTCTTCTGATTAGTAACATAAGTGAGAAAAGCACATTGTCCAAACTGTTTCTTTTTCACTACACTTCTTGTTAGAACCATATCATTGGGATCACCAAGTATATTGGTTTGAGGATGAATGGTATTTATCCTCTTAGTGGGATGAGGATTAACATCAACATAAGTTTCAAGATTGGTCAGAGTTGGAGCAAAATCATCATCATAAGAAGCTGTTTGAAAAATGCCATCAGGAGTATTGGCATCAGCAGCAACAGGGGATCCATCAGCAGAAACTGCGTTTCTGCTGGTATCATGAGCAGCTTGTCTCAAGAGTGCCTCAGTATCCTGACCAAACTCAAGACCAAGCCTTTTAGCTTCTTCATTTGCTGCATGCTCTTGTTTTTTAAGTCTAGCAAGATCTTCTACATAAGTTGAGTTATCCACATCATCAACAACTTTGTCATCAGAGGCAACTTTATTAGGACCTGAAACATGAATAGGGAGAGAAGAAACAACAATAGTGGGTTCATCACATTCTGAATCACTGTCTGAGTCATCTTCTAGGGTACCTGCAATGTTAGTAGGTGACTCTTGTGTACCTGCAGATGGGTTAGATTTAAATCTTGTATACCCCAAGTGATTTGTCAAGTAGTCAAGGTCAAAGTACCATTCATGACCTTTTCCCTGAACATTTTCATTGTCTTCCAGGAATCTCAGGTTTAGAGTCTCCTCAATCTTCTTTGCAGCCAAATTATACACCCTGTAAGCCTTGCTATGAGCTGAGTATCCAACTATGTACCATTCAGCAGCTTTTTCTTCAAACTTTCCTAGGTGATCACGTATATTCAGGATTGTCACTTGACATCCAAAAGGTTTAAAGTACTCAATGGTGGGTATCTTCTCAGTCAGAAGCTCATAGGGTGTTTTATTATGTGGTCTTGTAATCAGCACCCTATTTAGTACATAACAAGCAGTGCCAACTGCTTCAGTCCAAAACATAGTGGGAAGTTTATAGTCAACAAGCATGGATCTTGCAGCCTCTATCAGGGTTCTATTCTTCCTTTCAGCAACTCCATTTTGTTGTGGAGTCCTGGCATTACTATAGTCCCTTTTTATACCCTTTGTCCCACAGAGTTCAATGAGATTAGCATTTTTGATCTCTGTCCCATTGTCACACCTTATCCCTTTAATCTTCTTGTTGAGTTGGTTTTCAATGAGGGCCATAAATTCTTTTAGAGTCTGAAAAGTTTGTTCTTTAGTCCCCAAAAAGAATACCCAACTAAACCTACTATAAGCATTAGTGATCACTAGATAGAAGTACTTAGGTCAATACTTCTGATGGATGTTGGACCAAAAAGATCCATATGTAGCAGCTGCAAAGGTTCTAAAATGGTGATTACAACAGTGATGGCTTTATAAGAAGCCTTGTGTTGCCTTCCTTTGTTGCATGCAACACAGTTGTGTTCATTAGTGAAGATCTTGGAAGGAAGTCTATGAACCAGTCCATCCTTAGCAAGCTTGTTGATAACCTTGAAGTTTACATGTGCCATCCTTGTGTGCCATTTTGTAGATTCATCCAAGGATGCTTTGGCCACCAGGCATGCTAGATCACCTTCTGGCTTGACATCATTCAAGTTGAATGTGTAAAGATTATGATTTCCTGGAACCCTTAGCAATACAAGACTCTAATCAGGCACTTTGAAGTCTTGTGATAGAATGAGACAGTCCTCCTCAGTGAATAGCACAAGAATCTTTTTGTCACAAATTTGTGAAATAGAGAACAAATTAAAAATTTGTAGCTCATTCACATAATAGACATTCTCAAAATCCACCTTTGGAGTTTTGATGGTTCCTTTTCCAGTGATCCTTCCTTCTCCACTTCCAAATGCACTTTGCCTCCATTAAAAGGCACAAAATCATGCAGCTTCTTTTGATTCCCATACATGCTTCTAGAGCAACCACTATCAACAATACCAAAGTCTTTATTTAAAAGAGGATGTTCCTACAACAACAAAATATACAACAACATGAGTACCATAGAGAGACTCAAGTCATGAAAGACTTGAGCCTGCCTTGTGGATCATTAGAATGAAGCCATGTAGATGAGTTAGATCCACCATTGTTCCTGGAACCCCTGTGTATGAATGGTCTATTAAATTTCCAAGAACAATCTGCTGAGGACTTTACAGCAGAATCCCAATATGTCCTTCCCAAAAACATTGGGTCATAATATACAGGCCAATAACCATTTTGAAAGAAATTATTGTTATATCCAGAAAATGGTCTAGCAAATTGTCTATTCCTATCAGCAGTAAAATATTTACCAACAGAAACAAACCCACCAGTAGGAACAGACCTATCAGTAGAAACTGAGTTGGTTCTGCTGGTGGTGTGGGTTACCTGTGAAACATATGAGGTTTTGGAATGAACATTGGTGCACTTTGGTCTAGGTCTATTATGAGCAACAGAAACACCCATCCTCTTTTCATAAAAATCACAATCCTTAATCAAATGCAATTTACTACCACAAACAAAACATTTCTTCTTTCTAGAAGATTTATTCAAACCAAATGATGTCTTATCAACCACATAATTATTCAAACAAACACTAGAAATAGAATTGTTTTGTAATGACAAAAAGGAATTATTTTTAATAGAAGTAAATAACAAGTCTTCAGGAGAAGCTGTCTTTGAAATAACTTCATCAGCAGCAACTATAGAGTCAGCAGACTTGTAAGAGGACTTGACAGAAAACTTTGGTGAGGACTCGGGTGAATCTGACTTGGTCTTGGAATCACAACTGGCATAACTAGAGGTAGAGGTTTCTGAGGTCTTGTCCCTGAAAGAACAAGAGACACATTCATTAGAATCATTACTAGAGACACTACTAGAGTCAGGGGAGCTATTAGACCTAGTGCCAGTTTGCATCTGTGATTCATCTAAGTCCAAATGTTGGGATGTGGGCTTAAAGGTTCCTATGGTAGTGGGAGAGACAGGGTCCTTAGTTTTACAAACAGGGCTTGGTAAGTCATCTGACTTTTTGCCATACAAATGATGTGAGCCATCAACGTCTGAGGTAGTGGTGGTGGGCATAAATCACTGGTACAAAAAGTTCTATTGGTCACGCATGGTCGATTTTGAAATGTCACACTGTAACATTTATACGTGACTAAATGTACGAGAATAAAATAAATAGCCACACTTGATCCGACTTGTGTGACCATTTCGGAATTCTATTGTCACACATTTGAATATTTATGTGACTAGAGGTAATTGGAAAAAAAATTTTGGATTATTTAGTCACTTATAATTTGGTACGTATGACAGATACAAATGAGTTTGAGACATTAGTCACACTATATATATACGTATGTGACAAATATATGTCACACAATTGAATAGTGTGACCAAAATCCATATATGGTCACATGAAGTAATTGTGTATGTGTCTAAATTCTATAGTCAAGTTTGTTACACATTATTTAAACGTGACTGCTAATCTTTGCTGAATATTTAGCCACATATGAATGTGAAATGTGTGACAACTGAAAAGTAAGTTTGAAGCGTTAGTCACTATATGCATTTAAAAGTGACAAATATATGTCACACACTTGAAGAGTGTGACCATATGTCATATATGGTCACACTGAACCATAAACATACATGATTAAGTGTAACCAAAATTTGATACATATGGTCACGTAAGTTAATATGCGTGTCTAAAGTCTAGTGTGTGTTTGCTTGCCATAACCTAATGTGTATAGTCACATTTAATTGTAGCACAATCATGTGACTATAGTCTTTACAATAGTCACACCATATCACAAATGTGTATCTAAATCATGATTATCGCCACGTTATAAGGGTATTATATGTGACCAATACATTCAAAATAGTCACATTGTGAATTTCATGTGACTATTACTTATAGCAAAATGTGAACTCAGTTATCATTAACCTTGATATTAGTCACATTGAGTTACACAAACAACAGAGTTGTAATAGCAGTAGTAACTATTGTAATAGCAGTAGTAACTTTTGTACAAACAACAGAGTTGTAATCTCACAATAGGTGAATTATATAGTACTTACCAAAAGGTTTTTTACAAAATAATGAAAACAGAGAAGCTAAAGTATGTACCCCTGCTACCTCCAAACACCTAATTATTAGCTTGTTTTTTCACATCATACAATGCTCTCTTATACTGAGCATGAATTCTTTCAATGAGATATTTAGCTACCTCTCTACGTTCTTCACATATGATCTTTGTAGATGTCATCACAGCAAGTAAACTAGCAAGCAAAGGATATTCTTTTTCTGCAAGCATAAAAACATCAATTCCACCTTGTGTTGATAAGTGATGTACATTGCAGCTATCATAAAACTTCCATGAAGTTGAGAAATGATGGCATGGGAAGTTCCAATAGATATCAGCTGGATCAGGTTTATATAACCTATGTAATTCAACCCACAAATCTTGCTCTTTTGCATCTAGCTTCTTGACTGTTTTGATTCTTTCTTGAACCAACTCCCATAATCTGTCTAAATCTACTCTGTCAATTGTTCTTATCAAATCCTCAAACCTTTTGTACACTGTTGATCCTCCACCAGCCCTGTGATGAGTGCTCAAACACTCATCATTTTTGACGTATTTAAACTGCCAAAACATACAAAAACAATCAAAAAGATATCAAAATACTTAAATTATCCCAGGGATTGTGTTTTATTTGTTTTAAATGCAAAATGTGCAAAAACAAAGAAAATACGTACAAAGTTTGCAATATTGGCAGTTTCAGTCCCCCAAGTTTCAAAACTTGTCAAAATTAGTCCCTATGCATTTATTTTGAAAGGAAAAGTCAACCCAAGGTTTTGAAAGTCAAATTTCACAAAATATTACACTTGGGTAATAAGTTTTCCAAAATTACAAGTTTGGTCCCTGAGAATCCAAAAATGGCAAAATAGGTCCCTAGGAAATTTTGAAAATTGAAAAATGGCAAAAATGGTTTTTGGACTTTGGATTTATAACATTTTTGGTCCTTGGAAGCAAATTGGAAAAATTACATTATCAGTCCTCATGTTTTGCAAAATTGCAAAATTGATCCTTGTTAAATACAAACCAACCGGACCCTTGTTTTATTATAACACCCTAAAACCAAAACCGTGGTCCAGTCCACCACAAGCCCAGCCCATTTCCCTTTTTAATAAAAAACCAAGCAGGGTCAAACGGTCAAAGGGTCAAACCCACCCTTGACCGTCTTCTTCCCCCAACACCCAGCGCAAAACCAGGCACCTTGCCTCCCCCCTCCTCACCTTTTTCACCACAGCCCCCCCCACAATTAATGCCCTTCATCTACCACACCAACCTACACCACCACAATAAATACACCTCACCTATCCCACTCAGCTTTGCCCGTGTACATTTTGGCGCCAAAATCACAATCAAAGGCTATGATTGATCATAATGCAATTGGACGGCTGAGATTTGGTCTATGGTCAAAGATAAAGCTTGTGGGACGCTCAGAATTCAAAAGGAAGCCATGTGGGAAGACTTAGGTCCTATTTTTAGCTCGTATTATATATTAAGCTCATATGAGCCATTGTATGTGAGTAGTATGTAATTTTAGTTTTGTAACTTTTCTTTTAACACTTGTACTCTCATTTCAGTTAATGTAATTCAAAGGTTCTAAGTTTAATATCAATTTCAGTTTTCAAAGTCCAGTTTAAATTTCAAGTTTGTTGTTTACAATTCCTTAAGTGTTTTAAAGCTTAAATTTGGTTTCATAAGCCCCAATAACAAGTTTTTAGAAGCTATATCAGCTTCTGTGTTCATTAAGTTCAAGTTTTTATAAAATAGCAATAAATCAGAAAAATAAAAATAAAATAAAAAAAATGATGATCAATGGTTGAAGAAAGCATGGAGCACTGTTTATTGTGTATGGCAGTGGGTTAGAGATCTCATGGGAGGTCATTAGGTTAGTTTATGTGGACCTTGGTTCTTAAACTGAGCTTGGATTGCACTTTGTGAGTTCTTGTACCATTTCCTTCTTTATTTTCTTTTAAACTGTTTCACTTAGCTTAATTCTGTCTTATTTGTGCATAATAAGTATAGGCTAGAGTAATTTAGGTGATCTCTTTGTTGGTTGTAATTTAAATTGTGTGTGGTTTCAAATTTTTAAGTTAACTGTCAATTTATTCTTAGTAGTAAATTTGGTTGTTTAATAGTGTATAATTGTGTTTGTTAGCTTATATTAACTTAATATAACATAACAAATTAGTAGGTTGTATTGTGTACTTGTTTCAATCAAGTTTTCATCATAAACTGCTTTTAAAGGGGTGTTTGGTTGTAGTCTATTCGTGGAGTTCCACTTGTTTTATTGCACAACTCTGTGCTTCATTAAGTTGTTTGGGTGGATAAAGGCTCAGGGAAGCACTTTCTTGGTCACAAATACACCCAAAAGTCAAAATCCTAAGAAAGCTCATCACCACAGTTAACTGTGGTGATTTTTAGACCCAAAACCCATTAAACCCTTTCACAAGTTTGTGTTATAGCCTAAGTTTGTCATAATATAGCATAACATAACATAATAAGTCATAAAATCAGCTAGCCAAAGTCATAAAAGTCAAATCTCAAATTTTTCCAAAAAGTCAAAAATACAAGTGTCAGATTTTTCCCAATATGGGATGAATTTTCTTGAATTTTGTGAGTGGTTTTAGGTCTTGAAACTTGTTGAGGTTGTTGTCTACCAGCAAAACTTGTGATTTCCACACTTGTTGTATTTTTATAATTTTTTCTTATTGATCAAATTGCCCTTGGAAGACACTTGCGGGACAAGGCTGTTGCCCTGTGCACCAGCAATTCAGTCACACCACCAACTTTGGTGGTTCATTGTGACCACTCCAGTGGGTCCCATTGACCTATTTTGGTTCCATACAACCCCCCTCCTACCAGGGTTGGTGTTTTGTCCATTGGTTTGACCATTTGACCTGTGGACCCCACCTGGAATTGACCCAAAAGGTTGTCCCTTTTCTGCCTCAGAAACAAAACAAGCAAAGTGCTTATTCTGGATTTGTAGCTTATTCAATTAGCTTATTTGTGTGAAACTTGTTTAGACTTGTTCATAAAACTCATTTGCATCAGTTTTCACCATTGTGGGTCCCACACTTGGCCATTTGTACTTATTTCACCTTTGGTCAAAGATAGTCAACTGTCAAGGGTTTAAGCACTTGAAGTGCTTATTTTCTTGGTCTCAGTCAAACCCACTTCACAAAAGTTGCTTAAAATCTCATAATAAGCAGTTTTGAAAAAGAAAATCCCAAATAAGCCCAACTTAATAGAAGTGATAGCTTCTATTTAAGCCAATTGGCTTATTCTTCAGCTTATTAATAAGCAATTCCTATTTTTATAATTTCCTAGGCTTCTGGTGTGTAAAAATAATTTCTGTAATTTTTTCAGATTTTTCTTACATCATTTAGTATTTTTCTTAATTTAAAGTAGTTTTTAGTAATTATGAAATAGTTAATAATTAATAATAATTAATTAGAAAATCAGAAAAATATAAATTAAATTTTAAAATTAGTTTTTAGTTATTTTTTAATTTTTCCAAATTTTATTTTCAATTTTCTAGTGTAATTTAATAATTAATTAGAATTTAGGGTAACTTAAGTAATTAAAAAGTAATTAATAATTAGTTAATAATTAGTAATAATTAATTAAAAAGTCTTAAAAATATATTTTCATTTCTAAAATTTGTTTTATAGTATTTTAGATTTTTCTAAGTTTAAATTTTATTTTTCTAGGTTTATTTGACAATTATTTGTAATTTAGGTTAATTTAGTTAATTAAAAGTAATTAGAAAATTAGTATTTAATTAATAATAATTATAAAAATAGTGTAAAAATTAATTTTAAATTTTCAAAAATTTTCTTTAATCATTAGGTTTGTAAAGATACCATTTTCATACCAGTAGCCTTTTCAGATCACCTCTTTCACTTTTTATTCCACGTACGTTTGTTCGCATTTTCAGCAAACGTACGGTTTTTAAGTTTTTGGTAATTTCTTCTCAATCTAAGTTCCAATAATCAATCACATAGCTTTCCTAAGCTATTTCTATTAATAATCTCCAAATAATTCTCATAACAAACCCTTTTTGTGAATAATCACCCGATCACAGAGCACGCTCAGTTACAATTCACACCTTGTCTGGATTTAACGACCTGGTGATACCTTATATTACCCGGAGATTGTTTCTAGGCTTTTTAACTTTGTTGACCATTCATTGGTCAATATAAGTTGACGGTTTAGCACCAATCAAATTTTGGCGCCGCTGCCGGGGAGGTGTGCGCGTTTCTGCAGCGTCTTTTGAGATTAGTGTTATCTCACCTCATTCACTGTACAAATACCACCACTTGTGTATATTTTCAAAATCAAAACACAAAAAAGTCATTAACACTTTTCCTAAAGTGTTAAAACACCAAAAAAATTTAAAACAACAAAATATCTCGTAACGTTTTCTGATTCGGTTTTCTTTTAAGGTGATTCTTAAAGAAAAACGATTTTAGATTACGGGACGATACAAAAAATATTTTCCAAAAAGCTTTTATCCCTAGTGCATGCGCACTCGTTCTTCAAGGTCCACTAGCCCATTACGTGAGCTTGTCCGGAAACCTCGAAGACCTCGTAGACGTTCTGCACCAACAGTCGGATCTGAGATCCGTACTGTTGTCACACCCACTATCAGCATGGCGGAAGACCGCCCCATGTGTGAGCTTCTCCAAGCACCCATCGATGGTTACGGAGATGCCATTGTTGTTCCAGCCATCGTGGCTGATAATTTTGAGCTCAAAACCGGGTTACTCAATCTTGTAACCTCAAGTTAATTCTACGGTTTTGAGAGGGACGATCCTCATGCTCACATTCGATGGTTCAATAAAATTACTTCGACCATCAAATACAAAAATGTCCCGTGTGAAGCAATCAAACTTCTTCTCTTCCCATTCTCCCTGGAGGGACAAGCCCGGATTTGGCTTGAAAAACAACCTCCACGATCTATTGAGACATGGGAAGATCTTGTGAAAAAATTTGTGAATGAATTCATCCCACCTTCCAAGACCACGAGTCTTAAGAACGAAATCACCAAGTTCACTAAAAAATACGATGAATCTTTTGGTGAAGCGTAGGATCATTTCAAAGAATTACTTCGCAAGTGTCCACATCATGGTTTCTCCGAGTTGATGCAACTCGATACTTTCTACAATGGCGTGAGCCAAGCTGATCAGGATTCTCTCAATGCCTCCGCGGGAGGTAATTTCTTGAGTAGAACCACAAAAGAAGCTTTACAGATCATAGAAAACAAGTCTAAGGTCCGCTCTACATGAAGCAAACCGATTGTTTCTCAAATCAATGCGGGTCCTTCCACTTCATCTTCTGTGGGTCAATCTAGCACGGATGCTAAGCTTGACAAGCTCACTGAAGTAATCCAAGCTTTGGTTCTCGCCCAAACAAAGAAAGTTTCATTTCCACAACATCCTCCCCCTGCTGAGGTTAAAAAAGTGGAAGTCTGTGTGACTTGTGGTGGGCCGCATGCCTACTACAATTGCACAGCTACTGATGGTACTCCATATGAAGCTAATGCTGTTGTCGGGTCCCAAAATCAAGGAGGCAATCAATACCGCCCTCCTATGGACCCGAACTATCGTCCTCACCATTATCCTAGACCTCCCGGTTTTAATCAAAACCAAAATGTCCAAAACCGTGGCCAAAATCAAAATAGAGTGAAACAAGGTTATCAAAACCAGGGTAACTTCAATCAGGGTCACGATTTCCAAAATCAAAACCAAGGTTTCCAAAATCAGGGTTTCCAACACCAAAATCAAGGAAACTTTAACCGGAACCAAGGTCAGGGTAATTTCAACCCCGGGAACTTTCATGGAAACAATCACCAGAATCAAGGGAATTTCCATCATCAAAACCAAGGAAATTTCAATCAAGGTCCCAATCCGAACAATCGAGCTCAAAATCTTCCTAATCCGAATCAAGCCATTGTTCCAACCGGGCCTTCATCTGATGAGTTGTTAAAGCAATTCATGAAGTCCAAAGAAGAGTTGAACACGTTGCTGGTCAGCCAGATTTCTGACATCAAGAAGTCTTTAAATGATCGACCCTCGGGCTCAGGTACTACTTTACCGAGCAACACGATCGCTAACCCGAGGGGCGATGCTAAGGCGATCACAACACGAAGTGGTGCTTCATATGATGAACCCGCGATTCCAACTACCTCTTCTCCTTCTTCTCCTAAGGTAGTGGATTGTGTGCCTGAGGTGACAAAGGACAAGGTGCAAACTCCTAGCCTACGAAATACAGCACACGTCCAACCTCAGGTTAATCCTTAAACCAGATGTAAGCCTGGAGTTGTCTTTGTACCACCAGAAACTCCAGGGGACAACCCAAAATCAAAAACTTCTATTCCTTATCCATCACGTCTCAATGAACAAAAGCTCTGCGAAAAAGCTAATCACCAAATGGATAAATATTTCCAAATATTCCAAGATTTGCACTTTGATATTAGCTTCGCGGATGCTATTCTCTTGATGCCCAAGTTTGCTCGACAATCAAAAATCTGTTGAGTAACAAAGAAAAACTCTTTGTGATGGCAAAAACTCCTCTGAATGAGCACTGCTCAGCAGTTCTCTTGAAAAAGCTTCCAGAAAAGCTTGGAGACCCCGGGAAATTTCTCATTCCTTGTACTTTCCCGAGTATGGTTGAATGCTTTGCCTTAGCTGATTTAGGTGCTAGCATTAACCTGATGCCATATTCTGTGTGGAAGAAACTCTCTCTTCCCGAACTCACTCCCACATGCATGACTTTAGAGCTTGCCGATCGTTCGATTTCTCGTCCTCTTGGCATTGTGATGAGGCGAAAAATGGTCCATTTTTAGGGGGTCATTTAAGCCCGAATCCGAATTTATTTGATCAAATATTGCCCTAAATCGTTCCTTTTGTGATTTTACGTACTTGGAGAGTGAATTCTGGAAAAGAAGCCATTTTGGACGTTTTTGGAGCATAAAAGTGAAGAAAACGACAAAGTCTCAATTTTTCATGCTGGGAACAGTACATGACGGCGTCAAGAGTAATTCCCTGACGGCGTCAAACCTCAAGAATTAAAATCCGTAGTTGATGACGGCGTCACACACAGGGTGTCAAGAGTAATTTGTGTGACGGCCTAGGCCTTGACGGCGTCAGAAGTAGATCAAGGCCGTCCGAGGAAGTATTTGACGGCGAGATGACGGCGTCACACCTTTGTTCTTGACGCCGTCATCCCTATTTTCCTATATATAGTTTTCTAGTTTTTCACATTAAAAGAGAGAAGTTTTGGAGAAACCCTAAAGACGATTTTGGTGCAACTTTTACAGGTTTTTCAAGGGTTCCAAACCCTTGATACCTTGCATTGTAATTGAGATAAGTGTTCTTCTAATTCAATCAATATGTCTATGTGTTGGTTGTCTATATCTTGTTCTTGTCTCAATTCCATTATGCTAGGCTAGATCTCTTTTGTGTTTGCTTAGATCTAATGAAACCTAGATATTGATTATGTGTTGATTACTTGTTTATACTTGTCTTGGATGAATGATTTATATGTTAGGCTTAAGAAAACTGGCAGATCTCCAAATGGTAACATGCTTGAACGTCTTAAGAAACATGAACCGAGGCGTACTAGGTCTTTATTGGTTGTATTTAATGCATGAGCCACTATTTACAATCCCTATAGTTGTGCTGGGCATGGTGTAGGAGGAGATAAGAGCTCATAGAATTGGGGAGTTATGTATGCCACCCCATGAATGGTATTAAGGAATACAATCCGTCATCCATGCAATTATAACAAGTAATTAACATGTAAAAGATATCTAGGGAGTAGTGAAATCTAAGTAAACACATTTTCTCTAATTACTGCTCACAACCTTAGTATAATTAGTTTATTTTCATTTTTAGTATTTTATTTTGATTGCATCTTAGTTTTGGGTTAGTTGAATAGCAACTAATTCCGCCCACTCTTCCAAAACCCCGAGATTTTACTTGCTTTCATAAAAATATAAAAACACAAAAATAATCATCCCTTACCTTTAGAACTAGTATTTAGGCTTTCTAATCCTAGCGACACTATTCCTAAGCTGAACGATCAATCCCCCGGTACTTGTCACTATATTATACTACAACGATCAGGTACACTGCCTGGTGGGGGTTGTAAGCTTCTCGAGATCCCTCGAGAGGTAAAGCCTGTTGCGATTCCCACGCATCAAGTTTTTGGCGCCGCAGCCCGGGGAATAGTTATTGTCTAGGTTAGGATTTCTTTTTATTAGGTCTACTTGCTAGATTCCTTTCTAGTAAGATTTTATTTTTATTTTTAGGTCTTCTTTAGTCTATCTTATTTCTTCGTGTTTTTGTTCATAACTCTTTACCATCCGACATCATGGAAGGTGGTAACATCTTTGAACCCGTCATCCCACCACAACAAAACCCACCATTAGAACCCCTTAGGCCCCGAACCTTAGGTGAGTATTCCCGACCTAGCCACCAAGGCTACCAAAACACCATTGAGCTCACCGGAGACAATGTGACCCCCTTGCGATCCGACACCATCCGGTTGGTGCAAAGCGGATGTGCATTCCATGGACTTCGTTTCGAAGATCCAAACCAACATCTTAAGGACTTCCTCAAAATCGTAGACTCCATAGACCTAGGTGTTGAAACTAGAGAGACTACCCGTTTACGCCTATTCCAATTCTCTCTACGGGATCAAGCTAGTCAATGGCTTGAGCGTTTACCCGCGGGATCCATCACCACATGGGATGATCTCACCACTCGTTTCCTTGCTTAATTTTTCCCACCGGGGAGAACTACTAAGCTTAGGAATGACATCTTGATGTTCCAACAACGTCAAATGAATCTCTTTATGAAGCATGGACTCGTTTCAAGGACTTACTCCAAAAAGTCCCTCATCATGGCATAGATCTTTGGCTCCAAGTCCAAATTTTTTATGACCATATCGACATCTCCACGAGGCGAACCATTGACCAATCGGTCGGTGGTAAGCTACGTGATCTTAGTGCGGAACAATCATGGGAACTCATAGAAGATCTTGCTCTCTATGACAACGAAAGTTGGAATGATCCCCGTGATTTGAACAAAATAGTCAAGGCAATATCTTTGCCTTCGAACAATTCTAGCACTCCCGACCGTAGGATCATGGAACTTGAGGACCAAGTCAAGTTTCTCATGAAATCTTACGAAGCTCCGAAGCCTTCAAGCCAAGTGAACAAAATCACTTCTTCATGCGAATTATGTAGTGGTCCCCATGATACTCGTGATTGTGTGGAACTCCCCGGAACAGCTTTTGCGGACTACGCATCCACGCGTACCGACGAAGCGGGAGATAAGTGGTACACTTTCAAGCCCGAGCCAAACACTTATGGTGATTCATACAACCCCTCTTGGAAAAATCACCCAAACCTTAGGTGGAAACAAAATCAACCCAATTCCTCCAATCCGCCTAATCGTTACCAACCAAACGGTCCACCATCCAACCGTACTTTCAAAAACAATCCTTCTAACAACTATGGTAGTACCAACAATCTTGAAGGATTGATGTCAAAGTTCATGGCATCTCAAGATGCCGGAATAGCTAGGTTTGAAACCGAATTCAACCAACAACAAACGGAGATGACCAACAAGATTGACAACTTGTTGAAAGCCCTCAACAACCAAGCATTAATCACACCTAGGAAGGACACTAGGGACACCAATAGTGGAATCCAAATTAAGGACTCCTCATCATCCAAACATGTCCACTTTGTCAATGTTGTCACCATTAAGCCAATAGATAAGGAGATAGAGGAGAGTGACAAGGATGAAGTTAGAGTAGAAGCCGATAGTAAGGATGAGAGTAGGGAAGTTGAGGTTAATAAGGATGAGGAATTAGAGGAGGTAGAACCTATAGAAGAATACTTTGATAAGTTGCCAACCAAGGAAGAACGGGAATACCATAAGGATTTATTCGATAGTCCCGAGAGAAAATATATCTTTGGCGACCCCCTTGTCAAAATGGGAGACCCCTCTAACATTAACATCCCATGTAATATTGAGCACATGCATATATGGAAAGCTTACATCGACCTTAGTTCCGCCGTGAACATCATGACTAGGACTTATTACAATTGGGTGATGAAGAAGCAACTCAATTTTAGGATGATGCCCGGTAAGAATTTGATAAGTAATTTTGTAAGGAGAGTTAAGGGATTACATTTGATTATAGGGAATCTCACCTATGAAATCGATTTTATGATAGTGGAAGACATTCGTCCGGTGATAGATGCTTGCCTAAGTCAAATAGTATTCGGAAAACCATTTGTTGAGGCCACTAGGATGAGTTATGATCCGACTTTAGGGATAGTTAGATTCAAGAAAGAGAATGATGAGGTTGCTTATCTAATGCCCTACAAGATCGAACAATACCGCCTTCTCTCTAATTTCGAAAAGGAACATAAGCAAGCGGCTTATTATAGGAATGAGGAGGATAGACGTAGAGGAGTAGAGTATGTTAGAAATAGGATGCTTGGTTTCTACAAAGAATGCTTGCAACTAGGTCCGGAATACAAAACTGGTTTAGAAGACGACCTAGAGAGTGGAACCAATGATGAGATCACGTAGTAACCCATGACCTTGAGTCTAGCTACAAGACTCGTAAATAAAGAGAAGCGCTTCTTGGGAGGCAACCCATGTTTTGTGTGATTTTATTTGTTTGATTGTTATTTGCTTCCGTATGCATGTTTTATTTTTATTGTTGGTAGATCATGTTTCTAAATTAAAATGTGGAAATACTTTACTATGTTGTTTGGCCTAGTCTTAACTCCAACCTAAAAGTATTTTTGCAAAAGATAAGTGTAATGGGAAACCCCAAATATATTTTTAAGAAACAAACCGATCATGATTCTCCACAATATTAAATGAACATGTATATTCTTATTTGTTAGAGTCAAATGCTTGTATTGAGTCATAATGAAGTTTTGCAGGATTTTCCAGGAAGTAGGACCAAGTTTTTCCAGAAATTTTCCGGAAACTTAATATAAGAATTTCTGCAGGTCCATTCTGACGGCGTCATGAGTTTACTCTTGACGGCGTCAGGAGTTAAAATCTGGATATTTTACCGGTTTTGTTTTTCTAACGGAGTCTTATGGTTTTTGTGAATTATTAAGTTTTATAATCTCCAGGAGATCTGCAAACTTCATTCCACAAGCATTATATCTTATCTTGTTTTCTAGGATTTAGTAACTTATATAGGATGCCGCCGATTTTACGCGAGGTTGTCTTGTCTATTTTGTCAGGATTTACAGGTTATGTTCGACAAGAAGATGATTTATATTCTGGAAGGGAAGCTTTGATTGTTCGTTTTCTTGGAGGAAGATTTAACCTGGCCAACCTATAATCCATACCGAGCGAATCAGGGGAGTATTTGATTTCATTCTCTTTACTTTTTCACTTTTACATTCTTTACTTGAACATTGGGGACAATGTTCATCTTAAGTGTAAGGGGGGGGGTAAAAAGATGATACCTTACATATGCACTTTCGCTTGAGTTTGTTTTGTTTGATGGTAGATGTGTAATAAAACTATGTGAAATACTTGTTAGTGCAATTTTAGCGCCAAATTTAAATTTTTTTACAACATTTAGGAGTGAAACTTTAGCCATAGCAAGCGTCTCATGGATAGGAGATTGTATGACTAGCACATAACCGTATATTCAGAAAAATTTTCCACCCAAAAATGTGAGGTTCGCCTTTAGATTTGATAGGAAAAGCATTTACTATTAGTGCTTATGAGTGTACCGGTAGCATTTAGATTCTAGAACTTGCGTTAGTGGTGCATCCCGAGACCGCTAGTGAGACTACATTCGTGTGGTAGGATTTACTACATGATAAGAGGCATTAGGATCACCCTTGTGTTAAACCCGTATCATAATTACTTGACCATTTAAGTCATATTACTTGGCTAGTTAAGTCAACTAATTTTTCCCACACCCTTAGCGTTGTACTCATTTTTAGTACACGATACCCCTAGTACACCCCTCCGAGCCTATCTTTTCGTTTCTAACTTTAAGCATTTTACTTAAAGGAAGAATTTGTTACACCCCACTTAAATGTACACCCAAATCGCCTTAGCCTTCCGTGTATGCGCTCATTTTTAGTGCATTATTGTTATTTGTTAAACCCTAAGTTAACTTTCTAATTGATTACATGGTTGCTAAGTCGAGTCATATCCTTGTACATGTTGTTTTGGGACGATTGGGACTCATGGGTAAGTACTTATTTTATGGAGTAATGGGGAAGAACATAATATTATTACCCCCATATGTACGTTAATCTTAAAAGTGCTCCAAGTGTTTTGATTTTCTTAATTCGAGTCATTAGATTAGTTTAATTGTAAAGTATGTAAAGATTCAAGTGTAAGGGGAATTTTCATTCCCTATGATGTATTATTTTGGATGGTAGGGTAAGAGTGTATGCAAAAAAAAAAAAAAAAAAATCGAAAAAATCAAGAAAAAGAAAAAAAAAATAGAAAAAGGAAAAAGAAAAAAAAAACATACGGACTACCATCCCGTTTCATTCTATGTTCATTTTATGTTTTTAGTTATTTTTTATTTATTAGCTTAAGTCGAGTCTAGTCTTCGCTTAGCAACGCCATATTGTACATGTAATTAACCAAGATTGTTAACTCGCCACCAGTAATAACTTCCTTTATCCAACAAAACCGTGCAATTCATATCCCTATACCTAACGTTACAACCCATTAAAAGACCTCTTTGATAGTTTATCTTAGGTGCTTACGCCATGTGGTGGAGGTTTGATCCTTTCCCAATCTATTTTGCTATGACAGGTAGTGAGAGATATCTTCCATTTCCATAATGTTATATTACTTTATTACACCCGAGAGATGTGAGTATCTAAACACTATTTGTGAGGTGTTTTTATATGACCTCCGTGCTTGTCTATTGGTCTTTAGTGGAACGATTATTTGTTGTAATTACTTTTATATTAGAGTTAAATGACCCCTAACTTGTATTTTGAGTAGAATAAAAGCGCATTTGCTTGAGGACAAGCAAATCTCAAGTGTAAGGGTATATGATGAGGCGAAAAATGGTCCGTTTTTAGGGGGTCATTTAAGCCCGAATCCGAATTTATTTGATCAAATATTGCCCTAAATCGTTCCTTTTGTGATTTTAGGTACTTGGAGAGTGAATTCTGGAAAAGAAGCCATTTTGGACGTTTTTGGAGCATAAAAGTGAAGAAAACGGCAAAGTCTCAATTTTCCATGCTGGGAACAGTACATGACGGCGTCAAGAGTAATTCCCTGACGGCGTCAAACCTCAAGAATTAAAATCCGAAGTTGATGACGGCGTCACACACAGGGCGTCAAGAGTAATTTGTGTGACGGCCTAGGCCTTGACGGCGTCAGAAGTAGATCAAGGCCGTCCGAGGAAGTATTTGGCGGCGAGATGACGGCGTCACACCTTTGTTCTTGACGCCGTCATCCCTATTTTCCTATATATAGTTTTCTAGTTTTTCACATTAAAAGAGAGAAGTTTTGGAGAAACCCTAAAGACGATTTTGGTGCAACTTTTACAGGTTTTTCAAGGGTTCCAAACCCTTGATACCTTGCATTGTAATTGAGATAAGTGTTCTTCTAATTCAATCAATATGTCTATGTGTTGGTTGTCTATATCTTGTTCTTGTCTCAATTCCATTATGCTAGGCTAGATCTCTTTTGTGTTTGCTTAGATCTAATGAAACCTAGATATTGATTATGTGTTGATTACTTGTTTATACTTGTCTTGGATGAATGATTTGTATGTTCGGCTTAAGAAAACTGGCAGATCTCCAAATGGTAACATGCTTGAACGTCTTAAGAAACATGAACCGAGGCGTACTACGTCTTTATTGGTTGTATTTAATGCATGAGCCACTGTTTACAATCCCTATAGTTGTGCTGGGCATGGTGTAGGAGGAGATAAGAGCTCATAGAATTGGGGAGTTATGTATGCCACCCCATGAATGGTATTAAGGAATACAATCCGTCATCCATGCAATTATAACAAGTAATTAACATGTAAAAGATATCTAGGGAGTAGTGAAATCTAAGTAAACACATTTTCTCCAATTACTGCTCACAACCTTAGTATAATTAGTTTATTTTCATTTTTAGTATTTTATTTTGATTGCATCTTAGTTTTGGGTTAGTTGAATAGCAACTAATTCCGCCCACTCTTCCAAAACCCCGAGATTTTACTTGCTTTCATAAAAATATAAAAACACAAAAATAATCATCCCTCACCTTTAGAACTAGTATTTAGGCTTTCTAATCCTAGCGACATTATTCCTAAGCTGAACGATCAATCCCCCGGTACTTGTCACTATACTATACTACAACGATCAGGTACACTGCCTGTTGGGGGTTGTAAGCTTCTCGAGATCCCTCGAGAGGTAAAGCCTGTTGCGATTCCCACGCATCACATTGCCGAGGACGTATTCGTTAAAGTGGGAAAGTTCCATTTTCTAGCAGATTTTATGATTGTTGACTTTGATGCCGATTCTAGGGTCCCTCTCATTCTTGGCAGGGGATTCCTTAGAACTGGGTGCGCTCTTATTGATGTATTCGAGCATGAGATCACATTACGTGTTAGGACGGAAGCTATTACCTTCAACCTAAATCAAACATCGAGATACTCCTCCAATTATGACTGTGAATCGGTGAACAAAATAGATGTCATCGATGTTGGTGCTGAGGAGTATGCTCAAGAGATTTTAGGTTTCATTGATGATTCTTCGAGTGAAAACCTCACTCAATCTTCTCATCCCATCATAGCCAATTCTTCTCCTTCCCTCACTCCGTTTGAGGGAAGTGACTTCCTCTTAGAAGAAATGGAGGCGTTTGTCAAAAGTGACTTGATTCCCGATGGAATCGATAACCAAGAGATCGACCACGAGAGGGATATTCTCATACTTGAAAAATTGTTAAACGAAGATCCCTCTCCTCTTCCTGTTCTACCACAAACACTTCGTAAGGAGGAAGTCAAAAATGTTGAGAAAACTGATGACTTCCCCAAGGTTGAACTTAAGGACTTGCCGCCTCATCTTGAATATGCATTTCTGGAGGGTGATGATAAATTGCCCGTCATAATTGCTAAAAACTTAAGTATTGAGGAAAAGGCTGCTCTTATAAAGGTTTTGAAGTCTCATAAACAAGCAATTGCTTGGCGACTCTCTGACATCAAGGGCATTGACCCTGAATTTTGTACTCACAAGATTTTAATGGAGGACGACTTCAAACCTGCAGTCCAACAACAAAGAAGGGTGAATCCAAAAATTCACGAGGTTATCAAACAAGAGATTTTAAAACTTCTTGATTCCGGATTGATTTACCCCATCTCGGACAGTCCTTGGGTTAGCCCAATTCATTTTGTTCCAAAAAAGAGTGGCATTATTGTTGTCACAAATGAGGAGAATGAGTTGATTCCAACTCGTTTGGTTACGGGTTGGCGCGTCTGCATTGACTATCGTAAGTTAAATGACGCCACCCGTAAAGATCATTTTCCTCTGCCCTTTATGGATCAGATGCTAGAGAGATTAGCGGGGAATGAGTACTATTGCTTCCTCGATGGTTTCTCGGGTTACTTTCATATTTCCATTGATCCGCAAGATCAGGAAAAGACCACTTTTACGTGCCCCTATGGAACTTTTGCGTATAAACGTATGCCATTTGGCTTATGTAATGCCCCGGGCACGTTTCAAAGATGTATGATGGCCATTTTTTCCGACATGATCGGGAAAACTATGGAGGTCTTTATGGACGATTTTTCGGTCATTGGGGATTCGTTCCAATCATATCTCTCCCATTTAGACAGCATGCTAAAAACGTTGTGAAGACACAAAGTTATGTCTAAATTGGGAGAAGAGTCACTTTATGGTCAGAGAGGGCATTGTCCTCGGCCATAAAATTTCAAAAAACGGTATTGAGGTTGACAGAGCCAAAGTGGACGTCATTGCAAAATTGCTTCATCCCACAACCGTGAAAGGTGTTAGGAGCTTTTTGGGTCATGCCGGTTTCTATCGTAGGTTTATTCAAGATTTTTCTAAAATCGCCCGGCCTATGACCCATCTCCTCGAAAAGGATGCTCCTTTTATCTTCTCCCCTGAGTGCATCGAAGCCTTTGAAACATTAAAGAAAAGGCTTACCGAGGCATCGATTCTTGTTGCCCCCAATTGGGACTTGCCCTTCGAGCTCATGTGTGATGCTAGTGATTATACGATAGGGGCAGTCTTGGGGCAATGAAAAACAAAACATTTTCAGCCTATACACTATGCCAGCAAAACTATGACCGAGGCTCAAAGTCATTACACCACCACTGAAAAAGAATTATTAGCTGTGGTGTATGCTTTTGAAAAATTCCGGCCATACTTGATTCTGACCAAAAGCATAGTGTATACGGATCACTCGGCTTTGAAGTACCTCTTTGCAAAACAAGATGCAAAGCCGAGACTCCTCCGTTGGGTTCTCCTCCTACAGGAATTTGATATCATAATTCGTGATAAAAAAAGAGCTGAGAACCTAGCTGCTGATCATCTCTCCCGTCTTGAAAACCCTCACCAAGATGCTTTCGAGAAAAAGGTAATAAATGAAACATTTCCTCTCGAAACCCTCAATGCGGTTTCATTTCGTGGAGACTCGATCACCCCATGGTTTTCCAACTTTGCAAACTACCTTGCGGGTAACTTCATTGTGAAAGGGATGTCGTCCCAACAAAAAAATAAATTTTTCAAAGATGTAAAACATTACTTCTGGGACGACCCCTACATGTTCAAAATATGCGCGGATCAAGTCATCCGGCGGTGTGTGTATGGTCAGGAAGCCGCTGAAATTTTAAAGGCTTGCCATGCTGGTCCCACGAGGGGCCACCACAATCCTAACTACACCGCCAAAAAGGTGTTTGATTCCGGCTTTTATTCTCCCTCGATCTACAAGGATGCCCAAGAATTGGTCAAGTCCTGTGACGCTTGTCAATGTCACGGGAATATTTCACAAAAGAATGAAATGCCTCAAAATGCAATTCAAGTTTGTGAAATCTTTGACATCTGGGGCATCGACTTTATGGGGCCATTTCCATCTTCTCACGGCAACAAATACATACTCGTGGCTGTTGACTATTTGTCAAAATGGGTTGAAGCGAAAGCTTTACCCACAAATGATGCCTGAGTAGTTGTGAAATTCCTAAAAGCTCTTTTTGCTCGATTCGGAACTTCACGTGCTATTATTAGTGATCGTGGTACGCACTTCTGTAATGAAAAATTCGACAAAGTCATGCAAAAGTACGGTGTGACTCACCGTCTTTCTACTGCGTACCACCCTCAAACAAGTGGACAAGTCGAGGTTTCCAATCGGGGCATTAAAAGAATTTTAGAAAGAACCGTAGGTGAAAATCGTGCATCGTGGTCGGATAAATTAGATGATGCACTTTGGGCTTTCTGTACGGCTTACAAAACACCCATTGGGTGTACGCCTTATAAACTTGTGTACGGGAAAGCGTACCATCTTCCGATCGAGCTTGAGCACAAAGCCTACTGGGTTCTCAAGCATGCCAATTTCGACCTCAAAACTGCGGGTGATCATAGAAAAGTTCAACTGAATGAATTAAATGAACTTCGTGATCAAGCTTACGAGAACTCTTTGATCTATAAGGAAAAGACAAAGAAGATTCATGACTCAAAAATCAAGAACCGCGTTTTTAACGTTGGTGATCGAGTCCTTCTTTTCAACTCTAGACTCAAGATTTTCTCGGGAAAGCTCAAAACCCAATGGACTGGTCCATTCACTATCGCTAAAGTTTATCCTTATGGTACCGTCGAATTATCTCAAAATGACGGTCCTAATTTCAAAGTGAATGGACATCATTTAAAGTACTACTTTGGAGAGGACATACCATCAATGGTTGTCCCGGATCTCCAAACTTTCCCCAAGGACAATTGAATTCGGGGATCGAGTCAAGCTAGCGACTTGATGAACAAAAACAATAGCACAATACGGGTTTTCACCCGTATCTCTGATTCTTTCTATTTTCTACCACCTAGTGTGGGGGAATGGCCAACCCCCCGCTGTTTGAAAAATGTATATATGTATATAAGTTCAAAAAAAAATGTGTATATATAGAAATAAAGTGAAATATGGTATTTCCACAGTTAGATTCGAATATTAGCTTTTTCCGTTCAAAGAGTCGGCATAATAGCCGGGACTTTGAATATTGAGGACAATATTCATTTCTAAGTGTGTGGGGGGGGGGGGGGGGAATTCTAGCGAA
This sequence comes from Artemisia argyi, assembly GCA_030686995.1. NCBI lineage: Eukaryota > Viridiplantae > Streptophyta > Magnoliopsida > Asterales > Asteraceae > Artemisia > Artemisia argyi. The sequence continues at coordinate 27,543,378 of CM060697.1, forward strand.
TTTTTATCAAAATATATCTTCAAGTACCCCCGTTTTTGGCCAAAATTTTCAAAATTTTTTTCACTTTATTTCAAAATTTTTATGGTAATCAGTCCGCCAGGTCTAACCGACAAAGGGATTGGCTAATCCAGGAGCAAACGGCTTTTGGTAAAGATAACTCAAATCCGTTTACGGCTTGCAATTTGCCCAAAATTGTATGGTTCCTCAACTCCCCATATCCCATAAAGCGGATGAGTTGGCTAGCCCACAAGATTATGGCTTGTGGTAAAGACAGTGGAAAATCCATAATTGGTAATCAGCTCACCAAGATGTTGACATTGTCCATCAAGAGTTGGCTAGTCCAGAAGCAAACGGCTTCTGGTAAAGACTAATCAAATCCGTTGACAGCTGGTGGTTTGCTCAAAATCACACGGTTATCAGGTGTGCCACAGTTCTTACACCTGGCTACTCCAGAAGTGATGGCTTTTGGTAAAGAGTTTAAAATCCGTCAAGTTTTCTAAAAAGATTGCTAGGGACTAGCAATAGTTTAGTGTGGGGGATTGATGTGTGCTCAAACACTCATCATTTTTGACGTATTTAAACTGCCAAAACATACAAAAACAATCAAAAAGATATCAAAATACTTAAATTATCCCAGGGATTGTGTTTTATGTGTTTTAAATGCAAAATGTGCAAAAACAAAGAAAAAATGTACAAAGTTTGCAATATTGGCAGTTTCAGTCTCCCAAGTTTCAAAACTTGTCAAAATTAGTCCCTATGCATTTATTTTGAAAGGAAAAGTCAACCCAAGGTTTTGAAAGTCAAATTTCACAAAATATTACACTTGGGTAATAAGTTTTCCAAAATTACAAGTTTGGTCCCTGAGAATCCAAAAATAGCTAAATAGGTCCCTGGGAAATTTTGAAAATTGAAAAATGGCAAAAATGGTTTTTGGACTTTGGATTTATAACATTTTTGGTCCTTGGAAGCAAATTGGAAAAATTACATTATCAGTCCTCATGTTTTGCAAAATTGCAAAATTGGTCCTTGTTAAATACAAACCAACCGGACCCTTGTTTTATTATAACACCCGAAAACCAAAACCATGGTCCAGTCCACCACAAGCCCAGCCCATTTCCCTTTTTAATAAAAAAACCAAGCAGGGTCAAATGGTCAAAGGGTCAAACCCACCATTGATCGTCTTCTTCCCCCAACACCCAGCGCAAAACCAGGCACCTTGCCTCCCCCCTCCTCACCTTTTTCACCACAGCCCCCCCCCCACAATTAATGCCCCTCATCTACCACACCAACCCACACCACCACAATAAATACACCTCACCTATCCCATTCAGTTTTGCCCGTATACATTTTGGCGCCAAAATCACAATCAAAGGCTATGATTGATCATAATGCAATTAGACGGCTGGGATTTGGTCTATGGTCAAAGATAAAGCTTGTGGGACGCTCAGAATTCAAAAGGAAGCCATGTGGGAAAACTTAGGTCCAATTTTTAGCTCGTATTATATATTAAGCTCATATGAGCCATTGTATGTGAGTAGTATGTAATTTTAGTCTTGTAACTTTTCTTTTAACACTTGTACTCTCATTTCAGTTAATGTAATTCAAAGGTTCTAAGTTTAATATCAATTTCAGTTTTCAAAGTCTAGTTTAAATTTCAAGTTTGTTGTTTACGATTCCTTAAGTGTTTTAAAGCTTTAAGTTGGTTTCATAAGCCCCAATAACAAGTTTTTAGAAGCTATATCAGCTTCTGTGTTCATTAAGTTCAAGTTTTTATAAAAATAGCAATAAATCAGAAAAATAAAAATAAAATAAAAAAATGATGATCAATGGTTGAAGAAAGCATGGAGCACTGTTTATTGTAGATGGCAGTGGGTTAGAGATCTCATGGGAGGTCATTAGGTTAGTTTATGTGGACCTTGGTTCTTAAACTGAGCTTGGATTGCACTTTGTGAGTTCTTGTACCATTTCCTTCTTTATTTTCTTTTAAACTGTTTCACTTAGCTTAATTCTGTCTTATTTGTGCATAATAAGTATAGGCTAGAGTAATTTAGGTGATCTCTTTGTTGGTTGTAATTTAAATTGAGTGTGGTTTCAAATTTTTAAGTTAACTGTCAATTTATTCTTAGTAGTAAATTTGGTTGTTTAATAGTGTGTAATTGTGTTTGTTAGCTTATATTAACTTAATATAACATAACAAATCAGTAGGTTGTATTGTGTACTTGTTTGAATCAAGTTTTCATCATAAACTGCTTTTAAAGGGGTGTTTGGTTGTAGTCTGTTTGTGGAGTTCCACTTGTTTTATTGCATAACTCTGTGCTTCATTAAGTTGTTTGGGTGGATAAAGGCTCAGGGAAACACTTTCTTGGTCACAAATACACCCAAAAGTCAAAATCCTAAGAAAGCTCATCACCACAGTTAACTGTGGTGATTTTTAGACCCAAAACCCATTAAACCCTTTCACAAGTTTGTGTTATAGCCTAAGTTGGTCATAATATAGCATAACATAACATAATAAGTCATAAAATCAGCTAGCCAAAGCCATAAAAGTCAAATCTCAAATTTTTCCAAAACGTCAAAAACACAAGTGTCAGATTTTTCCCAATATGGGATGAATTTTCTTGAATTTTGTAGGTGGTTTTAGGTCTTGAAACTTGTTGAGTTGTTGTCTACCAGCAAAACTTGTGATTTCCATACTTTTTGTATTTTTATAATTTTTTCTTATTGACCAAATTGCCCATGGAAGACACTTGCAGGGCAAGGCTGTTGCCCTGTGCACCAGCAATTCAGTCACACAACCAACTTTGGTGGTTCATTGTGACCACTCCAGTAGGTCTCATTGACCTATTTTGGTTCCATACAACCCCCTCCTACCAGGGTTGGTGTTTTGACCATTGGTTTGACCATTTGACCTGTGGACCCCACCTGGAATTGACCCAAAAGGTTGTCCCTTTTCTGCCTCAAAAACAAAACAAGCAAAGTGCTTATTCTGGATTTGTGGCTTATTTAATTAGCTTATTTGTGTGAAACTTGTTTAGACTTGTTCATAAAACTCATTTGCATCAGTTTTCACCATTGTGGGTCCCATACTTGGCTATTTGTACTTATTTCACCTTTGGTCAAAGATAGTCAACTGTCAAGGGTTTAAGCACTTGAAGTGCTTATTTTCTTGGTCTCAGTCAAACCCACTTCACAAAAGCTGCTTAAAATCTCATAATAAGCAGTTTTGAAAAAGAAAATCCCAAATAAGCCCAACTTAATAGAAGTGATAGCTTCTATTTAAGCCAATTGGCTTATTCTTCAGCTTATTAATAAGCAATTCCTATTTTTATAATTTTCCTAGGCTTTTGGTGTGTAAAAATAATTTTTGTAATTTTTTCAGATTTTTCTTACATCATTTAGTATTTTTCTTAATTTAAAGTAGTTTTTAGTAATTATTAAATAGTTAATAATTAATAACAATTAATTAGAAAATCAGAAAAATATAAATTAAATTTTAAAATTAGTTTTTAGTTATTTTTTAATTTTTCCAAATTTTATTTTCAATTTTCTATTGTAATTTAATAATTAATTAGAATTTAGGGTAATTTAAGTAATTAAAAAGTAATTAATAATTAGTTAATAATTAGTAATAATTAATTAAAAAGTCTTAAAAATATATTTTCATTTCTAAAATTAGTTTTATAGTATTTTAGATTTTTCAAAGTTTAAATTTTATTTTTCTAGGTTTATTTCATAATTATTTGTAATTTAGGTTAATTTAGTTAATTAAAAGTAATTAGAAAATTAGTATTTAATTAATAATAATTATAAAAATAGTGTAAAAATTAATTTTAAATTCCCAAAAATTTTCTTTAATCATTAGGTTTGTAAAGATACCATTTTCATACCTGTAGCCTTTTCAAATCACCTCTTTCACTTTTTATTCCACGTACGTTTGTTCGCATTTTCAGCAAACCGTAAACGTACGGTTTTTAAGTTTTTGGTAATTTCTTCTTAATCTAAGTTCCAATAATCAATCACATAGCTTTCCTAAGCTATTTCTGTTAATAATCTCCAAATAATTCTCATAACAAAGCCTTTCTGTGAATAATCACCCGATCACAAAGCACGCTTAGTTACAATTCACACCTTGTCGGGATTTAACGACCTGGTGATACCTTATATTACCCGGAGATTGTTTCTAGGCTTTTTAACTTTGTTGACCATTCATTGGTCAATATAAGTTGACGGTTTAGCACCAATCACCTTGATTATCTTCCTCGCCTTTCTAAATTTATCTCGGTAAATCTCCCAGTCCATGATTGGATGTCTAGCTTGAATAGGATCAACATATAATGTTTTAGGAACAATCACCATCATCTGATCATGAGAAGAGCTATCTTCTTTTCTTTGTGAATCATTCTTCTTTTTAGTAGGTTTGTCTTCAATGATCTTTTGTTTCTTTGATGGTGTTTCTTCTGTACCTATGGGGATAAAGTTTTCAACATATTTCTTGATTCGGTAGTATAGACGTTCAATTTGTTCATATGTCATTCCTCTGAGGTTAGAAGCTTTATACTCACCTTGATGCTGTATGTATATCTTCATTTCACTGATGAGCTGAGACCTTGTGGGATTTCTTTTCCTCTTCTGACTTTGACATTGATTCATTGACTTAATTAGGTCCTTCAAAACTAATTCTTCATATCTTTCCTTTATCAAATCAGCAAGTCTTTGTACTTTGTCTTCCCCATTTACAGTCTCATCTGTGTAAAGTTCTTTAATTCTAGCATATAGAACTTCATCCGCATCAATAAAAGCTTGCATTTGCTCTCCATGAGCTCTTTTTTCTCGTTTTCTTCAAGTCTGAATTTTACTTGCTCATCTGTTTCAAATTTAGACACTTTATCTCTGCTCTTCTCATCCATAAAGTTAGCTATTTCAGCTTCATAAACTCTATTTGCAACCTCTTCATCTGTAGCAACTTCAGAAGTAGAAACTTGATTTGTTGTAGCAGCAGAATCATCTTTTTGTACCACATTAGCCATTTCTTCAACATTACTAGTGGGAGCAGTTTCTCCCAAACTAGTATTAGTTTCCACTACCTACTCTTTATTTACATCTTCCAAAACCGCCTCATAACCCCCCTTGTTAGCAACTAAATAATCATCATCCACATTATCATCGCTATCAATCCCAATATCCATATCCACATGCATATCAGCACAAGCACCTTCAGCATTTGTTGTTTCCTCCCCTGAGACTCTGCTTTCATTCCTCACCTGTTTGGGAGCATCCTCTAAACTAGTAGCCTTAGAAGAACTCACCCTGTATGCTGTGCCCACCTTCTTCAACCTTCTGAACTGAGCATTTCTTGACCTCTTTCGACCTTCCAAATATCAAACACTCAGCTTCAACCTTTTGATCTTTGCACCATTTTTTGTTAAGCGCTTTTGGAGGCCAAGAACATCCTCTTCTAACTGGGTACAACAGGCCTTCAAATCCTGTATAAGTTTCATTCTACTCTCACCAGTATCCATCAATTAATGTGTTTCAGAACTACCCTCATCACTTCTGGATGTGTTACCTTCCCTGAGAGGTGAATCAACGGTGTATACTCACTCTCATGTATGTTACCACTGGCCTGCTCCACACCCATGACATCCTCACCCTTTTTTTGTGGAAGGTTCACCATATATGGAAAAAGCGGTGTAACCTTTCCTGAAAATTCCTTGCCATTATTTTTCAGATTTGAAAATACTTTCTTTTGTAGTGAGGGGGCATCATAAGTTCCTTTATGTCTTTTAAAGGTAGTCAACTTTTTTTGAATAATAAGTTGCAAAAACCTTGGATGTAATAAAGAAGTACCATCATCAGCCAAGGTCTTGATCATACCCTCCAAAATCATTTTTGAAAAATTGAAAGGTTTTCCTTTAGCAAGGCATATCACTGCTGATGCCATGGTGGTACCAAACTCATTCCAACCTGTTTTTTTAGGACTCAAACAATGTAAGAGAGTATGAATCAAGAATTTCCACTAAGATGAGAAGAGACCTTTGTAAAATTTTAATCTATTATTCTTCTTCTCATACCCTATTTTTTTCAAACCTTTGAAAATGGCGGCATTTTCAAGACGCACAATCACTTCATTATCTGGTAGGTTAAGAGATTCCCTAATAGATCACTCAGTTATGAGTATATCCTGGCCATCTACCTTAGCCTTAATCCGTTTTTCTTCATTAAAAGTTTCGACCTTAGCAGTAGCCCAAAACTACTTTATAAAAGAAATGCATATAGGAGGATTCACAGTTAATGCATACCTAATAGGGGTAGCATTCAAGAAATCGATTATCTTTGTGAATCATTCAGAACCATTTGGTTTCTTCAAAAAATTGACCATGTTGTGTCTGTCAACAAATGTGCGTTTTGATTCAATTTGCAACACCATCTTGAATTAGATTTTTGTGATTTGGGGATTTTGAAAATGATTGATAAAAGATGTTAGTGTTTGTGATTATAGAGAAATTATGTGTGCGTGAAATTGAATTATCGATTTGATTGGGGATTTAAACCGTTAAGTGTAAATGTTACCAATCCACCCCTGCACTCTCAGTTCTAGCAGTACAAACCCAGCTGAAATAACGTTTTCTTAGCAGCAGAAATTTTATTTATTCATTTTTTATTATTATTTTTTTATTTTTTTAGTGCAAAGGCTGAATCATTATATTAATATCAACAAGTAATGAGAAAATTGAGCAATGACAAAAGTACGGGAATTAAGATGAAACATTTTCCATTAAAACTTGAAATGAAAAATTACAAAATAATGTGCAAAACCAGCTACAGTAACGTTTTGTTAGCTGCAGAATCTTTTTATACTGCAAATGGTGAATCATTATATTAATATCAACAAGTAATGAGAAAATTGAGCAATGACAAAAGTACTGGAATTAAGATAAAACAATTTCCATTAAAACTTGAAATGAAAAATTACAAAATACTGGAAATAAAAGTTACACATTCTAAAAATCTACTAATCTAATTTTGTAGATTTCTCCGGGTCAAATGCCACATGTGCATCTTCGTAATCTAACCCATCAAACTCCACATCAGACAAATCATCATCATCCAATGTCTTGTACGCCTTGGGATGTTGTTTGAGAGATGGTTTTTTTGTTGCTTTGTACTCCTTTTCATCCTCAGCATGTTGTTTGATAGATTGTGTTTTTCCTGCTTTCTTTCTTTCAGCAGCCCATCAATTGTACCACGTATTTCCATCCAATTTAATTTTTTTTACACTTTTTACCACTTTCTTTTTTGAAGCAGACCTGTTTGAACCTTCTCCTTCAACCAATTGTGCTGATCTCTTGTTGTTTGCAGACATTGTTTATGAATACTTCCTGCAAGTTTTTGTTTAGAGATTTGATAAACTAGGATTTGTGATTTGAGATACACATGGAAACAAGTATAAAAAGGGGATATTGGAAAACCAAAATACCTATGTTTAATGCAGGAAAGGATTGATGTTTCCCATAGGTGGCTTGAACCTTTTCAACATCTTCGGGCCAATCATGATCCATTGGGACGAGCGTTTTCCAGGGATCAATGCTTATAACTCTTGACAGAACTATATACATATTAGTCGCCAACAAAGACTAGCCACAATGGAACATGATTGACTTGAAGAAATCTACAAAATTTCATGATTGACCTTATCCAAATATCCCTTTGGAAAGTAGTCTGACCATGGATTTGCTGTAAAAAAAATTAAAAAATATATTAAAATTTTAAAAAATATTGTGTAAATGAAATAAAAGATAATGTTGCAATTCAGGGTGTGTTTGAAACAACCTTTGTTCTTGGAACTCCAATGGCCACATTACTTGGTGGATGGAACTCCATGACCCATGCATGTTAATTACCAATTGTCAACAGTCATGGATGTGTCGTAACATGACACTCTAAGCAACTATCCACCCAATGCATATGACCCATTTGATCGATGTCAGATACCCATTAATTAATAAATGTGACCAGTGATAACCTAATGTACATGACCCATGACCCATGTGAATTAGCCACTATCGTTGGTCATGCAAGGGTTGCACCGGCTTGGTAGGTGTATACCAATTGTCACAGAAACTAAGAAGCAAGTATCCAGGGACCTCCTGATCATATGTTATCTGGGATCGAGAAAGTTTGAACTCGGATTGAGCTTGACACGAAAAGCTCGATTTATTTGTAAAGATGTGTTTTATTACAAAAATTAAATTTGAAATATAACCTAAGAATTGAATTTGGTTCGACTTCAGCTCGAAAAGCTTGATACATTCATAAATAAGTATTTACACTTAGTACACTTACATATTAAAAAAAAGCACATATTTTATATCACTTACAAGCTCGAGAACTCAACAATAACTCGAGTCGAACATATATAAGGTTGAGCTCAACTCATTAAACATTTTGAGCTCATTTGATAGGCTTTCAATATCAAAATTTTTAATATAGGCCTCATCCCGCCCCTTAATTTTCCCCAAAATTTCAATCTCCCGCTCCGCTCATATGGCGCCCCTTTTTCACCCAAAATCAAAACATTAACACTACTAGCTTAGTCAGATCTATCTTCTCTCTATTCATCTCTTCTCCTTCTCTCTAGAACCGACTCACACCACCGCCACACTTCACCGCCTTATCTTGTCGTGGTTCCACCAACCATTGCTCCTCCACGCCATCACCGCCATCAAGACTAGGGAACTGTATAGGAGAGTTTGTTTGCTTCGGTTGTTTGGTTCGAGATAACCACCACATCCACCACCATCACAGTCGAGCCACCATCACCCTCATCTCACATATCCTACTCTGTTCATGGGTATGTGATGCGTGGGAATCGCAACAGGCTTTACCTCTCGAGGGATCTCGAGAAGCTTACAACCCCCACCAGGCAGTGTACCTGATCGTTGTAGTATAGTATAGTGACAAGTACCGGGGGATTGATCGTTCAGCTTAGGAATAGTATCGCTAGGATTAGAAAGCCTAAATACTAGTTCTAAAGACGAGGGATGATTATTTTTGTGTTTTTATATTTTTTAGAAAGCAAGTAAAAATCTCGGGTTTTGGAAGAGTGGGCGGAATTAGTTGCTATTCAACTAACCCAATACTAAGATGCAATCAAAATAAAATACTAGAAAAGAAAATAAACTAATTTATACTAAAGTTGTGAGCAGTAATTGGAGAAAATGTGTTTACTTAGATTTCACTACTCCCTAGATATCTTTTACACGTTAATTACTTGTTATAATTGCATGGATGACGGATTGTATTCCTTAATACCATTCATGGGGTGGCACACATAACTCCCCAATTCTATGAGCTCTTATCTCCTCCTACACCATGCCCAGTACAACTATAGGGATTGTAAACAGTGGCTCATGCATCAAATACAACCAATAAAGACCTAGTGCGCGTTGGTTCATGTTTCTTAAGACGTTCAAGCATGTTACCAATTGGAGATCTGCCAGTTTTCTTAAGCCTAACATATAAATCATTCATCCAAGACAAGAATAAACAAGTAATCAACACATAATCAATATCTAGGTTTCATTAGATCTAAGCAAGCACAAAAGAGATCTAGCCTAGCATGATAGAATTAAGACAAGAACATGATATAGACAACCAACACATAGACATATTGATTGAATTAGAAGAACAATTATCTTGATTAATCATGCAAGGTATCAAGGGGTTGGAACCCTTGAAAAACCTGTAAAGTTACACCAAAATCGTACTTAGGGTTTCTCCCAAAACTTCTCTTTTTAAATGTGAAAAATTAGAAAATTATATATAGGAAAAGGGGTCTGACGGCGTCAAGACCAAATAGGTGACGCCGTCACCTCGCCGCCAAAACAATCCTCGGACTGGCTAGATCCACATTTGACGCCGTCAAGAACATTGCATTTCCAGGCCGTCACGACTTTTAACTCTTGACGCCCTACCTTCATGACGCCGTCAAAACTCTTCTGGGTCGTCATGGACTTTTACTCTTGACGCTGTCATAATCTTCCTCTTGACGCCGTCATGCACTGTTCCCAGCATGGAAAATTAAGACTTTGGCGTTTTCTTCACTTTTATGCTCCAAAAATGTCCAAATTGCTTCCTTTTCCAGATTTCACTCCCAAAGTACCTAAAATAACCAAAGGAACGATTTAGGGCAATATTTGATCAAATAAATTCGGATTTGGGCTTAAATGACCCCCTAAAAACGGATCATTTTTCGCCTCATCAGTATGCTCAAACACATATTTAATTTATATTTTCTTAAATGTGTAATCGAATTTAAAATGATTTATATTGATTTTCGTGGATTAAAACTAGCCTAAAACATGTTTTTGATTATAAATTCATGTTGTGGTAATCGTTGCAGGTAGACTTATTAAGACGAAATAGTTTTCATGTTTAATGGAATGTCGATTGTCTCCATTCCAATAAATAGGAAAACTGTTTCATCTTAATAAGTCTACCTGCAACGATTACCACCACATGAATTTATAATCAAGACGTGTTCTAAGAGGCCACTGTTTTGCTCGTAAATGAGGTCTTGATTGGTTTCCACTCCAGGAGGATGTTGCTGAACAGTTGGAGTTTGCTTATCACAGTCGCGTAAGTGATTTATCAAAAGATTAACATAACATCTGTTATATAGGAAATTAACTCAAATATGGTTGCTTTTTGTCAAACTGTTTCATTTGTACCAGATGTGAGGGATTTGCTTGCTTGGTAATGTGTTTGACATTTATTTGTTCCAGGTAATTTGGCACGGCAGAACACTTCAACCATCTGGATTATTTGTTGCCCGAGTTGATATGCAAGGGTCTACCCCGGTATGTTGGTTTTTGATGCTAAACTTATATTTGGGACATCTAATTTTGTCATCTTTTATGTTAGCATTAAGTACGTTACTTGTTTCTTGCAGGGGCTACATCCTGCTTTCACGGGTGAGGATGATACATGGGATGCCTGGCTAATAATTCCCTCATCTGGATTTTCTGGCACACTTCATTTTCGGGGATTGGAATTAAATTGAGGCATGGGTATGCTCCATCTCAGTCACCAAAAGCCAACCCATGTAGTATATTTTTAAGGTTTCATGGTTGGCAGATCTTATATTATATTATGCAGCGTTATTAGTGCCTTGGTTTCTTACAGTTCATAGCATCTGTTTATAGGATGACTTGCTTTTCAGCAGATAGACTAAGAAATGGACGATTATTATTCACAGGTAAAACTAATGGCGTAGTGTATTGTGGATCAATGGAAGGGAAAACAAAGACGGAGAATCTCCAGATGCTGAGATTAGTTCATTGGCAGATAAACTTGTAAATTTTACTTCAAATTCTATTATCATGCTTATATATCTGCAGCATTGACTGTGTACTAGCCTTACTAACTTTTAATACCAACATTTCCAATAATTTTTTTGCAGAAAGAAGCTGATGAAAAGACCAAGTAAGAAACCTTGAATGTTGATGATGGCAATGATGCAATTGTATATATATTTGGTTCATTTATACACATTCGAGTTTTATTCAATTTGAAATACGATTGTGCTTATATTTGCTTTATTTGTATACATTCTGTTTTATATATACTAGCAGTTGTAACTTTGCTCCAGCAGTACTAACTTAGTACTAGCAGTAATAACGTAGTACTAGCAGTACTAACATTATTGGTTACTCTTTGTTTAATTCGATGTGTGACTAAATATTACAAAATGCCACACAAACTAAAAATTCATGTAACCATTAGATGAACATTAGTCACACAAAATACACATGTCTGCACTTTAAACATTATATGGTCACACTTATTAACACTTTTGTCCACTGTTTGATTAATTGTATGTGACTAAATACCCAAAACAAAGATGCTTTGTGTGACTAAATATTACAAAAGGCCACACAAACATAAAATTAATGTGGCCATTGGATGATCAAAAGTCACACAAAATACACATTTCTTCCTTTTAAAGAGCATATGGTCACACTTATTAACACTTTTGGCCACTTGATGCTTAATTGTATGTGACTAAATACCCAAAACAAAGATGCTTTGTGTGACTACATATTACAAAAGGCCACACAAACTGAAAATTCATGTGACCGTGGGATGAACAATAGTCACACAAAATACATATTTGTTCACTTTAAAGAGCATATGGTCACACTTATTAACACTTTTGGCCACTTTATTTTAAATTGTATGTGACTAACTCCAAATAAGCAACACCTATTGTGTGACTAAATCATCACAAACGTCACATTTATTTTATATTCATGTTGCCACAGGACGAGAAATAGTCACACAAAATACACATTTACTAGAAAGAATCATCTCAAATGTCACATATATTATATATTTATGTGGCCAAAGGTTGAAAAATAGTTACTCTCAAAAAACATTCGCGTGGCTATATGGTCACTGATAATGACTAATCTAACAAAACTTGTGCCTAATTTGTCACACATATTCGGGGTTTTGGTCACTCTTTTTCGATGGAAAAGGCCACGAACGTAAGAATGTGACCATATGCCACCTACGGTGGCGGGACCTATGGTGACACACAACGAAAAAATCGTGTGTGACTTTATGCATATCGTCACACATTTTTAGCGGGACCAATACAACTTTTTGTACCAGTGAATACTTGATGAGGCGAAAAATGAACCGTTTTTAGGGGGTCACTTAAGCCCGGAATTGAATTTATTTGATCAAATATTGCCCTAAATCGTTCCTTTTGTGATTTTAGGTACTTTGGGAGAGAAATCTAGAAAAGGAAGCAATTCGGACTTTTTTGGAGCATAAAAGTGAAGAAAACGCCAAAGTCTTAATTTTCCTTGCTGGGAACAGTAGGTGACGGCGTTAAGAGTAATTTTCATGACGGCCTAGTACATAATTGAAGGCGTCACAAGGAAGAGCGTCAAGAGTAAAATACGTGACGGTCTGGAAAATGCTATAACGTGACGGCGTCAAAAGTAGATCAAGGCAGTCCGAGAAGTATTTTGGCGGCGAGATGACGGCGTCACCAATTTTGTCTTGACGCCGTCAGCCTCAATTTCCTATATATAGTTTTCTAATATTCATTCATAAAAAAAGAGAAGTTTTGGAGAAACCCTAAGGCCGAACTTAGTACGAACTTTACAGGTTTTTCAAGGGTTTTCAGGCCTTGAACCCTTTCATGTGTAATTGAGATAAGTATTCTTTTAATTCAATCAATATGTCTATGTGTTGGTTGTCTATATCTTGTTCTTGTCTTAATTCCATCATGCTAGGCTAGATCTATCTTGTGTTTGCTGAGATCTAATGAATCCTAGATGTTAATTATGTGTTGATTACTTGTTTATGGTTGTATTGGATGAATGATTTTGATGTTAGGCTTAAGAAAACTGGCAGATCTCCAAATGGTAAGATGCTTGAACGTCTTAGGAAACATGAACTGACGTGCACTAGGTTTTATTGGTTGTATTTAATGCATGAGTAAATTCTAATGATCCCATGTTAGGAGCTTCTTAGCCGGCTCGACATAGGAATGAGGTAGGCACTCATAGGATTGGGGAATTAAGTGCGCCACCCCATGAATGGTATTAAGGAATACAATCCGTCATCCACGCAACTATAACAAGTAATTAACGTGTAAAAGATATCTAGGGAGTAGTGAAATCTAAGTAAACACAATTTCTCCACTTTAGTATTTTATTTTGATTTTTAGTATTTTATTTTGATTGCATCTTTAGTATTGGGTTAGTTGACTAGTAACTAATTCCGCCCAAATCCTTAAAACCCGAGATTTTTACTTGCTTTCTAAAAAATATAAAAATACAAAAATAATCATCCTTCACCTTTAGAACTAGTATTTAGGTTTTTTATCCTAGCGACACTATTCCTAGCTGAACGATCAATCCCCCGGTACTTGTCACTATACTATACTACAACGATCAGGTACACTGCCTGGTGGGGTTTGTAAGGTTCTCAAGATCCCTTGAGAGGTAAAGCCTGGTGCGATTCCCACATATCAAGTTTTTGGCGCCGCTGCCGGGGAATAGTTATTGTCTAGGTTAGGATTTCTTTTTATTAGGTCTACTTGCTAGATTCCTTTCTAGTAAGATTTTATTTTTATTTTTAGGTTTTCTTTAGTCTATTTTATTTCTTTGTGTTTTTGTTCGTAACTCTTCACCACCCGACATCATGGACGATGGGAACATCTTTGAACCCGTCATCCCACCACAACAAAACCCACCACTAGAACCTCTTAGGCCCCGAACCTTAGGAGCGTATTCCTGACCTAGCCACCAAGGCTACCGAAACACCATTGAGCTCACCGGAGCCAATGTGACCCCCTTGCGATCCAACACCATCCGGTTGGTGCAAAGCGGATGTGCATTCCATGGACTTCGTTCCGAAGATCCAAACCAACATCTTAAGGACTTCCTTAAAATCGTAGACTCCATAGACTTAGATGTTGAAACTAGAGAGACAACCCGATTACGCCTATTCCAATTCTCTCTACGGGATCAAGCTAGCCAATGGCTTGAGCGTTTACCCGCGGGATCCATCACCACATGGGATGATCTCACCACTCATTTCCTTGCTCAATTTTTCCCACCAGGGAGAACTACTAAGCTTAGAAATGACATCTTGATGTTCCAACAAAGTCAAAATGAATCTCTTTATGAAGCATGGACTCGTTTCAAGGACTTACTCTAAAAAGTCCTTCATCATGGCATAGATCTTTGGCTCCAAGTCCAAATCTTTTATGACCATATCGATCTCTCCACGAGGTGAGCCATTGACCAATCGGCCGGTGGTAAGGTACGTGATCTAAGTGCGGAACAATCATGGGAACTCATAGAAGATCTTGCTCTCTATGACAACGAAAGTTGGAATGATCCCCGTGATTTGAACAAAACGGTCAAGGCAATATCTTTGCCTTCGAACAACTCTAGCCCTCCCGACCGTAGGATCATGGAACTTGAGGACCAAGTCAAGTTTCTCATGAAATCCTATGAAGCTCCTAAGCCTTCAAGCCAAGTGAACAAAATCACTTCTTCATGCGAATTATGTAGTGGTCCCCACGACACTCGTGATTGTGTGGAACTCCCCGGAACAGCTTTTGCGGATTACGCATCCACGCGTACCGACGAAGCAGGAGATAAGTGGTACACTTTCAAGCCCGAGCCAAACCCTTACGGTGATTCATACAACCCCTCTTGGAAAAATCATCCAAACCTTAGGTGGAAACAAAATCAACCCAATTCTTCCAATCCGCCTAATCGTTACCAACCAAACGGTCCACCCTCCAACCGTACTTTCAACAACAATCCTTCTAACAATTATGGTAGTACCAACAATCTTGAAGGATTGATGTCTAAGTTCATGGCATCTCAAGAAGCTTGCATAGCTAGGTTCGAAACCGAATTCAACCAACAACAAACGGAGATGACCAACAAGATTGACAACTTGTTGATAGCCCTCAACAACCAAGCGTTGACCACTCCTAGGAAGGACACTAGAGACACCAATAACGGATTCCAAATTAAGGATCCCTCATCATCCAAACATGTCCACTTTGTCAATGTTGTCACCATTAAACCAATAGATAAGGAGATAGAAGAAAGTGACAAGGATGAAGTTGGAGTAGAAACCGAGACTAGGGATGAAAGTAGGGAAGTTGAGGCTAATAAGGGAGAGGAATTAGAGGAAGTAGAAATTATAGAAGAATACTTTGATAAGATGCCCACCAAGGAAGAACGGGAATACCATAAGGATTTATTCGATAGTCCCGAGAGACCATATATCCTTGGCACACCCCTTATCAAAATAGGAGACCCCTCTAACGTTAACATACCATGCAATATCGGGCACATGCATATATGGAAAGCTTACATCGATCTTAGATCTCCTGTTAACATCATGACTAGGACTTATTACAATTGGGTGAGGAAGAAACAACTTGATTTTAGGATGATGTCCAATAGGAATTTGATAAGTAATTTTGTAGGAAGAGTGAAGGGATTGCATGTGATTATAGGTAATCTCACCTATGAGATCGATTTTATGATAGTGGAAGACACTCGTCCAGTGATAGATGATTGCCTAAGCCAAGTAATATTTGGAAAACCATTTGTTGAGGCCACTATGATGAGTTATGACCCGACTCTAGGGATAGTTAGATTCAAGGAAGAGAATGATGAGGTTGCCTACCAAATTCCCTACAAGATTGAACAATACCGCCTCCTCTCTAATATGGAAAAAGAACACAAGCAAGCGGCTTATTATAGGAATGAGGAGGGTAGACGTAGAGGAGTAGAGTATGTGAAAAGTAGGACGCTTGGTTTCTACAAAGAATGTTTGCAACTAGGTCCGGAATACAAAACTGGTTTAGAAGACGACCTAGAGAGTGGAACCAACGATGAGGTCACGTAGTAACCCATGACCTTGAGTCTAGCTACAAGACTCGTAAATAAAGAAAAGCGCTTCTTGGGAGGCAACCCATGTTTTGTGTGATTTTATTTTGTTTCTTTGTTATTTGCTTCCGTATGCATGCTTTATTTTTATTGTTGGTAGATCATGTTTCTAAACTAAAATGTGGAAATACTTTATTTTGTTGTTTGGCCTAGTCTTAACTCCAACCTAAAAGTATTTTTGCAAAAGATAAGTGTAATGGGAAACCCCAAATATGTTTTTAAGAAACAAACCGATCATGATTCTCCACAATATTAAATGAGCATGTATATTCGTATTTGTTAGAGTCAAATGCTTGTATTGAGTCATAATGAAGTTTTGCAGGATTTTCCAGGAAGTAGGACCAAGTTTTTCCAGAAATTTTCCGGAAACTTAACATAAGAATTTCTGCAGGTCACTTCTGACGGCGTCACGAGTTAACTCTTGACGGTGTCACGTGTAAAAATCTGGAAATTTTACCGGTTTTGTTTTTCTAACGGAGTCTTATGGTTTTTGTGAATTATTAAGTTTTATAATCTCCAAGAAATCTGCAAACTTCATTCCACAAGCATTATATCTTATTTTGTTTTCTAGAATTTAGTAACATATATAGGTTGCCGCCGATTTTATGCGAGGTTGTCTTGTCTATTTTCTCAGGATTCACAGGTTATGTATGACAAGAAGATGATTTATATTCTGGAAGGGAAGCTTTGATTGTTCATTTTCTTGGAGGAAGATTTAACCTGGCCACCTAATTATCCATACCGAGCGAATCAGGGGAGTATTTGATTTCATTCTTTTTACTTTTTCACTTTTACATTCTTTACTTGAACATTGGGGACAATGTTCATCTTAAGTGTAAGGGGAGGGTAAAATGATGATACCTTACATGTACACTTTCGCTTGAGTTTTTTTTGTTTAATGGTAGATGTGTAATAAAACTATGAGAAATACTTGTTAGTGCAATTTTAGCGCCAAATTTAAAATTTTTTACAACATTTAGGAGTGAAACTTTAGCCATAGCAAGCGTCTCATGGATAGGAGATTGTATGACTAGCACATAACCGTATATTCAAAAAAAATTTTCCACCCAAATATGTGAGGTTCGCCTTTCGATTTGATAGGAAAAGCATTTATTATTAGTGCTTATGAGTGTACCTGTAGCATTTAGATTCTAGAACTTGCGTTAGTGATGCATCCCGAGACCGCTAGTGAGACTACATTCGTGTAGTAGGATTTACTACATGATAAGAGGCATTAGGATCACCCTTGTGTTAAATCCGTATCATAATTACTTGACCATTTAAGTCATATTACTTGGCTAGTTAAGTCAACTAATTTTTCCCACACCCTTAGCATTGTACTCATTTTTAGTACACGAAACCCCTAGTACACCCCTCCGAGCCTATCTTTTCGTTTCTAACTTTAAGCATTTTATTTAAAGGAAGAATTTGTTACACCCCACTTAAATGTACACCCAAATCGCCTTAGCCTTCCGTGTATGCACTCATCTTTAGTGCATTATTGTTATTTGTTAAACCCTAAGTTAACTATCTAATTGATTACATGGTTGCTAAGTCGAGTCATATCTTTGTACATATTGTTTTGGGATGATTGGGACTCATGGGTAAAGTACTTATTTTATGGAGTAATGGGGAAGAACATCATATATTACCCCTATATGTACGTTAATCTTAAAAGTACTCCAAGTGTTTTGATTTTCTTAATTCGAGTCGTTAGATTAGTTATTGTAAAGTATGTAAAAATTCAAGTGTAAGGGAAATGTTTATTCCCTATGATGTATTATTTTAGATGGTAGGGTAAGAGTGTATGCAAAAAAAAAAAATAAAATAAAAAAAAAAAAAAAAAAAAAATCGAAAAAATTAAGAAAAAGAAGAAAAAAAGAAAAGAGAAAAAACATACGGACTACCATCCCTTTTTATTCTATGTTCATTTTATGTTTTTGTTAATTTTCATTTATTAGCTTAAGTCGAGTCTAGTCTTGGCTTAGCAACGCCATATTATACATGTAATTAACCAAGATTGTTAGCTCGCCACCTGTAAAAACTTCCTTTATCCAACAAAACCGTGTATTTCATATCCCTACACCTAAAGTTACAACCCTTTAAAAGACATCTTTGATAGTTTATGCTAGGTGCTTACGCCATGTGGTGGAGGTTTGATCCTTTCCCAAGCCTATGGTAATTGATGAGTGTGTAAATACTCATCATTTTTATCGTATCTGAACTGCCAAAACATCCAAAAACACCCAAATACGCATCAAAATATACAATTTAACCCAAAAGTGTGTTTTATATGTTTTAGATGCAAAATGTTTAAAAACAAATGAAAAACGAACAAAGTTTGCACAATTTGGCAGTTTCAGTCCCTCAAGTTTCAAAAATTGACAAAACTAGTCCCTGGAAGTTTAAAATGAAAGAAAAGTCAACCCAAGGCATGGAAAAGTCAAAAATCATGAAAAACGATCCTTGGGTAAAAAGTTTGAGAAAATTACATGTTTGGTCCCTGTACTTTGCAATTTGGCAAAGATGGTCCCTGCAGTTTGGAAAATTACACAAATGGTCCCTGGGGTTCTGAAATATAAAAGTTTACAAAAAATTTCCCTTTTACTATTCACATGTGTCAAAAAATAGTCCTGGTTGCAACTTTGTAACATTGGCAATTTTAGTCCTCAAAGTTTCAGCAGTTTGCAATTTTAGTCCCTGGGGAATTTAAATTGTAAATTTACATGGAAGGTCCTTGTGGAATTATAACATGGCATGAATAGCCCTTTGAATAAAGTTTGGAAAAGTGTCAATTCCAGCCCCCATTTTCAGTAAATTACAAAATTGGTCCTTGTGTAAAATTTCTACAAAACCAAACGGACTCCCTAAAATACTACTACTCCAAAACACTCCCTACAATCCAATCCAAATAATAATAAACCCAGCCCACTCCTTATATCACCTCAGCCCACCTCACAGCCCACTTCTTTTTTTTATATAACCGGTCAAACATTGACCCTGAACCTTTGACCATCTCCCACCTCCTACACCCCGTGACTCTGCAACCTTCATCATCACCCTCCCCCTCAACATACAACCATCATAACCTATCCCCCCCTACACCCTTCCAAAAGCTACACTCCAAAACACCCTCCCTGGCATCAATTATTCAAAGAAGCAGCCAAAAATCAGATGGGCGCCAAAAATTTGAATGGATGAGATTGATGATAAATGATCCTATGGCTGAGATAGAAGCTGGGAAGAGTCCAAAAAAGCCTCAAAAACCCTAAATGGGGGATATAAAAAGAAAGAAGAGAAGCAGTGGAGAAGTTTGAATGGATTTTTTACATTTCACTGTAGCATTGATCATAAGTATTCATCTTTATGTTTTTGATGTTAATCTGATGTTGATCAATGAGGTAGTATAGTCAGATATCACATTTGTTCATTGGTTTCCTTTAAACTCAAAGCATGCATTATTGACTGCCATCTTAGCATAGTTGAGATTCATCAGTATATGTTGTCATAAATAGTGGTCATGTGTTTATTTAGGTTCACCATATCAAATTGTAACTTCTGTGACTAGTTTCATGGTTTAAGATTACTAAAATCTTTGCAAAACTCATACTGATAACACTTAAAGGGGTGTTTGGATTGAAATGGTTAACTGAGCTATTGAGCTCTGTAGTGTTCAAAACCTGCCTAGACAACACACTTAGGTGTCATTTAAAAAGGTTCAAAGCAAATGTTCATACTCCATAAGCCAAAAAGTCCGATTTGACCTCTAAGCTTTGTAATAGTTCACTGTTGGAACTTATTGATCCCAATCCATCATTGCAGCTTTAGAACTTGTTAGAGTTGGTAGTTTTAGTCTCAAATTAATGTAACATTTCATTTTCAGGGGATTAGGTTCAATTAAAACTCAATTTAGTCAAAGATTCAAGTTTCACTCAAAAGTCAAAAACTCATGTGTACTCAGTTTTTCCAAATCTTAGGTAAATTATTCTGATTTTTAGGAGTTAAATTAGGTCTTGAAATTTGTTGAGGTTATGAAGTCCCAGCTAAACTATAAAGATCTGTGCTTGGTTGAATTTTGAGATTTTTATTGAAGTGTGTGCACAAGCCTGATTTAGGCTGCAGGGAGTGTTACCTCCCCTGCATCAGACCCCTTGACCATTTTTCTTGACTCACTGAGTCTGACTCAGTGGACCCCACACCTCTTAATTGGGCTTATTGCATAGTTTATCAGTCCATTTCCCAAAACCAAGCTCATTATAGGATCTAGCTTATAAGCACTTTGGCTTATTTGATCTTGTTTGAGCGACCTGTCCACCTCCATACACTGACTCATCAGTGTAGAGAGTCAATTTTACAAGCTTCTATCTTGTTCATTAGCCCACCTCAGTGTGAGATTTTTGGCCTATTCATAAGCCCTCCTAGCTGGCTTTCTATTTCAGGGCTTATATTGGACTTGAGTGCTTATTTGTAGGGCTTATTCAGGCCTACAGCTTAGCCATTTAAGCCTTATTGGACCTGTGTAGGTTCAGCTTTTTGGAGTTGCTTATTTCAGTGTTTCTAGATTATCTCAGTATCATTGTTGGTTTGTTTTAACTTGTTTGTGTTAGTTTAACTACCATGTAACTTATTTTCATCTTGATTGTAGCTGGTTAATAGCTTTTTCAACTTAACTCCTCATTTTGAGCTTATTTTGTAATCTGTTAGATTATAAGCTCACACCTAGCTTATATTTAAGTTCCAAAGTAGTTTTCTTTACAAAAGTTTGTTATTCTGAGTAGTAAATCAGCTGTGTAAAAGAAAATTTGGAAAAAGTCAAATATTTAGAAAGTGATAGCTTCTATTTAAGCCACTTTGGCTTATTTTCTGCTTATTTATAAGCAATTTTCATTTTTAAATTTTTCTTAGGCTTCTTTTTAGTTAAAATAATTTTAGTAATTTTTCCAGATTTTTCCTAGTTCATTTGGTATTTTTTATAATTAATTTTAGTTTAAAGTAATTAAATAATTAGTTTTAATTAATATTAAATAATTAAAAAGTCGAAAAATTAGGTTTTCTGTTTTAAAAATAGTTTTATAATATTTTAGATTTTTCTAAATTTAATTTTCATTTTTCTAGTTAATTTTCATAATTAATTAATAATTAGTGTAATTTAGTTAATTAAAAAGTAATTAGAAATTAGTAATTAATTGAATAGTGTAAAAATTATTTTTCTTTTTCTAAAAATTTTCTTAAGTCATTAGGATTGTAAAAATATAATTTTCACGTTCGTAGGACTTTATTTGCTCTCGTTTCACTTTTTATTTTGCGCGTTCGCGTTATTTTTAATTCAAACGCGCGTTTTTAGGTTAACTTACGTTTCTAGATAATCTGATCATCAGTAATTGTCCCAATAGTGTTTCTAAGTTATTTTCATTCCTCATCTCGTAGTGTAATCACTCAAATCAAATTTCTGATCATCCTGTTAAATCACCCGATCACTTTAAACGTTTTTGAATACAATTGCCTACCTCGCTGGGACATAACGACCCGGGAATACACTGTACTCCTTGGTTAGTTGGTTTAAGACATTTGACTAGGTTGACCATCACCTGGGAAACTTAGTTGACCATTTAGGACCAATCAAAATTTGGCGCCGCTGCCGGGGAGGTAGCTGCGTAATCGAAAGGTTTCTTTGAGATTAGTTATTTTTCATTCGTAACTGTATAAACCCACCACCTTTTTGTAAATTCAAATCATAAAACAAAAACGTCATTAACACTTTTCTTAAAGTGTTAACAACACCAAAAAAAAATCAAAAACAAACAAAACATATCGTTACGTTTTCTATATCGCGTTTCTTTAAGGTGATTCTTTAAGAGAAACGATTTTGGTAAACGAATCGATACCAAAAATATTGTCCAAAAGTTTTTAACCCATACACAAAAACCCAAAAACATTCGTCTTTTCTTGTGAATAATAAACTACATAAAAACAAACCGTCGCAAACCAAGGCAGAACACCTACCAACTGGGGGTGTGGACATAATAAGTTCCCAAACCAAAGATTTAAAACTTGCCTTTGTATCCTTATGAGTGGTGTACCTTTTTTAAAGAAGCCATTCACTTGTGATTATTGGTTTAAGTTCACTGTTGATTTGCCTCGATCTTGTTTTGTTGAAATTTTGTGTTAGTGCATGCGCACTCGTTCACAATCGAAACGAAATCGTCAACTGAAAAACGTAACTGAGTTACATCCTATTGTTGAGGATCCAGTTCCAAAAATGGACGGTAATCCCAATGACCCACCCATCATAGATGATGCAGCTCCTGATCTCCGAACGATGGAGGAGTTGTGTCAACCCACAATGCTCGGAAGAGGGGGCCCCATTACCCCTCTTAACATCGCTGCCACCGATTTTGGACTTAAACATCACATGATTCAACAAGTCCAGAATTCGTGTCAATTTCATGGCTTACCTGGTGACGATGCAAACAAGCATCTTGATAAATTTCTTACCGTCACCCAAAGCATGAAGCAGAATGGTGTCTCCGATGATGCCCTTCGTCTATCTCTTTTCCCCTATTCTCTCACCCATCATGCCACTGCATGGTTTGATCGACTTCCTAAGAAGTCGATTCACACTTTCAAAGAAATGGTGAAAAAAATTTTAGCCAAATACTTTCCACCATCCATGGTTTCCAAGTTACGAAATGACATTAGTAACTTTCGTCAGCATCCCGAAGAGTCTCTATTTGAGGCATGGGAACGCTATAAGCTCGCAATTGATCGGTGTCCTAACCATAACATGTTACTCGTTACCCAAATAGATACTTTCTATAATGGGTTGACATTGAGACACCGTGATATTCTCAATGCTGCTGCTGGAGGGACCTTTATGAAAAGGCGCCCCGAAGAGTGCTATGATCTCATTGAGAACATGACTGCCCACCATAATTTTTGGGATTCCTCAGCTAAGAGGGAAGAGTCATGTAAGTCTGTCACTCCAGCATCTTCTGAAATAGCGATCCTCACTAAAAAGATTGATGATTTCGCTACGACTATGTTGAGGATGAACCAAAGTATCCAAAATCAACAAGTCAAAACTCTACAAGCCAAAGCCGTTAGTCAAAGTTATGAAACTTGTGGAGGTCCACATGCTTATTCCGAGTGTCCAACCACTAGTGGTTACCCTCATGAGGACGTATATGCTGCTCAAGGTTCCTATAACTCGGGAGGTAATAACTACCAACCGCAAGGGGACCGCAATCTTTTAAGCTATCGTTCTAACAATTTCCTTGGACCTCCCGGATTCAATCAAAACCCTAATGTCCCAAACCATAACCAGAACCAAAATCAGAATCGAACAAACCAAGGTTACCAAAACCAAGGAAATGTCAATCCAAACCAAAACCAAGGTTTCCATCATAACCAAAATCAAGGTTTCCAAAATCATGGAAACTACAATCGAAACCAAGGTCAAAACAACTATCAGGGAAACAATTCTCATAGACATGGCAACCAACATCAGGGAAATTTTCAAAACCACGGTTCTAATCATAATAACCGAGCTCAAAATTTTCCCAATCAAAATCAAGCCATCACAACAACTACTCAGAATTACCCTAACCAAGCTCCTCCTAACAATACTCAAGCAATTGTTCCAACTGGTCCTTCACATGAGGAGTTGTTGAGACAATTCATGAAATCTCAGGAGGAAATGAATAGGGTGATGATGACTCAGATCGCTCTCAGATCGCTGACCTTGTTAAGAAGTCTTTAAATGATCGACCCTCGGCCTCAGGTAATACTTTACCTAGCAACACGATCGCTAATCCGAGGGGCGATGTTAAAGCGATCACAACGAGAAGTGGTGTTTCCTATGATGGACCCAAAGCCCCTACTACCTCTGCTTCTCCTCCCAAGGTAGTAGAGAATGAGACTGAGGTGACAAAGGACAAGGTGCAATTTACTAGTCCATGAAGTACCGCACATGTCCACCCTCAGGTTGTACCAAAAACCGTATCAAAACCAGGAGTTGTCTTTGAACCACCAACAACTCCTGAAGAGGACCCTAAATCTAAACCTTCACTACCATATCCATCTCGGTTACAAGACCAAAAGCTCCGCGAAAAAGCAAATCATCAAATGGAAAAGTTCTTTCAAATTTTCCGAGATATTCATTTTGATATCAGCTTCGCGGATGCTCTCCTTTTGATGCCTAAATTCGCATCGACAATCAAAAATCTGTTGAACAATAAAGAGAAGCTATTCGAAATGGCACGAACTCCACTCAATGAGAACTGCTCTGCGGTTCTTTTGAAACAGCTTCCCGAGAAGCTAGGAAATCCGGGAAAATTCCTCATTCCATGTGTTTTCCCCGGAATGGTTGAGTGCTTCGCCTTGGCCGATCTAGGTGCAAGCATCAACTTGATGCCTTATTCCATATGGAAAAAGCTTTCTCTTCCGGAACTCACCACCACCTGCATGACTCTCGAGCTTGCGGACCGCTCAACATCTCGTCCCCTCGGCATTACCGAGGATGTATTTGTAAAGGTGGGGAACTTCCACTTTCTGGCAGATTTTGTGGTTGTCGATTTCGATGCTGACCCGCGAGTTCCTCTCATTCTTGGGAGAGGATTCTTAAGGACGGGTCGTGCGTTAATCAATGTGCATGAAGAGGAAATAACTCTTCGTGTTGGTAATGAAGCAGTAACGTTTAACCTCGATCAAACTTCGAGGTACTCCTCTAATTATGACGCCGAAACGGTTAACCGAATTGATGTCATTGATGTTGCGTCTGAGGAGTACTCTCAAGAACTTCTTGGTTACTTACCGAGTGGCAGTCCCACTCCATCTACTGAGCCTATCATATCCGACTCTTCCCCTTCTCTCACTCCTTTTGAGGGAAGTGACTTTCTTTTGGAAGAGGTCGAGGCTATTCTCGCCCAAGATAGTTCAATTTCGGGTAACTTTGATGAGAACTATCTTGATCCTGAGGGGGATATTCTTTTGCTAGAAAAATTGTTAAACGAAGATCCATCTCCCCCTCTTCCTCCAAAAATACTTCATAAAGAGGAAGTCAAAAATGTTGAAATAACTGATGACTTGCCTGTGGTTGAACTTAATGACTTGCCGCCTCATCTTGAATATGCATTTCTGGAGGGTGATGATAAATTACCCGTCATAATTGCTAAAAATTTAAGTGATGAGGAAAAGGCTGCTCTCATAAAGGTTTTGAAGTCGCATAAACAAGCAATTGCTTGGAGACTCTCCGACATCAAGGGCATTGACCCTGAATTTTGTACTCACAAGATTTTAATGGAGGATGACTTCAAACCAGCAGTCCAACACCAAAGAAGGGTGAATCCAAAAATTCATGAGGTCATTAAACAAGAAGTTTTAAAACTTCTTGATGCCGGATTGATTTACCCTATATCGGACAGTCCTTGGGTTAGCCCAATACATTGTGTTCCAAAAAAGGGTGGCATTACTGTTGTCACAAACGAGGAAAATGAGTTGATTCCAACTCGATTGGTTACGGGATGGCGAGTATGCATTGACTATCGCAAGTTAAATGACGCCACCCGCAAAGATCATTTTCCTCTGCCCTTTATGGATCAGATGATCGAGAGATTAGCGGGGAATGAGTACTATTGCTTCCTCGATGGTTTCTCGGGTTACTTTCAGATTCCCATTGATCCGCAAGATCAGGAAAAGACCACTTTCACGTGTCCCTATGGAACTTTTGCTTATAAACGTATGCCATTTGGCTTATGTAATGCTCCGGGCACGTTTCAACGATGTATGATGTCCATATTTTCCGACATGATCGGGAAAACTATGGAGGTCTTCATGGACGATTTTTTGGTCATTGGGGATTCGTTTCAATCATGTCTCTCCCATTTAGACAACATGCTCAAACGTTGTGAAGACACAAAGTTATGTCTAAATTGGGAGAAGAGTCACTTTATGGTCAAAGAGGGCATTGTCCTCGGCCATAAGATTTCAAAGAATGGGATTGAGGTTGACAAAGCCAAAATTGATGTCATTGCAAAATTACCTCATCCCACTACCGTCAAAGGTATTAGGAGCTTTTTGGGTCATGCCGGTTTTTACCGTAGGTTTATTCAAGATTTTTCTAAGATCGCCCGGCCTATGACCCATCTCCTCGAAAAGGATGCTCCTTTTATCTTTTCACCTGAGTGCATAGAAGCTTTTGAAACTCTAAAGAAAAAGCTTACTGAGACACCTATTCTTGTTGCCCCCGATTGGGACTTGCCCTTTGAACTTATGTGTGATGCTAGCGATTATGCTATAGGGGCAGTCTTGGGGCAACGAAGGTCTAAACACTTTTAGCCTATACACTATGCAAGCAAAACAATGACCGAGGCTCAAAGTCATTACACCACCACTGAAAAAGAATTATTAGCTGTGGTGTATGCCTTTGAAAAATTCCGGTCATATTTGATCTTGACCAAAAGCATAGTGTATACGGATCACTCGGCTTTGAAGTACCTTCTTGCAAAACAAAATGCAAAGCCGAGACTACTTCGTTGGGTTCTCCTCCTACAAGAATTTGATATCATTATTCGTGATAAAAAAGGTGCTGAGAACCTAGCTGCTGATCATCTCTCCCGTTTGGAAAACCCTCATCAAATGTCTTCGAGAAGAAGGAAATTAATGAAACCTTCCCTCTCGAGACACTCAATGCGGTTGCCTTTCGTGGAGACTCTGTTACCCCATGGTTTGCCGATTTTGCAAACTACCTTGCGGGTAACTTCATTGTGAAAGGGATGTCGTCCCAACAAAAGAACAAGTGAGAGGATCACTTGATTTGATCACACACTATGGGTGTTGGACCTTTTAATGTGTAAATATGATACTTTGAGTGAATATGATTAAGTATGCGGAATCTACTTCACCACACTTAGAATGTTTATTGGAAATGGAACTGTGACGCTTGTGTTTATTGAACAAAGAACAATGAAAGTATTTCACCAAACGATTCAATATTATTGAGAATAATACGAGTGATTTTCACTATCACTAGGGTTACAAAGACCTTGAATCTTGTGTTTTGTTCTAATGTTTTTCTCTATGTATATGTCTATATCTATCACACTTTTATCACGCTGTTATATACACATATCTAAGATCTTCCTTTTATAGTCTAAGGAATGATCTTTTACAATCTATATGACTCATCTAATTTACTAGCTTATGACTAAGCTTCATTCTAGCTAGTTGATGACTTATCATGTTAGTCATTAAGATACAACATGTATCTAGGATTACAACTCACTTGGAGTGTTCAATTTGATGACTACAGCAAAGATATTTTTCTTGTATATGAGTCAGTAGAATAAGCTGTACTTATCTACACAGCTGTTGATATGAGTCATAGTAGCATCAGCAGAATCCATCAGCAGAAACACCTTCAGTAGAAAACGTTCTTCAGCAGAATCCATCAGTGGAAACGTGCTTTGTGCTTTATTAGCAGAAACATACTTGATGTATTTCCTTAAGCCTTTATGCTGATTCTTCTGATTATTTAATTCCCAACAATCCTCCCCTAAACATGTGAATTACATTCAAACATGTTTTTCTGAATTAAATGAGGACTTTGTGAAGATCTTTCAAACACTTCATTGTCAGACTGTGATCTGAACTTTCTTCTCTTTTGAGTGATTGAAAGACTTTCTCTGTAACTCATCTGCTATCTTTTCTTTGCTCCAATCTTGGACTAAAAGATGGTGCAATTTTCAACTTGAAGAATTATAAGAGACAATGATGCTGTGTATCTTGAATGCTTGTTCCAAGAAGTAGAAATCATCTTTCAGCATGTCTTTGGAAGCGATGAACAAACGTAGTGAACTGAACTTGAAACCTTTCATCTTTTGATCTAGATAGAACTTTCTCCTATCAGCTCTGTTCTTGTTCTTTTATCAGTAGAAACCATGTCATCATCTTGTATGCTCTTATCTTTTCCTCTTTTTCTTTGGTTAATCTTCCTTTAAAGGGCTTTTGTAACCTCCCCTGAGATTTATTTCTCTCCTGAGCAATTTCCTCCCCTGTTTGGAAGATCTCTCACAATCATATCATATCATCTGATTTAGCAATTTCCATGTTTTTAGACAATTTGTACATGAAGCCATCAATTCCTTAAGAGTTTAAGATTCTGCCCTCATCACTTCTAGGTGTGTTAACTCCTATGAGAGGTGATTCAATGGACGTTTTTGACTCATGGTCCATCTGATGATGGTTTTTAAAGTCATCTTTTGAAAATCCTTTTAAGAAACTTTTGCCTTAACAGTATGTATATGATTTTATTATGAAAAATCATACTGCTTACAACCATTTTGAAGGGATTAAGTGTGGTAACTAACACTTAATCTAAATTTTGGTTTAAAGCAACCTCTGGTTGTGTGAGAACCAATGTTTTCAGTTATAAATAACTGCCTGTGTACAGATAAACCTATTCAAAAGGCTTTCTTTACAGGGTTTCCAGCTCGTGGAATTTGTTACCTCTAACACAAGTGTTAGATTCACTGTTGCTCGCTGTTCTTTCTATCAGATATCCGTAGATTAGTCACATTATACTTGAGAGTATAAAATGATAGAAAGTGAGTTGTATCAGTTATTAACTGATCAACTAATTTATCAATTCATTGTGAAACATCATAATCAGATTTCAAGAAAGAAGTTTTAAGGAGTTTTGAAGTCCCAAACTTTTTCTGTCATGAACCTATTATATCAGCAGCAATGATCAGCAGCTTTGATCAGCAGATTTCACTTGAAATAGCCTTTCAGCTCAAACATTCATACCTGAAACTGTTAGTCTAAAACCAAAAGAACAAAGTACAAAGTAGTTGTCTTGAATTAGAATTATGTATAGGACTAACTGTATGAATAACTTTAAATTGGTAATAGTAGTTTTAGATGACAAAGTTGGATGCATTAACAAAATCTATATACATGAACACATTATATTGAAAATTTTAAAGATTAAGCATTCCAATACCTGCTACCAAGTACTGAAATCTACCAACATCAAAAGCTTTTGTAAGAAGATCTGCAAAGTTTTGTTCTGAAGCAATTTTCATTACTTGTATTAACCTCTTTTCATTGCAATCTCTAATAAAATGATGTCTAATTTCAATGTGTTTTGTTTTAGAATGTTGCATTGGATTTTTAATAATGCAAATTGTACTACTATTATCAATATGAATAATGGTATGTAAGAAATTGTACCCATAATCAAGAAGTTGGTTTTGAAGCCATAGAACTTGACCACAACAATTTGCAGCAGCTACATATTCAGCTTCAGTTGTTGAAGTAGCCACCATTGTCTGCTTCTTACACTGCCATGAGATAAGTCTACACCCAAGGATTGACATCCTCCTGTTGTTGACTTTCTGTCCAAGCTAGCACCAGCATAATCACTATCTGAGTATGCTACCAAGTCAAAAGAAGACTCCTTAGAATACCATAGACCCAACCTAGGTTGACCCTTGAGATATCTAAAAATTCTCTTGACTGCTGTTAAATGAGAAACCTTATGAGTTACTTGATATCTTGCACAAGCACAAACAGAGAACATGATATCAGGTCTTGATGATGTAAGATACATCAAAGAACCTATCATAGATCTGTATGTGTGTACATCTACATTAGTTCCTTCTACATCTTTAAGAAGTGGCTTCTCAGGATCAATTGGTGTGCTTGCTATTTTGGAATCAGCAAATTGAAACTTTCTAAGAATCTCTGCAACATATTTGTCTTGACTAATAAAGATTCCTTCTCTTGATTGTTTAACCTGCAGACCCAAAAAGAATGTAAGTTCCCCCATGGAACTCATCTGAAACTTATTGTGCATAAGCTTCTCAAACTCCAAACACACCTCCTTCCTTGTAGATCCAAAGATGATATCATCCACATACACTTGAACTAGCAAAAGATCCTTCTTATGCTTCTTGGTGAAA
The DNA here is from genome assembly GCA_030686995.1 of Artemisia argyi. NCBI lineage: Eukaryota > Viridiplantae > Streptophyta > Magnoliopsida > Asterales > Asteraceae > Artemisia > Artemisia argyi. The sequence goes on from CM060697.1 coordinate 27,573,838, forward strand.
AGTGTCTGATCTATCTTGCCTCTTTGAAATCCATTTGAAATTAAATAGGAAGCCAGTGTTTCATACCAAGCTCTTGGTGCCTGATGTAGGCCATATAGAGCTTTCACAACCTTGTACACTTTATCTGGATGGTCAGGATCAACAAAACCAGGAGGTTGTGAGACATACACCTCCTCTTCAATAGTACCATATAAGAAAGCACTCTTGACATCCATTTGATAAACTGTGAATCCCATAAATGAAGCATAAGCCAAAAAGAGTCTAATGGCTTCAATCCTTGCTACTGGAGCAAAAACTTCTTCATAGTCTATCCCTTCTTCTTGTGTGTACCCTTGAATTACTAATCTAGCTTTATTTCTTATCACTATGCCCCTTTCATCCCTTTTATTCCTAAAAACCCATCTAGTGCCAATTACCCTTACACCACTTGGTAAATCAACTAGCACCCAAACCTTTTGAATCTTAAACTGCAGAAGCTCCTCTTGCATAGCCTCCAACCAGCTTGAATTCTCTAGGGCTTTATGAATATTCTTTGGTTCATCTTGTGAGAGAAAACATACAAATAAGCAAGAGTTTGAAAACTCATGCTGTTTTGAAGCATAAAGGGCATCAAGAAGCCCTTGTTGATCTGAAGACATCAATTGTTGTCTTGTCTTCACTCCTGATTGTACATCTCCAATTACCTTGTCCAGGGAGTGGACTTTGTGAATCCTTGAGTGTGGAGTAGAAAGAACTTGATAATCAGGTGGAAGGTTGTTGAAATCCACCTCATCTTCTGAGAAATTTGCTTGTGTTTCTTCTGATGGTTCATCAGCAGAAACATTTTGCTCATCAGCGGGAACGATTTGCTTATCAGCAGAAACAGCAGTGTTACTTCTGACTTGAAACTCTTGTTCCTTAGCTCTTTCTTCCTTGTATTCATCTTCAACATCTTCTTTAGAATTTCCAGAAGAAGATTCACCATTAATTGAAGTTGAATCCACACTTGTATTTGTCCATATTGGCATTATCACATAATCTTGATTTGCCTCATTCTCTAATCCTTCTCCATTTGTTGCATCAGCATTTTGTGAACCTGAAAATTCATTAGTTTCTGCAACAAAAGGCACATAATTCATTGATTTGGATAGAGATTCAAGATCAAATAGCCATTTGGGACCTTGACCTTCTACATTGGTTTTATTTTCCAAAAACTTCACATGTAGATTTTCTTCTACTCTTCTAGTTCTCATGTTGTATACTCTGAATGCTTTGCTATTGATAGAATATCCAACTTAGAATCCTTCATCTGCTTTTCCATCAAACTTTCCAAGATGGTCTAAGGTATTTAGAATTGTCACATGACATCCAAAAGGTCTGAGAAATCCTATTTCAGGAGTTCTACCTCTAAAAAGTTCATATGATGTCTTATTGTGAGGTTTTACAACTAAAACTCTATTTTGAACATAGCAAGCAGTGTTGACTGCTTCTGCCCAAAAAGTTATAGGCAACTTAGAGTCAGCTAACATAGTTCTAGCAGCTTCTATTAGTGTTCTATTTTTCCTTTCAGCAACTCCATTCTGTTGTGGAGTTCTTGCAACACTAAATTCTCTTTTAATACCTTTTTCTTTGCAGAAATCATCCATAACTCTATTTTTAAATTCTGTCCCATTATCACATCTAATGACTTTTACTCTTTTGCTTGCTAGGTTTTCTATCTCTGTAATGAAGGTCTTAAGGATGCTAGAAGTCTCATCCTTAGTACCTAAAAAGAATACCCATGTGAATCTGCTAAAGTCATCAGTAATAACTAGACAATATCTTTTATGCAACAAACTTCTAACATTTGTAGGACCAAATAAGTCCATATGCAGCATAAACAATGATTGATTGATAGAGTTAAAAATTTTGGGCTTACAAGTGGCTTTATGTTGTTTGCCTTTAAGACAAGCAATGCATGTTTGATCATTTTCAAATCGTTTTTGAGGTAAACCTCTTACCAAACCATCTTTGACAATCTTATTTATGGTTTTGAAGTTAATATGACCAAGCCTCCTATGCCATTTCATAGATTCATCCAATGTGGCCTTAGCAATAAGACAAGTAAGAGAATCTTTTGGAACAATCTTCTTCATATCAACACTGTACATGTTGCCTTTTCTTGGAATTCTAAGAAGTGCTTGACTTTCATCAGGCATCTTAAAATCAGAAGAAAATACAAGACATTCAGTGTCAGTAAAGAGAACTTTGTTCTTTTTGTCACACATTTGTGAGACACTAAAAAGATTATACTTAAGCTCTTGCACATAGTACACATCTTCAAAATCTAGTTTACCGGTTTTAATAGTACCTTTACCAGTAATTTTTCCTCCAATTCCTCCTCCAAAGGTAACATAGCCTCCATCTACTGATTGAAAATTTGAGAGATAAGACTTGTTGCCTGTCATGTGTCTTGAACATCCACTATCTGAGAATCCTTGATCTTCAGTATCTGCTGATGAATGTTCCTGCACATAAATAAAGGAATTAGTTTTGTTTTGGGATCCAAACCATTTCTGACTTGGATCCGCCTCTTGCATCAATGGGATGTAATCTTTTGAGAATTGTTGATGCAACATTGGATTTAAGAATCCAACATGCTGAGGCCTTAACAGCATTTGCCGTGTTTCCCTTAGCAGTAATATGAACTGTTTGGCAATCAGCAGAAACTGATGGCTTTGCAGTTGTATCTTTTGGTCTCCAAACTTGTTTTTGGACCACTGCTTTTGTTTGAATGGGCCTTTGAACAATATTAGATGCATGTTTGAAAGTTGTTTTTGCACCCTTAATTGTTGATTTTGGGTAAACAGTCATATATGGTTTTTCAGCAGAAACCATTTTCCTTTCAGCAGGAACAGTTTTTGCTCTATCAGCAGGAACTGCTTTTGTGACTGTTTTGGGTTTTGATCTTTTAGAATTAGAGTGAAAATGAGATTTAGGTGTTTGCCTTTTGTAGTTCACTCTATTACTTTCATACCCATATACCCATTGGTTGCAGAAAGCTGCAAGATGGTCAAAACTACCACATGTGTAACAAACTTTGTTATCTCTGTGTTGGAGAGACTTGAGGCTATACCAATTCCTTTGGTTACCTCTGGGTTTGTTTATGGTTCTATATTGTTCACAATATCTTACTGGTTGCCTAACATGTTTTTCATTGGTCTTAGGCCTATCAGTATTATGTTTGACTATCTTAGGAACTTTTGTTCTTGCTTTCTTAACCACTTCAGGTTTAGACATAACCTGTATAAACTTTTTATCATCAGATGTTAAGTCCTTAATGATTGGACCATCTGACTTTCTACAAGAACACACCTTGTCCTTAGGAAGTGAAGTTTTACTTAAACTTTCACTTTCTTTCAAAGGTTCATTAACAACTACATTAGATTTTGGTTGAACACCGTATTTTAATTCAGGTAGTTGAAATTCAGGCAATCCTGTGTGTTCTAGGTCAATTCCTGGGGGTGAAGGAATACCTCTATATGGTGGAGGAACAGATTTGTATCCAATACCAGACTTAGCTTTATTAATTACTTGACATTCAATTAAGTTAGTCACACCCTTAGATGCATAATCTAGTGTTTCTACACTCATTTGAATATTCTCTTTAGCCTTACTAAGCCTATCTACTTCAGCTTTTAAGTTACAAATGTCATTATTTTTAAACAGTATTTCTCTTTCAAGAAAAATTTTGACATCAGTAAAGGTAGATTCATTTGTTCGAAAATGTATGACTTGTTCCTCTAGAGTAGCTATACCTCTTTTATGATTTGTTAAGCTATGAGCTGTATCAATTAATTATTTCCTTTGATTCTCATAACGTTTGGTTAAGGTTTCTAAACTTTTAAGAGCAGAACAATTATTTGAACAAACTTTATCAGGTTGTACTTCTGTGGTGAAAGCCATAAGAGCTGTCTGAGGAGAAGTTTCTTCTTCTTCATCAGCAGTAAAGCTCCAATCAAATCCTAATCCATCAATAGCTACCATAGCCTTTGGATTGGTTGATTCCCCTGTCTTGGATTTGCTTCCAAAACCTCTATTCTTGCTATCTTGCTGTCTTGGCCTTCTACATTCTCTTGAGAAGTGCCCCAACATATGACAGTTATAGCATTCTATCTTTGACTTGTCAAAACCAGCAGTATCATTGCTGCTGATGGTGAGTTTCTTCCCCGTCCTCTGATAGAATTTCTTAGCCCTCATGCTAAGAAGAGAAATTTGCCATTTTAGGTCCACCTCTTCTAAATCATCATCATTGATTTCTAAGAGATCTTCATGAGTAAGCATGGACCCATTATTCTGACTTGTGAAAAAGGCACAACAAGCCTTTTCATTCAATATACCAAAGGTACTGCTTGATGAACTAGCAGCACCAGCTCCACTATCAACCTTGTCATCTTTAACTGGGTTTGAGATACTAGGAGATGACATAAAAGCCATGTTCCCAGTATATGAACTAGAGACACCAGTTTTCTTTACTTCTTGTTCCACAATTTTAAAGGTGATATACAAATCCATAAGATCCATAGTGTCTATGTCTGGTTTATTCTTCCAAACAACAACATGCATAGCCTACTCTTCTGGTAAGCTTCTCAGAAATTTTGAGTTTAAATCTTCTTGAGGTATATCAACCCCAAGAACAGCAAGTTGACTCACAATTTTCTGTAGCCTTGTAAACATGTGGTCAAGAGATTCATTCATGGTTGATGAGAAATTTTCAAACTGCTGCTTTAGAAGGGTTTTCTGGGTCTTCTTGGTGGCTTCATTCCCTCCATACCTTGCAACAATTGCCTCAAATAATGACTTGGCATCTTTGAATTTGTTGAAGTTTATAAGTTGATCATTTGGAATGGTCATCATCAGCATACTTCTGGCCTTGAGGTCATTTTTCTTCTTTATTCTTTCATCAGCAGTTGTAGGGATAGTTTGAACAACTGAAATTTCCCTACCTTCAACTGTTGATAAAGTGGTTGTGGGTTTGAAAGAGTTTCCATCTTCAATGATTTCCCAGAGAGTGTAATCCTGCACCTGGAAAAACTGTTCTATTCTTAACCTCCACAATTCAAACTCATTCTGTTTGAGAACTGGCAACTTTGCAGCAACATTTGTTTCAATAGATTCTGTATCCATTTCTTCTTCTTCTAAATCAAAAGTATCAACCTGGACGCTCTGATACCAACTGAGAGGATCACTTGATTTGATCACACACTATGGGTGTTGGACCTTTTAATGTGTAAATATGATACTTTGAGTGAATATGATTAAGTATGCGGAATCTACTTCACCACACTTAGAATGTTTATTGGAAATGGAACTGTGACGCTTGTGTTTATTGAACAAAGAACAATGAAAGTATTTCACCAAACGATTCCATATTATTGAGAATAATACGAGTGATTTTCACTATCACTAGGGTTACAAAGACCTTGAATCTTGTGTTTTGTTCTAATGTTTTTCTCTATGTATATGTCTATATCTATCACACTTTTATCACGCTGTTATATACACATATCTAAGATCTTCCTTTTATAGTCCAAGGAAAGATCTTTTACAATCTATATGACTCATCTAATTTACTAGCTTATGACTAAGCTTCATTCTAGCTAGTTGATGACTTATCATGTTAGTCATTAAGATACAACATGTATCTAGGATTACAACTCACTTGGAGTGTTCAATTTGATGACTACAACAAAGATATTTTTCTTGTATATGAGTCAGTAGAATAAGCTGTACTTATCTACACAGCTGTTGATATGAGTCATAGTAGCATCAGCAGAATCCATCAGCAGAAACACCTTCAGTAGAAAACGTTCTTCAGCAGAATCCATCAGTGGAAATGTGCTTTGTGCTTTATCAGCAGAAACATACTTGATGTATTTCCTTAAGCCTTTATGCAGATTCTTCTGATTATTTAATTCCCAACAACAAGTTCTTTAAGGATGTCAAACATTATTTCTGGGACGACCCCTACCTCTTTAAAATCTGTGCGGATCAAGTCATCCGGCGGTGTGTATATGGTCAAGAAGCCACTGAAATTCTTAAGGCTTGCCATGCTGGTCCCACGGGGGGCCACGACAATCCAAATTACACCGCCAAAAAGGTGTTTGATTCCGGTTTCTTTTGGCCCATGATTTATAAGGATGCCCAAGAATTAGTCAAATCCTGTGACGCTTGTCAACGTCACGGGAATATTTCACAAAAGAATGAAATGCCACAAAATGCAATACAAGTTTGTGAAATATTTGACGTATGGGGCATTGACTTTATGGGGCCATTTCCGTCATCTCATGGAAATAAGTACATACTCGTGGCTGTTGACTATTTGTCAAAATGGGTTGAAGCAAAAGCTTTACCCACTAACGATGCCCGAGTTGTTGTGAAATTTTTGAAAGCTCTTTTTGCTCGATTTGGAACTCCACGTGCTATAATTAGTGATCGTGGTACGCATTTTTGCAATGACAAATTTGATAAAGTCATGCAAAAGTATGGTGTAACTCACCGTCTTTCTACTGCGTACCACCCTCAAACAAGTGGACAAGTAGAAGTTTCCAATCGAGGCATAAAGAGAATATTGGAAAGAACCGTTGGTGAAAATCGTGCATCTTGGTCGGATAAATTAGATGATGCACTTTGGGCTTTCCGTACGGCTTATAAAACACCCATTGGGTGTACGCCTTACAAACTTGTGTATGGGAAAGCGTGCCATCTTCCGGTCGAGCTTGAGCATAAAGCCTATTGGGCTCTCAAGCATGCAAATTTTGACCTCAAAACTGCGGGTGATCATCGGAAAGTTCAACTCAATGAATTAAATGAACTCCGTGATCAAGCTTACGAGAACTCTTTGATCTACAAGGAAAAGACAAAGAAGATACATGACTCCAAAATCAAAAACCGCGTTTTCAACGTTGGTGATCGAGTCCTTCTTTTCAACTCTAGACTCAAAATCTTCTCGGGAAAGCTCAAAACCCAATGGACTGGTCCATTCACTATCGTTAAGGTTTATCCTTATGGCACCGTCGAGTTATCTCAAGACGGCCCCAATTTCAAAGTGAATGGACATCGTTTGAAACATTACTTTGGAGAGGACATACCATCCATGGTTGTCCCGGATCTCCAAACTTTCCCCAAGGACAATTGAATTCGGGGATCGAGTCAAGCTAGCGACTCGATAAACAAAACCAGTAGCAACAACATGGGTTTTCACCCGTGTCTCTGATTTCTTTCTACTTTCTACCACCCTAGTGTGGGGGAATGGCCAACCCCCCGCTATTTGAAAAATGTATATATGTATATGTTTCAGAAAAAAAAATGTGTGATTGTATGTATAGATAAATAAAGTGAAAATTTCAAAACGATATTTCCACAGTTAGCTTTTAATATTATCTTTTTACGTTCATAGATTCGGCATAATAGCCGGGACTTTGAATATTGAGGACAATATTCAATTCTAAGTGTGGGGGGGGGGGGGGGGGGGAAATTCTAGCGAATTTTATCGCAAAATACTTTCAAGTACCCCAATTTTGGCCCAAAATTTTCAAAAATTTTTCACTTTATTTTAAAATTTTTGTGGTAATCAGTCCGCCGTGTCTAAACGACAAAAGGGATTGGCTAATCCAGGAGCAAACGGCTCTTGGTAAAGATATCTCAAATCCGTTAATGGCTTGCAATTTGCCCAAAATTGTATGGTTCCTCAACTCCCCAAAAACAAATGAGTTGGCTAGCCCGCAAGATTATGGCTTGTGGTAAAGGCCGTGGAAAAACCATAATTGGTAATCAGCTCACCAAGATGTTGACTATTCCATCAATGGTTGGCTAGTCCAGAAGCAAACGGCTTTTGGTAAAGACTAATCAAATCCGTTGACAGCTGGTGGTTTGCTCAAAATTACACGGTTATCAGGTGTGCCACAGTTCTTACACCTGGCTACTCCAGAAGTGATGGCTTTTGGTAAAGAGTTTAAAATCCAACAAGTTTTTCTCAAAAGATTGCTAGGGACTAGCAATAGTTTAGTGTGGGGGATTGATGAGTGTGTAAATACTCATCATTTTTATCGTATCTGAACTGCCAAAACATCCAAAAACACCCAAATACGCATCAAAATATACAATTTATCCCAAAAGTGTGTTTTATATGTTTTAGATGCAAAATGTTTTAAAAAAAATGAAAAACGAACAAAGTTTGCACAATTGGCAGTTTCAGTCCCTCAAGCTTTAAAAATTGACAAAACTAGTCCCTTGAAGTTTAAAACAAAAGAAAAGTCAACCCAAGGCATGGAAAAGTCAAAAATCATGAAAAACGATCCTTGGGTAAAAAGTTTGAGAAAATTACATGTTTGGTCCCTGTACTTTACAATTTGGCAAAGATGGTCCCTACAGTTTGGAAAATTACACAAATGGTCCCTGGGGTTCTGAAATATAAAAGTTATCAAAAAATTGCCCTTGTACTATTCACATGTGTCAAAAAATAGTCCTTGTTGCAACTTTGTAACATTGGCAATTTTAGTCCTCAAAGTTTCAGCAGTTTACAATTTTAGTCCCTGGGGAATTTAAATTGTAAATTTACATGGAAGGTCCTTGTGGAATTATAACATGGCATGAATAGCCCTTTGAATAAAGTTTGGAAAAGTGTCAATTCCAGCCCCCATTTTCAGTAAATTACAAAATTGGTCCTTGTGTAAAATTTCTACAAAACCATACGGACTCCCTAAAATACTACTACTCCGAAACACTCCCTACAATCCAATCCAAATAATAATAAACCCAGCCCGCTCCTTATATCACCTCAGCCCACCTCACAGCCCACTTCTTTTTTTTATATAACCGGTCAAACATTGACCCTGAACCTTTGACCATCTCCCACCTCCTACACCCCGTGACTCTGCAACCTTCATCATCACCCTCCCCCTCAACACTCATCCATCATAACCAATCCCCCCTACACCCTTCCAAAAGCTACAATCCAAAACACCCTCCCTGGCATCCATTATTCAAAGAAGCAGCCAAAAATCAGATGGGCGCCAAAAATTTGAATGGATGAGATTGATGATAAATGATCCTATGGCTGAGATAGAAGCTAGGAAGAGTCCAAAAAAGCCTCAGAAACCCTAAATGGGGGATATAAAAAGAAAGAAGAGAAGCTGTGGAGAAGTGTTAGGATTTTTAGGTTTAATTTAATTTTATTTCAAGTATTGTAATTTTAATTCTAAATCAAGAAAACTCAGTTGTAATGTGTTTCACTTAGTGTTAATACAAGTTGTTGTTTCAAAAATTCAAGCCTCTATTTAATTTTCAGTTTACTAAAAAAAAATAATAAGAAATAAATAGAAATAAATCCAAAAAGAAAAATCAAAAATTAATGAAGGAAGATTGCTGAGGCAGAGTTGAAAAGGGATGGAATGGTTTAGAATTCCTTGGGGAATGTTAGGAAGTGAATTATGGTACCTGGTTTCATGTTTTCAGCTTGGAGCACAATGTGAGCTTTCTACTTGATTTTTTACATTTCACTGTAGCATTGATCATAAGTATTCATCTTTATGTTTTTGATGTTAATCTGATGTTGATCAATGAGGTAGTATAGTCAGATATCACATTTGTTCATTGGTTTCCTTTAAACTCAAAGCATGCATTATTGACTGCCATCTTAGCATAGTTGAGATTCATCAGTATATGTTGTCATAAATAGTGGTCATGTGTTTATTTAGGCTCACCATATCAAATTGTAACTTCTGTGACTAGTTTCATGGTTTAAGATTACTAAAATCTTTGCAAAACACATACTGATAACACTTAAAGGAGTGTTTGGATTGAAATAGTTAACTGAGCTATTGAGCTCTGTAGTGTTCAAAACCTGCCTAGACAACACACTTAGGTGTCATTTAAAAAGGTTCAAAGCAAATGTTCATACTCCATAAGCCAAAAAGTCAGATTTGACCTCTAAGCTTTGTAATAGTTCACTGTTGGAACTTATTGATCCCAATCCATCATTGCAGCTTTAGAACTTGTTAGAGTTGGTAGTTTTAGTCTCAAATTAATGTAACATTTCATTTTCAGGGGATTAGGTTCTATTAAAACTCAATTTAGTCAAAGATTCAAGTTTCACTCAAAAGTCAAAAACTCATGTGTACTCAGTTTTTCCAAATCTTAGGTGAATTATTCTGATTTTTAGGAGTTAAATTAGGTCTTGAAATTTGTTGAGGTTATGAAGTCCCAGCTAAACTATAAAGATCTGTGCTTGGTTGAATTTTGAGATTTTTATTGAAGTGTGTGCACAAGCCTGATTTAGGCTGCAGGGATTGTTACCTCCCCTGCATCAGACCCCTTGACCATTTTTCTTGACTCACTGAGTCTGACTCAGTGGACCCCACACCTCTTAATTGGGCTTATTGCATAGTTTATCAGTCCATTTCCCAAAACCAAGCTCATTATAGGATCTAGCTTATAAGCACTTTAGCTTATTTGATCTTGTTTGAGTGACCTGTCCACCTCCATACACTGACTCATCAGTGTAGAGAGTCAATTCCACAAGCTTCTATCTTGTTCATTAGCCCACCTCAGTGTGAGATTTTTGGCCTATTCATAAGCCCTCCTAGCTGGCTTTCTATTTCAGGGCTTATATTGGACTTGAGTGCTTATTTGTAGGGCTTATTCAGGCCTGCAGCTTAGCCATTTAAGCCTGTTTGGACCTGTGTAGGTTCAGCTTTTTGGAGTTGCTTATTTCACTGTTTCTAGATTATCTCAGGATCATTGTTGGTTTGTTTTAGCTTGTTTGTGTTAGTTTAACTACCATGTAACTTATTTTCATCTTGATTGTAGCTGGTTAATAGCTTTTTCAACTTAACTCCTCATTTTGAGCTTATTTTGTAATCTGTTAGATTAATAAGCTCAGACCTAGCTTATATTTAAGTTCCAAAGTAGTTTTCTGTACAAAAGTTTGTTATTCTGAGTAGTAAATCAGCTGTGTAAAAGAAAATTTGGAAAAAGTCAAATATTTAGAAAGTGATAGCTTCTATTTAAGCCACTTTGGCTTATTTTCTGCTTATTTATAAGCAATTTTCATTTTTAAATTTTTCTTAGGTTTCTTTTTAGTTAAAATAATTTTAGTAATTTTTCCAGATTTTTCCTAGTTCATTTGGTATTTTTTATAATTAATTTTAGTTTAAAGTAATTAAATAATTAATTTTAATTAATATTAAATAATTAAAAAGTAGAAAAATTAGTTTTTCTGTTTTAAAAATAGTTTTATAATATTTTAGATTTTTCTAAATTTAATTTTCATTTTTCTAGTTAATTTTCATAATTAATTAATAATTAGTGTAATTTAGTTAATTAAAAAGTAATTAGAAATTAGTAATTAATTAATAGTAATTAATTGAATAGTGTAAAAGTTATTTTTCTTTTTCTAAAAATTTTCTTAAGTCATTAGGATTGTATAAATATAATTTTCACGTTCGTAGGACTTTATTTGCTCTCGTTTCACTTTTTATTTTGCGCGTTCGCGTTATTTTTAATTCAAACGCGCGTTTTTAGGTTAACTTACGTTTCTAGATAATCTGATCATCAGTAATTGTCCCAATAGTGTTTCTAAGTTATTTTCATTCCTCATCTCGTAGTGTAATCACTCAAATCAAATTTCTGATCATCCTGTTAAATCACCCGATCACTTTAAACGTTTTTGAATACAATTGCCTACCTCGCTGGGACATAACGACCCGGGAATACACTGTACTCCTTGGTTAGTTGGTTTTAGACATTTGACTAGGTTGACCATCACCTAGGAAACTTAGTTGACCGTTTAGGACCAATCAGTAATCTATTTTGCTATGACAGGTAGTGAGAGATATCTTCCGTTTCCATATTGTAATTTATACTCTATTACACCCGAGAGATATGAGTATCTAAACACTATTTGTGAGGTGCTTGCGTATGACCTCCGTGCTTGTCTATTGGTCTTTAGTGGAATGATTACTTGTTGCAATTACTTTTATATTAGTGTTAAATGACCCCTAACTTGTATTTTGAGTAGAATAAAAGCGCATTTGCTTGAGGACAAGCAAATCTCAAGTGTAAGGGTATATGATGAGGCAAAAAATGAACCATTTTTAGGGGGTCATTTAAGCCCGGAATTGAATTTATTTGATCAAATATTGCCCTAAATCGTTCCTTTTGTGATTTTAGGTACTTTGGGAGAGAAATCTGGAAAAGGAAGAAATTCAGACATTTTTGGAATATAAAAGTGAAGAAAACGCCAAAGTCTTAATTTTCCTTGCTGGGAACAGTAGGTGACGGCGTCAAGAAGATCCTGACGGCGTCAAGAGTAATTTTCATGACGGCCTAGTACAGAATTGAAGGCGTCACAAGGAAGAGCGTCAAGAGTAAAATACGTGACGGCCAGGAAAATGCTATAACGTGAAGGCGTCAAAAGTAGATCAAGGCAGTCCGAGAAGTATTTTGGCGGCGAGATGACGGCGTCACCAATTTTGTCTTGACGCCGTCAGCCTCAATTTCCTATATATAGTTTTCTAATTTTCATTCATAAAAAAAGAGAAGTTTTGGAGAAACCCTAAGGCCGAACTTAGTACGAACTTTACAGGTTTTTCAAGGGTTTTCAGCCCTTGAACCCTTTCATGTGTAATTGAGATAAGTATTCTTTTAATTCAATCAATATGTCTATGTGTTGGTTGTCTATATCTTGTTCTTGTCTTAATTCCATCATGCTAGGCTAGATCTATCTTGTGTTTGCTTAGATCTAATGAAACCTAGATGTTAATTATGTGTTGATTACTTGTTTATGGTTGTATTGGATGAATGATTTCGATGTTAGGCTTAAGAAAACTGGCAGATCTCCAAATGGTAACATCTTTGAACATCTTAGGAAACATGAACTGACGTGCACTAGGTTTTATTGGTTGTATTTAATGCATGAGTAAATTCTAATGATCCCATGTTAGGAGCTTCTTAGCCGGCTCGACATAGGAGTGAAGTAGGCACTCATAGGATTGGGGAATTAAGTGCGCCACCCCATGAATGGTATTAAGGAATACAACCCGTCATCCACACAACTATAACAAGTAATTAACGTGTAAAAGATATCTAGGGAGTAGTGAAATCTAAGTAAACACAATTTCTCCACTTATTGCTCACAACCTTAGTTAATTTAGTTTATTTTCATTTTTAGTATTTTATTTTGATTGCATCTTTAGTATTGGGTTAGTTGACTAGTAACTAATTCCGCCCAAATCCTTAAAACCCGAGATTTTTACTTGCTTTCTAAAAAATATAAAAATACAAAAATAATCATCCTTCACCTTTAGAACTAGTATTTAGGTTTTCTAATCCTAGCGACACTATTCCTAGCTGAACGATCAATCCTCCGGTACTTGTCACTATACTATACTACAACGATCAGGTACATTGCCTGGTGGGGGTTGTAAGCTTCTCAAGATCCCTTGAGAGGTAAAGCCTGGTGCGATTCCCACGTATCAATACTTCTCTAATTGGTCCTAGAACTGCATGCATCTCACCTTCTTTTAAGAATTTTACAGGTTCAGGGTTATACTTACTTTTCTTATTTAAATTATGGTGTACCTCTGCACCTACATATTTCTGAAAACCTAAACCTATCTCAGATGTTACAGACTGACTGCAGAGCAAACTAGCTAACTTATCTCCTGAAATTAGCCATTCTTTATACCTAGCCACTTCCTTATCAAACTTATCTTGAAATACTTGATTCTCTGATTCAACTCTAGCTTTTTCTTTTTCAGAAAATTTTAACTCATTACTAGTCATCTCTAAATCCCTTTTTAACACTCTAATTTTCTCCTCATAAACCAATTGATTTTGTTGAAACCAAACTTTTTGTTTTTCTAATGTTTTAACAGCTTCTTTGTGCCTCAATAAAACTGGTTTTATATTTTTGTTCCGTATCATCAAAAGCTTCTTTAAGAGCATTATATTTTTTATCGGACCCAAAAACATAATCAGATACCTGAGGAGATATGCCCTTGAAGGCAAATTCAGCATAACAACTAGCCAGGCAGGAGATTTGCTGAGAAGTACTGCTTGCAGCATCATCAGTGTCATGCTCATTCCAATCAATGCAAACATCCACAGCAGTCACCAAAGCCTTGGAATCTCCAGCTTCCAACTCCTTTTCTTGTAGGCTGAATATCTTGTATTGTCTTCAGCCTTCTTAGCCTTGCACTCTCTTGAAAAATGTCCTATCTCTCCGCATGAATAGCACTTCACCTTTCTCCTGTCAAATTGAGCTGGATCTCTTCCATTAACATTGAGCTTTCTCCCAGCTTTTTGCTCAAACCTTCTGACTTTGAGAGAAAGAATTGCCCTTTGCCACTTTAAGTCCAACTCTTCCAATGCTAGGTCTTCAATCTGCTCAAAATCTTCATACGCTAGTTGTTGCTTTTGATCATATTTAGCAACAAACGAATGAAGTACATCTTCCATCACATTACTAGTCTATGAATGACTCTTTTTTTACCAGTAGATGTGAAAGATAATGTTGTAGAGGAAGGGCTTGGACTTGGAGCATGTGACACTCTATTTGAATGAGTGCTTACAAATGCAGAGTGTGATGTAGTTGCTGTATAAGAGGAGTGCCCCTTGATGTCAAGCTCCAGGGCTCTTAGCTTGTTATACAAGTCATCAAACGAGAGATAATCCAGGCCACCTTAATTTTTAATGAGATGCTGACCTGAAACCATGAAGGAGGTAAAGCCCTTAGAAACTTGGAGTTCGCTTCCTCATTGTTAGGTCTGGCTTGAAGCTGATGCAGCTGACTCATGATCTTCTGGAACTTATCATAACCCTTGTGAATGCCCTCATCCTCTGATATCATGAACTCCTGAAATTCCAGCTTAGGCATGGATTTTCTCATTCTTTTAGATTCCTCATTGCCCCCGAACCATGCTTTTATGGCCAACCAGATGTCTCTGGGATCATCAAGAAAGTGAAATCTCCCATGTGATCATCTGGGATTGCTTGAAGCAAGATGGTTCTTGCTTTGTTCTCCCTTTGTACAGTAATGATTTCTTCAGCAGATGAAGGAGGATAGATGGTGACAAGGCTATTCTGACTTTTCCTGTCTTCTTAGGACTGTTTCCATTCAAAATCACATTCCATAGATTGAAGTCAACACTAGCAATCCAGTTTTGAGATAAGGAAACTTGGCGTTGCTGTTAGAAAAAGCAACCTACTGAAGCTGTTGTGTGAGGGTGTTGTTGTTGTTTTGAGTGACATCAAAAGATTCTGTATCTCCCATGGGTATTGAATGAAAAGGTGTTTGAAGGTAAGTTTGTTTACTGAGATTATCCCGTGGCTCTGATACCACTTATAGGATCTACCCTTGATAGATCTTGAGCCAATGGATCGATAGCTTACTAATGTAATCACTAGCAAGACTATATGAACTATCTCTGTGAGCTTGTATCTATTGCGGAATATAAATACAAACGGTATACTAAATACTTTGATCCTCTATGGATCGTTTTATTATTCACTAATAATTGTTTTTGACACGTACAGAATACAATGACCTAGGGTTCCTTTTATACTACAAGAAACCCTAACCTCTGTTACAAGAAACGTATATTTATAAAACTCTAGAAGATATTCTACAGATCTTATCCTAAAATAACTAACTCTTATCTACAGATTAACTATATCCGTAGAAACTAATGCATCAACAGAATCCAAATCATCAGCAGAATCTATATAAGCTTCAACAGAATCCTGTCAGCAGTATCCATCAGCAGTATCTATATGCTGACTTCAATAATTCCTTACACCTCCCACGAAGCAATTGTTTTTGTTTACCGAGTCACATGAGCTTGACTCGATCCCCGAATTTAATTGTCCATGGGGAAAGTTTGGAGATCCAGGACAACCATGGGTGGTATGTCCCCTCCGAAATAATGTTTGAGACGGTGACCATTCACCTTAAAGTTAGGACCATCAGGTTTAGCTAACTCGACGGTTCCATAAGGGAAAACTTAGGTAATGGTGAATGGTCCAGACCAACGGGTTTTTAACTTGCCCGAGAATATCTTCAATCGATAATTGAAAAGAAGGACTCGATCTCCAACGTTTAAAATGCGATCTTTAATCTTTGCATCATGAATCCTCTTTGTTTTCTCTTTGTAGATCAAAGAATTCTCATAGGCTTGATCACGAAGCTCAGTTAATTCATTCAATTGAACTTTACAATGATCACCAACGGTTTTGAGATCAAAATTAGCATGTGTCAAGGCCTAGTAGGCCTTGTGCTCAAGTTCAAAGGGCAAATGGCAGGCCTTCCCGTAAACCAGCTTGTAAGGATTACACCCAATGGGTGTTTTGTAAGCGGACCAGAAGGCCCATAATGCATCATTTAACTTATCAGCCCATGAAGCACGATGTTCTCCTACAGTCTTTTCTAAGATACGTTTCAAGCCACGACTGGACACCTCAACTTGACCGCTCATCTGCGGATGATATGCAATAGAAAGACGATGTGTGACACCATATTTGAGTATAACTTTAGCAAATTGATCATTACAGAAATGGGTCCCACAATCACTTATAATAGCACGAGGTGCAACAAATCGGGCGAAGAGACTTTTTGGGAACTTCACAACAACTCGGGAGTCATTGGTGGGGAGAGCCTTCGCTTCAACCCATTTAGACAAGTAATCGATGGCCACGAGTATATATTTGTTTCCTCTGGATAACGGGAATGGACCCGTGAAATCAATACCTCAGACGTCAAAAATCTCACAATCTTGAGTAGCATTTTGAGGCATCTCATCCTTTTGAGAGATTTTTCCTTGACGCTGGAAAGAATCACATGATTTAACCAAATCATGGGCATCCCGGTATATCATCGGCCAGTAGAAGCCGAAATCGAAAATTTCTTTGCGGTGAAGTTGGCACCATGATGTCCCCCCGTGGGTACATTGTGGCATGCCATGAGAATTTCAGCGGCTTCCTTGCCGTGAACGCACCACCGGATCACTTGATCCGCACAAATTTTGAACAAATAGGGGTCGTCCCAGAAATAATGTTTAACATCTTTGAAGAATTTCTTCTTTTGTTGGAACGACATCCCTTTTCTTATGAAATTCCCTGCATGATAATTCGCAAAGTCGGCGAACCATGGGGTACTAGGATCACTATGTGATAAACTCCCAAGTGTCTCGAGAGGAAATGTTTCGGTAATTTCCTTTTTCTCGAAATCAGTTTGATGGGGATTCTCTAAATGTGAAAGGTGATCAGCAGCAAGGTTCTCAGCTCCCTTTTTGTCTCGAATTTCAACATCGAATTCTTGAAGGAGTAGAACCCACCGCATCAATCTTGGATTAGCATCTTGCTTTGCCATTAGATATTTAAGAGCCGAATGATCCGTGTACACTATGAATTTCTTTAAAACGAGATAAGTTCAGAACTTTTCAAAAGCATAAATGATGGCTAACATTTCTTTTTCAGTGGTCGTAAAATAGTATTGAGCAACGGTCATTGTTTTACTAGCATAGTGTATCAACTGAAAATATTTTGACTTACGTTGCCCCAGAACTGCACCAATAGCATAATTTCTCGCATCGCACATTAACTCGAAAGGCAAGTTCCAATCGGGGGCAACTAAGATAGGAGCCTCCGTTAACTTCTTCTTTAGGATATTAAATGCTTCAATGCTCTCATTTGAGAAGATAAATGGAGCATCTTTTTCAAGTAAAGGGGTCAGGGGCCGGGCTATCTTGGAAAAAGCTTGAACAAAACGTCGGTAAAAGCCGACATGACCAAGAAAACTTCTAATTCCTTTTACGGTTGTGGGATGAGGTAACTTAGCAATCACGTTGACTTTAGCTCTATCAACCTCAATCCCAGATTTCGAAATCTTATGGCCGAGGACAATGCCCTCTTTAACCATGAAATGGCACTTCTCCTAATTTAGAACCAAGTTGGTGTCTTCACACCGTTTCAGCATTCTTTCTAAATGGGAGAGGCAAGAAGTGAAGGAATCTCCATAAACCGAGAAATCATCCATGAAAACTTCCATGGTTTTCTCAATCATATCATGGAAAATTGCCATCATGCACCTCTGGAACGTGCCTGGAGCATTGCATAAGCCGAAAGGCATACATCGATAAGCAAACATTCCATAAGGGCAAGTGAAAGTGGTCTTTTCTAGGTCTGGAGGGTCAACGGAATTTGAAAATACCCGGAAAAGCCATCGAGAAAACAATAGAACTCATTTCCCGCTAAACGTTCGAGCATTTGATCCATAAAAGGAAGTGGGAAATGGTCCTTACGAGTCGCATCGTTCAATTTTCGGTAATCAATACACACTCTCCATCCGGTAACAAGACGTTTCAGAATCAATTCATTATCTTCAATAGTCACTACGGTCATTCCACCTTTTTTCGGAACACAGTGGACCGGGCTAACCCATGAGCTATCCGAGATTGGATAAATCATTCTGGCATCGTGGAGTTGGATAACCTCATGAATTTTCGGGTTAACCCGTCGTTGTTGTTTGACGGAAGGTTTTTAATTATCTTCAAGCAAAATCTTGTGAGTACAAAAACGAGGGTCTATGCCCTTGATATCAGAAATTTGCCAAGCGATGGCACTCTTATGCTTATTGAGCACATCTAAGAGACGAGTCTTCTCCTCATCTATAAGGTCTTTTGAAATTATGACGGGAAGTTTGTAGGTTCCTTCTAAAAAAGTGTATTCAAGATGAGGAGGTAAATCCTTGAGCTCGGGCTCCGGAGGATTACCAGTAGACGGCTTAACTTCTTTAACATCGGCCATTTTAAGGTCCATCAGAGGGAGAGACGGAGTTGGGTCTTCATTCAACAAATTTTCAATTAAAAGAACATCTCCCTCCGAATCGCAAACGGAATGATCAATTTCCGGTGAAATCGAATCATTAGAGAGAAAGGCCTCGATCTCTTCCAAAATGAAATCACTTCCCTCAAACGGAGTAAGGGAAGGGGAAGGATCGGAAACAATTGGTTGAGAAGAAGGAATGGGATTGCCACTCGAAGCATTTTCAGTAAAACTGAGAAGTTCTTGAGAATACTCCTCCGTAGCAATATGAATAACACCGATTCGGTTCATAGAAAAATGGTTATAATTGGAGGAGTATCTCGCGGTTTGATCCAAATTAAATGTTACTACTTCAGTACCAACGCGTAGGGTAATTTCTTCATCATAAACATCAAGTAACGCACGGCCAGTCCTTAGGAAACCTCTCCCGAGAATGAGAGGTACCCGTGGATCGGCATCAAAATCAACAATGACAAAATCAGCGGGGAAATGAAACTTTCCCACATTGACGAAGACATCCTCGGCTATTCCCATCGGGCGGGAAGTAGTTCGGTCGGCAAGCTCGAGGGTCAAGCAAGTCGGAGTCAAATCGGGTAAAGACAACTTTTTCCAAATAGATAATGGCATTAGGTTAATGCTAGCACCAAGATCGGCCAAGGCGAAGCACTCACCCATCCCCGGAAAATTTCAAGGAATGAGAAATTGACCGGGGTCTTCAAGCTTTTTGGGAAGCTTTTTGAGGATATCCGCCGAGCAATTCTCATTTAACGAGGTTTTTGCCATTTCAAACAATTTTTCCTTGTTATACAAAAGATTTTTAACCATAGACACAAATTTCAGCATTAAAATTATAGCATTCGCGAAGCTAATGTCTAAGTGCAAATCTTGGAAGATTTGGAAGAACTTCTCCATTTGATGATTAGCTTTGTCACGGAGCTTCTGATCGTTTAATCTTGACAGATAAGGCCGCTTGGTCTTGACTGGAACTTCTTTTTCTGGTTCAACAACTTTTTCCTTCTGCTTTGACGGCTGGACAACCGGAGGTTGGACGTTTTCGGTATTTCTGTTATTAGTAGGAAGAACTGGGTCCTTTGTCACCACGGTCTCACGGTCAACTACCTTTGGAGGAAGAGAAGACGAGGTAGTCGGAGCCGTGGGTCCATCGTATGAAACACCACTTCGAGTCGTGATCGCTTTAACATCGCCCCTTGAGTTAGCGATCGTGTTGCTTGGAAGAGTACCCGAACCCGAGGGTCGATCATTTAAACGCTTATTCAATTCAGTCATTTGATTAATTAGCATTTTATTCATTTCCTATTGACTTTTCATAAATTCCTTAAGTAATTCATCCGAGGACGACTGATTTTGATTCACAACTGGATTTTGGTTTTGAAAATTTTGTCCACGGTTATTGTTGTTGAAACCTTCATTTTGAAAATTTCCATAATTTTGATTTCCATGATTGTAATTCCTATGATTAGCGTTTTGAAAATTTCCCTGAAAATTCCCTTGATTCGGGCCTTGATTCTAATTCTCCCGATTTTGATTAAAACCTTGATTTTGATTTTGAAAACCATTGTTCATCCAGTTTTGATTTTGATTCTGGTTAAATTGATTGTTTTGGTTTTGGACATTATGATTCACTTGATTCGGTTGATTGAAACTAGGTGGTCCAAGATAATTGTTAGAACGGTAGCTAAGAAGATTACGGTCTCCCAGTGGTTGGTAACCATTACCGCCCATATTGTAGGTTCCCAAAGAAGCATACACATTCTCGTGAGTGAAGCCACCGGAGGCTGGGTACGCAAAATACGAATGTGGACCACCACAAGTCTCACAAACATGGTTGACCATATTGACTTGATGGTTTTTGACTTGATTAGAAGATCTTTCAATAGCCATTGATTCAACTTTTTTAGTGAGGGCAGCTATAGCATTCATAACTTCATCATTAGATTTTCTACTAGCAGTTGAAGTTTGAAGCTTGTTTCTAGCTATCCTTACTTTAGCTTTGTTCTAAATAATTGTGAAAGCATCTTGAATATTTCGGGTCAACAAGTTTCCACCCGCAGCAGAGTTGAGTGAGTCTTGATCGGAAAGACTCAACCCATTGTAGAAAGTATCAATCTGAAGCAAAGGTGAAAACCCGTGATTAGGACATTTTTCCAACAATTCCTTAAATCTATCCCAAGCTTCGCTGAACGATTCATCGAAAGCTTACTAAAATCGAAAGATTTGAGTGTGGAGATTAGATGTTTTAGATGGAGGGTAAAAATGATTCATGAACTTGGATGCAAGATCATCCCAAGTATGAATTGAGTTCGGTGGTTCCTTTTCAAGCCAAGTCCGGGCTGCTCCCTTGTGGGAGAAAGGAAACAACTTCATTTTAACCACATCATACGGTACTTGGTTTAACTTTATAGTTTCAGTGATGTCGGTGAAATTCCTTATGTGAACATAAGGATTTTCACTTTCTAAACCGTGAAATGAGATACTCGTGATGATGTTGACTAACCCGTGGTTAATCTCAAATTGATTTGCAGTGATATCGGGGAATCACGATGGCCCTTCTCACACCATTGAATGGTGATTGGAGTTGTTCCTCCATCGGACGTAAATCGTAAGCCGGTTCGGGTCCCATCGAAGGGATCCCGTTGTTTTGAGCACCACCCATCGGCGGGGGTCCCAAGTGTTGTTCGTTTTGGTTGATTTCCTCAATGGTTGGGAAAAGAACTCGGTGTGTGTGACGAAATAAACTTTCTGGGTTTGAAAGTGGAGAAATAAGACGTTTAGAAGATGAGCGGGTGTTCATACACAACAAAAATCACAAATTTTAAAAATAAAAGAAAAATCAAAATGGAAAATGAAAATCTTTTTGTATTTTTGGATTGGGAATTATTTTTGGCTTTTTTAATATATTGGAAAACAAAATCACAAAACTTAAAACTTTTATTTTCTTTTTGTAATCGTTACATTATTCGTAACCGTTTCCTCAATTACTAGGCGCAGCGGAGCGGGAGAGAAGAATGGAGCTCTCTTCGGTTTGCAATTTAATGGCAAGACCTCCGTATTCCCCGTTTAGTTGGTTGTAGTAAGAAAGTAATCCGAATACGTATAATTTCACGATCTCTTTTGTTGTTTTTTCGGAATGGTTTACAACACTCCCTCGAGAGTGATGATGTTTATTTTATTTTTGGATTTTTGAAAACAATTTAGTAAAAGTGTTTTTTATTTTTTACTTTTTATATTTTTATAGAAAATATATATATCAGAAAAAGGAAGGTTCTCAAAACACGATTCGAAAACGAAAATCAAAAATTCACTTCAACCTTCCCTGGCAGCGTCGCCAAAATTTGATTGCTCAAATATAGTTTATAGTATAGAGTATTTATTTTTCTCCAAAGGATTTGAAGGAAATACAAATCCCGAGATCGTAGTCCGTGTGAAGGTGTGAATGGAATTTGAAATTCCCAGTTCGTGAAAAGTGTCGTGAAAGTGGGGAAAAGTGATTTTAATGAGAATTACACTAATGAATATGAAAATGAAGCATAATTAACTAATTAAGCATGTAAGTCAAATTACCAAACCTAAAACGTAACGTAGAATCAAAAACGTAAGCTAAAACGTAAAATAAACGTACACGCGCAAATTAAAAAGTAAATTTGAAGCTAGACTAATCCTACGGGTTTGAAAATAATTTTCTAAAGTTAAAAATGATAAAAAAAAATTTGAGAAAAAGAAAAATATTTTTTTTGACTTTTTATTTAATTTTTATGAATTAAAAACTAATTTAACTAATTAAAAATTAAAAGAAAATGGAAATTTAGTGAGAAAAATACAAAATTAATTTTGAAAAATATAAAATAACTAAAAACTATTTTTAAAACTGAAAAAATATTTTTTTTGGCTTTTTGTTTAATTATAATGAATTAAAAACTATTTTAACTAATTAAAAAGTAATTAAAATTCAAATAAAAGTGAAATTAAATGAGAAAAATGAAAAATTAATTGTGAAAAATCTAAAATAAAAAACTATTTCCTAAAATATTTTTGGATTTGTTATGCTTTTTCTGATTTTTTTATGGATTTTTCTTTCATAAAAGTAATTAAAAATTGAATAAAAACTGAAATAAAATAAGAAAAATAGCAAAACAACTCAGTAAAATCTGAAAATTTTATGAAAATTCTAAAATAATATTCTAAACCTAGGAAAAATTTAATAATTGAAAAATAAGTTGAAATAGTGCTGATTGCTTGAAAACTGCTTATTTGGAGTGCTTATTAATAAGCACTCTTGTCCAAAATGATTGAAAATTTAACCAGAAGTGTATTAGACTCAAATAAGTTCAAATGTAATGAGATCAAACCAATAGAAGCACTGAAACATAGCTATAGAGCAAATATCAGTTTAATAAGCACTTTGATGAAAACAGAATGCAAACAGAACAAGCTATGGGTACAATCTCAATGAAATAAGCAACTACAAGGACTGATCAACTAGTATGATCCACAAATCTCAAGTTTCAAGCAATAAAACTCAAATGCAGGCCTACTTATGAAATCAGCTAACTGTTTAAAACACCTACTCTTTGACAGGTCAAATAAGCAGTCTAAATAAGCTAATACTTGTGAACTTTTGGGTGAAAAAACCTTATGAGCCTACTGAGACTCTAAAACACCACAATACTTATCACTACTACACAATTACTAGCCTAAATTAACTCTAGAAAATTTTGTAAAACCTGATGTGCAGGGGAGTACTAGTGCAAACAGGAAGATTTGATCCAACTTTTGATTAAGCAAATGAAGTTCAAACTGAAATTTTCTTGTTACAATGGATCCACAGGCTACTAATATTTACAAATACGCAAGCTAAACTTATTTCTAATCAATAATGAACCTTATGAGTGCTAACAAAAATCTGACTATATCTGATGTTTAAAGATGTTTTGACTTTTTGATTTTTATGAAAAGTTGACTAAAATGAATTTATGTTGATCCTAAATGACGACTAATGAAGTAATAAGCTGATATTAATCTAAAATAAGCTATCTAAACTACTTCTACAATTATACTAGAACTTATATAACCTGTTACTACTATCTGATGTGAATGATTAAAAGCAGTTTGACTTTTTAGTATTCAAACTACCTAAGTAATGCACTACTAACCTAGATATAACTAGTTTGAACTACTTATGCAATGAACACCACAATTGAATTACAAATACCAACTTAAACAGCTTATTCCAAACATCCCCTAATGTATCTGTTTCAATTTTTTATTAAGCAATTAAACTAATAAGCAATCCAAACCACCAATTCTATTCTTATAATGATTTAACAATCTCAAAGCAACTCAGAAACACAATGATCAAGCACAAGTACCAACTAAAACACAGAATCAAAAGATGGACAGATATGAAACAGTAGTGCTCAAATAAAATTGCAAACAACTATCTTAAACTATAAAATACCAAATAAATCTAAATATTAATTATACTACTGAATTGAAACAGAAATAAGCAACAATGATCAGTTCTACACTACTACTACTATTTATGTAATTTGTAAAGAAATTTAAATGAGATACTTACAAAGTAATTCCCCCTCAGCTCAAACAGAGGGGGTTTACTATGCTTGCCTATCTTTAGACAGGCCAATGGCTCCTTTTAGACTGTCAAATCACTTTCTAAATAAGCTCAGCTTATTTAATAAGCTGAGTGTTGACTTTTGTTGACTTTTTTGAGAATTGGAGAATGAAACAGTACTATACTCACAATAGGCTATGATTGAGCTTATATGAGCTTTTGAAAAGAAAACAAAGCATGTTGAAGCTTATAAATGAATATGAAAATTATTTTTTAATATATAAAACAAACAATAATGAAAATCAAACTTCTACAAATTAACTAAGATTAACAAGAAATAAATAAGTAGTAATTAAGCTGTAAACAAAAGTAAATGGGAATTTAAGACAATAAGCCAAATTGCAATAAAACTAAATTTTATTAATTAAAAAGCTAAGTACAATACTGAAAAGAAGATTACAATTCATAAAACATTAATAAAAATACATAAAACTATCATCAAACTACACACCTAAAGCTGAGGACGAGAGGGGTATTTATAGGGGTGAGGTGCGGCTCTTGGATCCTTCTAGGTTGTGACAGCTCATTAATCCTGGTGTGTTATGTGTTTCTTCTGAGTTCCTTATAGCCCTTAGATGAGTTTCCAGACGATTCCAATCAATGTCCATCCTTGGATGTAATCATTAGCCAATGATTGAGCACTGAGTCCCACGGATAGCCAGCATGGCAAGTGTCAACACATGTCAGGGCTTCTAGAAACTAATTAATTGTACCAATTTCCCTAGATTTGGTCAATTTTTGGTCAATTAGTGGGTGAAAGTATTTTAGGGTTCATATCTGGGTTTGGGGTCAGGATTGGGTGGCGGGAAAGGGATTTTGGGCGTTTTTATTGTTATGTTTGCCGGGTGTAATGAGGTTGACTTGGGTATGGAGTGGTGGTGGATCGGGTAGGCAGGGGTGTATTGGGCTGGTATATTCATTTGGCTTGGCTGATTGGATTTTTGGGTTCATTTGTTTAGTATTTTGGGACCTGGTTGTAGTTAAGTTTAGGACTAGGGATTTTTAGTTTTTATATTGCAAGGACCAATATTGTAATTACTGAATTCTTTGGGGATCTTTTCTGCCAATCTTTCAAAATACTTTCCAGGGGCCATTGTTGTGTATCTCTAATTTTTGAAGAGTTGACTTTGACTTTTCTTCTAAAAATTCTTCAAAGGACTATATTTGATATTTGTTGAAAGTTGAAGAACCATATATGTCAATATCTTCAAACTTCAATTAAGGGTCTCTTTTGTCATTCTTTGAATCTTTGAGGACTTGAATTGACTTTTTGAGCTATCTTTGATTATTAAGCTTCCCCGGCTCTGGCTTTTGACCTTTTTCCATTCTCGTGCTCGTTTTTGTCGGTTATGCTTTGTTTTTGTCCATTTTTCACATATCCGTACCTGCACATACATAAATACAAAAACATACATTCTCTTGGCATATTTGGTTAGTATTTGGTGTTTTTGGTCTGATTTTGGGTCTAAAAAGGATGTGTGAGTAAGCACATATCAGTGCCAGAACTGGTGAAGGTAAATGATAATGTTGGAAACAATGTCAGTGGTTGCGGGAAATATGGAATGTTTCTTGAGAATTTCAACGATTGTGGAGTGACTACAGTGAAAGGATATGGGATAAACTGATGGTTAAGAAATTCCAATCTTTGAGAAATTCATTTTCTGGAAGAAGTTCTTCATCTGTTTGAATGGAAAACTTCGTTGACTTCTTCCTGAATGTGTTGTGGTGATTGTTGTTGTTCTTGAGCCATTTTTGTGAGATGTGATTTTGGAAATGATATGAAATATGTTAAGTACCTGGATAAGAAGGGGGGAATCACAAGAACCTAATCCACTTTTGTGATTATGTCGAGGGTCTTCTTCTTATACCCTTTCTATTAGAATCTGTGGAAAATAAGAAGGGGGGTTGAATAGTTTTACGCCTTTTCGATGTTATTATGAAAAATTAGTTTAATTTTAAAACCTTGTTTGCTTTTAAAACTTTGATTCGATCTTATGTGAACTCAAATCTTGAACAATATGAACAACTATATCTAAGTATGAACAATAATAATAATGTAAACTAAGTATGTAAAATCAACACATGCATAATATAAACAATTATAGCTATATACGAGAGATACGTAAATAAACGTTTATTTTATAATCCTTAGTTATATTTTGTAAGAAAACTATACTTGATCGAAATGATCAATTATATGTATGTTACCTTTTTAGTTTGATTAAAAAAAAAACTTTGTTTTGTGAATGAAACTTTTGTTTGATCTTTAAGTAAAATCAATACTAGCACTATATGAGCAAGTATATATATACGTCTACGTCTACAAAAGTAACAATGTTATAAGCAAGATAATAAGTAAGATATGGAAAGATCTAACCGCGAGACAAAGGATTTATAGTGGTTCGGCTACAAGGACACCTTCTTTGCTCTACTCCACTCCTCGAGTCACCTACTCGAGAGTTTTCTTCACCATGTCAACAAGCTCCCTTATGACGGAGAAAACCTTACACACCAATATACACACCACAACTTCGTCACAACTTATTCACACCTTCTACACAACTTCTTCACACCTAGTCACTACTTAATCACAACACTACTTCTTCACACCTATCTATCTTCACAACTATCTACTTCACAATAATCTTCTTCACAACTATCTACTTCTCAACTTCCCTACTTCACAACTATCTACTACACAATCTCTTTATCTACACACCTTGTTAATCTATCTTCTATCAAATATTCACAACTAGTTACACAAGGAAATAGATATAACGGATGATGCTCTAACAACTTGGATGTGGAGATCACAACAAGTTGTAATACTTCTTGTCTTGAGGGATAGAAGTATTCTTCTCTTGCACTTGAGAGGATGATGTTTGGATCACTTTGAAACAAAGATTTATGAATGTATGATCAAAGGATTAAGAGAATAGAAATGGAGATCTAGAACAGAAAGTTTAGGAGTGCAAAAGGTGAGGAAAATCTGTGAGATGAACCAGTATTTATAGGGACAAAAATTACTGTACAGGAGCGTGCCGGTCCCCTTAATTCATGGCCGGTCCCCTTAATTTTAAGGGGATCGCCCCTTATAATTAAGGGGGCCGCCCAGCTGTAACGGCCGGAAACTTTGTCATTTAGTGCGGAAAGTTTATTTGGTGAAAAACTAACTGATTTTGGTTAAAAATTTGAATTCATATATTTAGTATGAATAAAACATTTTTCTTTATTACCAAAAGTGTTTTTCAAAAATATATAATATGTTTATATAATTAAATAAACTTTGTAATAATTAATTAAATACCCCTTTGATCATAGATTGCAATAAACACTTTGTTTATTCATACCTTAAGTGATTTTTGATGTAAAGAGAATGTTAATCACTAAATACTTGTTTATGTCATAAATCTTAGTTCAATGGGTTTATGTTTTGTAATAATCATAACATAGAGATATTGATAATATGTTGATAATGTTTTTAGGCATTATTTATGTGAACAATCTCCTCCTTTTTAATTATTACAAAACCTTAAACTCAATAGGTCTAAAATTTATTTTTAGACAAGTATTATAGAGTTTAATATTCTCTTCTCCCCCTTTTTGTAAAATCAAAAAGGTTAAACCGAGTAAGCTTCATAGAAGAAGTTAAACGGATAGAAAGCTCCCCGTTGTTATGTGTTCCCCCTTGTTTGAGGACACCAAGGAATCGAGATATGGAATGCTCGCAAGAAAAATATTAGAAGCACAAGCATATATAGAAAAATATGCAATATACAAATAACAAGCATAGCTATTAAATATTAAGGATACATAACAATTAATTCAAAGTGATTATGTTAAAGATCCTAATTTTCCAAAAAGATCCATCGGACTTGCTTGTAACAAAAGGTTGGTTGATTCGTATTTGAAAGTGAAAATCATAAGCATATAGTATGCTTAGATGGTTGATGATGGAGTGTTTGGAATGAAGATGGTTGAGTTAGGGTAAGGTTGTTGGATTAAAGGAAGTATATGTTTGGGTCATGAATGTTGGAGAGTTTGGTGGTGGAGAGTTTGTAGCGGAAGAGGTTGATTGAGGTTTTGGATGTTGTTCAAGTGAGGGTATTGGATGTGATCTAGTAAGAAGATATTCAATCCAAGTGAAGTGTTCATTGAATGCAATGGTTTTTAGGAGAAAGATGCAACAAGGTCAATTGTTGAAATGTTTTTCAATTTGATACAAGTTGTAGGGTGATGAAGGAGAGCTAGAGGAAAGTTATTCCAAGTTGCATTGAGCAAGGTGTAAGGCAAGAAGAACACTAAGCTCATAGGCTTCCTTGAGTTCTTCTATGAACTTCAAGTGTTTGGAGAAAGGTGAGATGAAGGTGTATTTTGGGGAACAAGGATAGATGTTTGGTTATTATGATGAGGTTTGTAAAAGGGTTCATTTGAGTGAACATGAGGTTTGTGTATCATGAAATATGGTTTGACCTTCATGGGTTAAGTTGTAGTGGTGATGACACACTTTGTACAGTGTAGGGAATGGTTATATGGTTGAATATTTTTGTGAGGATGACTGGGTGGAGTTATTGGTGAAGACGGGAAATGAGTATCAAATGATGTGATTGGTGAGAGTGAAAGATCGATGTTCATGGAAGGGATTTCTTGTTAGGAGGGTGTTAAAGATGATGCATTAGGTGCACTAGGAGATGAAATTTGAGGTTGAGGTGAGTAAAGGTTATGAGGTTTGAGTGTGTAAAGGTTTTGAGGTTTGAGTGCAAGGTAGAAGAATATGAGGTTTGGGTGTGTAAAGATTATGAGGTTTGAGTGTAATATAGAAGGATATGGGTGAGTAAAGATTGTTGATATGTAATGTTGGTGGGTAGGAGACTGAGGTGTTAAGTATGTAATGTTGAAGACATAGGAGGAATTTGGTGTTGGATGTTTGACAACATCATTTGGTTTGACGTGATTTTAATGGAAGTTAGGCATTTCTTCTCCAAAAAGGTTTCTTGGTGGTTTTGGTTTAATGGGAGAGGAAATGATGAGATGAGTGGAGATTGAGAGGAATGAGAGTGTTTATAATGTAGGATTGGTGGGATCAAGGATGGATAAACTTTGATGGAAGGTTTAGGATAAAATAGGTTTGTAAATTTTGGGAAGTGTAGGATAAAATGGGCTAAAAAATAGAAAAAGGGAACAACACCTTCGACCATCAGATGGCGGTCCCCATAATTGGAGGCCCGTCCCCTTAATAATTAAGGGGGCCGCCTTATGATTTAAGGGGGCCGCCCATCTGGTGATTCCCAGATTGCCAGAAAAGTGTTTTTGGTAGTGAATTGTAGAAAGGTTGTGTTTTTTGGTTTCAAACAAGTCCAACTCTTTGAGGCAATTAAGCATATACTAATTATGTAGGAAATTATGTAGCCAAAGCATGTTAACCAAAGAGATTAAGTAAATAAGCAATTTCATCTAGCATGTAAACATACTCATCAAGCAAGTAATATATAAGTGCTAGAAAAAAAATAAGCAACATCAAGTATTTCATAACTACAAAACTAGGAGGATTAAACCTAATGTGTATCAATGTGCAATAAGTGGGGAGTTGTGATAGCATGGACTTCTAGACTTGTTACAAACAAAATCTAAATAGACTAACCATGGTCCTCTTGATTTGTTATGATTTTCTTATAAGTGTCATGTACATAAGTATAAATGACACATATGAGATCGTCATGCATGATTTAAAGAAAGGTTTTTAGCATTATTCAACAATGCAAGAAAACTAGTTTTCATGTGTTTCCTAGAAAATTAGTTTTCATATGTTTGGAAATAAGTTTGTACGTATATTTGAATAAAATAGATTAAGTTTTACTTCAAAGTGTGTAAATGAAAGGTATAGAAAATTTTCTCAATCTTTTGTTTTGATCAATACAAAATTGTGGATCTTGATAGTGAAACCATTTTATTAAAAAAAGGGATAGTCATTTGAAAAACTATTTTTCAAAATGTGAAGTTTTTGCATATTTTTAAAAGATGTTTATTAAGGATCTCATGCTCAAGAGGATTTGTTAAGCCTATTATTATCTCATGTTATCATTTCTACATATCCTATGATCCTAAAGGAAGTGATGACAATAATTTATATGTTAGATGCGAGAGTGTTGAATGGGGTATAACCTAACATCTATAGTTCCTTTGTTTTCGCACGCTTATCTAACTTAATGCCATAGTCTACGAGAGCTTGTTTCATCCATAGATTTCTTACGCGAGGGATCTAAACCTACTTCTATATTAACAATTGATCCACTTAACTCATTTCACTTCATCACCATGAGTTTGTAAATAGTGGATATAGAAGATTTCCATTATCTATTTTGTTCGGTAATGAACAATTTCATCTTATTCCTAGGAAAGTCAACCAATGATGTTTCTATGTTATAAGAATATAAGCTACTATGTACATATATATGTATAGCTAAGCATGCAAATTATAGCGATGAACTTAAAAGAAATGCGTACCTTTTAGTCTTCAATGGATTTTCTTAAAACACTTCAAGTGACTACGTTGACTTATAGAAGTCATTTATAGATGAGATTCCAACTTCTTTGAAGAATGACAGCTTAGCCATTTGGTCCCCATTGTCTCATTGGTCCAAAGTTGTTTGGTCCAAACATACTCAACATTTGACTAAGATGCATGTATGGTGGTAATATTCCCCAAGGATTGTAACTTGGTTAATAATTCCACATTTGATGACTAGTATTATTGTAGTTTTGTCTATTTTGGTTTCTTCTAGGTTGAGGTGTTTTAGATCGAGTATGAAAATTATTTGGTTTTCATGGTGGTGGAGTTTTAGATCTTAATTTAGGTTTAGAGGATCCTACTTCGGTCTTTAAGGTTGGTTTATAAAAAGTTTTTACTTTTTCATCATTCACAATGGGTATTTTTCTATCTTTTGTAAGTTTATACTTAGGTTTTGTTTCTAATGATTTTTGTTTACTAGATTCACATTCAAACATTATACTTTTATTTTCACTAGTTGAAACATTAGTTGAGGTTAATCCTAGACCAGTTTTGTCTCCCGAAGTTTCTTGAACACTTATTATTTGCTTAAGTGGGTTACTACTATTTTTAAACTTGTCAATTTTGAAAATTTCATCTTTAAGTTTTTCGTTTTCATTTTTAACCTCTATGCATGTTTTACATTCTATAAAAACTTCTATTCCTTTTTCCAAATGTTGTAGTTTAATTTTAATTCGAGTACCTCATTTTCTAATAGATTATTAGTATGTTTTAGTGACTTATTTTCAGCTATAACCTTTTGACCTAATTTGCATAACCTATTATATTCACTATCTAGGTCTTTTACATCTAATGATAAATTTTCGTCACTAAAGTATTCGGTTTCAGAACGTACCTCGCTTGATGTCTTAGCCATAAGACACTTCTCCTCTTTTGTGATTTCTTTCTCATCGTCATCGCTATCACTCCAAGCTCCTCCAACAAACGCCTTTTGATTTTGATCTCTTGACATCATTGGACATTTTCCGATGAGATAATTTGGATCACCACATTTGAAGCACTTCCTTTCACTTTTGCCATTTTTGTCATCTTTATTTCTTTGGTATGCTTTCCTTTCATCATCCGGTTGTCTAACGAATCTTCCTCGCCTTTTGAAAAATTTCTTGAAGTCTCTTACGGCCATCGCATATTCTTCGTCATCACTTTCGGAGGTTGAGCTATCCTCGTTACTAGATTCCTTCCTAGCTTTCAACGCAATTGACCTACTTTGCTCTCTTTTTCCATTGACCATCTCGGAGTCTTTCTTTATTATTGCTTCGTAGACCTTCAGGTTGCCGATCAACTCATCAAGTTGAAGAGTTGACAAGTTCTTCGATTCTTCAATCGCCGTAACTTTAGCTTGCCATTTTGGATGAAGAGCCCTAAGAAATTTCCTAACAAAATTCTTACTAGAAGAATTCTCATCAAGTGCTTTTAAACTTGTGATGATAGTGTTAAACCTAGCAAAAGCATTATATATTGATTCCTCCTCCAGAATCGTAAATTGTTCATATTGTTGAACAAGAAGATCTATTTTGTTATCTTTAACTTGACTATTACCTTGGTGAATGATTAGTAAAGAATCCCAAATTTCTTTTGCGGTTTTACACATAAAAATTCTTTCATATTCTTTGCGTGGTAACGCATTATAAATAACCATTTTAGCCTCATTATTTTTT
Organism: Artemisia argyi; assembly: GCA_030686995.1. Classification (NCBI taxonomy): domain Eukaryota; kingdom Viridiplantae; phylum Streptophyta; class Magnoliopsida; order Asterales; family Asteraceae; genus Artemisia; species Artemisia argyi. The sequence continues at coordinate 27,606,554 of CM060697.1, forward strand.
GCTAGTTTCTTTTTCAAATCATCATTTTGTTTTTCAAAAGATACAATTTCATCCTTTTTAGTTTCAAAATTATATTGAATAGGGGGAAAATCACCAAAGGTAATAACATGCCAAAGATCTAGATCCTTTGATTTCACATAAGTTTCGAATCGATTTTTCCAATATAAAAATCCATCACTTTCAAATAGTGGTGGTCTTTGCATAGATTGCCCTTCTAAATATTTTTCAGATTCCATAGATCGTTACAAGTTTTAAAATACAATATATTTTAAAAATCTTGTTTAACCTGGCTCTAATGCCAATTGTGGAAAACTAGAAGGGGGGGGGGGTTGAATAGTTTTACGCCTTTTTGATGTTATTATGAAAACTTAGTTTAGTTTCAAAACCTTGTTTGCTTTTAAAACTTTGATTCGATCTTATGTGAACTCAAATCTTGAACAATATGAACAACTATATCCAAGTATGAACAATAATAATAATGTAAACTAAGTATGTAAAATCAACACATGCATAATATAATCAATTATAGCTATATACGAGAGATGCGTAAATAAACGTTTATTTTATAATCCTTAGTTATATTTTGTATGAAAACTATACTTGATCGAAATGATCAATTATATGTATGTTACCTTTTTAGTTTGATTAAAAAAAAACTTTGTTTTGTGAATGAAATTTTTGTTTGATCTTTAAGTAAAATCAGTACTAGCACTATATGAGCAACTATATATATACGTCTACGTCTACAAAAGTAATAACGTTATAAGCAAGATAATAAGTAAGATATGGAAAGATCTAACCACGAGACAAAGGATTTATAGTGGTTCGGCTACAAGGACACCTTCCTTGCCTTACTCCACTCCTCGAGTCACCTACTCGAGAGTTTTCTTCACTATGTCAACAAGCTCCCTTATGGCGGAGAAAACCTTACACACCAATATACACACCACAACTTCGTCACAACTTATTCACACCTTCTACACAACTTCTTCACACCTAGTCACTACTTAATCACAACACTACTTCTTCACACCTATCTATCTTCACAACTATCTACTTCACAATAATCTTCTTCACAACTATCTACTTTCCAACTTTTCTACTTAACAACTATCTACTACACAATCTCTTTATCTACACACCATGCTAATCTATCTTCTATCAAATATTTACAACTAGTTACACAAAGAAATAGATATAATGGATGATGCTCTAACAACTTGGATGTGGAGATCACAACAAGTTGTAATACTTATTGTCTTGAGGGATAGAAGTATTCTTCTCTTGCACTTGAGAGGATGATGTTTGGATCACTTTCAAACAAAGATTTATGAATGTATGATCAAAGGATTAAGAGAATAGAAATACAGATCTAGAACAAAAAGTTTAGGAGTGCAAAAGGTGAGAAAAATCTGTGAGATGAACCAGTATTTATAGGGACAAAAATACTGTACAGGAGCGTGCCGGTTCCCTTAATTCATGGCCGGTCCCCTTAATTTTAAGGGGACCGCCCCTTATAATTAAGGGGGCCGCCCAACATTAAAGGCCAGAAACTTTGTCATTTAGTGGGGAAAGTTTATTTGGTGAAAAACTAACTGATTTTGGTTAAAAATTTGAAATCATATATTTAGTATGATTAAAACATTTTTCTTTATTACCAAAAGTGTTTTTCAAAAATATATAATATGTTTATATAATTAAATAAACTTTGTAATAATTAATTAAATACTTCTTTGATCATAGATTGCAATAAACATTTTGTTTATTCATACCTTAAGTGATTTTGGATGTAAAGAGAATGTTAATCACTAAATACTTGTTTATGTCATAAATTTTAGTTCAATGGGTTTATGTTTTGTAATAATCAAAACATAGAGATATTGATAATATGTTGATAATGTTTTTAGGCATTATTTATGTCAACAGAATCGAGTCACTAGGTTAGGTTAGGGCTTGGTTCAAAGAAACTTATATTCATTCAATTGTTTGTAATGGAAGTTGTCACAACTCGTAATTTCAGGTCCTTTTTCAAACATAAAAGTTTCATTATTCATCTCGGGAAGTTACTATTCATCAATTACTATTCATCATTTACTATTCACCGATCACTATTCATCATTTTACTATTCATCGTTTACGGAGTTAGTTTGAGATTCCGAGAAGCGTTTGAAAATTTTACTATTCATATGACACTATTCATTCCCAGAAGGAAATCACTATTCACGATTGTCGTTCATCATTTCGTAAATTTAGTTTACGGGTATTAAATTCGCGTAACCAGTTAGGTTTAGCTGTGAATTCGTGCATCATCAGTAGGGACACATCATATAGACTAGAATATTCTACATATCATCTGTAACGTCATTAGCACTTTAGATAATGCACGGATACGCATTATTTCAATTTACGTATGCTTAATTTGTAATTAACGTTACCACTCAGTTTTTTTTACTACTAAAAATTATATTATTAGTTTACCCGGTGTTTTAAAATCAATTGCTACATTTTACGGTCGGAGCTTATTACTCCGTCGGTTTGCGATATTTCAACCCGATAAGTATTTTTACACCCGATTCTCATCAGGAATGTAATTTCATTATTTTTACATCTTTGTCATATTTTATATCAACTCGTCACGATTTATTTTTAGTTAACTCGGTACCCGATAACACCCATACACAACTTAAACTAAAGATGCAAATTAAATACCAAGCAAATTTCTAATTTTCTACCTCAAATACACTAGAATCAACATCCTAGTGTATGTATACAAGTCTTTTACTTCAACTTGACTACTTATTTACCATTATGCCCTAACTAGTAGATATTTATTCCAAATCTTCTCTAATACTCTTCATTTTATCCAAAACAAACTAGCAAACTATTCTTTCTTTCTCTCCTTCATTTGGATCGACCAAAGCAAGAACAAGGGGGAAACCATTAATTTTTCATGATCCAAGTGTTTATCAAGTCTTAGGAGTGATCTAGTTTGGGTTTTGAAATAAAAACCACAAAGATTAAATGGGTTTTATCACCATCTTTCAATAATCATTCAAGTAAGTTACTAATAATTTTCCTACTCTTTTAAACATTTACTTGATGTATTTTTATGATCTAGTAACTAGTTATGCAAATATTCATGTTAAACATGCCACTTATTACTCATTTTCTTTATAACCATAGATCTATAATTTTTATTAGCAATCTCATGAGATCTACCATTTTTGGTGAAGACTAGGAACCCATGACACCCTAAGAAGGTGTATGGTAGGATTGGGAACTTGTGGAGTTGATTTGGAGTAGTTTGGTAAAGATTTGAACAAGTTACAAACTAGGAAAATCAATTTTTGAAATAATATAATACCTACTGTCCCAAAATGCCAAATATAGAAAACTCAGGGGTTTCTGGGTAACATTGGGCAAGAGAATCAGAAAATACTTTAAAAAACGAAGCTATGGGCGAAAGAACGGATTAAAACGAGTTTATAACGAAGGAGATATGATTTTCCGAAGTTTAACGACGAAAAACCAATTTCTGAAAATACCTTGCTGATGAACAGTTGTCACGGACTGTTTTGAGCATAAAACTTGATCTAGCCATCCCGACTTATCAAAAATATATTAGTATGTTGTCCCACGATTCCGGGGTTATAAAGAACTTTGAAAACGAGCTTATAACGAGAAAGATACAAGCGTTTGAACTTAGACGATTTTAATATTTTTCCTTCCGCACAACACTTAGAAAATTTTCCAAGTATTAACCATTTCACCAAGTGACCATGTTGAGAACCATTTTTCATATTGATAAACTCATTTCTGGAAAATTTACATTATTGACAAAAAGTTAGTTCGCCCAGCCTAGTTTTAAAATCATCCTACCGTTTTTCAAAAGGATTTATAACAAATAACATATGGCCTTCCAAACTTTCCCGAAAACTGCCCAGAATCTGTCAAAACAGCCCAAACACCTCACTTCGCGGCTGTTTTTCTTTATGATCTAGACCCGTAGGGACAAACTTCAGTTCCATGACTTTTTAGATAAGGTAAAAATCTTCCTAAAACTACAGAGCTTCTTTCCTTACTCTTAATATTCACTATTTTGCGACTAGTTTTGCGAGACCATTTCGGTCATATTTTCAAGTAATGAAAAGTGTCATTTTACGACGAAAATACTATATTTACCGATAAAACACCAAACGAGGATCGTGGAGTACCGTTTCAACGTATTTACATGAAAAGTGTTTGTAAACTTAACGAGACGTCAAAAATGTATTTTTCGACGATAAACATTATTTTCAAGTTTTACGAGTGGTATCGATAACATACGTATTTGCATGTGTAGCATCATTTCATTGCTTACATTAGATCATATTATTCATATTAGGTTGCGGTTAGAGATCGTGCCTCATTTCAGTGTATCGAATTTTGTCATCGTAGCTATCGCACCACGTGAGTCATAGCCCCTACTCTTTCAATTGTTTTGGTAAACTCTTTGGGGGACAATACATGCTCGTTTTCATCTAAATGTATACTTGATTTAATTGATTATGCTACATGTTTAGTCAAACATTTATTTGCTCCAGTTATGAATTTGTTACTCAATCGAATGTAGTGTATATTCCTTTGTATCACATTTAATCCTTTTTACCTTTGGACCCAAGCCTTTTCTATTATTATGCACATTTAACCGAATGAACCGGCTCTGCTACTATGTACATACATGACTAAATGAACGGGTCACATAACCGAATGTACGGGGCACATAACCGAATGTACGGGTCACATAACCGAATGAATTGGTCACGTAGCCAAATGTATTGGTCGAACTATATTTATCTTTGAATCTTGGTCCACATATTACTTTTGTTTACATAAACCAAATCATATTTGGCAGTGGGTTGTAAACACACAAGTTACAAGTCTCTTATGGCAGGACTTGCAACTGAGTGGATTTACGATGCCTTTGCTGGGAAATCTTCCTTTAAATGCAATGTATTTCATTTTACACTAAACTCTATGAACTCACCAACCTCGTGTTGACACTTTAGCATGTATTTTCGGTATTAATCAATGGCACGCTACTGGAGGTTTTGGCAGGGCATGGCATGGTCATAGAAGACTCTGATATTCATTTGGGGACCGTTTTAAAGTATTTTAAAGGCCTACTTCCGCACTACTTTTAACAATGTAAATTCAATACTTTTGGTTAAACGATTTTATTCTAAATGATTGAAGTGAAAACCATTTTTGAACTTGTGTTGTGATACCAATTGAGTTACACCCCAGCTACATGTATGCTTCCACTGGACCCGATTCTGGGGGTGTGACTGATTGGTATCAGAGCTTTGGCTATAGCGAACTGAGTGTTTTTAAAACTTAGACTATAGCTACTTTCACAAAAACTTAACCCTATGACCGTCACGTGCCTGCCTGCCAAGCTGAGGCCTCATTTGTGGGTTGTTGCTGACACATGTGATGAGATTTGTATCTCATTATATGATATATTATATTCATTTACCCTAATTGATAACTATAATTGTCTTTCATATAAGCATGTTCACGTGTCATATATGTCACCGCGTTATGTTTTACCTTGCATAGTTTCATCATTCGACCTCAAGTTTGGTCACTTGCCTTAGTCTTTCAGAACGTCTTTGTATTTATGAAGGACATAGTATTAGTATAACTAAACTGAGTATTTCAAAATTCATGGAACCTCGGTGGAATGTAGACTGGTCATCTACATTCGACCCGGGATAGTGGACATAGGCTGACCACCTATATCCGACTCAGAGATGAATTTTGCAACACTTAGAATAGTTATAATAAAATTTTGTCTGGATTAAATTCTCTACCTAATTTCCAAATGTTTCATTCATGTGTGCGTACTCAAACGTTGCAAGAACATTCACACCTTCATCACCTCATGAACCACCGCCTAGAAGCACGCCAACTAATCACGACGACTTCAACCTTTCATTCTATGACAATCCACTCTCGAACACCTACTACTAGGAAATGTCTTATATATGTTTCACCCTTCTTTTCTTGTTTTGAAGAGCTATGCCGCCAAAGAAAGTTAAAGCTACTCCAACTATGACACCAGCTGCTATTCGAAAACTTGTTAAGGATAGTATAGCCAAAGCTCTAGAGATCGAGAGAGCGGAGGTAGCTGCAAGGGCTGCTGAAACCGCTTCACAGACGGGGATGAATGAACAATCCAATAATAGGCGTGAATGCACTTGGAAGGATTTTAAGATTAGTGATCCCATCAAGTTTAACGGCACTAACGGAGCGGTCGCTTTGATTCGCTGGTTCGAAAAGACTGAGAATGTGTTCCTCATGTGCGGCTGTCATGATGTCAGCAAGGTAAAATTCGCTACTGGTATGCTTTTGGATGAAGCTATGTCATGGTGGAATTCTTATGCTCAACTGATTGGTATGGAAAATGCCTACAAGCTCACCTAGGATCAATTCAAGAAATTGATGACTAAGAAGTTTTGCCCTTGTACCGAGGTGAAGAAGTTAGAAACGGAGTTCTATGAGTTGGTAACTAAAGGTGATGACATCGAGACCTACATTAGGAGGTTTCAAGAGTTGGCCGCGCTATGCCCAACTATGGTTCCTGATGATGAGAAAAGGTTGGAAAACTTCATTGAAGGACTGCCCGAAAGCATCCGAGGGGATGTGATTTCTTTTGATCCCCAATCAATGTAAGAGGCTATCCGGATATCTCAAAAGCTTATGGCTCAGGTAACAAAGAGAGAAACTACAGACAACAACACCAACCACAACAACAACGAAAACAAGAGGAAAAGGGATGACAACCAAGGAGACGATCAAGTATGGCAGCCAAACAAACAACATGAACTGGTTAGCGCCTATGTTGCGGAGCCAAGTGAAAAGAAAGGATATGTAGGTACTTTACCTAAGTGCAACAAGTGTCAGTTTCATCACAAAGGACCTTGCCCCACTCAATGTGGAAACTGCCAAAAGGTCTGACACAAAGCCAATGATTGCAAGGCTCCCACCCTCGTAATGCATCAGAAGGTCATGGTAACCTGCCATGAGTGTGGAGTAATTCGACACTTCAAGAGTGAATGCCCAAAGTTGAGAAACCAGAATGGAGGAAGGGTTCGTTGAAATGCGAGGCTCGTCAGGACAACAACAACAATGTCAATGTTTAAAAAGAAAACTTCTGCCTTATAAATAAACGGAGACTTAAAATCTCTAGTGTTGTATTTCTTTTGTGCTTTATTCTACGTTCTATCATATAAGTTTCATGTACTATTAACGAATTCCGATCTAATGAATGTTCTATCTTTTATCACCGCAATGCGACTCAAATATCATCATCTGTTCACCAATACCACTTCAGAGACCAAAACAAACTGAACTTCGGGACGAAGTTCCTCTTAGAGGGGAAGAATGTCACAACTCGTAATTTCAGGTCCTTTTTCAAACATAAAAATTTCGTTATTCATCTCGGGAGGTTACTATTCATCAATTACTATTCATCATTTACTATTCACCAATCACTATTCATCATTTTACTATTCATCATTTACGGAGTTAGTTTAAGATTCCGAGAAGCGTTTGAAAATTTTACTATTCATATGACACTATTCATTCCCAGAAGGAAATCACTATTCACGATTGTCGTCCATCATTTCGTAAATTTAGTTTACTGGTATTAATTTCGCGTAACTAGTTAGGCTTAGCTGTGAATTCGTGCATCATCAGTAGGGACACATCATATAGACTAGAATAGTCTACATATCATCTGTAACGTCATCAGCACTTTAGATAATGCACGGATACGCATTATTTCAATTTACGTATGCTTAATTTGTAATTAACGTTACCACTCAGTTTTTTTTACTACTAAAATATACCCAATACTCCCGACTATGATCCTAACATATTTTCACACTCATTATAATAATATAAAAATTATATTATTAGTTTACCTGGTATTTTCAAATCAATTGCTACATTTTACGGTCGGAGCTTATTACTCCGTCGGTTTGCGATATTTCAACCCGATAAGTATTTTTACACCCGATTCTTATCAGGAATGTAATTTCATTATTTTTACATCTTTGTCATATTTTATATCAACTCGTCACGATTTATTTTTAGTTAACTCGGTACCCGATAACACCCATACACAACTTAAACTAAAGATGCAAATTAAATACCAAGCAAATTTCTAATTTTCTACCTCAAATACACTAGAATCAACATCCTAGTATATGTATACAAGTCTTTTACTTCAACTTGACTACTTATTTACCATTATGCCCTAACTAGTAGATATTTATTCCAAATCTTCTCTAATACTCTTCATTTTATCCAAAACAAACTAGCAAACTATTCTCTCTTTCTCTCCTTCATTTGGATCGACCAAAGCAAGAACAAGGGGGAAACCATTAATTTTTCAAGATCCAAGTGTTTATCAAGTCTTAGGAGTGATCTAGTTTGTGTTTTGAAATAAAAACCACAAAGATTAAATGGGTTTTATCACCATCTTTCAATAATCATTCAAGTAAGTTACTAATAATTTTCCTACTCTTTTAAACATTTACTTGATGTATTTTTATGATCTAGTAACTAGTTATGGAAATATTCATGTTAAACATGCCACTTATTACTCATTTTCTTTATAAACATAGATCTATAATTTTTATTGGCAATCTCATGAGATCCACCATTTTTGGTGAAGACTACGAACCCATGACACTCTAAAAAGGTGTATGGTAGGATTGGGTACTTGTGGAGTTGATTTGGAGTAGTTTGGTAAAGATTTGAACAAGTTACAAACTAGGAAAATCAATTTTTGAAACAATATAATACCTACTGTCCCAAAATGCCAAATATAGAAAACTCAGGGGTTTCCGGGTAACATTGGGAAATAGAATCGGAAAATACTTTCAAAAACGAAGCTACGGGCGAAAGAACGGATTAATACGAGTTTATAACAAAGTAGATATGATTTTCCGAAGTTTAACGACGAAAAACCATTTTCTGAAAATACCTTGCTGATGAACAGTTGTCACGGACTGTTTTGAGCATAAAACTTGATCTAGCCGTCCCGACTTATAAAAAATATATTAGTCTGTTGTCCCACAATTCTGGGGTTATAAAGAACGTAGAAAACGAGCTTATAATGAAAAAGATACAAGCGTTTGAATTTAGATGATTTTAATATTTTTCCTTCAGCACAACACTTGGATAAATTTTCCAAGTATTAACTATTTCGCCAAGTGACTATGTTGAGAGCCATTTTTCTCATTGATAAATTCATTTCTGGAAAATTTGCATCATTGACAAGAAGTTAGTTCGGCCAGCCTAGTTTTAAAAACATCCTACCGTTTGTAAAAAGGATTTATAATGAATAACATATGGCCTTCCAAACTTTCCCGAAAACTGCCCAGAATCTGTCAAAACAGCCCAAACACCTCCCTTCGCGGCTATTTTTCTTTATGATCTAGACCCGTAGGGACAAACTTCAGTTCCATGACTTTTTAGATAAGGTAAAACACTTCCTAAAACTACGGAGCTTCTTTCCTAACTCTTAATATTCACTATTTGGCGACTAGTTTTGCGTGACCATTTCTGTCATATTTTCAAGTAATGAAAAGTGTCATTTTATGACGAAAATACTATATTTACCGATAAAACACCAAACGAGGATCGTGGAGTAACGTTTCAACGTATTTACATGAAAAGTGTTTGTTAACTTAACGAGACGTCAAAAATGTATTTTTCGACGATAAACGTTATTTTCAAGTTTCACGAGTGGTATCGATAACATACGTATTTGCATGTGTAGCATCATTTCATTGCTTACATTAGATCATATCATTCATATTAGGTTGCGGTTAGAGATCGTGCCTCATTTCAGTGTATCCACTTTTGTCATCGTAGCTATCGCACCAGGTGAGTCATAGCCCCTACTCTTTCAATTGTTTTGGTAAACTCTTTTGGGGGAGAATACATGCTCGTTTTCATCTAAATGTATACCTGATTTAATTGATTATGCTACATGTTTAGTCAAACATTTATTTGCTCCAGTTATGAATTTGTTACTCAATCGAATGTAGTGTATATTCCTTTGTATCACATTTAATCCTTTTTACCTTTGGACCCAAGCCTTTTCTATTATTATGCACACTTAACTGAATGAACCGGCTCCGCCACTATGTACATACATGACGAAATGAACGGGTCACATAATCGAATGTACGGGTCACATAACCGAATGTACGGGTCACATAACCGAATGAATTGGTCACGTAGCCAAATGTATTGGTCGAACTATATTTATCTTTGAATCTTGGTCCACATATTACTTTTGTTTACATAAACCAAATCATATTTGGCAGTGGGTCATAAACACACAGGTTACAAGTCTCTTATGGTGGGACTTGGAACTGAGTGGATTTACGATGCCTTTGCTGGGAAATCTTCCTTTAAATGCAATGTATTTCATTTTACACTAAACTCTATGAACTCACCAACCTCGTGTTGACACTTTAGCATGTATTTTCTGGTATTAATCAATGGCATGCTACTAGAGGTTTTGGCAGGGCATGGCATGGTCATAGAAGACTCTGATATTCATTTGGGGAACGTTTTAAAGTATGTTAAAGGCCTACTTCTGCACTACTTTTAACAATGTAAATTCAATACTTTTGGTTAAACGATTTTATTCTAAATGATTGAAGTGAAAACCATTTTTGAACTTGTGTTGTGATACCAATTGAGTTACACCCCAGCTACATGTATGCTTCCGCTGGACCCGATTCTGGGGGTGTGACAGAAGTCTTGTGTCTTGGTGACCAAGCCTAGATCATTGGGGATCTAGTTGGGGTTTGATACTTCCGGTGGGAAGTTTTTGTAGTGGTCTTGGTGACCCTTAGGTGAAGTTGAATCGCGAGATTCTTTTGGGTGGTTTCCGAGGGCGGAATACCATGGGAGTAACTCCTTCTTTGTGAGCATCGATATTGGTGAATATCGGTGGAGTGAATTGTAACGGTTATTAGTCCACCGAAAGGATTATACTAGTGGAATAGTATCGTGTCGTGGATTCGTAACTTGACGTACGGATGGTATAAACCCCCCATCCCGAACCAGTATATATCGTGGTGTCTCTTTACTTGCTTTATATACTTGTGTTTGTATTAGTGGTTGCTTTTGTTTCAACCACTTGGTGTTCTTCTTGGCTTAATGTTTTTAAACATGTAAAAAGCGGAAGAAACCGTATTCACCCCCCTCTACGGTTCTACAATTCATATAAGAGCGGAATACTCAAGTTTTTGAGTGTTAAAACCTTCCCGAAAAGTCGTTTTAAGTCAAAATTTTTTTTTCCAAATATCTAAAATCCTAACAAAGATTTTTGGTAAACTTGAGTATAGATCCATGGCTCAAGAGAACCATGTGCTCTTTGGGATGAATACATTTGATTATGAAGATCTATGCATGAAGAATCCAATGATTGGATTTGAAGACACTTGGAGCTATAGGAATGATGAAGATAACAAAGAAAGGAATGAATCATGCTTTATGTCTTTAGAGTCTCCAAAGGTACATCTAGATCTCTTTAGCTCAAACAAAACATTAGATGCTAATGAATTAGAAAAAGATAATCTTGAATTAAGAAGAATTAATAATGATTGGATTAAAGAAATAAAAGCTCTACTTCGTGAGAAACGCATTTTACAACAAGAGACGAATAAATTATCTAATAGAGCAAATGAGCTTGAACTTGAAATTAAGAAGATCAAAGCCAAAGAGGTGGTTGAACCACGCTTAAGTTGTGAAAACTTACACATGTGGTTGACTCTTTGAACAATGATGTGTCTAAACTTCAAGATGAAGCTATGAGTTTTTCAAAGTTTATGAAAAGTAGCATAAACATAGAAAATAAAGTTACATGTCAAGATAAGGAAGATCTTGAAAAATTTGAAAGCTTAGAGTAACCAAAAGTAGACACTAATGTAAATGAAAATTTGCCTTGTCCTAATTCTATACCTATAATACCTCAAACACATGTTTCTAGTCCATATGGTATTCAAGTACCAATCTTAAGTTTTAATGAGATGAAACAATTTTACAAACCCATCACTCATAGTAGGTATGATACATTCAAAACACATAAGACTCATTCATAAAACAAGTATCATAGTTAACACTTTCCTTAAAAGAAAAGGGGGTTTAATAGGAAATAAAAATTTTACCCAAACAAAAGGCCTCTAAGACCAAATAATTCTAAGCCCTCTTCTCAAGACATTCCCTGGAAAATATTCTCCGAATTTGGACTTAAGATACTTTGTAACTTACTCCAAGATCCAAGAATGTATAACATGGAAGTGTTCTATGCTAACCTCAATGGACCCATGAGAAAATGGGGACCAAGAATTTGAGTTTCATGTTTGTTTTATAGGTATGCCAAGAAGACATGTGTATGACAAACAATGCTTGTGAAATGTATACTAAAAAGGCATTTAAATCCTCTATTAGCGTTGTTGGAGATGATTCTACACTTTGGCATAAAAGATTAGGACATGCTAGAATGAAGATAATTCTTAAGTTAATTTCTAAAGCATTAGTTAGAAACTTGCCTAAGCTAGATTATGCTTATCATTCTTGCAGTGCATGTAAATTAGGAAATCAAGTCCATGCAAGTCAAAAATCTAATAATGATAACATCTCAAGTATAAGGGTCTTAGAATTAGTTCACTTATGCTTATTCGGTCCATCAACCACTCAAAGCTATGAAGGAAACTTCTATACTTTGGTTGTTATTGATGACTTCTCAAGGTATACATGGATAAAATTTTTGAAATCTAAAAATGAAGTTTTCGAAAAGTTCAAAAACTTAGGAAAAAGCCTACAAAATCTACATGGTTGTTGCATTACATCTATTCAAACGAGTCTCGGTGGGAACTTTTATAAAAATGTGCAATTTGGAGATTTTTGTGATAAAAATGGAAAATTACATAATTTCCGATCTTCTGATAATCCTCAAACTAATGGAATTGTTGAAAGAAAGATTCGGCATTTGCAAGAAATGTGTTGTATTATGCTTAACGAACAATCTATCTCACAAAAGTTTTGGTGTCAAGCTATAGAAACCGCATCCTTCATTATGAATAGAACATCAATTACTAAAACAAGTAATAAAACACCTTATGAGATTCTTAGGAGGAAAAGGCCATCATTAGGATATTTTAAAATCTTTGGTTGTAAATGCATAATATCTAAAACACATAATGGAATCTTCCTAGGATATTCACATACATCAAAAGCGTATAAAGTTTATAATAAGGAGACCTCTAAAATCATTGAGACACTTGATGTAAGTTTTGATGAAGAAACATGTTTGCCATTAGAAGATAAACTATGAGAGAATAATGATCAAAGTCAAAACTTTAATCACACTAATCTAGTTGAGATAATAGATCATAACAATGAAAATGATTTAGAGAATGATTTTATAGCACAAGCTCAAAACAATACATTTGCATTCATATCGACTATAGAGCCAAAATGTTTTGAGGAAGCTATTAGGAACGAAAATTGGTTTATGGTAATGCATATTGAGATAGATCAACTCACAGGAAACGATGTTTGGGAATTAGTTCCATTACCTAATGCTTGCACCCCTTTAGAATTAAAATGGGCCTTCAGTAGCACCTTGCATGAAAATGGAACAATTTGTGAAAATTAAGCTAAATTAGTAATAAATGATTTTGATCAAGTTGAAAAACCCGTTAATCGCATTTTTACCCCGGTTGCACAAATAGAGTCTTTACGCATTCTTCTTGCATATGCATGTAGTTGCATGATTAAACTTAAACAAATGGATGTCAAAAATGCTTTTAATAGAGTCATCAATAGTGAAATATATGTTACTCAACCACCGGGATTTATTAACTTTCAAAAACGTAATCATGTTTTTAAAATGAAGAAAGTCTTGCATGGACTTGAACTAGAAAATCATTTATGGCATAATAGTGTAATATCATTCCTTGTTGAAAATAAATATGCAAGAGGCATGAAGAATAAGTCGTTATTCTTCAAGATAAAAGACAAGCATCAAATAGTCATTCAAATCTTTGAATATGATATTGTCTTTGGATCTACATGCCAAGCATTGCATGACGAGTTCATCAATCGTATGCATGAGAAATTTAACATGAATGTCTTAGGAGATCTTAAATCCATACTTAACTTACAAGTCATACAAAGTAAAAATGGCACATTCATCTCAGAATCAAAATATTTAAGAGAGTCTCTTAGAAACTTTGATTTTGAAAATGTTAAGTCCATCAAAACGCCAATGGCAACCGATCTAAAACTCATCTTGGACAAGGAAGGAATTTCGGTTGATAGCTCTAAATATCAATGTATGATAGGAAGTCTACTACACCTAACCGCTAGTAGACCCGACATCATGTTTAGTGTATCTTTATGTGCACGATTTCAAGATAACCCCAAGGAATCTCACATGAATGCCATAGTACGGATATTTAGATACCTAAAGAGCACACCTTATCTAGGTGTTTGGTACCCTAAAGCCTTAGGCATTGAAATTAGTATTTACACTGACTCTGATCACGCCGGCGACTACCTTGATAGAAAAAGTACTAGTGGAGTATGCACCTTTGTAGGAGAATGTCTAACACAATGGTCTTGTAAAAAACAAACTGCTTTAGCAATATCCACTACCGAAGCCAAATATGTTGCAGCCAGAAGGGCTTGTCAGCAAGGTTTGTAGATGAAGCAAATGTTTAGTGACTACAACATCCATTTACAAGATGTTCTTGTATTGTGTGACAACAAGGGTGCTATTGATCTAAGTAAAAATCATGTCCATCACTCTCGAACAAAACACATTGAAATACGTCACCGCATTTTATGTGACGACGTTCAAAAAGGAAATATCCTTTTGGAAAAGGTTGCCTCCGAAGACAACGTTGCCGATATCCTAACAAAACCCTTAAAACGAGAAACCTTTAATTATATTAGATTAGGTCTTGGATTGATTGAACATCGAGAATAAAGTTGTTTATTCCAATGAGTTGGCTTTTGAATTTGAGTTGTACTCAATATTTCAAATGCATCTCGTTGTATCCGAACCAACAAAACAAAGAATGTTTCTTTGTAAACTCATGATGGTTCACACTAAATAAACTACATAACTCATTCACCTCATCTCATCTCACCCATTTATCTTATCGTAAGTAGAATCTCACATGTCACTCTCATTGCACCACTTAGGATTTCATGGGCCCCTACTTCTAAAATCATAATTCACACCTAAGCAAATAAAGTTTCATCCTCTCCTCCCCTCTCTTCTTGTTGTAGCCGACCACCCCCCCCCCCCCCCACACACACACTCATCTTCATCCTACACTCTTCTTTCCTGGAAGATCTTGGTAAGTCTTGATCTCCATTGTTCTATTGTTATGTTTATTCTTGAATTTGCTTATTATTTTAAGATATATATATATATATATATATATATATATATATATATATATATATATATATATATATATATATATATATATATACATATATAGGGTATCATAGAAATTTTCCATTTGTCCTTAAAATTGATTTATCACATATGGGAAAAATGCAAGTTACAAGGGAAACTATGGCAAAATTTTCTAAGAATTTGACAACAAAATTGAATAATTATTTTTTAGGTGAGTTAATCAAAGGGGTTTTGTGTTTTTCGATTTATTAAGAGTCTACATGTAACTAATTCACTCTTTCTTTTCAAAAATTTTCAAAATATTGAATTTTTGAGAGAAACCCAAAAAATTTTACGAAGCCGGCGCGCTGCCAACGCGCCAGACATGCTGTTGTTTTTCTTCGTTTCTATCTTTGATTATATATTTATATATGCAAACACATTATTTGTTATTTTGATAGGAACAATGGTTGAAAAATGAGACACCAAGCAATATATGAAAAAGGTCCGTTGTGCTCGAGGTGTCGATAACTACAAACCTTTAGAAAAACGCAATTATCATGAGGGTCGTCATTGTGACCTTGACTTCATTCGATTGAGCAGTCTTCGACAATGTTTTACCAATGCGGGTTGCTTATCATTTGCTTTACTACCCCCGACATCTATCTCCGACACATACAAGAATTCTATGCTTTTTATCACTTCAACCCCGCCGATCTCACCCTCAATTTGCAAATGTATGGGCATAACTATACATGGACATTGGATAAGCTTGGTAATGTTCTTGGCATCAACTCTACCGGCATAAAGATCTACACCGATGTTACGGAGACAAGAGAGTTCAGAAAGTACCGTATTTATCACTCATCTGAAGAGAATAGAATCAATGCGGCAAAGGTACAAAATGCAATCTTCAAGCCCCAATATCATTGCAATGACGAGGAAGATTCTCATTGGGCTCAATCATACTTATGTGACACGCTCAATGCATGGGAACATGTTTTGACTTCCAATGTGTTTGTAAAGTTGGGGGCGAGAGGAAATGTCTCCATTGTAGTAGGTTACATGCTTTATTGCATTGAGACCGGTACACCATTGAACTTTCCCTATTTTATGGGCAAAAGAATGGACAAACTTCAGGGCAACACGAGATTGATTCCTTATGCTCGTCTCCTCACCACACTATTTGAACACGTCAAAGCTGAACATCCTGACCATGCCCAAGATTGGCCTGACTGTGAGATGGTTGTTCCACTATTTGCCAACTTCAACACAAGTAGTCTTGATCGTGCTGATGTTGACCTTGAGCTTCCGGCTAATGCAGCTTCCACATCTCAACGAGCTTCTATAGATCCAATTGGATGAATGGAATATATGGTTAATGAGATGTTTGATGAGCATGCATGGAATGCTTCGGAAGATGTCATCAGTGAGGATGAAGTGGTTGATGATGTGGCCTCCTTGCCAACCCACGAATGATTTGCTTAGAAAACTTACCAAGCCACCAAACATCAACATCGTGAAAGCCGGTCGACGTTCAGGGTTCTAAAGAATTTTATCACCCGTTAGGCCACCTACACCTCCTGCAAGGATTTTTGATGTGTTTGGTTGGTTATGATCTCTTGAGACATTGTTTTATGTGTATTGCATCTAGGATCTCTATGGTTGTTGAATAATCGTTGTATTTGTGTTGCATGCTTGAAACTTTGTTGTGTTCTATGTCTAATGTTTATGTATTTGGATTAATCTATGCTTTGTCTTACATATGATCTATATATATTCTTGTGGACTAATCCATCTTGCAAGTATCCAAATGGTAACCTAACCTATTTTTAGAACTTTCACATGTGAGGATTTCTCGTTTGTTGCATGTTGTGATTTCTATGTGTAGCTAGGCCACCGCAAAGGTGAGGCTCTTGACCCATGGATACCCGCCTTGAAACAAGGGGGAGTAACGATCTAGGAGGAGCTATTTTCAAGGGGGAGCACATTCGGGTGCACATACAAGCTAGCTCATTTATCCCACAGGCCCAAGTTCGAAACCTGGCTTGATTGGTAGTCCCGCCTTTTTGATTCGACAAAGCAAGATCGTGAAGACCAGTCAAGAAATGTTAAAGACTTCACCAAATTACAAGGCAAAGGTCGCAAGCTACAAAGGCGCGCTTTATCTTCGCTAAGTTTCGTAATTTTATTTTCTTTCGGTTTTTATTTGTCATCATCAAAAAGGGGAGATTGTTGAGGCAACATGATCAAGATCTATTTATGTTTTAATGATGACAAATAAACCATCGAAACACATAAAATAACAAACGTTAGCCAGGACACTTTATGGTTCCGGGTGAATTTTCAAAGTCGGCTTTCCCCTTACTCGACAAATGTGGATCTTTCAATACATGTATGAATATGTTATGTGCTTAATTGAGAACACTCAAAACGAGTTTTGGGATTAGAGAGATCCAACTTTTAAAGCACCCATTTACGGGAAAATGCCAACTCATGTTTTCTAACTATCGCCTCTAGCCAAGGCTTTTCTAAACTTAGGGAGCATATATACTTCACGTAACATCATGTTAAAGCATTCATATGCTCATATCCCGTGCTTACGTGTTCTCTAATTACGTAACGGGTTTACTCCCTTATTGGTCAAATTAAGTCAAAGGTCACTTTGCGTAAACGCATCCTTTCCCACTTGGGTTATGCTTTACATCAAGGCAAAGCACTTAACTTGTTTGAACCAAGGTATTAGTTGAGAACGTCGAGTCGTGGAAAGTCACGAGATATGAAACTATGGATTCTCGATGTTAAGTTACTTGAACTTATAAGTAACCTATGAATTTCTCAACTCATAATCCTAATTGTCTAAACACTTTCTTCTTAATGACAATTAGATTATGTCTTAATCTTTCTCTTAATCTCATTCTACAAAAGACAAATACCACCATATCCACCATATCCAATCATATCCAAATCATATATTCTCTTACACAAATCTCTTACACAATCCCATACAACATCACACCCCTTACACAATCCAACTCATTCCTTACACACTCTACATCTCAACCATCCATTCCCTTACAACACATCTCAACCCTCTATTTCATCACATGGAATTTAATTTGAATTTCAAAAGTCGCTCCATTGATCCTAACCATTCAATTCAAACTAAACACATCTCAACCATCCATCCAACCTCCTCTTTATTCCATCACATGTGTTTAATCTAAGCCATCCATTTCAAACAAAAACATCTCAACCATTGATTCACCCTTTCCCCTCAAGCAATGCATATTCCTTTGGAATATCCCTTGTTAATCCAAACATAAGCTTCCTTGATCTCTACCATCCATTTCAAACAAAACCATCTCAACCCTCCATATTCCCCACATGCCAATTAATTTGAAATTCAAAGGAGGCTCCCTTTGATCCTAGCCATCAAATTCAAACAAAACCATCTCAACCATTCATCACATTCTTTCCCCCCCAAGGATGGAATATACCTTGGCATATTCTTTCTCTCTTTTCTATGCCACTTGAGGAATACCCAATCTACCCCTACCAAATTACCCTTTCTACTATTCTAACCTTGGTATTTGGTTTTCTCAAAAACACTTCACAAAATGATTTTCTAATTGGCTACTTGAGTTAGTAAACCTTAGATTGCTTAATGTTAAGGTTTAGTGTGAAGTACAATTTGGGGTTTAGCAAGGATAGGTATTTATAAGATCCAACACCCAACACTTGGGAAAAAGTTTACAGACGCCTGGCGCGCTGCCCGCGCGTTGACGCACGAGTGACGCGCCGGCCTCGGTAAAATTTCCCAATTTTGGGTTCTTGGCCTATAAATACCACCCTTGTCTCTTATATTCTTCACCCCTTTCCATTCTTCTTTCTCTCTATATTTATTCTCTCTAAACACTCTCAAATCTCTCTATCTCTAATCTTGTGTTCTTGATTTTCATATAACATCTTTGAAAGAACACATCTTCTTTGCAAGGGAAGAATCACAAGAACCTAATCCGCTCTTGTGATTGTGTCGAGGGTCTTCTTCTTATACCATTTCTATTAGAATCAAGTCACTAGGTTAGGTTAGGGCTTGGTTCAAAGAAACTTATATTCATTCAATTATTTGTAAGGGAAGTCTTCTGTCTTGGTGACCAAGCCAAGATCATTGGGGATCTAGTTGGGGTTTGATACTTCCGGTGGGAAGTCTTGGTAGTGGTTTTGGTGACCCTTAGGTGAAGTCGAATCGGGAGATTCTTTTGGGTGGTTTCCGAGGGCGGAATACCGTGGGAGTAACTCTTTCTTTGTGAGCATCGATATTGGTGAATATCAGTGGAGTGAATTGTAACGGTTTGTAGTCCACCGAAAAGATTATACTAGTGGAATAGTAACGTGTCATGGATTCGCAACTGGACGCACGGATGGTATAAACCCCCCATCCCGAACCAGTATATATTGTGGTGTCTCTTTACTCGCTTTATATACTTGTGTTTGTATTAGTGGTTGCTTTTGTTTAAACCACTTGGTGTTCTTCTTGGCTTAATATTTTTAAACATATAATAAGCCGAAGAAACCGTATTCACCCCCCTCTACGGTTTTACAAACTATATGAACAAAGTTGGAATGATTGAACCTTTGATGAATTTGTGTTTGTGCAGATATTCTGACATTCACCTTGTACAATGCCCGTGGTGCTTGTTTGAGTCCGTAAACAGCATTGTCGTGAACATAAACATCATCTGGGTTGTCTGGATCAACAAAGGCCTTCTGGTTGACTCACATACGCCTCTTCATCTAATTCCTCATACAAAATGACCGTTTTCACATCCATTTGGTATATGGTGAAAGATTTTGAGTTACATGAGACAAAAATAAGCGTTTTGCTTCGATCCTTGCTACTGGTGCAACTGATTCATCAAAGTCAATTCCTTCTTCATGTGTAACCTTTAGCAGCTAGGCAAGCCTTGTTGTGGATTGCTTCCCCGTCTTCATCTAACTTTTTCTTCAGAATCCATTTCAATGTAATTGTGAATATTCCAAAAGGCTAAGGAACTTTACTCCAAATGTCATGGCGTATGAATCTATTAACTTCTTCTTGCATTGTGATAATCCATTAGGTATCTGCAAGTGCTTCTTTGACATAGGCAGGTTCTTCTTGAATTAGGAATGAATTGTAGAAATATAAATCTGGTTTAGCACTTCTTGTTTGAACAGGTTGAGAAGGATTTCCAATCATTTGTTCTAGAGGGTGATGTTGAGTCAATCTTCTTCTTTGCGGATGTGGTTGGTAAAATATATGCATGTTTGAAGGATCAACATATCGCGTCTCAAAAGGTACACTGACCTCAGTTTTCGAAGTCGCGAATGGCTTTATGAACGGTTCTTCTTTAGACGATGCATGAGTAATTTCTTGATTATCAACATTCTTGTTGGAGGTTAGAGTGGTATTGTTTAGAGAAAGTTCTTGTTGAATCGAGATAATTGGAGGGGTATCTGGTACTGAATCAGCATCTTCATAAGTAGTTTGCAGCTGATAATATTGACATCTTCATCCTATTTCCTCCACTTGATTCATTCTAGAAATTTTCAAACAAACCATCTAACTCTTCCTTTTGAGTCTCATTAAGCTTTAGTGTTGATGATGTAGGTATTGGTGCGAGTCTTAAACCGAGTTGTTCAGAAGTCATGGGATGACGAATAATTGAGTTTGCTCCCCCTCAATTAGGCCATTCTATGTAAAGAGATTCAGAACTTTAAATTCATGATCACGTTTGAGGGTCCTGATATTTACCGTCTTCTTCTTCATCTGAATTAATTCTGTTTAACCGATCCAATGAAGTTCCAAATGATATTTCAAGTTCTGATTACCCAACTATGATATCCCACTATTCGTAACCGAGTGACTTCAAACAGAGCGAACAATCATGGTTTCCCTATGCCTATAGCCCTATTCATGACTTGCTAACTCCCTGCATGTACCCATTCTTATTTCATGGACACGTAAACCGGAATAGAGAACAGTATAAACCTATTCTCCCCCTCAAAGATAGCATACATGGTGTTTGCTATATTTCAGAGTTATCAGAAGCAGTATGAATATTTAAGGTTCAACTAAATCAACCAATCAACTGGAGTACTAAATGATAATGCCAAGTTCGAATCCCAGAGGCTAAAATAGAACTTGAACACGGTAATAAACCACGGGACATTTAGGCACGGTTGACATCAATCTCCCCAACATGTGTAATTAAGCTCGATCCATTCTTGATTTATAACCCCAGCGTACACAGTTCTCCTACCACAGACGAAGAAAAAGTTTATATGATTAGGAAACTCCGATATACAACTATTCTCCCCCTAAAAATTGGCATGCAATGACGTTTTTGCAATATTTAAAATTCTGGGATGATTGTGATTCATAGACATAGCATGAATATTTGTTGAAGCCCAAAACTACTGCGAAGAAGATGGTAATTAAAACTCTCTTGTTAAATCCCTCTTTGTCTCCTCATCAATGGTTTAGCAAGTGAAGAATTCAATGAAGCTCGTAATATCCCTAAACCACTTGATGTAATGTGTTTAACTTTATAAGGAGCATAAGTTAAAACACATCTCTAACCATTTCCACCTCGTGTCTTTTATGTATGACCAATTCTTGAGAAGATCTTGTACTACAATTCCGTTAGAAGCTCAAAAAATGACAATCTCTTGATGAAGCTTGATAATTGACAAATTTACGACTTAAACCTACGCTAATTTGTGATTAAGAACCTATTTGGATCAACATAACCAAAACTCCTTAAAGTGTAGGTAGTGGTATGTACCCAACCTTCCATCCTTTAATGCATATATCCGCCTCTTGAGCTATCCACATCTCGTGTGACACTGAGCACTACAATGTAACTCCTTTAAGTGATAGTTATATTCTGTGTGACCACAACGTAACCCCGTTGATAGATATAACTAGACAGCCAAGTCTAATCACTGTAAATACGCTCTAGCAAGGATCTGTTGGAACACGAAAAGTGTAAATTATTTGTTAGGGACTTCTATTTATATTTTATCATAGTTTAGGGTATGTTGTGTAAAGTATGTTGTAACGCGACACAAGTTACCATCACAGAACTTGTATATCCACGATGGAGGCTTGGGTCTATGTTGGGTATAAATACCCCCTACCTCATGGGTTATGAGGTGTGTGTTCTTATCCAATACTATGCGAGACTTTTGTTCTCTCTCTCTCTCTCTCTCTCTCTCTCTCTCTCTCTCTCTCTCTCTCTCTCTCTCTATTCTCTAAAGTGCTCACACCCACTTTACACATAAAGATTAGTTGTAGACGTGATATTATTGGGACAACAATACACCACAAGTGCAAACTCAATAGTGAACATAAGTAGACTCGATATCTTAACCCTAACACCTCAATTAAGCATGAATTAGTTAAAATTAAGGCAAGATAAGAAGGTCACATATGTAAAACATCATTATGAACTGATTTGAAGGCTTAATCTTTGCACGAAACGATGTTAATAGGCAAGAAAATCAAAGAATGCGAGAGTTTTGCAAATGTGAGTGAAATGGTTTTTTTTCTTAGGAGAGAGAGGATGCGAGTGATTTGTGAAAAGTGTGTGTGTTTTTTCTTGCATTACATATGTGAGGTAGGTTGACCCGTGTTTTTTTTTTTTTTTTTTTTTTTTTTTTTTTTTTTTTTTTTTTCATTTTGACCCTATGTAATATGAACTCAGGTCCGCGAGGGTTTTTGGAATAGGGGAGGGTTCAAATCGTTTACGAGTATTTTAACAAAACTCCCCCTTGACATTAGCCCTTTTTATACTAACACTTTTGACTTTTTATTTTAAAATTTTAACAAGTTTTTGAAAATATTTTGGTTCAAATAATTGAACGTTTGTGTTATATATGAAAATTGTTTTTACTTTTAAAATTAAAATCTATCATTCCCCCTCGAAGTGATGGTATTTTTCCAACATTTTATGTTTTTTTTCATTTTTTCTTTTAACAACCTTTTACCAACACATGATTGCGACTTATTCATGATTTCAAAAAACAAACCTCTAAATTTCTCCCCCTAAAAAATAGCTTAGTATTTGAAACTGTTTTTGGTCTATTGATGAGTTGAAGCATTGTTTTTGAAAGTTTTATTCTTACTCGAGCTATTCTCAAGATTTGATTATCATGAGCAAAAATTTTTATAAAAAGGTTTTTAGAAAAAAAACTTATTGTAAAATCTTGTATAGATTTTGATCATAATAATAAGAAGATTTCTCTTCTCTTCTGAAGGATTGATGCACTGAATCAAACATTCAGGGTCCTTTCTTTTATTACACGTGTTGATCTGTGAGTTGATAAACAGCCATTATGTTTGAATAATTACCATTTTGAGTTACTAGATGTACGTGTGATGTCTGCTACATTGTTGACTGCTTTGACCTTGGGAGTTTCCTCATCATGATCATCACGAATACTTGCCATTCCTAACCGTTGTCGTGGGTATTCAAATCTCTTGGGAGGCAAATATTTTGTGAAGAAGTCGGCAATTTGTTAGTCAGTTTTCACAAAGTACAATTCCACAATCCGCTTTTCAACATGCTCCTTGATAAAGTGGTATCTGACTGCAATGTGCTTCGTTCTTGAATGCAGTACTGAGTTACAAGAGACGGCAATGGCACTTTGTGAATCACAATAAATTTGGATTTTGTCGTAGAAGAAACCATAGTCCGTTAGCTGTGTTTTCATCCATAACACTTGGGCATAGCATCCTGAGAGGGAAATATATTCAGCTTCAGCAGTGGAAAGTGAAGTATGGTTTTGTTTCTTTGAAGACCAGCTGATTAATTTCTCCCCCAAGAATTGAGCAGATCCTGAAGTACTTTTGCAATCAATTTGACAGCCAGCATAATTTGCATCTTAATAGGCGATTAGTCCAAAACCGGTGTCTTTTGGATATACAAGGTGTCTTTTGCATAATCTGCATCTGATTAAATACACCATGTAAAATATACGATAATGATTAATCATTAATCATGTTGAACCAATCATACACGTTAATGGATAGGATAGATTGTTTCTTAACCCACATAAAGATTCTACGTATATGTGTACTATGAAAGAATTGGTTGTGATACTTTCTTTGCGAAAGTTTTATTACCCACTGTTTATGAAAGAATACTCTGCTCGAATCGCATTGGATTTCTGTGATAGCTCTTGTATTAGTGTGATAAGGATCTGCGACATCTAATTTTACGAGACTTACTGTTACCCACCTTTTGCGAAAGAAAACTCTGTCGAATTTTTAACAGAAGCTGCGATAGTTACTGTTTATGAGGCTCTCCTGCGATACTGTGACTTAAAGACTTTTATAATTTAACAAATCCCTCAAAAAGATTTAAAATTAGTAAATGACTTTGATCATATTCATATCTCAAGATTAATTCTCCAAATATTTAACCATCAGAACACAAACAAACTAAAACACATCACTCAAACAAAACAACATCTCATAACAAGATCCATTATCACAATGTCTACTTTTCATGATGAATTAACTTTTGACAACGGACCACCAATGCTTTACCATGGAACTTATACCGCATGTTAGACTTTAGTCTGAAGAAGAATTGAATGAGTTTGAATGTGCTCAATATACTGCTGACAGCAGAGTCAAGTTCTTCATCATGTTAGCACTTCCAAATGAACTCTACAGGAAGATGGACCATCGAATAGTGCTTATGATTTATGCACGACTCTTGCTTCAATGTATCGTGAAGAAGAACTTCAACTCATCAGACAAGAAATTCACCACGAATATGGTATTTACAATGATCCTATGTAAACCATTATTCCTACCTCATCATCAACCACCTAAGAGAAGCAAGCTCAAGATGTTGATCATGGCACTATGACCTACACTCTGGATGGATTCTTTAACACTCTACCAAATGAGCTAGTCATTATCCCTTATTATCATCCAGCATCAATCCACAAATTTGAGAAATCATTTATGGACAACTTGGTCAATACTGGAAAAGATCTCCACTTAGACTACTCTCAACCAGACATAAGCAAAATGACTGCTATCACCGATTGCTTAAAGTGAATTGACATTAACTCAACACTTGTTTCTGAGAATGGTGATAAATGGGAGACTCATGATGGATCACCTAGTGGATGTTATGACAGTGAAGGTGATGAGGAAGAAATCTCTGGACCAAGCATGGTATTCATGGCTCACGTTGAAGAAGTGGCAGGCATGGAAAATTTAATGGAACATGACTTTGAAGCTCAGGATGATGATTTGACTCCAAGCTATGACACAGATAATGACACTCTTGGAAACAAGGTACACATCTCTGATGCTTGTGATAGTGATGTTCTTGATGATGTTATACATGGTTACATTAGTACCACTAGCATGACAACTAAAGTTAAAACAAGTAGTGCAACATCTACAAGTGCTACACCTACTGTAACACCCCAACCCGACAAGGGTAGAAGTGCCACATTATGGTGACATATCAAAGCAAGCACAAGCATACATCTAAAGTTGTAAAGGTGTATAGGTATGAAGGTATAAAGGTCAGGTCAGTTATCCACCACGAGCCCAAGTCAAGTCAAGTATCAAATCAAGTCAAGTAATCAAGTAACCATGTATCTGAAGGGGAGACCTCGAGATACCAAGTATAATGTGAGGGTATACCTCCAAGGGTTGGAGTAGCTAGCTCACAAGATGTGAAAGACGTGTATAGCACACACCATCAGTCACCAAGTATATAACAAGTAATATGATAAATCCATCAAAACAAGAAACAAATCTAGGATGCATCCATATGCCCCTGTAAACAAGTCATAATCATAGCAGTAGTCGATAATCAAGTAGGGACGGTGTGGTACATCTCTCCAACCACGCTAGAGTACATAACACTGGTGCATCAATGCTATGGTTGTGGCTACTCCACAACAACTAATACCAAGTATACAAGTGGTGGCTCGTAGTCTCAAACTGTGGGTCAAGGGTCAAGTCAAATATCAAGTGTACAAGTACAAGGTTCATATCAAGTGGTTCAAGTCAAGAGTCCATATCAAGTGGTTCAAGTCAAGTTTCATATCAAAGGTTTATTATCAAGGCCTATAGTAAAAAGTTTCAAGATGGAAAGGTTTATACCAAGGTTCATACTAAGAAGGTTCATGTGGATTCCATGTTTAAGGTTCAAGGTAAAGGTTCAATAGTGAGAGAGAGAGAGAGTACATAGTGTTTAGTGTAAAGGTTCTTGTAACAAGTTCAAGTAGAGGTTCATATTAGGTTCCAAATAAAATTTTATGGCAAGGGTTCACTTCAAATGTTTATGTCATATGTTAATTTAAAAGAAATCTTTTAATAATGGTTCTCATGAAATAAAGGTTTGTAATAAGGTAGTCCTTAAAATACATATTCATAAAATTAGTGAAACTTCATATAAAAGTGGTGTTACATATTGTTCATAACCCTCATTTTAAAATAGTTTTTCCTTAAAACATTTTCATAATATAATTACTAAAAATTTTCACATCTGGTTGTAATGTTAAAAGCACTTTCAAAATATCAAGGGTTATATCAAGTTCAAGTCATGGTTTGAATCAAGTATCATAGTATATGTTTTCAAGTCAAGGTATAAGTTAAAGATCGAAGTAAGTGATTTTAACATAGGGTTCAAATCAAGGTTCAAGTCAATATTATCATATCAAGTTTATTCTATCAAGTGTATCATAACAAGGTTATTTCAAGGTTCAAGAATCATAGTGTATGTTTCAAGCAAGGTTCAGTTTTAAAAGGATCATAGCAAGGTTCAATAATCAAGGGAACATAGCACGGTTCAATAATCAAGGGAATATAACAAGGTTCAATAATCAAGGGAACATAACAAGGTTCAAGATATCAAAGGAATAGGAAAGACAATAGTGTTTGAGAAACCTGTAGATAGGTCAGAATATCTGTACCTTAGTTCAAAGGCTACAAGGGAAACAAGGAAAAAGGATCATAATCCCGCTTCGCTAGACCTATATGAATTGGTAACCAAGTGTTACATTTAGGTTAAACATGATTAGGTTATCCCTCTTTAGTATACTTTCCAAAAATAGTAGGTTTCCAAAATTAGAAAGGTTTAATATCAAGAAGTAAGTTAAATCATTTGTTTAAGATTATTATGGAGTTTAGGGTTCATTTTAGCAAGTCATAGTAAGTTTAGGGTTTAAATAACTAACTTTCCATATTTTAGGGTTTCAATTGTAAATATGTCATAGTTAAGGGTCTATTATGTAAATATCACAAGTTTTCATATTTTACACAAGTTATACATAAGTTAACAATATTAAACCCTCAAGTTTACAAATATTTCACTTTAAACCCTTAACTTTCAAAAGTTGCAAAACAAGTCCATATAATTATATAAATCACAAAAATAAACATAATAATTCCATATAAGCACATATATCATTAATTACCAGAATTTACACCATTAACCCTCTATTTTAGTTAATATACGAAATTACCCTCAAGTTTCCAAAAATTAAAGTTTTAACCCTTATATTTAAATAATTACATTTTATATCCTTAATTCAACCAATTTGCAAACAAATCCTCTTTAATTATCAAAATTGCATTATTAGCCCTTCAATATTTAATAAATATGAATTAACCCTTAATTTATCAAAATTTACAAAACCAACCCTTGTATTTCAATTTAATACAAATCGTATATATTTAAATATATAATTTATATTTAAAACCTTTTAATTACAAAACTTACCCATTTAGCCCTTGTACAAATTTTATACCATTTACCCCTGATCTTTTATGATTTCCAAAACATGCCCTCAAGTTTAATAATTTACAAAATATCCCCTCCTATTATCAAAACTCCATATGATTCATAATTAAATCCTAATTCACAAACCTTAATTTTCCCACAATAATTAAATCATTATTACACTTCCATTTATCATTGATTACAACATGAAAATCCTCAAAAATCCTAACCCTAATTATTTCACCCCATTTTTAATTGTATACGATCGGATGAAAATGAAACAAGCCCAAACAATTCATATAAGCTTTGAATAATTTATGCCATATTTTATTAGTGTTCTATGATCATAATAACGTGATAAAAAAATATAAATGAGCCACAGAAAAATCGTATATAGCCGAAAATTATTTTACACTTTTCTAGGGTTTTGGTTTTCTTTAATTCGTATAGCGTACAATACATTGCATGGGTTATTTTTATCATTTTATACTGATAATATAGTGTCGAAAGAGTGATAAAAAAAATACCATAATGCTACAATTCAAAGGGAGTACAGATTGGTGATTTTTCTTCTCTCGGATGAAAAAAATAGGACATAAGAAATCCCCAAAGCCTACCCCGATCACTCCAAGACTTAACCAGTATTTTTCACACCTCCTATGAACAAAAACACGTCCAAGAAAAATGGTGGTTGCCTTTGGAAAAATATTGCCGCCGGTGATGGTTTTTGCGAGAAAATAGGGTTATTTTGACTTATTAAAATGATAATAGAGTTCCAAAAATATATAGACTAATTTGGGGTTGATTGGCCAAAATTATGGGCTGTATAATGAGTCAAAATCAGAGAAATTTGTTTCCATACTTATCTTGCACAAATCTTGATTTTAAATAATTTGTACCATATTTTTAATTTCATTTTGGACTAGTTAATCTAATTTTTGGCATGGAAAAATTTTAATATAAGTTCTAAATAATTCAAATGTTCCAACAAAATTAATATTTATCATTTGGAACAAAATTTCAAGTGTTTGAGATTTATTTGGTATTTTATTTAGGCTTTTATTGAGTTTTAAAAATTATAAGGGCATTTTGGTCATTTACTGTTGGGACTAATATTTGATTGATATGACAAAATACATGAAAGATGAAGGACTTAAGAAGAAAAAGTAAAGAATGAAGACAATGCAAAATACAAGGGACTTACTTTACAAAGAAGTTTTTATAATAGTCCTTCGTAGTATTTTGTAAACCCTAATCCTCTAGTATATAAAGAGGACATGGGTCATTAGGTTTTGAGTGTACAAAGTAAAGATGTAGACGTCTAGTAAAGGTGTGTGTGTCTAGGCATAGTCTTATTGTAGACGCCTAGATTAGTTGTAGGAAAGATGATGACGAAGAAACCTTGTTTCAATAATAATGATGTTTGCTTATTCCGCTGTGCATTCTATTGTCATTGTTATTGTTAACCCTAGTGCTCAAAACGATTCATGGAGTCTAATAAACTCCACAATTGGCGTCAGAGAGAGGTTAGCTCGTTACCTATGGATTTACAAGGTTTATAGTCGAAGAAAATTGTGTTGAAGAAAGTTTATTGTCGAAGATTTTTTTTTTTTTTTTTGGTTGATTTATTCTGAGATTCGACAAGCTGCTGTGATAATAAGAATTTTATTTGGCAAAGTAAAGCAGACAACAATGATACAAAAAGGTAACATCATATAAATTACTCCTTTGATAAAATACTAATTGGCTGATTGGTTATTAAATTAATTGTTCTCGTTAATTGGATGATTTTGTTATTACTCCCTCCGTCTCAATATAATTTTCCATATTTCCATTTTTGGATGTCTCAAAAAAATTGTCCACTTTACATTTTTAGTAAAAATTAGAGAATATATTATGAGAATATTCTCTTTGAGTGGTTGAGATTTATAGGGGTCCTATTTTTATTAAACTTTGTGCTTTCTCACTCATGACAATAATTTTGAGACGGAGGGAGTAA
This sequence comes from Artemisia argyi, assembly GCA_030686995.1. Lineage (NCBI taxonomy): Eukaryota > Viridiplantae > Streptophyta > Magnoliopsida > Asterales > Asteraceae > Artemisia > Artemisia argyi. The sequence goes on from CM060697.1 coordinate 27,636,846, forward strand.
ATTGGATGTTGGGGGTTGTCGTTTATTGATGGATTAATTAATGAGTCGATGTTTATTCGTTTATTGATGGATTAATTATCAATGTGGGTCGATGGAATATTTACTGCTGCTGATTGGATGATTCATTACCTCGTATCAAATTCATCAATTGATTAGTGATTATATTAATTTATCATGGGATAAAATTGGTGGTTGGTCTTTGAAGAATCTTCACATAGGTGCATTAATGAGGTTTACAAGATTTGTTTTAGCTTTGTGCGGGGCTGATATATATTATGACGTGGTGCTTATTGATTGAATCTCACTTGGTACTATTGTCGTACTACACATGATGCAGTTGTGGGTCTCATTGATAGCGATAACAATGTGTGGGATTCTTTTGTAATTTTGTAGGACGACATTGGATAAAGGAAGTGGTACTGCGATTTAATGATGTACTTCACATTACTACTGCTGCAATTTTCAGTTTGTATTGCTTTCTTATTATTTGTACTGCTGCTGCACTTTTATGTTAATACTACTGTTCGAAAAACATACTGCTGCGTTAAGAGTAGTATTGCCAGTATTATCAGTTTGTATTGCTGGCATATCGAGATGGGTTTTTGTTATGAATATAAATTTTGGTGTTCATGAAATTATACCCATAATCCAGTAGTTGATTTTGCATCCAAAGCACTTGACCACAACAACTTGAAGCAGCCACATACTCATCTTCAGTTGTAGAATTTGCAACCACTGTTTGTTTCTTGCATTGCCATGACACCAATCAGTTTCCAATAAATTGACAACCTCCTGTTGTAAACTTTCTATCCAAGTAAGCTCCAGCATAGTCAATATCTGAGTATGCTACCAAATCAAAAGGTGAATCCTTAGGATACCAGAGGTCCAATTTCGGTTGATGCCTCAGATACCTAAAAATTTTCTTCACTGCAATGAGATGTGATTCTTTGGGACATACTTGGAATCTTGCACAGGCACACATAACAAACATAATATCAGGCCTTGAACCTGTAAGGTACATCAATTAACCAATCATTGATCTGTACAAGTGAACATCTACTTCTTTTCCATTTTCATCCTTCAACAAAGGTTTGTTGGATTCTGATGGATCTAAACAACTTAATTTGTGTTAGAATGATACTTTGAGTTATACTACCAAGTATGCGGATCTACTTAGTAATACTTAGAAGTTTGTTTGTGAATAAAAACAGTTGTATATGAATGAGAACAATGAGTGAACCAGACTATTAGCTCCAATATTATTAAGAATAATAATACGAGTGATCTTTGTATCACTAGGGTTACAACCTTGAAGCTCTAAGAAAAATGTATATCAAACCTAAACCTAGGACCTCCTTTTATAGCACAAGGAGTCCTCTTCTACAAGATACGTATAATGATAATAGAATAAGATATACGCAAAATCTATTCTATATTTATCTATACAAGTTTCCTAACAATTATCCCAATAGTAGTGGTAATAATATGTACTAGCAGTGGTAATGAGTTTCCACTGCTAGTGCATTCTGCAGCAGTTGTAATCTCCATGCTTAGCCGTGGTAACTGTCAGTGTAATTCCCAACAATCCTCCCCTAAACTTATGATTTCTTAATAAATCCATAAGTTTCTTCAATTAATCAGCATCACTGAGGATATAGGGAATTCTTCCAAACACTTCATTTTCTTTTTAAAGCCTGCATAGCCCTTGAACATTGATCTTGTATCTTCTGAATCAAGGCTCTAACTTTTTCAGTGTCTTCATGAACTCTCAATCTTGATGTCAACATTGTAGTGAGGGTTACTGCTCTAAGTGGATATTCCTTATCAGAAAACATGAATACATCCACTCCAACTGTTGTAGAAACATGATGAACCTCACATGAATCATAGTATGACCATGTGGTATGCAAATCTGTAGCTTCAAACTTCCACTAACTATCTTTAAGATCTGGTTCATAAAGTCTCCTCAAGTCAACCCATAGCTGTATTTCCTTCACATCTTTGAGAGTATCATCCTTGAATCTTTCATCAACTAACATCCAAAGCATATCAAGATCATCTCTGTCACAAGCTTTAATAAGATCTTCAAATTGAATGAAGGATGAAGTTTCTCCTCCCAACCTTGTAATCTTCCATGTTGGAGCAAAGTTCTTGGCTGTGTATACTTCCCAATCAATAATTGGATGCCTTACTTGTATAGGATCTTGGTTGAAATCTTCTTCTTCTATCACAATCATAGCACTCAGCTGATCTTCTGTAAGTTTCTCAGATTGAGATCCTTTTTCTTGAGCAAGCTTTGCCTTTTTAGTGACATTCTGTTCAGAAGCTGTAGCTTTCCTTTTAGGAAATCTGCTTTCTTCTTCTTCAAAATCAATAGGAATAAAGTCACTATCTTGCCTTTTGAGCCTGTAAAAGATCCCTTCAATCCTATCATGGGACATGCCTTTGAATTGAGACATTTTCCAATTCCCAGCATGACAGCAATAAGTCTTTATCTCTGTAATCACTTGTGCCTTGGTTGGTTATCTTTGCTTCTTTTGACCTTTTCTGACTTTAACAATAACCTCATCCAGTGCTTGTTGATTCTTCATTTGAATGAAATCAGCTAATTGAGCTGATCTCTGTTCTTCTGTCAAAGTCTTGTTAGCAACAAGCTCAATAGCCTTCTTCTTGACTACTGGATCATTGGTAATCATATATTCAATTTCTTCTTCAGTAGGCACATAGGTAAACATTAGAGGTTTCTCTTTTAACACTGTTGGTGGAACAGTGGAAATGGGTTCTTCAAGCACTGTTTCCAACTTATCCAATCTCTTAGCCTCCATGAAACTTGCAATCTCTTCCTCTTCTTGTCTTTTCTTCATCTTTGCAGCTTCATCTTCCACTAATTTCCTTGCCATATCAGCATCATAATCAATCTGAGCTTGTTCCCTTCTAGAAATCTTCTTTGGTTGCACTTGATCTGTACTAGTCATAACAGCTTTACCTTTCTCTGCTCTAATTCTAGCAGCTTCTTCTTCTGCAATGGTAACATTTTGTTCTGCAGTGGTAACATTTTGACCAGCAGTGGGAACCATAAACTCATCAGTGGAAATATTTTGAGGAACTCCAACAGTTTCATCAATATTCAAATCTTCAGTGCCAAAGTCAAAATCAGCATCAAAACCATAATCATCTCCAAAATCAATCTTCCTTGTTGAACTATAAGACCTTGATAGATCTTCTTGAGCACTCTAGAATCGTTAGCTATGTTACTGTAATCAATAACACACTAATAAACAATCTCTGTAACTTGTATTTTAAAGCGGAAACAAACACAAGTGTAACACTAAGAACACTTGATCCTCTATGGATCTTTTTAATAATAATAAGTGTTTTCTAAAAACGTAAACCAATACATAATCGTGTGTTCCTTTTATACACAAGAACCCTAAACCGTTTCCCAAGAAACGTATATTCTAAAACTTCTAAAAGATATGCATTATCACTTACTAAATAAACTCATGCATATCCAAACTATAATACATAAAATACAGAAATACTAAATCCGCAGAAACTAATAATGCTGAAACTAGTCTTCAACAGATACACTGCTTCAGCAGGAACTAGCTCTTCAGCAGTAACCTTCAGCAGAAACAGTCAGCAGAATTCTTACTTAACAGAATTCCCAACAATCCTCCCCTAATCTTGAATTTGACCTGGTTAAGTTCAAGATTCTTGATAGATCTTCGAAATAACATACCAAGAGGATTGTAATAAGATAGCACCAGCAAAGAATCATCTTCAGCAGAATCTCTATGATCAGCAAATACTTGAAAGTTCCATTCTTTGCAGCAACAAATGACTGAATGTACATCAAAACAAGTTAGTTTCATACTATTCTCATCACTTCCAGGTGTGTTAACTCCTGTGAGAGGTGAATCATAGAAAATAATGGATTTAATGTCTCTTTACCAATAGCCATCATTACTGGAGTAGCCAAGTGTTCTAAGGTAAACTGATAACCATATGATTTTTAGCAAATCATCAGCTATAAACGGATTTGAGATGTCTTTACCTGTAGCCGTTTGCTCAGGACTAGCCAATTATTTTGATGAAAATCATCTTGGTTAACTGATTACCAAATATGGTTTTCCACTGCCTTTACCACAAGCCATATACATGTGGGCTAGCCAATTATTCAGAATCCACAAAGGAAAAATCTATGGTCAATTGACAACCATTTCAACTACTCAGCAATAAAGCATGGGTGAGTTGAAAACCCTATGGTTTTGAGCAAACCATTATAGATATCAACAGATTTGATATGTCTTTACCAAAGGTGTACCCTTTGTACTAGCCAACTTCGTGATGGAATAGTCAACATCAGGTAAGTTGATAACCAAACCTGCATACAATAGATACAATACTATACAACAAAATGTTTGTTTTCTTTTTTTTTTTTTTTTTTTTTTTTTTTAATAAAAACAATTATACAACATGATATCCTTACACAGAAGCTGCTCTGGAAGTCTTAATTCTTTGTTTGAAGACCTTCACCAAAGATTCAGCAAACAACCTTGCATTCCCAACTGGATCAGGAGGAATCTCCAGCTTTTGTTGTAGCATTTTCTCCATCAGAGACACTTTCAGAGGATATCTTTTGGTAAGATTCTTAATAAGCCTTAGACCAGTTGTAGTTTCCAAAACATGAACATAAGGCATAGGATAGAACTTCCAACTCTGAACTTTCCATCTCTGATTGTTCTTCCATATGTCATAGCTTGCACCAGTTGGAGTAGAAGAATCAAACAACACTTTTAGATCACCCAAGATATACAATCCAGGCCCTTGAGGAGTATCATTTGCATAATACTTGAGAACCAACTCATATAGAGTGACCAAATCCTGATGATCCACAAGATGTAGAATCTCTTGAAGAAATGTAAAGGATATGAAAGTTTTATCCAATCTATAAATGGTATTAAGTTGACCATTTTTAGTTAACTCCCAGTGAACCAAAACATCTCTAGTTCTCTCAGGCCAATCATCAGGGGATCCTTCTCTTATAAATGAAGCATCAGAAGCATTCACATTGATTAGGCTTTGTTTGGAATGTGAAGTTCTGACTTTAGCCATCCTCTTTGCTCTTCTTCCAGGAACACAAATAGCAGCATGAACTTCAGCTTCAGCAGATTCACCTTCTGCAGCATCAGTTTCCACTGATGGAGTATCCAATTGTTCATCAGTAGAATCCTGAGAAGATTCAAGTGTAGCAGATGCATATTGTTCATCCATAGCGTTCCTTATCTGTTTGTTTCTAGCAGCTTGAAGTTCAACTTTTCTTACCTTCAGCTCATGAAATCTTGCAAGTTCAGCTTTTTGTTCAGCTTTTTGTTCCTCGTCTAACTTCCTAGCAGTCTCTTTACCCAATCTTTCCTGCTCCAATTGTCTCCTAGTTCTCTTTCTAGATGGAGGATCTTCTGCTATCACTTTAGCTTTACCTTTATCCACATAAGATGAAGTAGCAACATGTGGTACATCAGCAGAAGTAGCAGGTAAAGATATCTTTACAGCAGCAACAGGAATATTAACAGATGAAACAGCATCAGTATTGAGAAGAGGAATATTCTTAGAAGCACCCATTCCAGCTTTGTCATTTCTAGCCTTGGTCTTGTTATAAACCTCAACCAGTTTGTCAAATGGAAGTGCCCACACTTGTTTCTTAGACCAAGCAGTATTATATAATGAACTACTTTCACTTTTCACATATGTTCTCATATAATCCCTCTGCTGTGCTTGAGTCATAGGTTTATCTCTTTTAGCTTTGGCTTTTAACTCATCTGCTACCTTCTTCCTCAACTTCATCACTTTTACAATTTCAGAAGCCCAGTCTTGTTTCTCCACCCTTTTACCAAGAATGTCTTCAGCTAAATCAGAATTATCAAGCACTTGTTTTCCAATATGCTGCCAATCTGACTCATCAAATTCTTGAACAGTTGCATCCAATTCTCTTTGTCTTTCAATAGGCAAAGTAGAAACATATCTTTGAGTGACAGACTCATATGCTGCATCAAACTTGGCTTGCTGTTCCTCAGCCATATTAGCACTCTTCTTATAATCTTCCTATTCTTGGAAGAGGTTTTCTTGTGCAGCTCTGTCTTCAGCTGTGACAAGCTCATCCAAATCCACATCTATTCCTTCAGCACTATCATCATGAGGAACATTCAAATCTTCCATAGGTTCATCATGTACTTCTTGAACCTCTCTATCAAGAGAAACTTGTTGATTCTCAGACGAATTATGAACAGGGGAATGCAAATACTCTTTCCCTGCTACAAAGAATGCTTCTCCTGATGTATTCCCTTTATCAGCAGATTTGTCAGCAGCAACACCACTTAGTGATTGTTTCTCCTGAAGTATATCAGTAGCTTCAGCCATAAGCATATCATCATCACCACTAGACACTTTGGAAGATTCAGCAGCTTTCCTTGCCAAATACTGTCTTGTACTTCTTCTTCTACTGAATTGAAGTTGTGGTTTAGATTTAGGTGCTTCAGCAGCTTTAGGAGGAACAACATGAGACTATCTAGCAACTTCAGCTAGAATCTCAAGAGAATCCAAATTTGCCTCCTTTGCAACTTCAGTAGAATCCAAGCTACCCCTTACTTTGCTTCTGATGACTCAGTTGTGCCTCCAAATCTTGAACCTTGCTTTTCAAACTTTCAATTTCATTACCAAGAGTAGTCTTGGTATCAGCAAGCTCCTTTTGGAGATCATCAGTCATTTTCATGTACCTGCTAAGTGAATCATATACAAAAGTGAGAGTAATAGGGTCCTCTGCTCTACCAGCTGATTGCTCAGTGGTAAGAGGAGCTTCATTGAACCCAACAGAATAAACAGACTCATTTACAACATTAGGAAAACCTTCATTAATTGGTTCTCTCATAGGACTGGGTGTAGGTAGTCTAGTGAACTCAACTTCAAGAGGCTGAAAGTTATCTTCAAACTCATGAATTTGCTCAACTGAAGCATCCTGAGCTGGTGAAATGGTAGGACTAGGTGACATATGTACAGGGGAAGGTGGTGGTAAGTCACTAGAAATTGGTAATGGTTCAGCAGTTGTAGCTGGCTCTTCCTCCATTACCACTGAAGTATTACCATCAGCAGCAACACCAGAAGATGATGGAATACCATCATCAGCAGCATTAGGAGCAGGCACATTACCAGCATCATTACCCTCAACTACATTATCATTGCCATGTGGCAACATAGCATCTAACAAAGGGCGATGTTCCCCATTATAATTTGTTTTCATTGAGGCAAACAATTTAGAACCAAGACTTTTAATAGGCACATGGGCTCTATCTTCAGTGGTTATGTCTAAAATTATTTGTAAGAATCTAGGGTACATTAAAAACTTATGCTGTTGTTTATCAATGTTTTCTAGCAAATTATCAAAAATAAACTTAGAAAAATTATAAGTTAGACCCTTAGAAAGACAAACAATACCACAGCCCAATTGTAGAGAGAATTGATTCCATCCACCACATTTGTTGCTTATACATTGGAGCAGCAGATGCACCAAATACCTCCACTTAGGACAAAATTGATTCTTCTGCCACTTAGATGTATCAGTACTTTGATATCCAGCTTCCCTTAGCCCAACAAGAATCTCTACAGTGTTGGAATGATACACACCATTCTCATCATCTAACTAAAGCTTTGTCCTAATCAAACCTTCTGTCACTACATACTCTACACCATCAATCTCAGCCACAATCTCTGTGTCACATCTCTTAGTAGCAGATGCCCAAAATTGCTTCACCAAGGACTAAATCGAATTCTTCATGTCCCTTAGCCTTTTTCAGAATAGCATACTTGTTATGATCTCCTTTCAATTCAAGTTGTGCCATTTGAATGAACTTGCGTGAGACGATTATGAATTACACAGAGAATAATGGGTTTAAGTGGAGTGATAAGCGAATAATGTTGTTTACGAAGAGATATGCAAAGTGGGTTAATTTTGGAAGTTCCCCAATCGTGGTCAAAATTATCGAAACTAATTATTGACCGAGTCTGACGTGTAATTCAAAAACTTCCAATTTGAAAATTTACCCTTCAACAGAAATGAAAGTCAAATCTGCTGAAGAATGGTCAACATCAGCAGAAACCAACCAAAAGTAAAAATATCTTCGGTCAATATCTTGGTTTTACTATGCCACCCAACTCGCATTAATTATCGTAACGCCTAAACTTGACTTATTTAATCACCCCCAAATCATATCTCAGTCACCAATTTACCCCACATCATCTTTCAAACCCTAATTTCCCAATTAACCCCAATTCTCCACCAAAACAATGTCATCAAACCCAGAAACCTCAGATCACAATTCCTCTTCTTCACCATCAGAAGAAGATTTACCACCATATCCTTGGGAGCTTGATGGTTCTGACTATGAAAGAGAACTGGAGAGACGATGGGATACACAAGAAAGACAATGGAATACACATAGGAAGGGTGAATCAAGCCATGTACCCATTCCTGCTGAGAGAGAGCTTGTCTCTCCCTTCATCTATACCTCTGATGAAGACTCTTCAGAGGAAGAAAATGAAGATCCAACCTTTCTTCCTCCTTCCACACCAGAGAGATCCCAACCAAGATCAAGTAAGAGGGATCCATCTCTTCCAACATCACAAAATGAGGTGTTGGATCTTCCTACTCCAGGACCTGATCTTTCTTCACAAGAGCACATCGGACAGAGCAAGAAGGCAGAGATCATACGTAAGGGAAAGGAGAAGCTGAAGTAGATGATTGAGGAATGTTGCCATGGACCAAAGTTCTTGAGTATTTTCTTGACTTTGGTACTTGAGCATCTTCATAGTCTTCCTTCTCTTCTTTTTCCATTTTCATCTTCAGCTTCATCATTGTACTTGTCATAGCCTCAAGTATTTTGTAATAATTGATAGAAGCTAGTAGTACTCAATTAGGCAAATGTTTAGGAATGGTCATTGTAATCCAGTTGGAATTTTGAATGTAAGCTGTAACTTGTTTCTTTGAATGAATGAAAAGATCTTCTTTATTAATCAACTGTGTAATATCTTCAGTATAATTAACTATTCAGTAGAAACCATGTTCAGCACATTTGACCATATTCCTTTGACTTCAGCTCTTGGTGACTTTAACATTCAACTTACAATCTCAGAACATCTGCAAAACAAACAGAAAACATGCACATACACCAAACAACTTGCAAAAATATTAGTGGGTTAGTGTTAGAACTCAAAAAGTATACAAATTATACAAATCTACAAAGTTTACACTCATAATCCTCCCCTGAGGCATATGCCTCCCCTGAGGCTTATGCCTCCCCTTAAACTTTGCAGTTAAGGGTTGAGCATTCCAATATGGACCACCAAATATTGAAACCTTGGTCCATCAAATGCTTTGGTTAACAAATCTGCCACATTCTCATCAGTGTGTATTTTCACCACTTTAACCAAATGTTTCTCATAAGCATCCCTTATAAGCAATATGTTTGGTTCTATTATGAAAAACTGGATTTTTAACAATACAAATTGTACTTTGATTGTCAATGAAAATGGTAGTATTCATAAAGTTATACCCATAATCCAGCAATTGATTCTGAATCCATAGAACCTGTCCACAACAATTGGCAGCAGCAACATACTCTGCTTCAGTAGTAGAGGTAGCAACAATGGTCTGTTTCTTGCATTGCCAAGAAATCAGTCTTCTTCCAAGGAATTGGCAACCTCCAGTTGTGGATCTTCTATCCAAATTAGCACCAGCATAGTCACTATCACTATAAGCTACTAGCTGAAATGGAGACTCTTTGGGATACCAAAGACCTAATTTAGGTTGGCTTTTTAGGTACTTAAAAATCTTTTTGACAGCATTCAAGTGAGAGGTAAGTGGAGTGACTTGGTGCCTTGAATATGCACTCACAGCAAATGTAATATCAGGGCTTGAGCCAGTCAAATACATCAAAGAACCAATCATTGACCTGTATAAATGAACATTCACAGGGAGATCAGGATCAATATTGTTCTTTGGTTTGGGAGCCTCATAGGGAGTAGTGGCAGTCCTGACATTCTCCATAGCAAACTTGGACAACATATCTTTTACATATTTCTCCTGATGTATGAAAATACCATCAGGTTTTTGCTGAACCTGTAATCCCAAAAAGAAAGTGAGTTCTCCCATGGCACTCATTTGAAATTCTCCCTTCATCAGATCCTCAAACTCTCTACACCATGCTTCTTTGGTGGAACCAAAGATAATATCATCCACATACACCTGCACAAGAATAATATCCCTAGAATCTTTCTTGAGGAATAGAGTCTTGTCAATGGCACCTCTTCTGTGGCCATGCTTCAGCAGAAATGTGGAAATTCTAGCATACCAAGCTCTGGGAGCTTGATGAAGTCCATAGAGAGCTTTGACAACCTTGTACACATACTCAGGATGATCAGGGTCTTCAAATCCTTTGGGTTGAGTCACATAAACCTCCTCTTCAATCTCACCATATAAGAAAGCACCTTTAACATCCATCTGATAAACCATAAAGCCCATATAAGAGGCATAGGCCAAAAATATCCTTATAGCTTCAACTCTGGCCACTGGTGCAAAGACTTCATCATAGTCAATGCCCTCCTCTTGTCTAAACCCTTGAGCCACTAGTCTAGCTTTGTTCTTCACCACAATTCCCCTAGCATCTATTTTATTCTTCAAAATCCATTTTGTCCCAATAGCATATTTACCATCAGGAAGAGGAACCAAAATCCAAACCTGCTGATTCTTAAATTGCAGCATTTCTTCTTACATTGCTTCAAGCCAACTTGAATCTGCCAGTGCTTGAGGAACACTAGTTGGCTCTATTTGAGAGAGAAAGTATGCAAACAGACAATGTTTGAAATCTGTGTGATTGTTCCTCTTTTGATTGTAGACATAAGAGATGAAAGCAACTTCACCATATTTTGTATTCTTTACAGTGCTTCTAGTTCTAACAGGATCTTTAGGATCTCCAATAATCTTGGATAGGGGATGAGCATGATGAATCCTTTTAGTTGCTGTAGGTTGAACATCAACTGTGGCATCAAGATTATTAACTGTAGGTCCAAACTCAGTATCATAAGAAGCTGAGTGAAATAGGCCAGGCTTTGGCTGATAATTCCCAAGATCAGAAGGACTTGGAAATCTTGTAAAGGGCTTCTCAAAGTCTGTAGAGACTTCAGTAGAAATGGGAGAGTGTGCATCAGTAGTATCAGCATCTTTGACCTTATCAGTGGGAATAGGTGTGCCTTCAGTAGAATCAGCAGCAGTATCCTTGTTTCCACTGACAGCTTGTGCTGATTGATGTAGGATGGCTTCAGTCTCTTGTGTAACCTTGTCATTGAGTTTCTGAGCTTCCTGAGTAGCAGCATTTTCTTGCTTCTTCAGTCTTGCAAGATTCTCTGCATAATGTGACTCATCATCTTGTTCAGCAGCAGAATGATTACCTACAAAATGGTTAGGTGGAAAAGATGGTACAACAATGGTATGTTCATCTGGCTCAGATTCATAGTCTGAGTCATCATCCATGGAACCTGCAGGGTTAGAATGTGGATCTTTGGTACCTACATTAGGATTAGAAGCATGTCTAGTATAACCCAAATAGTCAGTCAAATAATCTAGGTCAAAATACCAAGAATGGCCTTGTCCCTGAGTATTAGGCTGATCTTCAAGAAATCTTAGATTAAGGGTCTCTTCTATCCTTTTGGCATTTAGATTATAAACCCTATAGGCCTTGCTATGAGCTGAATAACCCACAATATACCCCTCATCAGCTTTCCCATCAAACTTACCCAGTATATCAGCAATATTCAAAATGGTCACTTTGCATCCAAAAGGTTTAAGGTAATGTATGTCTGGAAATTTCCTAGTGAGAAGTTCATAAGGTGTCTTGACATGGTGTCTAGTGATGGATACCCTGTTCAAGACATAGCAAGCAGTACTTACTGCTTCAGTCCAAAACATTGTGGGTAATTTGGAGTCTGCAAGCATTGATCTTGCTGCCTCAATGAGGGTTCTATTTTTCCTTTCAGCAACCCCATTTTGTTGTGGGGTCCTTGGTGTACTATAGTCCCTTCTAATCCCCTTAGACTTACAGAATTCTATGAAAACAACATTTTTGAATTATGTCCCATTGTCACACCTAATTCCTTTAACCTTTTTATTAAGCTGGTTTTCAATTAAAATGATGGATTCTTTCAAAATAGGAGTTGTTTCATCTTTAGTTTTGAGAAAGAATACCCAGCAAAACTTGCTAAAATCATCTGTGATAACCAGGCATAAGTACTTGTGATCAATACTTCTGATAGGAGTTGGACCAAAGAGATCCATGTGCAGCAACTGAAGAGGTTCTGAAATGGTGCTCACAGCTTTGATGGCTTTGTAAGAGGCTCTGTGTTGCTTTCCCTTGTTGCAAGCAATACAATTGTGTTCATTGGTGAAGATTTTACAAAGAAGGCCCTGAACAAGAACAAGTTTAGACAACTTGTTGATAGTCTTGTAATTCACATGAGCCATTCTCCTATGCCATTTGGTAGATTCATCCAGGGAAGCTTTGGCCACCAAACATGTTAGATCACCTTCTGGCTTGACATCATTCAGATTGAATGTGTACAAGTTGAAGGTTCTAGGAACTCTCAGCAAAACAGTTGTGTCTTCTGGAAGTTTGAAGTCCTTGGAGAGTACAAGACACTCATCTTCAGAGAAGAAAACCTTATTCTTAGTGTCACAAATTTGTGATACAGAGAATAGATTAAAATGCTCCAGTTCCTTCACATAATAAACATTTTCAAAATCTAACAATGGTGTCTTAATAGTTCCTTTCCCTGTAATTTTGCCATCTCCACCTCCAAAAGTTACATTGCCTCCTCCTTCTATGGGCACAAAGTCATGCATCTTGTCCTTGTTCCCTGACATACTTCTAGAACAACCACTATCAACTATACCTACTTCAGTACTTTTCAAAGGATGATCCTACAACAACAACAAAAAAATATACAAAAGTTAGTACACATTGGAGACTCAAGTCATTGCTGACTTGAGCCTGTCTTGTGGATCATTAGAGATTGGCCATGTAGATGTTTTAGATCCACCATTGTTCTTGGGCCTGTACTGTAAATTAGGTCCCTTCTTTGTCCAAGAACAACCTGCTGAGGGCTTCACAGCAGTATTCCAATACCCACTACCATTATACATTGAGTCAAAGTGATTAGGCCAATAACCATTAGAAAAGAAAGAACTAGTGGGTCGAACATATGGTCTAATACTGGTTCTTCTCCAGGAAGAATGTGTTCAGCAGAATTGGATTTCTGCTGATGTGGAACAAAAGAGGGTATTTCACTAACATTCTTCCACATATGCCTTGGTTTCCTTTGACTAACACATTCACCCATTCTTTGCTCATGAAATGTACAATCCTTAATCAAGTGATATTTACTTCCACACACAAAACACTTCTTCTTTTTAGAAGATTTATTCAAACCAAAAGAAGTTGTATAACATGAAAAAGTATTCAAACCACCATGATAAACAGAATTGTTTTAAACAGAACTAAAAGTATTATTTTGCAAAGAATTGAAAAACAAGTCTTCAGTAGAAACTGTCTTGTTATCAGCAGTAACTCTAGAAGGCTTGTGGGGAGACTTGGGTGATGTCTTTGGTATGGTCTTGGCAGTGGTTTTGGGCAGGTCAGACTTCTCACTTGAATCACAGCTGGCAAATGAGGTAGACCCTTCATCAGAAGACTTGTCACTGTCACAACAAGAGACAAAGTCAGTAGATTTCATAATAGGGTATGGCAAGTCAGTTGACTTTTTGCCGTAGAGATGGTGTGATCCATCAAAGTGACTATGTATGGATAGGTCGATAGGCATATGTTCCCCTCTTATAGGTCCAGGGACAGCATGTAAGTTACCTTCTTTGACAAAGTTAGCTAACCCTGCTGGTGTTGATTTACCTAGGTCATTCCTAGCTTCTAAACCAACATATTTTTGAAATCCTAAACCTATTTTAGAGTTCACAGCCTGACTTCCATATAATTCACTAGCTAGATTATCACCTGATATTAACCATTGTTTATTTCTAGCTATCTCTTTGTCTAACTTAACTTGTAATTCTTGTTTTTCCTTTTCTAGATCAGACTTCTCCATTTCAATACGTCTTAAGTCTATCTTAGAAACTTCTAAATCACTTTCTAGAACTCTTATTTTTTCATCATATTTAACTTGATTCTTTTGAAACCAGACTTTTTGTTTCTCTAAAGTTTTTAAAGCCATTTTATAAGACTCTACTTCAATATAACATTCATTGTACTTTGGTTTCAATTCATCATATTCTTTTTTAAGCTCATTGTATCTTACACTACATCCAAACACACAGTTGTGTACTTGAGAGATTCCCATCAAGGAGACTTGCTCCTTCTTGTCCTCTGAAGGTGAGTATGCCAGCAGATTCACTTGTGAAGAAGTAGAAGCTTCCTCTCCTGCAGGTTCATGTTCAGCCCAATCAATCTGGTGATCCAGAGTCAACATAGCCTTTGAAGGTGCAGTCTTACTAGATCCTGCTTCAAATGGATAAGAGCCATATCTGACTTCATCACCAGACTTCCTCTCCTTGCATTCTCTTGAAAAATGTCCCACTTGACCACAAGTGTAGCATTTAACCTTCCTTCTATCAAACCTTGCTGCCTCTCTTCCATTAAAACCAAACTTCCTTCCAGACTTGGTTTCAAACCTCTTAATGTTCATGGAGATCATTGCAAGCTGCCATTTTAAGTGCATCTCCTCCATCTCCAATGGATCCACCTGTTTAAAATCCTCATAAGCAAGAAACTGCTGACGTTCATATTCAGCCACAAATGAATGAACAATATCATCCAACACACTACTGGATTTTGGTTTAGGAGCAGATTGAGTATGGGTTTGAGAAGATGCTCCTGATGAATAAGAACTTGAGGCATGATGCACAGGTTTTGTAGAGGCGCCAACAAATGCAGAGTGAGTGGATGGACGAATAGGACTTCTAACATCAGGCTCAAGTGATTTAAGCCTATTGTAGAGGTCATCAAAGGACATCATGTCCAACCCACCCTTGGTCTTGAGAGCAATACAGACTTGCAACCAAGATGGCGGCAAGGATCTTAGAAACTTAGCATTGCAGTCCTCGTTGTCAGGTCTAGCCTTCAGCTGATTAAGTTGACTTAAGATCCGATGAAACCTGTCATAGCCTTTATGAATTCCTTCTTCTTCAGATATCTGAAACTCTTGGAACTTCTGCTTGAGCATTGATTTCTGCAACCTTCTTGATTCCTCATTCCCACCAAATCTTGCCTTTATTGCCATCCAAATGTCATTGACATCCTCCATGAAGTGGAAGTCACCCATATGGTCATCAGGTATAGCTTGGAGCAAAATTTTTCTTACCTTGCTCTCCCTTTGCACAGCCAGAATCTCTTCAGCAGTTCTGGGACCTAGAATTGTAACTACTCCATCAGCATCTGTAACATGCTTCTTCAGGCTATTCCCTTTTTTAACAGCCTCCCACAGATTCCAATCTATGTTTGTGATCCAGTTCTGCATCTTCATGGACCACAGATGATATTCTTCAGCATTCTTCAAGTATGGAAACTTAGCATTACTGTTGGAGAGGTTGAGTTGTTGAAGAGAAGTGGTGTTAAGATTTTGGGTTGTATCAACGTCATCATCAGATCCAGGCATGTTTATTGATTTGTTTGGATTCTTAAGGTGTAAGATTTGTGTTTCTTAGTATAACAGAGACTCTCTCGAGGCTCTGATACCACTTGTTGAACTATAAGACCTTGATAGATCTTCTTGAGCACTCTAGAGTCGTTAGCTATGTTACTGTAATCAATAACACACTAATAGACAATCTCTGTAACTTGTATTTTAAAGCGGAAACAAACACTAGTGTAATACTAAGAACTCTTGATCCTCTATGGATCTTTTTAATGAAAATAAGAGTGTTTTCTAAAAACGTAAACCAATACATAATCGTGTGTTCCTTTTATACACAAGGAACCCTAAACCATTTCCCAAGAAACGTATATTCTAAAACTTCTAAAAGATATGCATTATGACTTACTAAATAAACTCATGCATATCCAAACTATAATACATAAAATACGGAAATACTAAATCCGCAAAAACTAATAATGCTGAAACTAGTCTTCAGCAGATACACTGCTTCAGCAGGAACCAGCACTTCAGCAGTAACCTTCAGCAGAAACAGTCAGCAGAATTCTTACTTAACAGAATTCCCAACATTCCTCCCCTTAGTTTCAGCATCTGTTTTCCTCCCTTGTTTGGAAGAATCTCCCAAATCATCACTAAAAGCTGCTGAAGCATCATCTTGAGGTAAGGATGAAGATGACAACACAATGTTGGCAGAGCTTTGCTTCTTTAACCCCTTAACTTCTTCCTGTAAGTTCTTAATCTCTGCTTTCATCTGAGCAAGCTCTGTGGCATGTTGTTGCTTAGTCTGTGCCAGTTCTTTCTCCAGAGCTTTAACCTGTGTGACTAAATTGGTACAAAGTTCCATCAATTCATTAGTTTGCACACTGCCCTCAACACTTCCAACTGTGTGACCTGTTAGGAGAGGTGAATCATAGGGCATTGATTCAGGCTCTTCTCTAGTTGGACTAGATTGAAGCCTAGAACCACCACTGCTTGTTCCTAAACCAAAAGGCTCAGAATCAGGCAATGTTGTAATGGGAGGAGGTGGTTGTTTGTGCCTCCTCTCATATGTGTGAGTAACTGCAGGGGTGTGTTGAATAAGTGGAACAACAATAGTGGGTGTGTGATTGGATACAACTATGATTGTTGCATCTTCACCCTGTACCTGTGAAATCTTTGAAAGCATTTCAAGAAAAAGTGGTTTAACCTCCCCATGCCAAAGTTCTGAAGCCTTTTCATATTTTGAAAAACTTTTGGCTTGAGACAGGGGGTTTTATAAACTCTGTCGTGAGGTTACAGTGGAAATTCATTTAACACTGCTTGCACAAACCTTGGACACATCAAAAATTTATGTGAACTCTTTACATTGCCTTTCATATTATTAAAAATAAACTTTGAAAAATTGAAAGTCCTATCTGTGGCTAAGCAAACCAAAGGGTAAACCATTGTTGAACTAAATTGTTCATAAGAAGTTTTCTTAGGACTTAGGCAATGTAAAGGAGTATGAATTAAAAACCTCCAATGGGGACAAAAACATCCTTTTCTGAAAGTAACCTTTTTATTAGATGTATCATACCCCATTGTGGAAAGATGTTTATGAATGTCTGAGTTGGATAATGTGATCATCCAATTGGAGTTTTCTCCTCAAGGATGACTCAGTAACATCAATGGTTACCCCATCCACTATGGCTCTAAGAGCTTCCACAGATTCATGTGTGTCTCCCTGTTCAACAGTTATGGACTCCATAGTGTTCCAGAACTATTTGATATAAAAAACATAGATTGTGGGATTGACAGTTAAAGCATACCTAATATGGGTAGTGTTGAGAAAATCCACAATCTGATGAAAAACAGGGCCACTCTTTTCGTTTGACTTCTGTAAGTAGGCCACTTGGTTGTGCTCATCTGCAAAGTTTAGAATCGCCAGAATTTTGTGATAAAAATATGAAAGTGTTAGTAATCGTGAATGATGATCATGCCGTATGAGAGATAAATATTGATTGATGCTAAACCACCTAACTTATATTGACCAAGGAATGGTTAACAAAGTCAAACAGCCTAGAGTCAATGCTCCGCGGAATACAGTGGTTCCCCGGGTCGTTATGTCCCGACGAGGTGTGGATTGTAAACAAACGGCTTTGTGATCGGGTGAATTTGGATGAAAAGGGGTTTGAGTGTGATTAAACTAAGGAATCTACAAGGAAATAGCTTAAATAAGCTATATGAATAAGACGGGAAACTAGGAAAAACCAGAAATGATTTAAACCTAAAAACGC
Organism: Artemisia argyi; assembly: GCA_030686995.1. Taxonomy (NCBI): domain Eukaryota; kingdom Viridiplantae; phylum Streptophyta; class Magnoliopsida; order Asterales; family Asteraceae; genus Artemisia; species Artemisia argyi. The sequence goes on from CM060697.1 coordinate 27,654,863, forward strand.
GTACGTTACGTTTAAATAAAACGTAAACGTACGAAATAAAAAGTGAAAACGAAAATCTGAAAACACCCAGGGGGTGAAAATGACTTTTTTACAAACTAAAAGGTAAAATAAAATTTTTAGAAAAAGAAAATTAATTTTTACACTAATTAATTATTTATTATTAATTAATTACTAATTATTACTAATTATTAATATTTAAACAACTTAAATATAATATAATATTAATTAAATACTAAAAAGGTGAAAATAAAATTTCTAAAATTATAAAATAACTAAAAATAAGTTTTAAAAATAAAAATAAGTGTTTTTGTCTTTTTGTGATTTTTATATTAATTAATTACTAATTAAGCATTAATTATCTAATTAACTATTTTAAATTAAGAAAAATAATAAATGAACAGTAAAAATTCTAATAAAATTTATAAAATTATTTTATAACATATAAAAGCTATAAAAAATATAAAAACTAGGTTATACTATATAAAATCTAATTATGCTATTTAATTGATTAATATTAATTAAAACTAAATTAAACTAAAATTAATTAGAAAAACCACTAAAAGACAAAATAAAAATCTGGAAAAATTTATAAAATTATTTTAACCTAAAATAGAATTTCTAAAAATATAAAATTGATATATTACTTAGAAATAAATTAAAAAGAAAAATAAATTGATAAATCCTATTAAATAGAAGCTATCACTATTTTTAAAGTTGCTTTTTTGGATTTTTTTCTTTTTCTAAACTAATTATAAACTAAAAACAACAGCTTTTAATAAAGACACTTTTAATTTAACCCAAAGAATAAGCACTTGAAGTGCTTATTATACCCACAGTTGACTTTTGTTGACTGTGGAGGCTTGTTAGCTCAAATGGTGAGGTGTGGGGTCCACAATGATCAAATTTGGTTTCTCTGAGTATGATGAACAATTATAAGCAAGTAACAAACAACAAATAAGCTTCAATAAGCCAAAAAGCCAAAATAAGCACTTTGCTTATTTGTGTTCTGAGGCAGTTATGGGACAGAGTTTGGGGACAAAACCAAGTGGGGTCCACTATCCTAGGGGTCAAACAAAGGGTTCAAAATCACTCCCTGGTAGGAGGGGGGTTGAGGGGAACCGAAAACAAGTGTCTTGGACCACTGTAGTGGCCACAAACCACCAGAAAAGGTGGTGGTGTGAGGGTGAACTGCTGAGACAGGGCAAGTTTCTTGCCCTGCAACTCACTTTGAGGCCTGGTGGGCCCTACTAAACAAAGTCCATAAAATCTGAAAAAATTCTTAAAAATCAACAAAGTGGTAAAGATTAATCTTGTAAAATCTCAGACCCTAAAACCTAGTATTAAGCAAATTAAAGAGATCCAAACTTTGAGCAAAATAACTGACTCAGCCTTTTGACTTTTGAACAAAACTTGCTTCTTTGACTTTTTGGAGATTTAAACCTAATCTACCTACTGAATATGTAATTATAAGTTAAAAAGAAACTAGATTAAGCTAAGATGATAACTAATGAACTTGAAATGAGTGATTTTGAACCAACAAAATCTCACAGTGAAACAATATAGAGATTTAAAAGTGAGATTTGACTTTTTACTATAAGACCTTATGATTTTATGCAGTAACTGAGTTCATATGACCTAGGGGGACATGTTTTAACAACCAACAACAACTAAAACATCCTGCAGGCCACAGAGATCAGCAATGCCAAACACACCTATTGAAACTGAAAATGGAAAATTTATGAAGCAAGTTGCAAATTTAAACCATGAAACTGAAAGATAAACTTATAGAAACATGAAATTAGCATAAATAAACAAAAATAAACAACAAACAACACCTATGGCTAATTAATACAGATGGTGCAAAATTCCTTACAGATGATGAAGGCACAGAACCAAAGTGAACCAGAGCCTAAAAACATTTCCAGTGGTTTGTCACTCAGACACTAGAACCATTTCAAGCTAAAAGAATACCCTGCTCAGCCTCTTCTTCTTCTTCCTTGTATTTTTCTATTTTTCCAATTATTTTTCTTATTTTTGTGATTTTTGAGATTTTAAAATAATACTTATTTAAACTTTAACCTGAGCTTATCAAAGCTTGCAAATGAGCTCATATGAGCTTTAAAAAACAGAATTAGTAGCTTCTAACACTATTTAAGCAAATATAGGAAATTCAATGAAAAAGTGCAAAGTGGATTTTTGACAAAGATTACTTGGAATTAAGGTTGAATAAGATTTATAATACACTAGAAATATTAGTTACAACCTTTTTGAACTAAGAAATACAATTGAAAGTAAAAATTACATTAAGTCGAAAATGTTTACACTAAGCTTACACTACTCCTACTACTATTGAATCTGCTTCTTCTTCTTTTTTCACTTTTTATAAGCCTGGAGGATATCTTGACTTTCCCACTTCTTTACAGCCATTGGATTGGCTTGGTTTAATCTCAACCCTTTAAATTCTATTTTGGCGGGAAAAAGAGGTGGGCAGTTTTAGTGGGTTTGGTGGGTACATTTATGAGGAGGGGGGATGTATGGGTGTAGGTGAGGGGTTGGTGATAGTTGGTGAGGAGTGGGGAGACAAAGCAGGCTGGAAATTAGGGTGGTAATGGGGGTTAGGGATGAAGGTTAGGGGAGAGTGGTGAGGATTGACTGGTGTTGACCGTTTGACCTGGTCAACGACCAGGTTTATATTAGGATTGGGAGTGGGCTTGTTTTGGTGGGCTTGGGGGTTTAGGAAGTGGGCTGGGGTAGGGATCAGGTTTGGGTTTGGTTTGTATGTTGGGTATAAATAATAAAAGGGGTCCATATGGTTTGTAACTTTAATTCACAAGGACCATTTGTGTAATTTGCAAAAAGTTGGGGGCTGAAAATGTAACTTTTTCAAACTTAACTCAAGGGTCCAACTTTGCCATAGTTCAATTGTACAAGGGTTTTTGAATTTTATTTTCTCACTTTTAAAATTCCCGGGGGGCAAATGTGACAAGTTACCAAACTTTGGGGACCAAACATGTAATTTTCTGAAAATTTCACCCAAGGACTATTTGTGATACATTTTGATTTTCCAAGGGCGAAAAATGATTTTCCTTTCAAAAATATCCCACCAGGGACTGAATCTGCCAAAATCTGTAACTCCAGGGACTAAATTGTAATTTTCCAAAACTTTTTAGATTTTTCACCAAAGGACTAAATATGATAACTTATGATTTCAAAATGACCTTTGGCGATAATTTTCTATATTTTGAATATCCAGGGACTAGTTTTGTAATTTTATGAAAGTTGAGGGACTGAAACTGCCAATTTTGCAAACTTTGTGCGTTTTTCATTTGTTTTTGCTCATTTTGCATCTAAAACATATAAAACACAATTTTGAAATATTTTCAGTATTTTGATGCATTACTGAGTGTTTTTGTATGTTTTGCAGTCCAGATTAGACCAAAAATGATGAGTGTTTGAGCACTCATCAATCCCCCACACTAAGCTATTGCTAGTCCCTAGCAATCTTTTGAGAAAAACTTGATGGATTTTAAACTCTTTACCAAAAGCCATCACTTCTGGAGTAGCCAGGTGTAAGAACTGTGGCACACCTGATAACCGTGTGATTTTGAGCAAACCACCAGCTGTCAACGGATTTGAGTAGTCTTTACCAAAAGCCGTTTGCTTCTGGACTAGCCAGCTCTTGATGGAATAGTCAACATCTTGGTGAGCTGATTACCAATTATGGATTTTCCACGGCCTTTACCACAAGCCATAATCTTGCGGGCTAGCCAACTCATTTGTTTTCGGGGAGTTGAGGAACCATACAATTTTGGGCAAATTGCCAGCCGTCAACGGATTTGATATGTCTTTACCAAGAGCCGTTTGCTCCTGGACTAGCCAATCCCTTTTGTCGGTTAGACAAGGCGGACTGATTACCATAAAAATTTTAAAGCACCAGTGAAAAAATTTTGAAATTTTTGAAATTTTGGCTAAAACGGGGGTATTATATAGTAAAATGTGATAAAATTCGCTAGAATAGCGAATACCCCCCCACACTTATCATGAATATTGTCCTCAATATTCAAAATCCCGGCTATTATGCCGACATTTTGAACGTAAAAGGGCAACATTACAAGCTAAGCGTGGAAACTACCATTTTGTTTTTCACTTCTGTAACCATAGCATGGGGGACTCCCCCACACTTAGGGTGAAAACCCTATAAGCATGCTCTGTTTTTGTTTACCGAGTCGCTAGCGTGACTTGACCCTGAATTCATTTGTCCTTGGGGAAGCATGATGTGGAAGGAATAATCTCAATCGGACTTTCATTCAAAATATTTGGACAAACATATGAAGCACGTGAAAGTTCCACACCGATGAGATATGTATCCGGCTCAAGATAATGATACATAAAAATACCGGGGTCAAAGATAGTGTCTTCATTCCCGAAGGAGTGAAGAAGTCACCTTATAGGTGAAGAAAAGGAAGAAAATCATGATAAAAAGCATGATTTAATCTTCTTCCTCAAGAGGAGGCTCAATAGCCTGAGTTTGGATTTCAAAGGTTGAGCTCGTAAACAACCCGGGAGGGTGGGTGGGAATTTGCAAATTCTAATAATTGAGAGCATCTCCCCCCGGGCTATCAAACTGATGAGCGAGTTCACCGGAGAACTCCTCATGAAGAGAATCATTCACAAGATGTGAATCAGGGAACTCATGTTCCGGAATAGACTCATCACAATCCTCAATCTGAGTACCAAAGAGTGGATTATCAGAAATCGAAGTGAATTCAGATTCGAATTCAAATAGAGGATTGGTGAGAGTAGTATCGAATGCTTCGGGAACAAAGTGAATATTATTCTCTGTTGGATTGTTGGGATAAGAAGTGAGTGACGGATCATGATGTAGGAGACTTTCAATTTCTTCCAGATCGGCTTGGAAATCGAGGAGACCATCATCACTTTCCAATGAAAGTGGATCGATGTGAGCAAGTTCATCAGCGAACTCCTTAAGAAGATGATCAGCATCAGTTTGTGGAACTGATGCCTCAACATACTCGATGTCTCCATAAGATATACAATCATTGCAATAATCTGAGAAAGTCTCAAATTGATCTTTAGGACACTCAATAGGGGAAGGAATATCACACATATCATCCAAAGTTCCCTGTGACTCTCCTGGGATTGAGACAAGGATCTCAACACTAGACTTTATTAATTCGTCCGATTCCTTATTAGGAACAGTGCTAAGATGCTCATCCCCCATGATCGGAGGGTGAGTGTGAACTTCGGGTGTGATAACAACAGACTGAGGGAGTTGAGAAAGACTAGCAGACAGGGGTTTTATAAATTTCATTTGTTCTTCTGCTAGTAATTCTATCATAGTCTTTTCTCCCTGATTTTCCGAGGAAGGAATTGCTATAGATGAAAGTGATGAACCCTTACAGAATTGAGAAAAATCAAGGGTAACATCATCATCATCATCGTCGTAAAGAGCAGCATTATGAAATATGGCACGTGTTTTAGCTGCTTGTTCTAATACTAGCAATTCTTCCTTGCTCAATTCGTTTCTAGCATCTCGTTCTTCAGCAAGTAATTCTGCCATGGATTTCTCACGAGAGCTTTGAAACGATGAAGTAGCCAACTCCTCCTTAAGCTCTTTCAATATCTCAAGAGCCTCTATTAAAATGTCTTGCTCAGTAGCAAGAGGAGTTGCTTGGGTTATTTGGTACTGTGGAGGTGGGTTTAAAAATGAATAGTCGTAATTGTTACAAGGAAATGGATTCCCTGTTTGACAATCAGAACTAGTGTGTGGACCTCCACAATACTCACAACAGTAAAACTGATGTGGCTGTGAGTCGTGTGTGCTGTAGTCATAATTGTTATCAGTAAACTGCTCATAGACAAGCGTGTTTCCTGATTGACAATCAGAACTGTAGCGGGAACCACCATAGTACTCACAACAGTTAAACTGTTGAGTCTGGACTGGTGTATCTTGATACGAAGCATCATTGAAGTTTGGATAATATGATTCTTGCTCGTATGAATGTGATGGGTAATCGAAAAAATTTGAAGAGTCGTTGAATGAGTTTTGATTAGGGTCATAAGCAAATGAATTACTCGACCCACAAAACAAACAACTCCCGTTTTGAATATCGTTACCACATTGCACACATGTACACCAACGACATGGTAAACCAAAAAGCGGCTCAACACAACCGACACAAGGAACAAAATCTAGAGGTGGGACAAGTGGTGTGCTCTTAGAGCTAGCAATTTCCACCACTTACGTTATGGTCTCGGGTTTTGGTTCTTGATAAACGTGAAGATTGGGTAAGTCGTTCTTTGCAGTCACTGCCCTAATCTCAGCACGTATGCTTGACAAACTTTTGACCGTAAACCGTGAAAGGTTAGGATTAATTTTTGAAGGTTTGTCATTAATAGCACGTGTCTCGGGCTTGGAAGAATTTGGTGAATCATTGAGAGAATTTGGACTTATGAACAGATTGCACAAAACACAAAATTTGTTACTACAATTATTGCCACATTTCTCACAAATACACCGGAGACAACGAAAGCCGTCATCAATCGGACTTTTACAGTGAAAACACGTGTAGCCGAGAGACGCCATAAGAATTATACATGAGATGGGTATAAGAAGGTAGAATCGAATGGATAGAGGGTAAGGAAAAATATTTTTGGGTTTTTATGGAAAAATATGAACAAGGATGGATAAATGTACAATGGAACGAATTCCAAAGACACTAATCAGAAAAACCGTTTAGATACGCGCACAACCTCCCCGGCAACGGCGCCAAAAATTGATTGATGCTAAACCACCTAACTTATATTGACCAAGGAATGGTTAACAAAGTCAAACAGCCTAGAGTAAATGCTCCGCGGAATACAGTGGTTCCCCGGGTCGTTATGTCCCGACGAGGTGTGGATTGTAAACAAACGGCTTTGTGATCGGGTGAATTTGGATGAAAAGGGGTTTGAGTGTGATTAAACTAAGGAATCTACAAGGAAATAGCTTAAATAAGCTATATGAATAAGACGGGAAACTAGGAAAAACCAGAAATGATTTAAACCTAAAAACGTGTACGTTACGTTTAAATAAAACGTAAACGTACGAAATAAAAAGTGAAAACGAAAATCTGAAAACACCCAGGGGGTGAAAATGACTTTTTTACAAACTAAAAGGTAAAATAAAATTTTTAGAAAAAGAAAATTAATTTTTACACTAATTAATTATTTATTATTAATTAATTACTAATTATTACTAATTATTAATATTTAAACAACTTAAATATAATATAATATTAATTAAATACTAAAAAGGTGAAAATAAAATTTCTAAAATTATAAAATAACTAAAAATAAGTTTTAAAAATAAAAATAAGTGTTTTTGTCTTTTTGTGATTTTTATATTAATTAATTACTAATTAAGCATTAATTATCTAATTAACTATTTTAAATTAAGAAAAATAATAAATGAACAGTAAAAATTCTAATAAAATTTCTAAAATTATTTTATAACATATAAAAGCTATAAAAAATATAAAAACTAGGTTATACTATATAAAATCTAATTATGCTATTTAATTGATTAATATTAATTAAAACTAAATTAAACTAAAATTAATTAGAAAAACCACTAAAAGACAAAATAAAAATCTGGAAAAATTTATAAAATTATTTTAACCTAAAATAGAATTTCTAAAAATATAAAATTGATATATTACTTAGAAATAAATTAAAAAGAAAAATAAATTGATAAATCCTATTAAATAGAAGCTATCACTATTTTTAAAGTTGCTTTTTTGGATTTTTTCTTTTTCTAAACTAATTATAAACTAAAAACAACAGCTTTTAATAAAGACACTTTTAATTTAACCCAAAGAATAAGCACTTGAAGTGCTTATTATACCCACAGTTGACTTTTGTTGACTGTGGAGGCTTGTTAGCTCAAATGGTGAGGTGTGGGGTCCACAATGATCAAATTTGGTTTCTCTGAGTATGATGAACAATTATAAGCAAGTAACAAACAACAAATAAGCTTCAATAAGCCAAAAAGCCAAAATAAGCACTTTGCTTATTTGTGTTCTGAGGCAGTTATGGGACAGAGTTTGGGGACAAAACCAAGTGGGGTCCACTATCCTAGGGGTCAAACAAAGGGTTCAAAATCACTCCCTGGTAGGAGGGGGGTTGAGGGGAACCGAAAACAAGTGTCTTGGACCACTGTAGTGGCCACAAACCACCAGAAAAGGTGGTGGTGTGAGGGTGAACTGCTGAGACAGGGCAAGTTTCTTGCCCTGCAACTCACTTTGAGGCCTGGTGGGCCCTACTAAACAAAGTCCATAAAATCTGAAAAAATTCTGAAAAATCAACAAAGTGGTAAAGACTAATCTTGTAAAATCTCAGACCCTAAAACCTAGTATTAAGCAAATTAAAGAGATCCAAACTTTGAGCAAAATAACTGACTCAGCCTTTTGACTTTTGAACAAAACTTGCTTCTTTGACTTTTTTGAGATTTAAACCTAATCTACCTACTGAATATGTAATTATAAGTTAAAAAGAAACTAGATTAAGCTAAGATGATAACTAATGAACTTGAAATGAGTGATTTTGAACCAACAAAATCTCACAGTGAAACAATATAGAGATTTAAAAGTGAGATTTGACTTTTTACTATAAGACCTTATGATTTTATGCAGTAACTGAGTTCATATGACCTAGGGGGACATGTTTTAACAACCAACAACAACTAAAACATCCTGCAGGCCACAGAGATCAGCAATGCCAAACACACCTATTGAAACTGAAAATGGAAAATTTATGAAGCAAGTTGCAAATTTAAACCATGAAACTGAAAGATAAACTTATAGAAACATGAAATTAGCATAAATAAACAAAAATAAACAACAAACAACACCTATGGCTAATTAATACAGATGGTGCAAAATTCCTTACAGATGATGAAGGCACAGAACCAAAGTGAACCAGAGCCTAAAAACATTTCCAGTGGTTTGTCACTCAGACACTAGAACCATTTCAAGCTAAAAGAATACCCTGCTCAGCCTCTTCTTCTTCTTCCTTGTATTTTTATATTTTTCCAATTATTTTTCTTATTTTTGTGATTTTTGAGATTTTAAAATAATACTTATTTAAACTTTAACCTGAGCTTATCAAAGCTTGCAAATGAGCTCATATGAGCTTTAAAAAACAGAATTAGTAGCTTCTAACACTATTTAAGCAAATATAGGAAATTCAACGAAAAAGTGCAAAGTGGATTTTTGACAAAGATTACTTGGAATTAAGGTTGAATAAGATTTATAATACACTAGAAATATTAGTTACAACCTTTTTGAACTAAGAAATACAACTGAAAGTAAAAATTACATTAAGTCGAAAATGTTTACACTAAGCTTACACTACTCCTACTACTATTGAATCTGCTTCTTCTTCTTTTTTCACTTTTTATAAGCCTGGAGGATATCTTGACTTTCCCACTTCTTTACAGCCATTGGATTGGCTTGGTTTAATCTCAACCCTTCAAATTCTATTTTGGCGGGAAAAAGAGGTGGGCAGTTTTAGTGGGTTTGGTGGGTACATTTATGAGGAGGGGGGATGTATGGGTGTAGGTGAGGGGTTGGTGATAGTTGGTGAGGAGGGGGGAGACAAAGCAGGCTGGAAATTAGGGTGGTAATGGGGGTTAGGGATGAAGGTTAGGGGAGAGTGGTGAGGATTGACTGGTGTTGACCGTTTGACCTGGTCAACGACCAGGTTTATATTAGGATTGGGAGTGGGCTTGTTTTGGTGGGCTTGGGGGTTTAGGAAGTGGGCTGGGGTAGGGATCAGGTTTGGGTTTGGTTTGTATGTTGGGTATAAATAATAAAAGGGGTCCATATGGTTTGTAACTTTAATTCACAAGGACCATTTGTGTAATTTGCAAAAAGTTGGGGGCTGAAAATGTAACTTTTTCAAACTTAACTCAAGGGTCCAACTTTGCCATAGTTCAATTGTACAAGGGTTTTTGAATTTTATTTTTTCACTTTTAAAATTCCCGGGGGGCAAATGTGACAAGTTACCAAACTTCGGGGACCAAACATGTAATTTTCTGAAAATTTCACCCAAGGACTATTTGTGATACATTTTGATTTTCCAAGGGCAAAAAATGATTTTCCTTTCAAAAATATCCCACCAGGGACTGAATCTGCCAAAATCTGTAACTCCAGGGACTAAATTGTAATTTTCCAAAACTTTTCAGATTTTTCACCAAAGGACTAAATATGATAACTTATGATTTCAAAATGACCTTTGGCGATAATTTTCTATATTTTGAATATCCAGGGACTAGTTTTGTAATTTTATGAAAGTTGAGGGACTGAAACTGCCAATTTTGCAAACTTTGTGCGTTTTTCATTTGTTTTTGCTCATTTTGCATCTAAAACATATAAAACACAATTTTGAAATATTTTCAGTATTTTGATGCATTACTGAGTGTTTTTGTATGTTTTGCAGTCCAGATTAGACCAAAAATGATGAGTGTTTGAGCACTCATCAATCCCCCACACTAAGCTATTGCTAGTCCCTAGCAATCTTTTGAGAAAAACTTGATGGATTTTAAACTCTTTACCAAAAGCCATCACTTCTGGAGTAGCCAGGTGTAAGAACTGTGGCACACCTGATAACCGTGTGATTTTGAGCAAACCACCAGCTGTCAACGGATTTGAGTAGTCTTTACCAAAAGCCGTTTGCTTCTGGACTAGCCAGCTCTTGATGGAATAGTCAACATCTTGGTGAGCTGATTACCAATTATGGATTTTCCACGGCCTTTACCACAAGCCATAATCTTGCGGGCTAGCCAACTCATTTGTTTTCGGGGAGTTGAGGAACCATACAATTTTGGGCAAATTGCCAGCCGTCAACGGATTTGATATGTCTTTACCAAGAGCCGTTTGCTCCTGGACTAGCCAATCCCTTTTGTCGGTTAGACAAGGCGGACTGATTACCATAAAAATTTTAAAGCACCAGTGAAAAAATTTTGAAATTTTTGAAATTTTGGCTAAAACGGGGGTATTATATAGTAAAATGTGATAAAATTCGCTAGAATAGCGAATACCCCCCCACACTTATCATGAATATTGTCCTCAATATTCAAAATCCCGGCTATTATGCCGACATTTTGAATGTAAAAGGGCAACATTACAAGCTAAGCGTGGAAAATACCATTTTGTTTTTCACTTCTGTAACCATAGCATGGGGGACTCCCCCACACTTAGGGTGAAAACCCTATAAGCATGCTCTGTTTTTGTTTACCGAGTCGCTAGCGTGACTCGACCCCGAATTCATTTGTCCTTGGGGAAGCATGATGTGGAAGGAATAATCTCAATCGGACTTTCATTCAAAATATTTGGACAAACATATGAAGCACGTGAAAGTTCCACACCGATGAGATATGTATCCGACTCAAGATAATGATACATGAAAATACCGGGGTCAAAGATAGTGTCTTCATTCCCGAAGGAGTGAAGAAGAGAAGAAGTCACCTTATAGGTGAAGAAAAGGAAGAAAATCATGATAAAAAGCATGATTTAATCTTCTTCCTCAAGAGGAGGCTCAATAGCCTGAGTTTGGATTTCAAAGGTTGAGCTCGTAAACAACCCGGGAGGGTGGGTGGGAATTTGCAAATTCTAATAATTGAGAGCATCTCCCCCCGGGCTATCAAACTGATGAGCGAGTTCACCGGAGAACTCCTCATGAAGAGAATCATTCACAAGATGTGAATCAGGGAACTCATGTTCCGGAATAGACTCATCACAATCCTCAATCTGAGTACCAAAGAGTGGATTATCAGAAATCGAAGTGAATTCAGATTCGAATTCAAATAGAGGATTGGTGAGAGTAGTATCGAATGTTTCGGGAACAAAGTGAATATTATTCTCTGTTGGATTGTTGGGATAAGAAGTGAGTGACGGATCATGATGTAGGAGACTTTCAATTTCTTCCATATCGGCTTGGAAATCGAGGAGACCATCATCACTTTCCAATGAAAGTGGATCGATGTGAGCAAGTTCATCAGCGAACTCCTCAAGAAGATGATCAGCATCAGTTTGTGGAACTGATGCCTCAACATACTCGATGTCTCCATAAGATATACAATCATCGCAATAATCTGAGAAAGTCTCAAATTGATCTTTAGGACACTCAATAGGGGAAGGAATATCAAACATATCATCTAAAGTTCCCTGTGACTCTCCTGGGATTGTGACAAGGATCTCAACACTAGACTTTATTAATTCGTCCGATTCCTTATTAGGAACAGTGCTAAGATGCTCATCCCCCATGATCGGAGGGTGAGTGTGAACTTCGGGTGTGATAACAACAGACTGAGGGAGTTGAGAAAGACTAGCAGACAGGGGTTTTATAAATTTCATTTGTTCTTCTGCTAGTAATTCTATCATAGTCTTTTCTCCCTGATTTTCCGAGGAAGGAATTGCTATAGATGAAAGTGATGAACCCTTACAGAATTGAGAAAAATCAAGGGTAACATCATCATCATCATCGTCGTAAAGAGCAGCATTACGAAATATGGCACGTGTTTTAGCTGCTTGTTCTAATACTAGCAATTCTTCCTTGCTCAATTCGTTTCTAGCATCTCGTTCTTCAGCAAGTAATTCTGCCATGGATTTCTCACGAGAGCTTTGAAACGATGAAGTAGCCAACTCCTCCTTAAGCTCTTTCAATATCTCAAGAGCCTCTATTAAAATGTCTTGCTCAGTAGCAAGAGGAGTTGCTTGGGTTATTTGGTACTGTGGAGGTGGGTTTGAAAACGAATAGTCGTAATTGTTACAAGGAAATGGATTCCCTGTTTGACAATCAGAACTAGTGTGTGGACCTCCACAATACTCACAACAGTAAAACTGATGTGGCTGTGAGTCGTGTGTGCTGTAGTCATAATTGTTATCAGTAAACTGCTCATAGACAAGCGTGTTTCCTGATTGACAATCAGAACTGTAGTGGGAACCACCATAGTACTCACAACAGTTAAACTGTTGAGTCTGGACTGGTGTATCTTGATACGAAGCATCATTGAAGTTTGGATAATATGATTCTTGCTCGTATGAATGTGATGGGTAATCGAAAAAATTTGAAGAGTCGTTGAATGAGTTTTGATTAGGGTCATAAGCAAATGAATTACTCGACCCACAAAACAAACAACTCCCGTTTTGAATATCGTTACCACATTGCACACATGTACACCAACGACATGGTAAACCAAAAAGCGGCTCAACACAACCGACACAAGGAACAAAATCTGGAGGTGGGACAAGTGGTGTGCTCTTAGAGCTAGCAATTTCCACCACTTACGTTATGGTCTCGGGTTTTGGTTCTTGATAAACGTGAAGATTGGGTAAGTCGTTCTTTTCAGTCACTGCCCTAATCTCAGCACATATGCTCGACAAACTTTTGACCGTAAACCGTGAAAGGTTAGGATTAATTTTTGAAGGTTTGTCATTAATAGCACGTGTCTCGGGCTTGGAAGAATTTGGTGAATCATTGAGAGAATTTGGACTTATGAACAGATTGCACAAAACACAAAATCTGTTACTACAATTATTGCCACATTTCTCACAAATACACCGGAGACAACGAAAGCCGTCATCAATCGGACTTTTACAGTGAAAACACGTGTAGCCGAGAGACGCCATAAGAATTATACATGAGATGGGTATAAGAAGGTAGAATCGAATGGATAGAGGGTAAGGAAAAATATTTTTGGGTTTTTATGGAAAAATATGAACAAGGATGGATAAATGTACAATGGAACGAATTCCAAAGACACTAATCAGAAAAACCGTTTAGATACGCGCACAACCTCCCCGGCAACGGCGCCAAAAATTGATTGATGCTAAACCACCTAACTTATATTGACCAAGGAATGGTTAACAAAGTCAAACAGCCTAGAGTCAATGCTCCGCGGAATACAGTGGTTCCCCGGGTCGTTATGTCCCGACGAGGTGTGGATTGTAAACAAACGGCTTTGTGATCGGGTGAATTTGGATGAAAAGGGGTTTGAGTGTGATTAAACTAAGGAATCTACAAGGAAATAGCTTAAATAAGCTATATGAATAAGACGGGAAACTAGGAAAAACCAGAAATGATTTAAACCTAAAAACGCGTACGTTACGTTTAAATAAAACGTAAATGTACGAAATAAAAAGTGAAAACGAAAATCTGAAAACACCCAGGGGGTGAAAATGACTTTTTTACAAACTAAAAGGTAAAATAAAATTTTTAGAAAAAGAAAATTAATTTTTACACTAATTAATTATTTATTATTAATTAATTACTAATTATTACTAATTATTAATATTTAAACAACTTAAATATAATATAATATTAATTAAATACTAAAAAGGTGAAAATAAAATTTCTAAAATTATAAAATAACTAAAAATAAGTTTTAAAAATAAAAATAAGTGTTTTTGTCTTTTTGTGATTTTTATATTAATTAATTACTAATTAAGCATTAATTATCTAATTAACTATTTTAAATTAAGAAAAATAATAAATGAACAGTAAAAATTCTAATAAAATTTCTAAAATTATTTTATAACATATAAAAGCTATAAAAAAATATAAAAACTAGGTTATACTATATAAAATCTAATTATGCTATTTAATTGATTAATATTAATTAAAACTAAATTAAACTAAAATTAATTAGAAAAACCACTAAAAGACAAAATAAAAATCTGGAAAAATTTATAAAATTATTTTAACCTAAAATAGAATTTCTAAAAATATAAAATTGATATATTACTTAGAAATAAATTAAAAAGAAAAATAAATTGATAAATCCTATTAAATAGAAGCTATCACTATTTTTAAAGTTGCTTTTTTGGATTTTTTCTTTTTCTAAACTAATTATAAACTAAAAACAACAGCTTTTAATAAAGACACTTTTAATTTAACCCAAAGAATAAGCACTTGAAGTGCTTATTATACCCACAGTTGACTTTTGTTGACTGTGGAGGCTTGTTAGCTCAAATGGTGAGGTGTGGGGTCCACAATGATCAAATTTGGTTTCTCTGAGTATGATGAACAATAATAAGAAAGTAACAAACAACAAATAAGCTTCAATAAGCCAAAAAGCCAAAATAAGCACTTTGCTTATTTGTGTTCTGAGGCAGTTATGGGACAGAGTTTGGGGACAAAACCAAGTGGGGTCCACTATCCTAGGGGTCAAACAAAGGGTTCAAAATCACTCCCTGGTAGGAGGGGGGTTGAGGGGAACCAAAAACAAGTGTCTTGGACCACTGTAGTGGCCACAAACCACCACAAAAGGTGGTGGTGTGAGGGTGAACTGCTGAGACAGGGCAAGTTTCTTGCCCTGCAACTCACTTTGAGGCCTGGTGGGCCCTACTAAACAAAGTCCATAAAATCTGAAAAAATTCTGAAAAATCAACAAAGTGGTAAAGATTAATCTTGTAAAATTTCAGACCCTAAAACCTAGTATTAAGCAAATTAAAGAGATCCAAACTTTGAGCAAAATAACTGACTCAGCCTTTTGACTTTTGAACAAAACTTGCTTCTTTGACTTTTTTGAGATTTAAACCTAATCTACCTACTGAATATGTAATTATAAATTAAAAAGAAACTAGATTAAGCTAAGATGATAACTAATGAACTTGAAATGAGTGATTTTGAACCAACAAAATCTCACAGTGAAACAATATAGAGATTTAAAAGTGAGATTTGACTTTTTACTATAAGACCTTATGATTTTATGCAGTAACTGAGTTCATATGACCTAGGGGGACATGTTTTAACAACCAACAACAACTAAAACATCCTGCAGGCCACAGAGATCAGCAATGCCAAACACACCTATTGAAACTGAAAATGGAAAATTTATGAAGCAAGTTGCAAATTTAAACCATGAAACTGAAAGATAAACTTATAGAAACATGAAATTAGCATAAATAAACAAAAATAAACAACAAACAACACCTATGGCTAATTAATACAGATGGTGCAAAATTCCTTACAGATGATGAAGGCACAGAACCAAAGTGAACCAGAGCCTAAAAACATTTCCAGTGGTTTGTCACTCAGACACTAGAACCATTTCAAGCTAAAAGAATACCCTGCTCAGCCTCTTCTTCTTCTTCCTTGTATTTTTCTATTTTTCCAATTATTTTTCTTATTTTTGTGATTTTTGAGATTTTAAAATAATACTTATTTAAACTTTAACCTGAGCTTATCAAAGCTTGCAAATGAGCTCATATGAGCTTTAAAAAACAGAATTAGTAGCTTCTAACACTATTTAAGCAAATATAGGAAATTCAATGAAAAAGTGCAAAGTGGATTTTTGACAAAGATTACTTGGAATTAAGGTTGAATAAGATTTATAATACACTAGAAATATTAGTTACAACCTTTTTGAACTAAGAAATACAATTGAAAGTAAAAATTACATTAAGTCGAAAATGTTTACACTAAGCTTACACTACTCCTACTACTATTGAATCTGCTTCTTCTTCTTTTTTCACTTTTTATAAGCCTGGAGGATATCTTGACTTTCCCACTTCTTTACAGCCATTGGATTGGCTTGGTTTAATCTCAACCCTTTAAATTCTATTTTGGCGGGAAAAAGAGGTGGGCAGTTTTAGTGGGTTTGGTGGGTACATTTATGAGGAGGGGGGATGTATGGGTGTAGGTGAGGGGTTGGTGATAGTTGGTGAGGAGTGGGGAGACAAAGCAGGCTGGAAATTAGGGTGGTAATGGGGGTTAGGGATGAAGGTTAGGGGAGAGTGGTGAGGATTGACTGGTGTTGACCGTTTGACCTGGTCAACGACCAGGTTTATATTAGGATTGGGAGTGGGCTTGTTTTGGTGGGCTTGGGGGTTTAGGAAGTGGGCTGGGGTAGGGATCAGGTTTGGGTTTGGTTTGTATGTTGGGTATAAATAATAAAAGGGGTCCATATGGTTTGTAACTTTAATTCACAAGGACCATTTTTGTAATTTGCGAAAAGTTGGGGGCTGAAAATGTAACTTTTTCAAACTTAACTCAAGGGTCCAACTTTGCTATAGTTCAATTGTACAAGGGTTTTTGAATTTTATTTTTTCACTTTTAAAATTCCCGGGGGGCAAATGTGACAAGTTACCAAACTTCGGGGACCAAACATGTAATTTTCTGAAAATTTCACCCAAGGACTATTTGTGATACATTTTGATTTTCCAAGGGCGAAAAATGATTTTCCTTTCAAAAATATCCCACCAGGGACTGAATCTGCCAAAATCTGTAACTCCAGGGACTAAATTGTAATTTTCCAAAACTTTTCAGATTTTTCACCAAAGGACTAAATATGATAACTTATGATTTCAAAATGACCTTTGGCGATAATTTTCTATATTTTGAATATCCAGGGACTAGTTTTGTAATTTTATGAAAGTTGAGGGACTGAAACTGCCAATTTTGCAAACTTTGTGCGTTTTTCATTTGTTTTTGCTCATTTTGCATCTAAAACATATAAAACACAATTTTGAAATATTTTCAGTATTTTGATGCATTACTGAGTGTTTTTGTATGTTTTGCAGTTCAGATTAGACCAAAAATGATGAGTGTTTGAGCACTCATCAAATATATAGAAATTGGGTTTTGAAAAGGATGCGTAATATGAATTATCTTTAGAATGTATTTATCTTTGGGAAAAGAATAAATTAAAATAAGTAAGTGGATAATTCACAAAAATTTACCCTATTAATAAGGAAACACGGTTACTCTCAACGGCTAGGTAAAAAAAATAAGATTACTGACACAATAGTTGTAACGGCTAGTTCACCAGTGGTAAAAATTACACTTGCAGTGGTAACTGTGAACTAGCAGTGGTAATTTTTCACAAAATTTTCAAGAGCTGTGGTAAGTAAATCAAGTAAAAGTCCAGCTGCTCTTAGCATAGTTTTTAGCAAATTATCAGCTATCAACGGATTTGATAAGTCTTTAACATGCGCTGTTTGCTATGGACTAGCCAACTCTTCATCACTTGGAATATGGTGAGTTGATGACCATATAGTTTTTGGTAAACTATCAACCATAAACGGATTTGTTAAGTCTTTACTAGTAGCCGTTTGCTCTGGACTAGTTGATTCTTATGTGGATTAGACATGGTGAATCAATAACCATTTGTTGTGTGTCTTAGTTACACACCTTATAACTCCAATCACTCAGCAAATATTGGTTGGTTTTCTGCATAATTAGTAACTACCATTCCTAACCAATATATTATATCCCAAAGTAACTTTTTGACCAAGTTACTATTCACAAAAATATCTTTTCAAAGTCAACCCGATTAAATAAATTATATCCAAATTTACTTCTCCAACCTACCAAAACAGATAAGAGTTAATATCCTTCATTAATTAATCCTTGGCCTTGACTTTGCATATAAAAGGGGCTCAATACAACATATGTCTTCATCAAAACTATTCTCCAATATCATAAACCCTAAAAATCATCATGAGCTAGTTTCCACTGATCTATATCTCAACTAATGATTCCTCTGATGGAGAAATTAGTTACTATTCTGACTCTGAAGAACAATCATCTAGATGGAGTGGATATTTTCCTCCAAGTGCTTCAACTTCATCCAACATGAAGCCAAACAAGAAGATCTCTGCAGCTACTCTTTCTCCATCTCTGGAATTCTATTCAAGTTCTTTTTCAGATGATGATAATGATCCATCCTACACCCTGTCCAAGGAGCTACCAAAGGCATTGACTACAGCCCTTGAATCAGCCTTGGTGAATATGAAGTGGCCTGCACCAGAAAAGCCTGCAAGACTCCAAAAGCCACCAAAACAAGTACTGGGTCTTGCTTGCCCATGGAAGCAACTTTCTTTTGATAACAAGAGGAAGACTGCTTCAAAGGAAAAGCATGACTATGAGGGGAAAGGCAAGAAGCCCATGGAGTAGCTTGTTTGAAGAGTAGGGTGTTAGGTTGTGAAGCTTTTGTATTTTGTGATTTGGTTTATGTATTTGACACTCTATTTGATGTACTCTATTTCGTTATGAATGGTTTAATAAAAGTACTTCTTTCTTTTTCTTTTACCACTGAGAGAGTAATACTTTCCAATGTTTGTACTATGGTTTCCACTATGCTCTAATTCTTCTGTATAAAAGTTAGTAGAAAACCATACAAACATATACAAACAATATTAGTACCTAAAAACTATCCTGCAATACTAAAGACCATTAGACATAAAATTTTTATGGGTTAAGCATTCGAATACCTGTTACCAAGTACTGAAACCTACCCACATCAAGCCCTTTTGTTATCAAATCAGCATAGTTGTCATCAGTATGAATTTTGACAACTTGAATAAGCTTTTTCTCAAAACAATCTCTAATAAGGTGATGTCTAATCTCTATATGTTTAGTATTAGTGTGTTGCACATGATTTTTAATAATGCATATGGTACTACTATTGTCTATATATATAATGGTGTTCATGAAATTGTACCCATAATCCAACAATTAATTCTGAAGCCATAAGATCTGAGCACAACAACTTGCAGCAGCTACATACTCTGCTTCAGTTGTTGAAGTAGCCACCATTGTCTGTTCCTTGCATTTCCATGACACCAATCTACATCCAAGAAATTGACATCCTCCTGTAGTTGACCTTCTATCCAAACTTGCTCTAGTGTAATCACTATCTGAGTATGTGATCAACTCTATAGGAGATTCTATTGGATACCATAATCCTAGATTAGGATATGTTTTCAAATACCTGAAAATCTTCTCTACTGCTGTCAAGTGAGATGTCTTTGGAGTGACTTGAAATCTTGCACAAGCACATACACCAAAGATAATGTCTGGTCTTGATGAAGTAAGATACATCAAGGAACCAATCATAGATCTATAAGTATGCACATCTACATCCGCTCCACTAGCATTCTTCAACAATAGATGGGTAGTCTTATCAGCAGGGGTATTTGAGGGTTTTGCATCTGTAAAGTGGAACTTTCTTAAAATCTCAGTCCCATACTTGTCTTGACTGATAAAGATGCCATCTTTTCTTTGTTGTACTTGCAATCCCAAAAAGAAAGTAAGTTCTCCCATAGAACTCATTTGAAACTCATCTTTCATCAATTTTTCAAATTCTTTGCACATCTATTGTCTAGTAGATCCAAAAATGATATCATCAACATACACTTGAACCAGTAGAATATCACCCTTGTCTTTCTTGATGAACAAAGTTTGATCAATTTTCCCTCTATGAAACCCATTGTCCAAAAGATATGTAGCTAAGGTTTCATACCACCTCCTTGGAGCTTGATGTAAGCCATAAAGAGCCTTAACCAGTTTATAAACCTTATTGGGATGTTGAGGATCTTCAAAGCCTGGAGGTTGAGAGACATAGACCTCCTCATCAATCTTCCCATACAAATAAGCACTCTTGACATCCATAAATGATGCATAGGCTAAAAACAATCTAATAGCCTCAATTCTTGCAACAGGAGCAAAAACTTCTTCATAGTCAATCCCCTCCTCCGGAGTGTATCCTTGAGCAACTAATCTAGCTTTGTTCCTGATAACAATACCTCTTTCATCTTTCTTGTTTTTGAAAACCCACTTTGTACCAATCACCTTCATTCCATCAGGCAAATCACAAAGAACCCAAACCTTCTGAAGTTTGAATTTCAACAACTCCTCTTGAATTGCTTCAACCTAGCTTGATTCTTCTAAAGCCATATATACATTTTTAGGCTCCACTTGTGATAGAAAACAGAAAAACAAACATTCATTCTTGTTTGTGTACTTCTTGGACTCATAAACTTCATTAATGAACACATGAACATCATTCATCTTTGTCTGCCTTCTTGTCTTCACACCTGATTGTAGCTCACCAATTACATTTTCAAGTGGATGCACTTTGTTAATTGTATTTTGTGATGTGCTAGGAATATCATATGTTGTAGGCATGTTAGTGATTTCAACATCATCACAAGGTGTTTCCTGAGTTGAATTTTCCACATTTGGACCATCAGTGGAAACTTCTGGTGGAGCAGTGGAAATAGGATTACCACTGCTTTCAAGAATTTCTTTATTCAGAACATCAAAATTCACAACATTAGCATCACCTTCATTTTCAGAATTCTTTGTAGGTTGTGAGTCTTCATTATTGTCAACAAAGTTCCAAAGTAACATAACAATTTGATCTTTATCATCTTCATCATCTTTGCAAGGTTTATATTCTTTAATGAATTCTTCCGAGCCTTCAAGATCATTGTCTCTTGTACCTGAGGTAATAGGTACATAATTCATTGTATTTGATAAAGTCTCAAGATCAAACAGCCATTCTGGTCCTGAACCTGCTATGTTAGTTCTATTTTCAAGGAACTCAACATGCAAATTTTCTTCAATCTTCTTTGTTCTCAAATTGTAAACTCTAAAAGCCTTGCTAACCATAGAATATCCAACAAAGAATCCTTCATCAGAGTTTTCTTCAAACTTTCCCAGATGCTCAATGGTATTGAGAATTGTGACTTGACATCCAAATGGCTTCGTAAAATCCAAAATTGGGGGTCTTCCTCTGAATAGCTCATAAGGTGTCTTGTTCTTTGTCTTCACCACCAAAACCCTGCTCTGAATATAACAAGCAATGTTAACTGCTTCAGCCCCAAAAAGTCACTGGTGGCTTGGAATCAGCTAGCATGGTTCTAGCAGTCTCAATTAGTGTCATGTTTCTTCTTTCAGCCACACCATTCTGCTGAGTTGTTCTTGCAACACTAAATTCTCTTTTAATACCTTGGTCTGTACAGAAATCATCCATAACTCTATTCTTAAACTCTGTCCCATTGTCACACCTGATGATCTTGATCTTTTTATCAAGTTGATTTTCAACTTCAGCGATGAAAGTCTTAAGAATGCCAATGTTTTCATCCTTGGTTCTTAGAAAGAAAACCCATGTAAATCTACCAAAATCATCAGTTACAACAAGACAATACTTCTTCAAATTTATGCTGCTCACGGATGTAGGACCAAACAAGTCCATATGCAACATGTAGAGTGGATGATTAACAGAGTTATACGCCTTGGTTTTGCAAGAAGCTCTATGTTGCTTGCCTTTGAGACAGGCAACACATGTTTGGTCGTTCTCAAATCTCTTCTCTGGTAAACCTCTGACTAGACCATCTTTCACAATCTTTTTAATGGTCTTGAAGTTAACATGACCAAGTCTTCTGTGCCAAAGCATGGATTCATCCAAAGTTGCTTTTGCAAGCAAACAAGTAACAACATCTTTAGCCACTATTTTCTTCATGTCTATGCTATATAGGTTGCCTTTTCTAGGGATTTTAAGAAAAACCTCACTTTCATCAGATAGCTTATAGTCCTTAGACAAGATATAGTATTCATGTTCAAAGATTGTACTTGAGTTCTTTCACATAATACACATTCTCAAAGTCCAAGTTTCTAGCCTTGATGGTTCCTTTGCCAAAAACCTTTCCACCAATACCACCTCCAAAGCTAACAAATTGTCCATCATATGGTTTGAAATCTAAAAGATAGGACTTATTGCCAGTCATGTGCCTGGAACATCTACTGTCTGAATAACCTTGATCTTCTTTAGGCTTTGAATGTCCCTGCACATAAAATAAAGGAATTAGTTCCTTTTGTGTCACAAAACACTAACTTCCCCTTAGGTTTGAAATACCTTACTAACTTAGCTTATACCTTAACTAGCACTCTAGGATTAGAAATGCCTTACTAACTTAACTTAGGCCCTTATTAGAGCACACTAGGATTAGAAATTCCTATAGGATTTTCCCGAGTTAAATTTTTGCTTTTATATATCATTATAACCTAACTAACCCTCAAACAAGCTCGCGTATCCACCTATGCCAACCACTACTATGTTTACTTGATGTAAACATCCTAGTATGTCAATTCAAGGTAATAAACATATTTTCACTAAGAAAACTAGTATTATAATACCCTATACTTGCTAGAAAACCCTAAATGCACTTACGTGTTTCCAATTAGTTTTAAAACCCTAACTGCCTATCTAAATTTACATGCAAAGTGCTTAGGACTTTGATATAAGTTAAAATAGATACCTTAGGATATATTAGATCCCTTAGGTTGTAGTACAACCCCTAGAAACTTAGGTACAAGTCATATAAGCATAAAACCTTAATTAGGTCATAACTTCCCGAAACTAGGTTAAAACTTTACCATAAGCTACCATCACTTAGTATATGCTTCTAATAGTTACTAAACATCATTAGGACCTTAATTAAGATACTAAAATATAGATAAAACCCTAAACGCTTATAAAACATAACAAGACTAAAACTTGACCTAAACACCTAAACCATGTTACTTAAACAACTTAATATGAACAAGCAACCAACCTAGCACCTTAATATAACTAAGCTAGCACCCTAGCACCTCTAAGTACCCAAGCAAGTAGGTGATGCACCTCCTTATCACCTCCTTTGCTCAAACCGCCTCTCATGGCTTCTCACCACCACAACCGGCCTAAGGCAGACCCCTAGCTACTCCCCAACTCCTCCTTGTCACTACTAGACTTGCCACAACCCCCCTCTAGCTCTGCTTGCTCAGCCCCACCTGCACGATACCTAGACAGCCATTTCACCCAAACCGCCTATGTGGAGCCCTATAAATACCCTCCTCCTCCTCTCATTCTTCCTCACACCTCTCCTTTCCCTCTCTACCTCATATTTCTGTAGTACCGTTTGGTTAGAAGCAGTAGGAAACGCGTAGCAAGGTCTTGGTTGGTTGTGTTGAGGATTGAAGTCGTACGAGCCAAGAGGAAACCCTAGAAACCCTAGAACCTTAGTTCAGACCTCCCCCGACCTAGGTAACCTTTACTTTACATCTAGTATGCTTAGAATAGAACTTAGATAGACTTTAGATGCCTTAGAAAACCTAGGATAGCCATTGCATGCTTATTTCCTTTCGTATCCCTAATTTTAGGTCGAATTACATGCTTATGTGTTTTATAGCTTTCCTACTTGATATAACTTGCATTATGTGACTTATTTGAACTTGAATGAGTTAGTTATAAGCTTAGAAACTAGATTGCCATGCTAGAATTAGAATTATATACACTTAGGACTAGTTTTGCAAAATATTACATGCATAGGGGTATATAGAAAAGGGAGTGCAAAGGAATGAGTGAGGTGGGTAATGAATACCTTACCCCCCCCCCCCCCCCAATTTACTCTATAATGGTTGATTACCCACTACGGGGTAATCAATACCTTTGCACTCCTTAACCAAGCAACATAATTTGAGTGAGGTGGGACCTTTTGAATTCCTTACCCATTCCCCACCCCCTTAACCCCCCACCAAGCACCCCCTTACTTCGGGAGTATAAGGTTTTTAATGCAACTAGTAAGACGAGTACCCTGTACTCAAAAATTTTTGACGAACAATATATTCAATTATATATTTTTTTGGTAATAACTTTATGCATTACAAGTAAGGGTGAGTAAACGGACCAGATGGACCGGACCGACCGACAAAACCGACCGGACCGAGACTGGACCGACCAAATTCGGTCCGGTCTCGGTCTAGGATTTTTCATAATTTTGGTCTCGATCCGGTCCGGTTCGGTTTAAAAACCGGACATTTAGCCTATTTAGACCGAAACCAGACAGAGACCGGACCGACCACATTCGGTCCAGTCTCGGTCTAAGTTTTTTACCGGATTCGGTCTTGGTTCGGTCTGGTTTTTCTCGGTTCGGTCCAGTTTTGGACCGATGAGCACCCTTAATTACAAGAATTTTAAGTAATTACTTTGTCGTACACTATTTCATATAAATATGGTAGACTACTTGTGCACTACGAAAATGGTAGCCATTAGTATTGCGAAGTTGTGAATTTACGGTAAAAGATACTTGTTAGTTAATAAATGTTGTGTAATATTCATTAAAATATTATATAACGTGTAAATATAAAGTATTATACATTAAATCTATATACGGCATTGTTTAACAACTTTTTTATTACTCTATAAGCACATGGAGGGAACTTGTAACAACAAATTTGGCCCCAAACTATTTATGACTACGCCGATTAGTAGGTTGGAAGTTCGAACCAACGAATTGGGTTAATGGGAAAAGTGTATGTGGCGCCAAATATTATGAAATTATTTGATGTTAAATAAACATTGTTTAATTACATTAGCAGGCTTTTATTAATACATTGGAAAAAAATTAGAGGGAATGTATATAAGTTTGCCGCCTCTTTGTTTGGAATTTTATAATGTTAAATAAACAATGTGATAAGAATTTATCGTGCAACAAAAGAATGAACAAAATAATTAGTGGGACCGGTTCTAATATAGAGAACCGGTGTCTACGTATTTTCTATTAAAGAGATCGGTTAATACTTTCCATGCCTGCTAATATTTTACCATATAAACTGGTTTTTGTAGAACCGGTCTCTACTGAGAGGTGTTTATAGGCTTTTTTGTAGTAGTGTGACGTCGTCAATTTGCCGCCCATAATGAAATCGGATTGCCTAGATCCAGTTTTGACCCCGTCATGTGTAAAGTTGCTCTGGGTCATCACTAACATTTGGACCATGACGGCCTATGGTGACGCCGTTATGTCCTTAGTAAAAAACTTTCTGGATCGTCATGTGCACTATCCACTTCCACCTCTTGTATTACTCTTGACGCCGTCATTAAGAAACAAGTGACGCCGTCAGGTACTGTTCCCAGCAAGGGAAATTAAGACTTTGCCGTTTTCTTCACTTTTATGCTCCAAAAACGTCCAAAATGCTTCCTTTTCCAGATTTCACTCCAAAAGTACCTAAAATGACAAAAGGAACGATTTAGGGAAATATTTGATCAAATAATTTCGAATCCGGGCTAAAATGACCCCCTAAAAACGGTTCATTTTTCGCCTCATCACAACCCCCACTAGGCAGTGTACCTGATCGTTGTAGTATCATATAGTTACAAGTACCGGGGGATTGATTGTTCAATCAGGAATAGTGTCGCTAGGATTAGAAAGTCTATTAAACTAGGTCTAGAGGTGAGGGATGATCCCTTTTGTATTTTTATATTTTATGGAAAGCAGTTAAAATCTCAGGTTTTGAAGGAGTGGGGGGAATTAGTTGCTAGCCAACTAACCCAATTTATCTAAGATGCAATCAAAATAAAATAAAATAAAACAAAACAAAACTATTTATACTAGTGTGGTGTAACAATAATGAGGAAAGTTTTGTTTACTTAGGTTTCATTACTCCCTAGATATCTTTTACAGGTTGATAGCTTGTTACAATTGCATGGATGACGGGTCATATTCCTTAATACTAGTCGTAGGGCCGTGTACAATATTCCCTAACTCTATAGGATCCTACTTCACTCCTATGTCGAGCTGTTAGAAGCTCCTAACATGGGATCATTAGAATTCTCCTACGCATTAAATACAACCAAATATCATAGTACACCTCCGATCATGTTTCTTAAGACGTTCAAGCAACTTACCAATGGAAGTCTGCAAGTTTTCTTAAGCCTAACATCGAATACAATCATCCGTAACAATTATAAACAAACACTCAACCCATAATTAACATCTAGGTTTCACTACAGCTAAGCAAACACAAAAGAAATCTAGCCTAGAATGTTGTGGAAAACTAGGGGGGTTGAATAGTTTTACGTCAATTTATATTTTAAAACTTTGTTTGATAAAAACTTCGATTCTTATTTATGTTAATTTCAACACTTGCACAACTCAAACAATTTAGTCTAACTAACTAAATAATTATAACGTAAATATGAAAGTAATGAAAAGATAGAGATAGAGAGATCAAACCACAACACACGATATTTATAGTGGTTCGGCTACGAAGCACCTCTTCGCCCTACTCCACTCCTCGAGTCACCTACTCGAGAGTTTTCTTCACTATGTCAACAAACTCCCTTTTGGCGGAGAAACCTTACACAACTTTCGCTTACACCAATTAACGACACAAAGCTAGATTTCAAGTCCTAATAGTAGCTAGAACCAATCTCACACCACTACACGCCTTCTTCACGACTTATACACACCACGACTTCACAACTACACACTACTACTACACAACTACACACTACTTCTACTTCACACCACAACTTCAATACTAGATTTACAAACCCACCTAGATCTACCAATTACAATCACTACACAACTTTACAATAATTACAAGCTACACAACTAATCTTCAATACTTCTTGATTTGATATGAAAGGAGTATTCTTCTCTTGCACTTTGAATGAGGATGGACAGAATCACTTGAAAACAAGAACTAATATGTTTATGATCAAAGGTTTTAGGAAGATGATTTGAGAGAATTAGAACAGAAAGTTTTAGTGCAAAAGGTGAGGAAAAAATTCATATTTGAACCAGTATTTATAGGCAAAGAAATCTGACATAGGAGCGTATGCCGGCCCCCTTAATTGTGTGTCGGCCCCCTTAAAATTAAGGGGGCCGCCCATTGAAACAGCCAGATTTTTTGTCTTTTATGGAGAAAGTTTATTTAGTGAAAATTTAACTAAATTTGGTTAAAAATTTGTATTCATTTAATTATTATGAAATAAACATTTTTCTTTAATTACCAAAAATGTTTTTCTTAAATATATAAAATGTTTATACCATTTTATATAATTTGTAATTAGTAAATAAACCTTCCTTTGATCATAAAATGTATTAGGCACTTGTTTATTCGTACCTTAAGTGAATTAGTTGGATATAATGATATTTTTTCACTAAATACTTATTTACGTAATGATTTTACGTTTAATGATTTTATATTTTGTAATCGTCAAAACATCGGGATATCGAAAAATATTAATAACGTTTTTACGCATTATTTATATCAACAATCTCCCCCTTTTTGATGATTACAAAATCTAAACTCATTAAATAAAAAATTATTATATATGCAAGTATTTAGTGAGTTTATATCACTTCCCCCCCTTTTTGTAAACATCAAAAAGGTTGTCCCGAAGTCGGATGAGCTCCCCCTTGATGTGTACTCCCCCTCGTTTTAAGGTTACAAGACAAGTCGAGATATGGAATGCTTGCAAAAATATTTAGAACATACAATATATATGCATGCAACAAATATATATATAGACATATAGATAAGGCAAGCAATATAAGCATGGAAGAAAACACTTCATGAAATTGATAAAAATACAAACATCATACATCCAAGATGCATGAACAATACAACTAATAAACTAAAGCCTTAAGGGCTTACATTCAACCAAAATTCTAATAGAAATGTTTTTCCTAGAGCTTGTCATCAAAATGGTTTAAACAAATTTATTTTCCAACCATGAGTCATGCTTAATTTGGGAGGAGCAATATTGTAGGTGGAGATGATGGAGTTGATGGAGGTGGAGGTGTGGTTGATGTTGGTGGTGGAGGAGTGGATGTTGTTGGTTGAGGTTGAGGAAACAAGCTTTCAATATATGAAAACATGTAATGTATTTCATCTCTTAAGCCAAAGATAATTGTACGGTTATGGATACAACAAAGGCAAGTGTCACCATGGGCTTCAAGTAAGCTCCATGGGATGGGGTTGTAGTTTGGTTGGTTGAGTGGTGATGGTGAAAAATGTGCATCAAGAGGTGTGATTGGTTAAATTGAAAGAGTGATGTCTAAGGATGCATTTTCAATAGGTGGTGGTGGTAGTACTCTTGGTGGAGGTGATAAGTGAGTGTTGATGTAGTCATTGATGGATGATAACGATGGTATGGAAAAGGTGGAGGTTCCATGTGTTGATGGTGTTTTGGATGGTGCATTTGGAGCACTAGGAGATGAACATTGAGGTGGTGGTGATGGAGTGGTATTGTCTTCATTAGTGAGATCAATAAAGAGTTGTTTTGGTGGGATGATAACAAGTTTTTGTTTCTTAGCTTTGTTGGAGGTGGTGGTTTTTCGTGATGAGATGATGAGTTGGTTGAGGTTGATGATGAATATGGAGTGTGGATGGAAGGAGTATAAGGGTTATATAGCATGGAATCATGTTTAGAAGTAGTATTAATTTGAAATTGCATTGTTAGATTCCAAAATCAGTTTAGTTTTTAAGGGAAATGGTAGCTGGTACTAGCAAAATAAGTCACAAGTTGCAAAAGAAAACAGTGTAAAAACTATTCCAGATGGCCGGTCCCCTTAATTCTTGGCCGGCCCCCTTAAAATTAAAAGGGGCCGCCCGTGTTAATTATGGGGGCCGCCCATCTGGTAAATTCCCAGACGACCAAATTTCAAAAATTTTCTAAAAGTGGTTTATTTTGGTTTTGTGTTTGCAGCAAGCTCTATTGGAACATTTTATTTTAGTTTTGGTCTATTAGAGAGGCATATATATATATATATATATATATATATATATATATATATATATATATATATATATATATACATATATATATATACATATATATATATATACATATACATATATATATATATATATATATATATATATATATATATATATATATATATATATATATATATATAGTCATACACAAATCATGCAAGCATAGATTAAAAGCAAATATAAAAAACATGCATACATGTAGAGCAACTAATAACAATAAGTTAACTAATACTATAGTTTAAATGTATCTAAAATCATAGCAACAAATATTAATTTCCGAATATATGTCGGAAGTATAGCACACAAGAAACAATTATTCAATAAAAGTAGCACACTAATAGTTTAACAAACACGATCTTCCAAAGCAAATAAAAAGACCCCATCACTTCTTCTTCTTGAACAATCCTCCAATCGTCTTAGCAATGGACTTGAAGCCTCCTCGCATCTCCTCTCGTATCCTTTGGTTTTGATTGAGCAAATCGGTTTGTCTCTCAAATAGTACTTGGTTAGTTTGAGACGAAGGAGATGGCACTTAGTAATCGTCTTCTTCAAGTTCTTCCAAGTCTTCAAGAAACGTATCGGGAGAGGGAGCACGATGAATAAATTCATCCTCTTCGTCATCCTCTCGACGAGATGATGAGCCATGGAAACTGTGACGACAAGATTCACCCTTATCACTACGAGGTTTACGGGTTGTTTTAAGAACGAGAGGATGTAAGGTCGGATAGATGGACTCATAGATGCTACCATCAAGATCGGGATAGTGTTGGATAACATGACGATAGAGACGAGTGAGGAACATTCCATATGGAAGATTTGCTTTAGGAGTAGATCTTGCACGTTCAATGTGCTTGATAAAGAAGTAAGCCAAATTGTAATGTTGTTCGGCAACAATACAATACAAGATATGAGCGAGGCTAGCCGGGAGATGGTCACGGTGGCCTCAGGCACCAAACGCATTCTCACGAATGAGTTCTTCCCAACGCTTCATGTCGGGGCTTAATTCTTTGAGTAGAATTTGGTTTTCGGTGATATCGACATTTTTGGATTTGATTTTTCGAGTGGTGGTTTCACGGGTTAACCCGAGCATTTGACGAATTTCGAGTGGAAAAGGAATTTCGGAGAAATAAGGACCAAAAGTTGGACGAGAATATTGAAGAGAACCAAGATCCCATTCATTTGAGAAAACGGATTGACCGGTGAAAGGAATTTGGAGGATTTGACCAAATTGTGCAAGAGTTAAAGAGATGAATTCATGTTGGATCATGAATGAGATTAGAATGGAACCAAAATCATCGGTTTGGACCTTGACTTGGCTATAGAAGTCGAGAATGAAGCGAGGAATAATGGGTTCATTTATTAGGAAGAGACATTATAAACAGATATTTGTGAACATACGATCGATGAAATCGGATTGATAGTAAGTGGGATGTACGATACGACCTTCATGAATATTTCTATCTTCAATTTGACGATAGAAATGAGCAATGGAAGGAGAGGTGGTGGGAAGTTGTGAAACTTTGAGAATATAGTTTTTGGTTAAGGAAATATCTTCGGTAATAACTTTGGGCATTTTCACCTAAACATAATAACAACAAAACAAAATTAAAATAATGTCAACATTAAAATATAGTGCTTATATTTTTATGACATATGTGGAACGTAAACGTACTTCGACTCTAAAGACTTTTAACTTAAGAAGTAGTTTACCATGTTCCATATATTTATTTTTAACTTGTGTTGGATATATTTTATGATGTTTATCAAGTTGTTATGGGATAATCCAAACGCCCTTTTAAACATCTTAATATATCATGAAAATTTGCTAGATGTACATTAGATTGTATAACTAGCTATTTCCAACAAGTTTCTTATGCAAATGATTTGTTTCGAAAAGAATGGTTTATAATTTGACTCAAAAATACTATTTTTTTAGTCAAACCAAACGCTTCCTTATCTAGAAAATTTACTACCAAAATGTCAATATATATATGAATTATATATGTTGACAACTCTAAAATGCTAGTTTTATACTTATATTCATGACAATGTATTATAGAGGTTATATTGGATAATTTTCGACACTATTTGGACATGATCCAAACACCCTCTTATCAAACAAGGAAAATATTTTTACTTCACCGAAAAACTTGTTTTTGTGATTAATAAGTTATAAAACCATAATGTGATATGTTTTAGCAAGTTTTTGTAGCATTATTCAACAATGTATAAGCAAAATTTGAAAATGAGTGTATGAACTTTTTCAAAAAATTTCGACAAGAGGGTTTGTAATTTTTAGTTTCTAGTGTTAATAATACATTCTAACCCTAAGGGAAGCATTAGTTATGGAATTCCTAGACTCAATTTGAAAGAAAAGATGAAATCGAAGAAATTGAAATAAAATGCTAAATCATGATTATGAGCAAATTAGATGAAATTAAAAGAAATGTGTTATGAAAAACTTACAAAACTTGTTGCTAATCGTGTTATAAGTATTTGCCTTTTGTTAATTGACCTTGATATGAAGATTTGAGGATGGATTTTTGATGGTTTTGGGTTTTTGGTTCGAACAGCAGCAGCAGGGAATGAGTGGGGAAAGAAAAATTGAGTGTTTGGTAAGTAGAATAAGGAAGAAAAACGGGTGGAGTTTGTCAGATGGCCGGCCCCTTTAATCATTAAAGGGGCCGCCCATTTTTACACTGCCGGTTCCCTTAATTTTAAGGGGGCCTAAGGGAAGCATTAGTTATGGAATTCCTAGACTCAATTTGAAAGAAAAGATGAAATCGAAGAAATTGAAATAAAATGCTAAATCATGATTATGACCAAATTAGATGAAATTAAAAGAAATGTGTTATGAAAAACTTACAAAACTTGTTGCTAATCGTGTTATAAGTATTTGCCCTTTGTTAATTGACCTTGATATGAAGATTTGAGGATGGATTTTGGATGGTTTTGGGCTTTTGGTTCGAACAGCAGCAGCAGGGAATGAGTGGGGAAAGAAAAATTGAGTGTTTGGTAAGTAGAATAAGGAAGAAAAACGGGTGGAGTTTGTCAGATGGCCGGCCCCTTTAATCATTAAAGGGGCCGCCCATTTTTACACTGCCGGTTCCCTTAATTTTAAGGGGGCCGCCCAGTCAAATTTGACTTTTTCGCGGTTTCGATACAGAAAATAAGAATAAGTATATATATATATATATATATATATATATATATATATATATATATATATATATATATATACATATATATATATATATATATATATATATATATATATATATATATATATATATATATATTAGATTTATTTTTAATCAAAAATAAGTTGGAGAGAGTTCGCACAAAGAGAATTACTTGACATTTTTATTTGACATTTCGTCAATTAAAATTTTTTTGATAATTTTTGATAAAATTGATCAAGCCGTCAAGTCGACGATGGAAAATGTGGAAGGTATATATATATATATATATATATATATATATATATATATATATATATATATATATATATATATATATATATATATATATATATATATATGTAAATAATATGGGTTTATAGGACGAGAAAAAGAGAGGGAGACGAATGCAAAAGACGACGGGAGTTTGTTTCATCCATAGGTTCTTCGACTCATTTCTCTACATCAACATGAGTATGTTTGAACGTTAAAGTTCAAGAAGGCCAAAAGAGGGGAAAAGAATGTTTCGTAAATGAACAATTTCTAGTTCTAGAAAATCAACTAATGAGTTTTCTAGGTTATAAAGGCAAATAGTATGTATAATAATAATATGTATACGTATATATATATATATATATATATATATATATATATATATATATATATATATATATATATATATATATATATATGTATATAGGTATAAATATAAGAATAATGGTTATGAGGAGTTACAAGACAACCTATAGTATTTATAAACTAGATACCAAACTAAGCATGCAATCTTGACATGAAAATTTTAGAAGAGACGTGTACCTTTTAGTCTTCAACAAGCAAATCTTCAAAGTCTTCAAGAGATTTCATGATCATGTGAAAGCGGATAGAAAACCAAGCTTGCCAAGGTATGACTAATTCATCTTGTTGGTCCCCATTGTCTTATTTGACCAAAGTTGTTTGTTCCAAAGATGTTATGCATTTGACTTGGGTGCATGTATGGTGGAATCATTTCCCAAGGATTGAAGTTCCACATTTGATGATTATTCTGAAAGTTTCATCTATTTTGGTTTACTCTAGGTTGAGGAGTTTTAGACCTAGGATGAGGACTATTTGGTTTTCTAGGTGGTGGAGTTTTATATCTTATTTTTGGCTTAGGGGGTTCTACTTCGGGTTTTAAAGATGATTTATGAAAGCTTTTAATTTCTTCATCACTTGTAATAGGTACTAATCTATCTTTGAAAAGTATATACTTTGGTTTTAACTCTAAAGGTTTTAGTTCACTAGTTTCACTTTCAAACTTTACATTTTTAGATTTACTAGTTGATGCTTCGGTTGAGTCGTATCCTAAACCGGTTTTATCTTTGGCAATTCTTTGAGAGCCAATTATTTTACTAAATGATTGACTACTATTTTAAAATTTCTCAAATCTAATAATTTCTTCCTTAAGTTGTTTATTCTCATTTTTAACAACTAGATATTCTTTACATTCTATAATACTTTCTTTTCCTTTTTCTAGTTTTTGTAGTTTTATTTTTAATTCAAGTATTTCATCCTTTAATTTATTATTAGTGTGGTTTAGTAGTTTATTATATTCGCTATCTAAATCTTTTATCTAACGATAAATTATCATCACTATAGTATTCGGTTTCGGAACGTACCTCATCGGAAGATCTTGCCATGAGACATTTTTCTTCTTTTGTTGTGTCGTTTTCATCGTTGTCACTATCACTCCATGCTCCTCCTACAAAGGCTATGTGGTTTTGACTTCTTGATAATTTCGGACATTCTCCAATAAAATGATTTGGATCTCCACACTTGAAGCACTTTCTTTCATTCTTGCTAGTCTTGTCTTCCTTGTTTCTTTGGAATGTTTTTCTTTCATCAAACGGTTGTCTAACGTATCTTCCTCGTCTTTTGAAGAATTTCTTGAAGTCTCTTACGGCCATGGCATACTCTTCATCTTCACTTTCAGAGGTTGAGCATTCTTCGTCACTAGAGTCCTTTTTTGCTTTTAATGCGATTGACTTGGTTTCCTCCCTTTTTCCTTTGACCATTTCGGAATCTTTTTTATTATCACCTCATACACTTTCAAGTTTCCAATTAGCTCTTCAAGTTGTAGAGTTGATAGATTCTTTGACTCCTCAATAGCCGTCACTTTAGCACGCCACTTCGGATGGAGATCCCTAAGAAATCTTCGTACAAAATTCTTGCTAGAAAAATTCTCATCAAGTGCTTTTAAACTTGTGATGATAGTGTTAAATCTAGCAAAAACATTATCAATTGATTCCTCTTCCGGAATCGTAAATTATTCATATTGTTGTACACGAAGATCTATTTTATTATCTTTGAGTTGATTATGACCTTGGTGAGTCTAACATAGAATTGAATAGAGAATTTCCTATTTAGCATATGTAACACTCAATGATGAAAAAAAATAAAATAAAGGTTAGTACCTAGTATCCACTAAACTTTAAAGATATCATATTTTAATCTTTATACAAGATACAAAGGATATATCAGTATTAAAAATAACAGTTATTTGCATTGTTCAAAATGTTGTTTTAGTTATGTATATAAAGTCTATTTTCTAACATGTGTAGTGGATAAAAGTCTTGGTAAAATCCTCATTTAAGAAGCTTGATAAATTCTACTGAGTATATTTATGTAATCATGTGCTACTTATTTTTCTGTTGCTGGTTAAGTACTAATCATTTTACAAGTGAATTGGAATGTAGATTCACAACTATTGTGACAATGAAGAACTTGTCAAGTCTGCTGGCTTGTTAGAAATTGATTGTATACCATAAGCTTCTGTACGCATCATATCTATTTACAGCTATTTGTTTTGGTCTGATTTTTGGTTTTTCGGTTGTAGGATTGAAGTACCGTTTGTGTCACTGAGTACATGGGTGAAAGTATTCACAGTTCCTGTGAAAACCACTAGCCTCTTTGAACTTAACATCATGATCCTACCATTAACTATATAATAGGTTGTCTAGGTGACTTTCTTAACATCATGAAACTACTATTGTTTTACTTGATTATCCTATATCTCTAATGGGTCAAACTAGTAAAATATAAAGTGGAAACATATCCGATGGATTCAAACTCATTGATATATATATATATATATATATATATATATATATATATATATATATATATATATATATATATATATATATATATATATATATATATATATATATATATATATATAATGAATAAATATACAAAATCATTTTTTTTTTTAATATTTGAGACTATTATTGAAATAATACTTGACAACTATCTATATTTTAGATTTTAATTACGCTTTACCATTATATTAAACAAAAAAAATAACCCTCTTGTATCTTTCGTGTAGCTAAATCATTATCAAAAAAGAAGAAGATGCATGTGGAAACTTGACGAAAGAAATGATGAAGGCAACCATGGAAGCATAACAGGTAATTGTTGCGCACAATATAATTTAAATGACTTGCTTTTGTGACAAATGCTTTAAGTGTAAAGTAGTAAGTGGTGTTTTGTTTTGCACATAATCTAGTAGATATTTGATTGATCGGTTTAAATGAAACAACTTAAAGTTGTAACCGTATTTTAAGGATTATAGCTTAAGTTGTAGCAAAACTGATTTTTACTACCAAAGTATCAGGTTATGTTAGCTACTATTTTGACTTTGCACTTTAATTAAATTGTAAATATTCGATTTCTGAAATTACATACCTACCTATATGATGTTAGAACAACAATGTCAGTACTGTAGTAATTGATTATGAAGTTTAATAGAAAAAGTTTCTGTTATGTTTTATCTGTGATCATAAGGTACACTAAAACGCTACTAGGTGTGACAAATTAGATATTGGTTTGAAAACAAAGGGTTAAGTTTTTATCTTTCTATTATTATGTCTTCAACCTTCTGATGTTTGTTTATCATACATAACACAGATGATGACGATACATAACACACATGACAATGATGAGTAGAAAGTTGGAGAATAAGTAGAACCCAATGCATAAAGAATGCAGTTACTATTCAATTGTATTGTTCATGATATTCTTGAAGGATTAATTGTATTTATGTTTTTAAGGCTCTTTGAAGCTTATGACTTTGATACTGCTTATGTTAAAACTAGAAATTTTGGTTTGGGATGCTCATGAATTAATGATAGTTTATGTTTGGGTAGATATGAATGTTACTCGATATATACGATTTATAAGGGTTGTTTGGAATTGCTTATTAACCGCTTATATGACTGTTTGGATTGTTTTTTGAAGTTGCAATTTCCATTCATTAGTGTGTAACTTTTAGGGTGTAACTTTAGAGAAAAACCATTGTCCGATTTTCACAGCTTTTTCAAGGGTTTTTACCCTTTGAAACCTCTTATGTTCAATTGAGATAAGTACTCTTTCAATTCAATCAATATGTCTATGTGTTGTTTGAATATATCTTACACTTGTCTTCAATTTAACATGCTTGGCTAGATCTCTTGTGTGTTTGCTGAGATGTAGTGAAACCTAGATGTTAATTATGGGTTGATTGTTTGTTTATAGTTGTTACGAATGATTGTATTCGATGTTAGGCTTAAGAAAACTGGTAGACTTCCATTGGTGACATGCTTGAACGTCTTAAGAAACATAATCAGAGGTTGTTAGGAATTATAATTAAGTTGATATTGACAAAATATGAAAGATAAAGGACTTATGATGACAAAGTGATGAATGCAAAAGACAAAGGACTTGCTTGCAAAAGAAGATTTATATTTTAGTCCTTTGTAGTATTCTTGTAACCCTAATTCTGTATTATATAAACAGAATACAGGGAATTGGTTTGATAGTACGTACAAGATGTAAAACCTAATAAAGGTGTGTGTGTGTGTGTGTGTAAACCTAGGGCGTGAGTATGCTTATGTAAACGCCTAGGTTAGGTGATTAGTGTTAAGCCTCAACGATCTTAGATCGCTGTTAGAGTGTAACCGTGCTACACTTGATCACGTAGCATTGGGGCTTTGGTGTATGTTAGAGTAGAGATGATGGCGAGAAACCTTGTTAGCAATAATAAAGATGTTTTGTTTATTCCGCTGCGTACATGTTCTTTATTTTTATTATTGTGTAATCCCTAGATGAGGTCTAACAAACCTCGAGCTAAAACGATCTATAACAAGTGGCATCAGAGATAGGTTGGCTCTTGATCTAGGGATTTACAAGGTTACTGTTGAAGAAAATTGATTTGGAGAAGGTACGATCTGTGTATAATGAATTATTCATGTTCATCGTATTTTTTTTTTTAAAAAGGGGTATCGATTTGTTTTTGACAACAATACAACACAGAAGTATTGAGTTTCTTGTCAATTAGTATCTGATTGATAATTAAATATTTATGTCTTACTGATCGAATATTTAGTTGAATGGTGGTTGTTATAAAGTGGAACAAAAGATTATCAATTGATATATTAATAAAGGGTTGTCGTATTGTGCATTTAATGGGTGGTACTGGAATATTCATAAGTGTTATCAACTCTTGCATATGGTTATTATTGTACACGGATCATCATGGAACTTATTTTGTCGTCTACAAGAATTGGTCGAGATTATTGCTTGTGTGTTGTCGTTTTCTGCTTGTGATAAGATTCGTGTATAAATTTATTCACTTGGTACGACATAGTGGGTCAAAGGTTTTATATAATTCTCTTCGATAAGAATGGATTGCATATTACTCACATATGTTTGTCGATTATGGGTCAATAAGTTGTTCATCCTACGCAATTGGTTGAAGGTCAGTGGTAGGGTTTTCATATTATTCAATCAAAGGTCGGTGTTGGATTATTATGTTTGTAAATCCTTGATCAGTATTGTGGGTCACGTGGTGCTTATTGAATATCACTTGTACGTTTTGCAATCATTGAGAGTTAATGCGTTTAAGGAAAGGGTTGTTGAATGTTAATGCGGCATACAGTATTTTATTGGTGCTCGTTGTGATTGGATGATGTGCATTATTTTTTGTTTTTGGATCGTATTATGCTAATAGAGAAGATGTGCACATGGCTGAAGCTAATGGCAACGAGTAATATGGGTTTTGTCAAAAGTGAATAAGGGATTAAATCACTTATCATGGGACGGTGAGATCGTTTTCTTTAATTGGTCGGCTGATGTTCTTTGCATGTGACTCGCATTTAATTGTTGATTTGTTTTAAGATACTGGGTCAGTCATCAGTAGAATTAATTGGTCGATGTGGCTGAGATTAATTAGTTAATCACGTGGGATTGGCTGGTGCATACATATTACCTTGTACTGAATTTGCACATGGTGGTCGACTTTTGCTAATTAACTCTATGTTGATATAAGCAATAAAGTGAATCACATATGATTCCCACTGATAGCTTTATGCCACTGCTTATGGTTTTGTTTCCACTGCTGCCTACAAATTTACCACTGCTATGCTTACAATGTTTCCACTGCTCGCATTAAACGTTTCCACTGCTGCTACGCTTGTTACCACTGCTACTTTGAAACAGATTAGCGACAATCCAGTGACAGAAAAAGTATCACTAACAGCTTTGGGAGGAAGGAGCATGCTGATTTGAAACAGTTTAGTGACAACTTAGTGACAGAAAAAGCGTTGCTAGCAGGTTATGGCAGATTTGATTATTTAGATTACACACACATGGAGAATACACACATACACAGGAGTTTGGACTTTGATTATTGGTGCTTAAACTGATTCAAAGGCTCGTTCTTATTTTCAATTGGTTACGAAGAAAGGTTTTTATCACCAATTTGAAGTTGAAGTGGAGTTTCACAGGTTTGTGTTTTATCATACCTTTTCAGTTGGAGGTAACTTGTTTGTTCATTCAGGTGACTACGAATTGACAAACACTTGAAGGAGTTACGTTATTGTGCTCAGTGTTTATTGTCAAGAGATTGCGATCTCCCTATACGTTAAGTATACGTTCGAAGTCAATTTTAGTACAAGATATAAGGCACAAGTTTGGGTGGTTCTACTTCAGTATCAAGTTGGTTATACTTAGTTTTCTTCATCAATAATCATTACATGGAGCCTACATTCAACAAATGGTTAACATATGGGTTTCATGGGAAGCTTAAGTGTTTAAATGTTTAACCATTTATTTGCTACATCGAGGTGAAGGTTTTTACTACTGCTGGTTATTATTACTACTGCTAGTTTGATTTCTATTGTTTCAAGTTCATTTAAAGATGCGGAAAAATGATTTTTGGTTGTATTTAATGCGTAGGAGAATTCTAATGATCCCATGTTAGGAGCTTCTAACGGCTCTAGATAGGAGTGAAGTAGGATCCTATAGAGTTAGGGAATGTTGTACACGGCCCTACGACTAGTATTAAGGAATACGACCCGTCATCCATGCAATTGTAACAAATTATCAACCTGTAAAAGATATATAGGGAGTAATGAAACCTAAGTAAACACAAAAAGAATCATCTCTCACCTCTAGACCTAGTTTTTAGGCTTTCTAACCCTAGCGACACTATTCCTGAGTTGAACGATCAATCCCCCGGTACTTGTCACTATATTATACTACAACGATCAGGTACACTACCTGGTGGGGGTTGTAAGCTTCTCGAGATCCCTCGAGAGGTAAAGTCTGGTGCGATTCCCATGTATCAAGTTTTTGGCGCCGCAGCCGGGGAAATAGTTATTGTCTAGGTTAGAATTTCTTTTTACTAGGTCTACATGCTAGATTCCTTTCTAGTAAGATTTTTATTTTTATTTTTATTTTTAGGCTTTCTCTAGTCTATCTTTTCTTTGTGTCTTTGTTTGTTAAAAAAAATAAAAAAAAATAAATAAATAAAAACCCTTTCCATTGACTATTCCGTTGGCCACTATGGAGAACGCAAATCCACCATACTACCAACCACCTAATTCACCCACTCCAAATGACATCTTGATGTTTAAACAACATGAAGATGAACCTATCTATGATGCATGGGCTCATTTTAAATGTTTACTCCAAAAAGTCCCTCGTCATAATTTCGATCTATGGTCCCAAATTGAAATATTTTACCATCGTGTCGACTACTATGCCAAAATGGACATTGACCATACTGCAGATGGGGACCTTTGGGGATTAAGTGCTGATGAAGCATGGGAAGCCATAGAGAATTGTGCCATACTTGCCAAAAAATGGACAACCCAACAAATGTTGTTACAGATCAATTGATAGCAAGTTTGAGGGAACAAGCAAGAAGTTAGTTTGGGGATAATAAACCTATAGATGAGATAACTGGGTGCACGAAGTGGTTTGATTTCACCACAATACAAGCTGAGCACATTGGTAATCTCGATAAGATGGAGGATAGTGTTGAAAACCTAAGCCCACCAAGTACCCCCCACAAGTCCTACCATCATTTGAGGCATACACACCACCCGTGACTTATTCGGATGAAGTAGATGAGACTTTAGGAATCCCAATTGAGGTAAAACCTTTGAACCAAACACAACTAGAGGATATAGGTTTGAATACTTATAATGATAACCTTACTCTTAGTTCTAGGGAAGTTCCTAGTTTTGATGAAACGGAGCCTCAACCAAAACTGTTACCTAATCTTCCATCCTTGGATGAAAATTTAGGAATTGAAATAGGTTCCGATCCAACCATCAAACCATATAGTCCGGGTAGTCTTAGGACAAAGGTAGTGGACTCTAAGCCTTGTAGAGAGGAAGCCAATATAGGAGTGAAAAATAACCTTACATGCTTACATCACCCATTTATGATTGATCACAAGAAACATTATGGGTTTAAACCGGGTTTATTAGGTCAAGATGGATCCCCAACTAGGAGTCTTTCGAAGTTGATAGAAAATGATCCCTTTCTAGGAGAAAATCTTAATCCACCCATTAACCCGATTGAATTAGGTAAGGTTATGATGATAGGAGCACAACCCTTTGAGCATATAATTAATCCACCACTCTTTCCTCACGTGGCATACTTCTACCGAGATGGTGTGTATCGCTACTATCACCCACACTTAATCCTAAGTGTAGGGAAAACCTCACCTTTATCCGTGAAATAAGAGTAGAGTCAGGCTCGTGACTCGAACAAAAACAAGCGCTTCTTGGGAGGCAACCCATGTTTTGTGTGTTTTTATTTGTTTGATTATTATTTGCTTCCGTATGCATGCTTTATTTTTATTGTTTGTAGATCATGTTTCAAAACTAAATTGTGAAAATGCTTTATTTTGTTGTTTAACTTCGTCTTAACCTCATATAAAGGTATGATAGATCTAAACACCTTGAACTGTGTTAGATTGATACTTTGAGTTATATCACTAAGTATGCGGAATCTACTTAGTAACACTTAGAAGTAATGATTGTGAATGAAACAGCTGTTTATGAATGAGAACAATGTATGTAACAAATGGTTAGCTCCAATATTATTAATGATAATAATACGAGTGATCTTAGTATCACTAGGGTTACACCTTGAAGCTCTAGAAAACGTATATCTAACCTTTAACCTAGGATCTCCTTTTACAGCACAAGGAGTCCTCTTCTACAAGATAAGTATAATGCTAATAGAATAAGATATACACAAGATCTATTCTATATTTATCTAAACACGTTTCCTAACAGTTATCTAAA
Organism: Artemisia argyi; assembly: GCA_030686995.1. Classification (NCBI taxonomy): domain Eukaryota; kingdom Viridiplantae; phylum Streptophyta; class Magnoliopsida; order Asterales; family Asteraceae; genus Artemisia; species Artemisia argyi. Next base: position 27,697,056 of record CM060697.1, read on the forward strand.
CAGCAGTGGTAATATATGTTCTTGCAGTGGTAATGAGTTTCCACTGCAAGTACATTCTTCAGTAGTTTTAATGTCTTCACTAGCCGTGGTAACTGTTAGTATAATTCCCAACAATCCTCCCCTAAACTTATGATTAATAAATAAATCAATAAGTTTCTTCAAGTAATCAGCAAATATGAGGATATGGGAATTCTTCCAAACACTTATTTTCTTCTTCTTAACTTTTATCAGCTCTCACACTTTGATCATAGATCCTTTGCAGCAAATCTTCTATGACTTCACTTCTTTCCCAACATCTAAGCTTCACTGACATCATCACAGTCAATACACCAGCTCTCAATGGATATTCTTTCTCTGCAAGCATAAACACATCAACTCCATCTTGAGTAGAAAGATGATGTACAACACTTGAGTCATAAAACTTCCACAAAGTATTCATGTTGTGAGCTTCAAATCTCCAATATCTGTCACTTGGGTCAGGTTCATATAATCTTCTGAAGTGAACCTATAACTCCTTAGCCTTGACATCAACAAGTTCATCCTTCTTAAACTGATCTTGAACAATTCTCCACAAAGTATCCAAGTCTTCTCTATCACAAGATCTAACAATGTCTTCAAAATCTCTGCAAATACTTGTGACACTTCCAGTTCTGATGATCTTCCAAGCAACTCCAAAATCATCAGAATAGATCTCCCAACCAACTACTGGATATTTTGTTTGCAGAGGTTCAATATTAAGTACATCAGTCTCTATAAACATCATGTTTGTAACTTGCTCTTCTGTCAACTTGCTAGGACCCTCTTCTGCTTGAGATGATTCCCGAGTCTTCAATTTCTTTGCATCTTTTGATCCAAGACTCACTCCTGATCTTTTTGTCTTCATCACTACAAGTTCTTGATCCATTGGAATGAAATTACTATCTTGTCTTTTAATCCTGTAGTAAATCCCTTTAATTTTATCATGTGACATTCCTTTGAATTGAGCCATCTTCATATTGCCAACATGACAACAAAAAGTCTTCATCTCAGCAATGATTTGTGCCTTTGTAAGTTTCCTTGGCTTCTTTTGACCTTTTCTTGCATCTCCAATGATATCATCAAGAGCCTGCTGATTCTTTATTTGTATGAAATCTTTCAGTTGAGCAGACCCTTGTTCTTCATTCAAGGTTGTATTTGCAATAAGTCCAATAGCCTTCTTTCTAATCACTTGATCATTGTTAATCATGTAATCAATCTCTTCCTCTGTAGGCACATAGGTGAACATAGGAGGTTTCTCATGTATGATAGTTGGTGGAACAACTGAAAGTGGTTCTGCCATTACTATTTCAAGTTTATCCAACCTCTTTGCTTCCATAAAACTAGCAACTTCATCTTCCTCTTCTTTTCATGCTCTGAAGCAGCTAATTGCTCTGCCCATCTTGCATCATAATCTATTTGAGCTTGTTCTTTCTTTGAAATCTTCTTTGATTGCTCATGTTCTGTACCAGTCACAATTGCTTTACCTTTGACTGATCTTATTCTGGTAGCTTCTTCCTCTGCAGTGGTAATTTCTTGACTAGCAGTGGGAACATTTTCACTTGCAGTGGGAATATTTTGATCAGTGGGAACTTGTTCCACATCAGTGAAAATTGGTTGAGCAGTTCCAACTGTATCATCAAAATTAAAATTAGCATCAGCATCCATATCATAATCTTCTCCAAAGTCTACCTTCCTCCCCTTAGTCTCAGCTGCATCTTCCTTTGCTTGAGCATTATCAGAATGAGTTAACTCAGCAAATTCCTTATCAAAATTAAGTCTCCTCCCCTTAAACTCTGCATCTGATTTCCTCCCCTGTTTGGAAGAATCTCCCAAATCTTTACTAGAACCTGCAGAAAACTCATCCTGAGGTGAAGATGATGAAGAGAACACAACTTTGGTAGATCTTTTCTTCTTGAGATTCTCAACTTCATTCTGCAATCTTTGAATCTCTGCCTTCATTTGATTCAGCTCTGTGGCATGTTGTACTTTGGTCTGTGCTAGATCTTTCTCCATAGCTTGAACCTGCTTGACTAATTTTGTACAAATGTCCATCAATTCAGGTAGTTACACACTGCCCTCAACACTTCCAACTGTGTTGCCTGTTGGGAGAGGTGAATCATGGGGCATTGATTCAGGCTCTTCCTTAGTTCGACTAGGATGAAGCCTTGAACCACCACTGCTTGTCCCTAAACCAAAAGGTTCAGCAACATGCAATGTTGAGATGAGAAAAGTTGGCTGTTTATGCCTCCTCTCATAAGTGTGAGTTAGTGCAGGGGTATGGTGAATTGGTGGAACAACAATATTGGGTGTGTTATGGGATACAACTGGGATGGTTGCATCTTCACCCTGTACTTGTGAAATTTTAGCAAGCATTTGAGGAAAAAGTGGATGAACCTCCCCTTTCCAAAGATCCGAAGCCTTACTCATGTTTTGAAAAACTTTTGGCTTAAGACAGGAGGTTTCATAAATTCTATTGTGAGGTTGCAGTTGAAACTCGTTTAACATTGCTTGCACAAACCTTGGATACATCAAAAATTTATATGGACTCTTTACATTGCCTTTCATATTATTGAAAATAAACTTTGAAAAATTGAAAGTCCTATCAGTTGCCAAACAAACCAAAGTATAAGCCATGGTTGATGCAAATTTTTCATAAGATGTTTTCTTAGGACTTAGGCAATGTAAAAGAGTGTGAATTAAAAATCTCCAATGGGGACAAAAACATCCTTTTCTGAAAGTTACTTTTTGTTCAGATGTATCATACCCCATTAAAGCAATATTAGTGAAAATTTCTGAATTGGGTAATGTGATGATACCATTGAGATCATCCAATTAGAGAATGCTTCTCAAGGATGACTCATTAACATCAATAGTTACCCCATCCACTGTGGCTCTTAAAGCATCCACAGATTCATGTGTGTCTCCCTGTTCAAGAGTGATGGACTCCACAGTGTTCCAGAACTGTTTGATATGAGAGACATAGATTGTGGGATTAATAGTTAAGGCATACCTTATATGAGTTGTATTTAGAAAATCCACAATCTGATGAAAAACAGGGCCACTCTTCTCGTTTGACTTTTGTAGATAGGCCACTTGGTTGTGCTCCTTGACAAATTTTAGAATTGCCATGATATTTGTGAAAAGAGAATAAAAGTGTTAGTAATCAAGATAAAAATCAAGCTGTATAATGATCTATTTATACTAATAGGGTTTGAGGAGGTTGTGCAATGTGAATTATCTTTAGAAAGATTTATCTTTGGAAAAGAATAAATTATAATAGGTAAAAAGGTAATTCACAAAAGATTTACCCTATTAATAAGGAAAGACGGTTATATTTACAACGGCTAGTAAAAAATAGATTACTGACACAACAGTTGTAACGGCTAGTTCATCAGTGGAAAAATTACTCTTGCAGTGGTAACTAATGAACTAGCAGTGGTAAAATTTTCACAACATATCAAAGAGCAGTGGTAAGGAAAACCTGAAAATTAGCTGCTCTTATCATAGTTTTTAGCAAACTACCAGCTATCAACGGATTTGATATATCTTTACCATGAGCCGTTTGCTATGGACTAGCCAACTCTTGATCACTTGGAGTATGGTGAGTTGATAACCATATAGTTTTTGGTAAACTATCAACCATAAACGGATTTGGTGAGTCTTTACCAGGAGCCGTTTGCTCTGGACTAGTTGATTCTTATGTGGATTAGACATGGTGAATCAATAACCATTTGTTGTGTGTCTATGATACACACCTTATAACCCCAATGACTCCAATAATATGGGTTGTATACTGCAGAACAAAATAACACTCAACTTTACCCATAAAAATTTAACCCAAACTAACTTTTTAACCAAGTTACTATTCACAAAAATATCTTCCAAAAGTCAACCCAATAATAGCCAAATTTACTCCTTCAACCTACCAAAACAAGTAAGAGTAAATATTCTTCATTAAATAGAATTCGACCTTGACTATGCTTATAAAAGGGGGCTCATTAACCTTTATCTTTCATCAACAAACATCTTCAATAACACAAACCCTTGACCAACACAATGAGCTGGTTTCCATTAGTCTACATATCCTCAGATGATTCATCTGATGAAAAGATCAGCTATTGCACAAACTCAGAGGAACCATCTACAGGGTGGAGTGATTACTTTCCTCCAAGTGCTACCACATCCACAGCATCCAACATGACATCCAAAAAGACTGAAGCTTCTCCTGCTCCATCCTTGGAGTTCTATTCCAGTTCTTCCTCTGATGATGATGATGATCCAACCTTCAATCTTTCCAAAGAACTTCCAAAGGCCCTCACCACAGCATTGAAGTCTGCCATAAGCAACATGAAGTGGCCTGCTGTTGAGAAGCCTGCACAAGTACCAAGGCCTCCCAAGCAAGTTCTAGGACTTGCTTGTCCAAGGAAAAAACTTTCTTTTGATGACAAGAGAAAGAAGGCTTCCAAAGGCAAGCATGATTATGAGGGAAAGGGAAAGAAACCTATGGAGTAGATGTTAGGTTGTAGGTTTATGTCTTGTGATGTTTTTCTGTTTTGGTGAAAATGTTTTCTTGATGGTTGTTATGTACTTTCTTTATGCATCAATAAAAGTACTTTTTCTTTATGCTTTTATCACCAATCTTTCCACTATTGTATGATTATTTCCACTGTGCTTTTGATAACTCTGCATTCAAGTTAGTAGAAAACCATACATACATATACAAACAATACTAGTACCTAAAAACTATCCTGCAACACTGAAAAGTATTAGACATCAAAGATTTATGGATTTAGCATTCCAATACCTGTTACCAAGTATTGAAACCTGCCCACATCAAACGCTTTTGTTAATAAATCAGCATAATTGTCATCAGTATGAATTTTGACAACATTAATAAGCTTTTTCTCAAAACAATCTCTAATAAAATGATGTCTAATTTCAATATGTTTAGTTTTAGTGTGTTGCACAGGATTTTTAATAATGCATATGGTACTACTATTGTCTATTTAGATAATGGTGTTCATGAAATTGTACCCATAATCCAATAATTGATTCTGAAGCCATAAGATCTGAGCACAACAACTAGCAGCTGCTACATATTCTGCTTCAGTAGTTGAAGTAGCAACCATAGTTTGCTTCTTGCACTGCCATGACACCAATGTACATCCAAGAAATTGACATCCACCTGTGGTTGACCTGCTATCCAAACTTGCACCAGCATAGTCACTATCTGAGTATGTGACCAATTCCATAGGGGATTCTTTTGGATACCATAATCCTAAATTAGGATATGTCTTCAAATACCTAAAAATCTTTTCCACTGCTGTCATATGTGATGTCTTTGGAGTCACTTGAAATCTTGCACAAGCACATACAGAAAACATAATGTCTGGCATTGATGAAGTAAGATACATCAAAGAACCAATCATAGACCTGTAAGTGTGCACATCAACATTAGCACCACTAGCATTCTTCAACAATAGATGAGTGGTCTTGTTAGCAGGGGTATTTGAGGTTTTGCATCAGTAAACTTGAACTTCCTAATAATCTCAGTCACATATTTGCCTTGACTGATAAACATGCCTTCTTTACTCTGTTGTACTTGCAGCCCCAAAAAGAATGTAAGTTCTCCCATAGAACTCATTTGAAATTCATCCTTCATCAGCTTTTCAAACTCTTTGCACATCTCTTATCTAGTAGACCCAAATATAATATCATCAACATATACTTGAACAAGCAAAATATCACCCTTGTCTTTCTTGATGAACAAAGTTTGGTCAATCTTGCCTCTATGAAACCCATTATTCAACAAATAAGTAGCTAAGGTTTACCACTTCCTTGGAGCTTAATGTAAGCCATAAAGAACCTTAACCACTTTATACACTTTATTTGGGTGTTGAGGATCTTCAAAGCCTGGAGGTTGAGAGACATGGACCTCCTCATCAATTGTACCATACTGGAAGGCACTCCTAACATCCATTTGATAGACAGTAAAGCCCATAAATGATGCATAGGCTAGAAACAATCTAATAGCCTCAATCCTTGCAACAGGAGCAAAAACTTCTTCATACTCAATACCTTCCTCTTGAGTGTATCCTTGAGCAACCAATCTAGCTTTGTTCCTGATTACAATACCTCTTTCATCTTTCTTGTTTCTGAAAACCCATTTAGTACCAATGACCTTCATACCATTAGGCAAGTAACAAAGAACCCAAACCTTTTGAAGTTTAAACTGCAACAACTCCTCTTGCATTGCTTCAACCCAGCTAGGTTCTTCTAGAGCCATATAAACATTCTTAGGCTCCACTTGTGAAAGAAAATAGAAAAACAAACACTCATTCATTCTCTTATGCTTCTTGGACTCATAAACTTCACTAATGAACCGATGAATATCATCTTTCTTTGTCTGTCTTCTAGTCTTCACACCTGATTGAAGTTCACCAATAACATTATCAAGTGGATGCACTTTGTGAATTGAAGTCTGTGATGTGCTAGGAATATCATATGTTGTAGGCATGTTTGAGATCTCTACATCATCACTTGGTGATTCTTGAGCTGTATGTTCCACATTTGGGCTGTCAGTGGAAACTTCTGGTGTAGTAGTGGGAATTGGGTTACCACTGCTAGCAGGAATTTCTTTATTCAATACATCAAAATTCACACCATCTGCATCACTTGTCTTTTCAGAATTATCAACAAAGTCCCAAAGTGGCATAACAATTTGATCTTCATCATCTTTGCAAGCTTCATCTTCATCAATGAATTCTTCTGAATCTTCAAGATCTTTGTCTACTGTACTTGAAGTAAGAGGTACATAATTCATTGTATTGGATAATGTTTCAAGATCAAATAGTCAATCTGGTCCTGAACCTGCCATGTTAGGTTTATTTTCAAGAAACTCAACATGTAAATTCTCTTCAATCTTCTTTGTTCTTAAGTTCTAGACTCTATAAGCCTTGCTAATCATGGAATATCCAACAAAGAAGCCTTCATCAGACTTTTCTTCAAATTTACCCAGATGATCAATGGTATTGAGAGTAGTAACATGACATCCAAATGGCCTCATAAACTCCAAAGTAGGAGCTCTTCCTCTGAATAACTCATAAGTCTTGTTCTTTGTTTTGACCACTAAAACCCTGTTCTGTATGTAACAAGCAGTGTTAACTGCTTCAGCCCAAAAAGTCACTGGAAGCTTTGAGTCAGCTAACATGGTTCTAGCAGCCTCAATTAGTGTTCTATTTCTTCTTTTAGTAACTCCATTTTGTTGAGGAGTTCTTGCAACACTAAATTCTCTCTTAATACCTTTGTCTCTGCAAAAATCATCCATAACTTTGTTCTTGAACTCTGTCCCATTGTCACACCTGATGATCTTGATCTTCTTTTCAACTTGATTTTCAACTTCAGTAATGAATGTCTTAAGGATGCCAGTGGTTTCATCCTTGGTTCTTAAACAGAATACCCATGTGAATCTACTAAAATCATCAGTCACAACAAGACAATATTTCTTCAAATTGATGCTGCTCACAGATGTAGGACCAAACAAGTCCATATGCAGCATGAAAAGTAGATGATCAATGGAATTGTATGCCTTGGTCTTGCTTGAAGCTCTATGTTGCTTTCCTTTAAGACAGGCAACACATGTTTGGTCATTTTCAAATCTTTTCACTGGTAGACCTCTGACAAGTCCATCTTTCACAATCTTGTTGATGGTCTTGAAGTTAACATGACCAAGTCTTCTGTGCCAAAGCATGGATTCATCTAAAGTGGCTTCTGCAAGCAACCAAGTAACATCATTATTAGCCACTATATTCTTCATGTCAATGCTATACAGATTACCTTTTCTAGGGATTTTAAGCAAAATGTCACTTTCATCAGGGAGCTTATAATCCTTAGATAAGATATAGCATTCATCTTCTGTGAATAGAACTCTATGCTTCTTGTTACATATCTGTGACACACTGAAAAGGTTGTACTTGAGTTCTTTCACATAGTGCACATTCTCAAAATCTATGTTTCCAGCCTTGATAGTTCCTTTGCCAGAAACTTTGCCACCAATTCCTCCTCCAAAGCTGACAAATTGTCCATCATAAGGTTGAAAGTCTGAAAGATAGGACTTATTGCCAGTCATGTGCCTGGAACATCCAGTGTCTGAGTATCCTTGATCATTTGTAGTCTTTGAATGTTCCTGCACACAAAATAAAGGAATTAGTTCCTTTTGGGGACCCAAGCCACAAATAACTTGGATCTGCCTCGTGTATCAATAAAATTGTATCTATCAAAGGTCATTGATACACCATTGGGATTGTTTGAGGTGATGGTTCCTTTTGGTTTCCATTCCCAACATGTTGAGGCCTTAACAGCATTTCCCATATTTACCCTTTTATTGTTCACAGACCCACCAGTGGAAACCTTTGGCCTTGCAGTGGTAACTGCTGGCTTAGCAGTGGAAACTGCTGGTTTTGAAATTTTGGGTACCCATTTGAGATTATTGTAAACTTTCTTTTCAAAATTGGTCTTTTTCCCTGTTTGATTAGATTTAACAAAATTAGTAACAAGGGACTTAGGGTAAACTCTATTTTTATTGTTGGCAGTGGTAACTGCTGGTCTAGTAGTGGAAATTGGTTTTATGCCAGAATGAAGCAAAACAGACCTGGGAATCATCTTGCTAAGTGGATTTGGGTGAGTTAAGTTATTAGCATTATGACCATTCACCCTAGTATTCCCAAACACTTCTTTACTACCCATGTGATAGGTACAACTATAAGACAGATGGTCAAAGCTACCACATATATGACAGGGTTTGTTATTGAACACAAAGTCACTACCAAATTGCCTAGATTTAACATGATTCCAACTCCTCATATTTCCTCTAGGAGTTATTGACCTACTTCTGTACATCTCTGCATATCTAGTAGTGGGCCTAGTGAAATTAGGTTGTGACCTAGGCTTCTCTTTGACAACATCAGGAATACTCTTTTTAACCTCCACTTTTACATTCTCGGGAACACTAGATGTAGACTCAACATTCAAACTTTCATCTTTAAGAGATGAGTCACTAGCACTATCAAATGTATCAATCTCAACCTGAACCTTTTCAATAACAGTTTCTTTAACAAATTTTGGTCCATAGGTCATGGTAGGTTCCTGGAATTCTTCTAATCCTGTGTGAGCTAAGTCAATGCCAGGAGGTGATGGAACACCTTATAGAGGTGGTGGAACTGTTTTGTATCCAACTCCTGACTTGGCTTTGTTCATAACTTGGGCTTCCCAAATTTTGTCCATACACTTGAATTGGTGATCCAGTGTATTACAAGTTATCATTATATTCTCACTAGCCCTTTTAACCTTTTCTAGTTCTTCCCTAAGAACCTTGTTTACAGCAACCTGATAATCTAAGTCTCTTTTTAACACTGCAATATCATCATTGAACTTAGATTCATTTGCCCTATAATGCTCTAATTGAGTTTCTAAAACACCTAGGCCTCTTTTATGAATTGCTAAGTTATAATTAGTATGATTTAATTCTAGCAATTGTTCATCATATTGTGCTTTAATTTTCTCATACTCTTTTAAGGCCTTACAAGTTTTAGAGCAAGCATTATTAATTTGTACCTCAGAGTCAGAAAAAGCCATTAGTGCAAGCTCAGTGGCAACCATTGCAGACTCTGAATCATCTTCCTCATCCTTAGTCATAATGCTCCAATCAAATCTCACTCCATCAATAGCCAATAGGCCCTTTGGCTCATCAGTAGTAGGTTCCTTCTTCTTGTCCTGCTTATACCAAGTTGACCTGTTGTCAGATTTTCTTGGTTTCCTGCACTCCCTGGCAAAGTGCCCCTTCTTATGACAATTATAGCACTCCACCTTCTTTTTGTCAAAACCTACTATCTCATTACCACTAATGTTAATCTTTCTTCCAGTCTTCTTCCAAAACTTCTTTGTTTTTAAGCTTAGTAATTCCACCTGCCATTTAATGTCCATCTCCTCCATATCATCCTCATCAATTTGATCCAAATCCTCATGATTGAGAATTGAACCACCCACTTGACTTGATATAAAGGCATCAAAGGTAGAATCACTAAGTCCTGCAATTTGCCTCTTTGAACTACCAGTGGAAACACTTCCACTACCAGTGGAAACAACAATGTTAGCACTGTCATCATCACTATCACTTTCTTCATCTGAACTATCATCAACAGATGATGATATAAGTGCTACACTTCCTGAACCTGTGCTCAGTTTGCCAGCTTTCTTCACTCTTTGTTCAATAACCTTGAAGTTATTGTACAAATCATTAAGTTTCATAGTCTCCAAATCTGGCTTATCTTCCCATACAGCAACATTGGTTCCAAACTCAGAGGGTAAACTTCTTAAAAACTTTAGATTGAGGTCTTCCCTTTCCACCTCAATTCCAAAAACAGTGAGTTGAGTAACAATCTTTTGTAGCCTTGTGAAAATGCTATTAATAGATTCATTACTTGTAGAACCAAAGTTTTCATAAGTCTGCTTAAGCAGGGTCTTCTGAGTCTTCTTGGTGGAATCATTACCACTAAAAACATTACGGATCTCCTCAAATAGAGTATTTGCAGTCTTGTATTTGCTGAATGCTAGAACTTGATCTCTGGGAAGTGTCATCAGCAACAAACCTCTGGCCTTCAGATCATTCATCATCTGAAGTCTTTCATCATTAGTAACAGGGCTAGTGTTAACCTTGATTACTTCCTTGCCACCAACCATCTCTGAAGTAGAACTTGGTTTGAAAGAATTTCCAACCATAATGATCTCCCAGAGTGTATAGTCTTGGACCATAAAGAATTGTTCGATCATTAGCCTCCACATCTCAAAGTCATTCAACTTAAGCTTTGGAAGCTTAGCAGCAATGTTTGATTGACTGGTTTCTATCTCCATTGATTCTTCTGAGTGAACTAGGGTCTTCTAAATCAAAGTATCAAAGCCTGGCTCTGATACCACTTGATGGATCTAAACACCTTGAACTGTGTTAGATTGATACTTTGAGTTATATCACTAAGTATGCGGAATCTACTTAGTAACAATTAGAAGTAATGATTGTGAATGAAACAGTTGTTTATGAATGAGAACAATGTATGTAACAAAACAATTAGCTCCAATATTATTAATGATAATAATACGAGTGATCTTAGTATCACTAGGGTTACACCTTGAAGCTCTAGAAAACGTATATCTAACCTTTAACCTAGGATCTCCTTTTACAGCACAAGGAGTCCTCTTCTACAAGATAAGTATAATGCTAATAGAATAACATATACACAAGATCTATTCTATATTTATCTAAACACGTTTCCTAACAGTTATCTAAACAGCAGTGGTAATATATGTTGTTGCAGTGGTAATGAGTTTCCACTGCAAGTACATTCTTAAGCAGTTTTAATGTCTTCACTAGCTGTGGTAACTGTTAGTATAATTCCCAACAAGGTATTTTGCAAAAGCTAAGTGTAAAGGGAAACCCTAAATTTATTTTCAAAAACAAAAATTGATCATGATTCTCCACAATATTAAATGGACATGTGTATTAGTATTTGTTAGATTGAAATGCTTGTATCGAGTCATAATGATGTTTTGCAGGATTTTCCAGGAAGTAGGACATAAGTTTTTCCAGAAATTTTCCGAAAACTTAACATAAAGATTTCTGCAGGTCACTTCTGACGGCATCATGAATTAATTCCTGACGGCGTCATGTGTAAAATTCTGGAAATTTTGGGAGTTTTGTTTTTCTAACAGAGTCTTAAAGTTTTTGTTAATTCTTTGGTTTTATAAACTCCAGGAAATCTGCAAACATTCATTCCACAAGCATTATATCTTAATTTGTTTTCTAGGCTTTGATAGTATATATAGATTGCCGCCGATTTTACGCAAGGTTGCCTTGTTTGTTTTCTCAGGTTTAACATGTTATATATGACAAGAAGATGATTTATTTTTCTGGAAGGGAAGCTTTGAATGTTCATTTTCTTGGAGGAAGATCTAACCTTGTTATCACACTATCCACACCGAACGACTCAGGGGAGTATTTGCTTTCATTATTTTACCTATTTCACTTTTACATTCTTTAATTGAATATTGGGGACAATGTTCATCCTAAGTGTAAGGCGATGGTAAATGATGATACCTTATAGGATACTATTGCACTTGAGTTTGTTTGTTTGATGGTAGGTGTGTAATAAAACTAAGAGAAATACTTGTTAGTGTAATTTTAGGGCCAAATTTAAATTTTTTTACAACATTTAGGAGTGAAACTTTAGCCTTAGCAAGCGTCTCATGGATAGGAGTCGTATGACTAGCACAAAACCGTACTATTCAGAAAAATTTTCCACCCAAATATGTGAGGTTCGCCTTTAGATTTGATAGCAAAAACATTCATTATTAGTGCTTATGAGTGTACCGATAGCATTTAGATTCTAGAACTTGCATTAGTGATGCATCCCGAGACCGCTAGTGAGACTACATTCGTGTGGTAGGATTTACTACATGATAAGAGGCATTAGGATCACCCTTGTGTTAAACCCATGTCATAATTACTTGACCATTTAAGTCATATTACTTGGCTAGTAAAGTATATTAATTTTTCCCACACCTTAGCGTTGTACTCATTTTTAGTACACGAAACCCCTAGTACACCTCTCCGAGCCTATCTTTCGTTTCTACCTTTAAGCATCTTACTTAAATGAAGAATTTGTTACAACCCACTTAAATGTGCATCCAAATTGCCTTAGCCTTCCGTTTATACACTCATCTTTAGTGCATTATTGTTATATGTTTAAACCCTTAGTTAATTATCTAATTGATTACATGGTTGCTAAGTCGAGTCATATCCTTGTACATATTGTTTTGGGACGATTGGGACTCATGGGTAAAGTACTTGTGTTATGGAGTAATGGGGAAGAACATCTTATAATTACCCCCATATGTGCGTTAATATTAAAAGTACTCCATGTGTTTTGATTATCTTGATTCGACTCATTAGAGTAGTTTATTGTAAAGTATGTAAAAATTCAAGTGTAAGGGGAGTGTAAATTCCCTATGATTTATTATTTCGGATTGTAGGGTAATGCAAAAAAAAAAAAAAAAAAAAAAAAAAAAAAAAATCGAAAAATTAAGAAAAAAGGGAAACAAATAGAAAAAGAGAAAAGAGAAAAAACATACGGACTACCATCCCGTTTCATTTTATGTTTATTTTATGTTTTTGTTATTTTTGATTCATTAGCTTAAGTCGAGTCTAGTCTTGGCTTAGCAACACCATATTGTACATGTAATTAACCAAGATGATTAACTCGCCACCAGTAAATATTGGCTTTATGCAACAAAACCGTGTATTCCATATCCCTACTCCTAACGTTATAACCCTTTAAAAGACCTCTTTGATAGTTTATCCTAGGTGCTTACGCCAAGTGGTGGAGGTTTGATCCTTTCCCAAGCCTATGGTAATCTATTTTGCTATGACAGGTAGTGAGAGATGTTTTCCATTTCCTTATTGTGATATATACTTTATTACACTCGAGAGATGTGAGTATCTAAACACTATTTGTGAGGTGCTAGTGTATGACCTCAGTGCTTGTATTTGGTCTTTAGTGGAACGATTATTTGCTGTAATTACTTTTATATTAGTGTTAAATGACCCATAACTTGTATTTTGATTAGATTAAAAGCGCATTTGCTTGAGGACAAGCAAATCTCAAGTGTAAGGGTATTTGATGAGGCGAAAAATGAACCCTTTTTCGGGGGTCATTTTAGCCCGGATTCGAATTTATTTGATCAAATATTGCCCTAAATCGTTCCTTTTGTCATTTTAGGTACTTTTGGAGTGAAATCTGGAAACGGAAGCATTTTGGACATTTTTGCAGCATAAAAGTGAAGAAACAGGCAAAGTCTTAATTTTCCTTGCTGGGAACAGTACCTGACGGCGTCACTTGTTTCATAATGACGGCGTCAAGAGTAATACAAGAGGTGGAAGTGGATGGTGCACATGACGATCCAGAAAGTTTTGTACTAAGGACATGGCGGCGTCACCATAGGCCGTCATGGTCCAAATTGTTGATATAAATAATGTTTAAAAAGGTTATTAATATCTCTCAATAAACCTATGTTTTGATAATCACAAAACTCAAATCAAATTAAGTCAAGATTAAGACGTAAACAAGTATTTGGTAGCAAATATTTACCTCTGCATCTAATATCACTTAAGGTATGCATAAACTAAGCATCTTATGCATTACATGATCAAAGGAAATTTTGTCTTAAGACATAACATCTTATAAAATGATATAAACATTTTATATATTGGTAAATCATTTTTGGTAATGCTATATTAAACCACAAAGATATGATTTCAAATTTCCAACCAAAAAGGGCAAATTTTATCCAGAAAAACTTTTCCAACGTTCAGGAGGGCGGCCCCCTTAATTTTACTAGGCGGCCCCCTTAATGATTAAGGGGACCGGCCCCTAATTAAGGGGACCAGCACTGTAACACCCCCAAAATCATCACGTTAGCGGAAGACTTTTTGGGTGTTACTTCGAGGATCTTTTTCACAATCATAGAAAACGACACAAAAGTGACGCTTTAAAGTTTAATTCATTCAAAATACCAAATATTCGAGACATCAAGATATTTCATAGTTTAAACAACAAGTTTATTTGAAATGTGTCAAAATGTTTATTTAAGCCCATGCCGGGTTACAAGCCCACTCCGTGCCTTCAAGTTCCTTCTTGTTTAATTACCTGAGATAAACACATGCTAAAAGTGTCAACACAAAGGTTGGTGAGTTCATAGAGTTTATAGTTTCGAATATCGATTTCCAAAATCAAAGACTTTACAAGTCCATAGTGTTTATAATAAGAGTTGATTATCCAATTAAAGTGTGAGAAAATCCATAGTGTTCTTAGTTTAAATCGTTGGTTTATCAAAATCAGAAAATAAGTGATTAATTCAAAAATAGTCCGTTGGTTTGCCCTTCACCGGGTCAACACCAAAATAGTAGTTTGTTTGACCTAACCGGGTCAACACCAAAATAGTTTGTTCGTTTGCCAATTATTAATAGTTTTCCTGCTATATAGTGAGCACAATCTGATAGTTTAATAAAACAGTGGGCTACAGCATTGTACACCCCAAACATCAGTCGTTGTAATACTGTATCATGACTACAGTACTACCGTTCTATTGCTCTAAGCTCATGACACTCAACGATTAACAGGCATCAAAATTATCCATAATAATGATGTAAAACAGTGGCCCTCAGGATAGGTATTTACCAGTAACCTATGAAATCAAATAGCGTGCATTTGGTGGCTTTCCTCTAGCTGCCAAATGGGGATTGTCAATCCCTAATAGATCTATTCACAACTACTTACGCTCACCCTTTGGGTGATTAAGGTGCATGAACGAGGGACTTTTGGTAATCGGTACTTAGGCAATAGAGATCAAATATAGCATACCATTGAAAAATCACTTGTAATCATGTCTATAGCAGGTATTTCCTTATGAGATATAAAAATGTGTAAACCAGTAAAGTTTATATGAAATACAGTCATGTATTTAGTTAATGAATACTTGTAAAAGTAAAAACAGTAGTTAAGCATGCATCTCCCCCAAAAACGTTTATAAACCATTGTAAAACAAGTAAGAGTAGGGGCTATGACTCACCTTAGTAGCACAGTAGTAGTGGTAGTAACATAATCTCAACGATGCAAGGCAACGGCTTCACACACAACCTAAAAGATATGGTATGTTTTAGTTAATAGTCTAAATCTAGTTTTATCACGAATATTAGTCATTCAGTTGTGATTAAAACTCATGTTCGTTTAAATGCTTGAAGTTCAAGAACAAAGTTATATATACATATAACTTGTGAGTGTAATGATCGATGATCGATGTGCGATGAAAAATCATCAAGAATAAGTTGAAGTATGTAGACGATGTTTTATGATGTTAGTTTTAAAAGAAAAGAAATAAACGTATCGTTATATATATATATATATATATATATATATATATATATATATATATATATATATATATATATATATATATATATATATATATATATATATATCGTTAAAATTAATTATAGTTACGCGAATATTTATATCGTATATATATATATATAAGTTAAATTTATAAGAGTTTTATACTAAACATGTGTATTTATATATAAAATATTAATATTATTTTTATAAAACAATATTACAGAGAATCCCTTCAAGTTTTAAAATGTTACCTTTTTAACCCTAACGGTCTAACTTTAACGCCGTGAGTCCAAAATTAACGATTGTTCCATTTTAAGTCCAATTACTATCACTATTTACATTTTTTCAACTCCAAGTTTTAATATTAACAGTTTGTAACCCAAAAATTTAGATTTGACAGTTTCTACCCTAAGTTTCCAAGATTTACGCTTTTAGTCCCTCGGTTAATAAAATTTTCAAATTTAGTCCAAATTTCACCAAATTCGAAACTTATCATTTTTATTACTTCAATAAGCTCAGAACAGCTTATTCAATTAATCAAAACAGCTTATTAGCTTAAAAATATCTTATTTCACCAAATGGGCCTTAACGAGACACTTTTAAAGGTCCATTAACATTTTTAGATCCGTTGGGCTTACGAAAGTTTTGGGCCTGGTATTGGGCTTATTTTTATGTTATAAAAGTGTTAGAGTAGAGCTTATAGGACCAGCTTGTCAAATAAGCTTAAAAACAGCTTAACGGGCTTATTAGCCCATTTGTTAACTTATTAAGTTTTATAGAAAACAGATTTGGTCGTTTCAAAATGGGTCGAGCAAACAGCTTATACGAGCTTATGAGGTCAAGTAAAATATTTTTACTGGTTGCTAGCAAGGTAAGTAATGAGGTCATGCTTTAAAATTTATAGGTTATGTGTCTAGATTTGAAAATACACGACCAAAGTAAACATCCAAAAGTCGTTTCTGAAAATATTAAGTTTTATGAAAATATTCTTAAGTGTTGACAATATTTTGAATGGGTCAAGGCAGCTTCTAAACGTGGTCAAATAATGATGTATACGATTAGATTATGGTCGAATCTTTGTTGCTTCTATATGGTTGTATAATAGACATCTTGTATGTATGAAAATATTCATATGTTACGTTTTTAGATTTTTATATAACGAGGCCAAGTAAATGACCAAAATCATTTCTGAGACATTTTAGGGACTTAGACTATTTCTTAGTCTTTTCAAAATATGAAAGTGGCCAAGGTGACTTATAAACGGGTCGAGTTTAATATGTAAACATTATAATCAGTTCCAAAACTTTGTGGTATTCGTTTGTTAGTATATTAAATATATGGGAGGTCGAATAAAAAGTATAGGTAGTGTTCATTATTCTTTAGTTATAACTAGTAAGTGTTGGTGCAAAAATTAAACTAACGCAAGTTTAAAAATAGAAAGGAGAATCAAGGTTCTTACATCACCTCACAAGGTGGCGTAAAAATGTGTATAGGGATCGAGTTGGAACAAGGTATGAATGTGGCTTGATACACGACCTACCAAAGGTCTAGGAATGAGCAATCCTTGGCTTGGAGCTTGGTTCAAACCCTTCGAGTTCTTGGCAAACCGTCCGTCCCTTAATACTCCATAATACTTCATGAAATTTTGAAAGTGGTGAGTTTGAGCGTGTGTTTTCAGTTGAGCTTGCTTGGGAGGTTTTATATAGTGAGTCTTGTGAGTGTATACAAGTAGAGATCATATGTGGTTGAGAGTTAGATCGAATGTATTGCATGTTGCCTCCAAAATCAACCAATCGAGACATTACAAGGTAAGGAATGTGTAAGAATCATTCCTGACACTTCTGGCAGCTGACATGATGTACATAGTTGGTTTGTGAGCATTGGTGAGTATGGGAGGTGCTAAGAATAGTTGTGACATGTTTTTTACAAGTTTGGCAATAATGAGTTTTGGGGTTTACTTGGGTCGTATTTGAGGCAGTAGATGGGTGAGTGAGGCATCGAAATTTGTCACTCCTGGTTCTTAGCTATATGGTGAATCGAGTGGTGTAAAAATATAGGGATGTTACATGTCGAGATTAAGAGAAAATGGGTGTGTTTGTGGCTTGGGTCGCGGCTGGAACAAAAGAAAGGAAACAAAGAACTAAAAATTTATCCCACGCTAGGCTTGGCCTGGTGGGCTTGCATTTGTGTTCGGCCCAGCATAAAACAAAGAAGAAGAAAAAAAATATTTAAGGATCCGTTTGGTGGTAATTTGGGGTTTAAGTGAAAGGTTTGATGTGTTTCGTTTATAGTTTGGGAAATATGAGAGTGATTGTGTATGTATAGTATGGAGAGGAAAGTTCACATATTTCGTATCCATGTGCCTTGCTTCATTCTTTTCTTCTCGATGGATAGTAGCAAGAAAAAGAATGAATATGTTGGTTTGAATATGTTAGTGAATGATTTGCATGTGAGTTTATATATAAGAATGGAATTCAATGATGAAATGTGTAAGGATCTAGTATGACATTGAGTGTGTAAGTATTTCAAATATGTGGCTATTCTTGGATTGGGGAGAGTTAGAGGTGGGAGGTAGAGTGTGTAACTAACTTGTAAGAATGTAACATGGTTTCTATAGGCTTCATTTGAGGGAGTAGCAATGTGAGGAGGGTGGTGTAAGAGTTTTGCACATGTAGTAGTACCCAAGTTTGAGTCCAGGTCGTATTTAAAAGATAACAGCTTGGAATTGCGTTTTTGGTTTAAAATCTCTCGAGTCTAGATGTAAAACATTATTTCGGAAAACTTTCGTGTTTTACACTTTTCCTGGTTCGGACCAGAAGGGCCTTAAATTTAGGATTTAAATTCGTTACAGAAAGTTGGTGGTTTATTAGAATTTATACGAAGTGTTATTACTATTTGTGTTAATTTGAGATGAAACGTGTAAGGTGCCTTAACTTGATCAATATTCTAGTATAGTAATTATATTCAAAAGTTGATGACAATTGTCTTTCATCGTTCTTAAAAGCATGGAAACTAGAGTTGTGAAATAAAAGGGATACGTCGTGTGTAAAAGTTATAATCAACTGAGCTAAAGCAAACATGTACTTGTGACTTGTAAATATAATACTTAGAGGTGTGCTTGTTCAAAGTATCGTGTCGAGGTCCAAACATATTTGTGAGCAATCTCGGGAGTTTTCGTAGGATCCGGAAATATATAAATATTGTACGGTAAATATACGAAACGTATATTTATAAAATATAAACGTTTTAAATTTATTATATTATTCGCGATATTTATAAATTATCGAGGTTGTGTGTAAGCATCGTTCGTAGGTAAATGGTCAATCATAAATGTTGTAGTGGTTCACATAATATGTCGTGCATAATAAAAAAAAAAAAAAATTGTTCCCCGTAAAAATGGTATTTAATTCACGTAATATCCTTTTATTCAATTATTGATATTTACTAATCGTATGGGAAAATTACGGGAGGTTACAAGCACGCTCAAGAATAGTAAATTCTGGCCCTATAAATATTGGATCATTTCACACATTTTTCTCACCTTTTTGCACTATAAACTTTCTGATCCAACCTCCATTTCTTGATCTAAAATACTTTGATCATATAATTCATAAGTCTTTGTTTTCAAGTGATCCAAAGCTTCATCCATTCAAGTGCAAGAAGAAGAACACTCCTCTACATCCATCTAATTGTAGTAGTGTTGTGAATAGCTAGTTTCATATTGTAGTTGTGGTAGATATTTGTAAAAGTGTTGTGTAAATTTGTTGATTGTAGAAACTAGGTGAGTTGTAAAGTAGTTTAGTAGTTGTGAATTAGTTGTGCATAGAAGAAGGTGTGAAGTTGTGAAGGTGTGAAGAAGGTGTGAAGCCTTGAAGAAGTTATGAAGTTGTGAAAAAGGTGTGAAGCCTTGAAGAAGTCGTGAGATTGGTTCTAGCTACGATTAGAACTCGACATTTAGCTTAGTGTCGTTAACTCGTGTAAGCCAAGGTGTGTAAGGTTTCTCCACCATAAGGAGTTTGTTGACATAGTGAAGAAAACTCTCGAGTGTGGTACTCGGGGAGTGGAGTAGGGCAAGGAAGGTGTCCTTGTAGCCGAACCACTATAAATTCGTGTGTTGTGGTTTGATCTTTCTAACTCTATCTTTTCTTCATTACATTTCAATACTTTCATTACTTGATTAGAAGTGCTTATATTGGTTGTCATTTGAATTCACTTGAGAACGAATCGAAAGTTTTTAATAACCTACAAAATATTTTGGTAATAAACTTTTAAAAGGACGTAAAACTATTCAAACCCCCTTCTAGTTTTTCCACAATTGGTATCAGGAGCCACGTCTAGCAAGATCTTTAAAATATATTGTATTTTAAAACTTGTTACGATCTACGGAATCTGAAAAATATTTAGAAGGGCAATCTATGCAAAGACCACCACTATTTGAAAGTGATGGATTTTTATATTGGAAAAATCGATTCGAAACTTATGTGAAGTCAAAAGATCTAGATCTTTGGCATGTTATTACTAATGGTGATTTTTTACCTATTCAAAATAACCCTGACACTAAGAAAGATGAAATCGTACCTTTTGAAAAACAAAATGATGATTTAAAAAGAAAACTTGCTAAAAATAATGAAGCAAAAATGGTTATTTATAATGCGCTACCATGTAAAGAGTACGAAAGGATCTTTATGTGTCAAACCACAAAAGAAATTTGGAACTCTTTACTAATAACTCACCAAGGTAATAGTCAAGTCAAAGATAATAAGATAGATCTACTTGTTCAACAATATGAGCAATTTATGATTCCGAAAGAAGGAATCAATTGATAATGCTTTTGCTAGATTTAACACTATCATCACATGTTTAAAAGCACTTGATGAGAATTTTTCTAGTAAGAATTTTGTTAGGAAGTTTCTTAGGGCTCTTCATCCAAAATGGCGAGCTAAAGTGACGGCTATTGAAGAATCGAAGAATTTGTCAACATTGCAACTTGATGAATTAATTGGAAATCTAAAAGTTTACGAAGTCATCATTAAGAAGGACTCCGAAATGGTCAAAGAAAAACGAGAGCAAAGCAAATCAATCGCCTTGAAAGCTAGAAAGGAATCTAGTATCGAAGATAGCTCATCTTCCGAAAGTGATGACGAAGAATACGCCATGGCCATAAGAGATTTCAAGAAATTCTTCAAAAGGCGAGGAAGATTCGTAAGACAACCGCATGATGAAAAGAAAACATTTCAAAAGAGTAAAGATGACAAGAACAACAAGATTGAAAGAAAGTGTTTCAAGTGTGGTGATCCAAATCACCTCATCGGAAATTGTCCAATGATGACAAGAGATCAAAATCAAAGAGCTTTTGTTGGAGGTGCTTGGAGTGATAGTGATGAAGATGAGAAAGAAACGACAAAAGAAGAAAAGTGTCTTATGGCGAATACATCAAATGAGGTACGTTCCAAAACCGAATATTTTAGTGATGAAAGTTTATCATTAGATGAAAAAGATCTAGATAATGAATATAATAGGCTATGCAAATTAGGACAACTAGTAATGGCTAAAAACAAATCACTAAAATACATAAACAATCAATTGGAAAATGAAGTACTTGAACTAAAAATTAAAATACATCAACTTGAAAAAGGTGAAGAAATTTTTGAAGAATGCAAATCATGTCAAGTGCTTAAAGATGAAAACGAAATACTTAGGGAAGAAATTCGCAAACTTAATAAATTTGAAAATAGTAGTCACTCACTTAATAAAATAACAAGTGTTCAAAGAACATCCGGAGATAAAACCAGTTTAGGATTTAACTCAAATGAAGCTTCAACAAGTGAGATTAAAAATGTCAAATTCGAAAATGAACCTAACGAACAAAAACCTCTAAAATCTAATCCTAAGTATATACTTGTAAATGATAGAAAAATACCTCTTGCCAACAATGAAGAAGTAAAAGCTTTTTATAAACCGTCTTTAAAAAACGAGGTAGGATCTTCTAAATCTAAGACAAGATCTAGAACACCACCACCTAGAAAATCAAATAATTCTAAACCTAGGTCTAAAATACCTCAACCAAGAAGAAACCAGAATAGGCGAAACTATAATAACAGTAGTAATCAAATGTGGAACGACCAACAAAGCTACAATCCTTGGGGTATACTACCACCTTTCATGCACCCTAGTCAAATGTTAAACATGTTTGGACCAAACAACTTTGGACCAAAGAGACAATGGGGATCGAATGGCTAGATGAACATTCCTTGAGGCAATCTTGAAGTTTCTCTCAACATAGACTTTTTCAAAGTCTATATGTCATCTTGATGATTTTGAAGATTTTTTGAAGACCACCGGGTACGCCATTCTTTCATAACTCATTGCCATGCTTAGATAAATATGCTTTAGTTAATTACATTGTGTGCATAGATATAGCTTGCCTTTTTCTCTCTACTTGTTCGATCATATATATACTTAATTACATATATATACTCTTATACTTAATATATTATATATATATATATATATATATATATATATATATATATATATATATATATATATATATATATATATATATATATATATATAGGCTAGGGATCCAGTAAGAAGTAAATTAAAATAAGAAGTGGTAAGAAGTGACCAAAATCACGCATTTGAGATGCAACGACTTGCATTAGATGCATTTCTATTCATATAGATGGAACATCTTGAGTTTCGAAAGTTAATTTGATGTATAGAGAGTGCAAATTGATTTTCATGATTTTAGCACGTGCAGGGGAACAAAAAAATAAGAGAAATCAATAAATGCATCTAATATACGTATATGCATCTGATTAAAAGCTAGAAAACACACTATGGTGCATTATAATGCATATAAGATTATAGGGATGCATCTAATTTAGGTCGGTGCATCTCGGATTTGTAGTGATAGTTCTTCTTTTTCATTCTTATTTTATGTAATCTTCTTATTTGATCCTAACTCTCTCTCTCTCTCTCTCTATATATATATATATATATATATATATATATATATATATATATATATATATATATATATATATAAAATTGCTTGCACATAACCTAGATACGTCATTAGTTGACTTTCTAGGACTCCAGGAAATTGTTCTTTATCGAACCCTTTCCTTCCCCCCCCCCCCCCCCCCCCCCTTCGCGTTATTCTATTAAGTCCTCTTTTAGGAGACTCATGATGATGAAGGGATATGAGTCAAGTGGACTTTTATCGTGCAAGAACGCCTTCGCACGTGAACACTATGGATAAAACAAACTCCTCTCGCCGACTATATCCTATCTCCGCTACTATCTTTCAAACCTCACCCATCAACCCATCTTTCACTCACATTTATACTTATATATATATATATATATATATATATATATATATATATATATACACACACACTTATTCACAAATTCCCGAACACACCTCAAACCCTTCATCAACTTAACACTTTGATCATTTTATCCAAAATTATCAAAGGTACATTTTAATTATCGAAACGGTAATTAAAAATTGTTAAGATTTCATCATCGTGCCAATAAACATTTACGTATTTTTGATATATTATAAATCTAATTATATACGTATAAATATTTTTGTTCCAGAAATCAATTCCACGAAATTTCGAAAATTTCAAAGGCGGCCCCCTTAAAGATTAAGGGGACCGGCTTGTTATCGAGGGCGGTCCCCTTAATGTTTAAGGGGACCGGCCATCTGATACTTCCAAATACGTTTTCCACCTTATTTCCATTCCCAAACACCCTATTTGCTCATTCATCTCTTCCCAATTGCTGTTGAGTACGAACCAAAACACCCAAAAACATCAAAATCCTCCACCATATCACCAATCCGGGGTTGTTTCGCAAAGGGCAAACATCAAACAAACATATAACAACATCTTTTGTAAGTTTTCCAACATGCATTTCATTATATTTCATTCGATTTGGTGTCTAATCAATAATTATGCATTTTATTAAAATTTATTTTAATTCGAATTTAAGTGTAATAGAAGCTAGAAATTGAACTACCCAATGCTTCCCATAGGATTAGGATGATGTATTGCATCTCAAATTTAGTATAACATATCATTTTGTCAAAATCATTAATCGCCCATAAACCCTTGTTGAATTTTTTTTAAGGCACATTGTTGCTATAACTTTTAAAAACTACTTAAAACTTACTATATTACATTGTTTTAACGTCCTAAACAATCAAAACATACTTTTCAGTTTGTTATAAAATGGTTCATGAAGACAACATGGGCGTTTGGTTCATGAACAAACTATAACCATATGTAGTTATTTGAAACTTAAAACTTGTTCATAAAACTTGTTAATACTACTAAAATCAATAGACGTCATCAAGATATATAATCAATATATATATATTGATGTTTTAGGATGTTTTTATCTAGTTAAGGGAGCGTTTGGTTTATCTCGAAAATGATATTTTTAAAAAATAAAATTCGCATTTTAATCTTTTAAACAAGCTTATGTTGTGTCTAACTCTTACGAAATGGAAGATATATAATCTAATATATATCTAGCCTTATTTCGAAATGAACTATGATATCATACTCTTTGATATTATATATTCTAAACGAGTTTAAAATCAAAATAAAAGGAACATTATGAAACTACTTCATTGAATATTTTTTGTGTCGAAGTAGAATTTCGTTCCACATATATTGCATATAATTATATATACATATATATAACATATGCATGATAGTTGTTTTTGTATTAATTCTATTTTTGTTGTTATATTGTTTAGGTGAAAATGCCTAAGACCACGGTTGGTGATGTATCCAAAACCAAACAATACATTCCAAATGTCTCTTCTACTCCCGGCATGTCTCCTTCAGTTGCATGTTTCTATCGTCCTATTGAAAATAGAAACATTCACGAAGGACGAATTGTCGATCCATCTTTCTATGAAAATGATCAAACCGAACGAATGTTCACCAATATTCGTTTCAAATGTCTTCTCCAAATCAACGAACCAATCATTCCTCGTTTTATCCTCGATTTCTATAGCCAAGTGACGGTGCAAAACGATCCCTATGGTCGTCTCCTCATTTCCTTCATGATTCAAAATCAATTCATCACTCTTACTGTTGCTCAATTTGGACAAATTCTTAGAATCCCATTCAACGGCCAAGCCGTTTTCTCAAATGAATGGGATCTTTCCTCTCTTGAAAGAAATCGTCCTCGGGATGGCCCCTACTATTATGAGATTCCTAGTCCTAAAGACATTCGTCGAATGCTTGAACTAGAATGTCGTACGACTAGTCGAGTAATCAAGTCGAAGAATGTCGATATTCATGCCAATCAAATCCTCCTCAAAGAGCTAAGCCAAGATATGAAGAAGTGGGAAGAACTCATTCGAGAGAATGCGTTTGGTACTGGTGGTCACCGTGATCATGTCACGGCAAGCATTGCCCACATGCTTTATTGTGTAATTGCTGAAGAGCAATACAATTTGGCTTATCTTTTTATCCATCGAATCATGTCCACCAAGAATACACCAAATGCCAATCTTCCTTATGGTATGTTCCTTACACGACTTTATCGTTATGTCACGGAACATTACCCTCATCTTCAAAGAGATTACTACGTTCAAATCCTTCCTACCTTGAACCAACTCACTCTTGTTCGTACTCTTCGTCCTCATAGTGACAAAGGAAAATCTCGTGTTCCTTTGTACTCTAGGCCACGTGGTTCTACATCTCATCGTGATGACGATGATGATGAGGAGGAAAATACCTCACGTGTTAGTACTCCATCCCCTACGAACTTTGTTGAAGATCTTTCTGATATTGATGATACCGAGTATCAAATTCCTCTTCCTCATGAACGTACCGATGAGCTTCTCTTCACTCGTCAAACGTCTATCATCAACCGTCAACAACAAATGCATGAAGAACTTCGAGGAGGTTTCAAATCCGTTGGGAAGATGTTTAGGAAGATGCTTGGAAAGAAGAAGAAGTAGGAGATATTGATGTATTGCTACTTGTTATTACTTGGTTCTATTTGACATTTGTATGATTTGCTATTTGTCCGATTTATTCGGAAATACTTGTGTTATTTGTTGTTTATCTCTTGAATGATGTTTAGACTTTAATTGTTATCATGCTACTATCTTAATGTTATGCCATGCTTATCTTCAAAATGGATTATAATATGTTTATTTGCATGAAATTTGGTTATATATATATATATATATATATATATATATATATATATATATATATATATATATATATATATATATTATCATTCATAGAGTATATA
Source organism: Artemisia argyi (assembly GCA_030686995.1). Lineage (NCBI taxonomy): Eukaryota > Viridiplantae > Streptophyta > Magnoliopsida > Asterales > Asteraceae > Artemisia > Artemisia argyi. The sequence goes on from CM060697.1 coordinate 27,723,371, forward strand.
CTTCTAATAGAGCTTGCTGGGAAAACACACTTGAAAAATCACCAAATTCTACAAATTTTGGGTTTCTGGTCGTCTGGGAAAACACCAGATGGGCGGCCCCCTTAATTCCCTAGGCGGTCCCCTTAATTATTAAGGGGGCCGGCATATAATTAAGGGGACCGGCCATCTGGAACTGGATTCACTGTTTTCTTTTGCATCTTGTGAACCCTTTCTCTAGTTTCAGCTACCATTTCCCATTTTAACCCAACTGATTTTAGAATATCATTCAACCATTTCAAATACATACCTTAATCAACCATTTCCATACTATAAATTCCCTCCACAATCACCATTATTCATCTCATCAATCACCATCTAGATCATCGTGACTCCACCAAGCACCTCACACTCCAAAGCCTCCAAGAAACAAAAACTTGTGGTCATCCCCCCAAAACAACTCTTCATTGACTTAACAAATGAAGACAACAAAAAACCATCACCTCCACCCAAATGCTCATCCCCAAGTGCACCCAATGCACCATCTAAAACACCTTCCACTAATGGAACTTCCTCATCCTCCATACCCTCAACCTCATCAATCAATGACTACATCAACTCACACTTGTCACCACAAGTATCATCACCACTTCCTACACAAGAACCCATGTCCACCCATCTTACCATCTCACTTTCACAAATAACATCACTTGATGCTCATCTCTCATCTCCACCAATTACACCACCATTCTTTGCCAATCCCGTGCCTTGGAGGCTACTTGAATCCCATCGGGATACTTGTCTTTGTTGCATCCATAACCGCACGGTCATCTTTGGCCTGAGATGAAATTCAATATATGTTTTCATATATTGAACATTTGCTTACAAACCCACCACCACCACCAACTTCACCATCCTCTCCAATCACTCCTCCACTACAATTCTCACCCATTCCTCCATCATCACCATCATGCTCTCCTAATTAAGCATTTGATATGCTTAATAAATAAAGCCTCTACTATCCTTTTGCTTGCAAGCTCTATGAAGACCATGTACTCTTGCCATGATGATGTATTTTCCTTGTTGTTAGTTTGTGAACTAGCTTTTCTACTTGTAATCCAAATTGCTTCTTGTATGTTGTGTCTTGACATAACCTATTATTTAATATGAATGCTTTCTTTCAAACATGCTTTATTTTTTTTCTAATCACCTTATACATGTTTGCATGCATATACTTGTGCTTCTAATATTTTTTTTGCAAAGCATTCCATAGCTCGTTCTCTTGGTGCCCCCAAACGAGAGGGAGTACACATCAAGGGGGAGATATCTTCCCGTCAATTTTTAACGTTTGAAAATTGTCGGCATAACCATTTTGATTCTACAAAAAGGGGGAGAAGTAAATATAAACTCACTAAAATACTTGTTTAAAAAAATTAATTTTTGAGTTAATGAGTTTAAGTTTTGTAATCTTCAAAAAGGGGGAGATTGTTGATATAAATAATGTTTAAAAAGGTTATTAATATCTGTCAATAAACCTATGTTTTGATAATCACAAAACTCAAATCAAATTAAGTCAAGATTAAGACGTAAACAAGTATTTGGTAGCAAATATTTACCTCTACATCTAATATCACTTAAGGTATGCATAAACTAAGCATCTTATGCATTACATGATCAAAGGAAATTTTGTCTTAAGACATAACATCTTATAAAATGATATAAACATTTTATATATTGGTAAATCATTTTTGGTAATGCTATATTAAACCACAAAGATATGATTTCAAATTTCCAACCAAAAAGGGCAAATTTTATCCAAAAAAACTTTTTCAACGTTCAGGAGGGCAGCCCCCTTAATTTTACTAGGCGGCCCCCTTAATGATTAAGGGGACCGGCCCCTAATTAAGGGGACCAGCACGCTCCAGAACAGTAAATTCTGGCCCTATAAATATTGGATCATTTCACACATTTTTCTCACCTTTTTGCACTATAAACTTTCTGATCTAACCTCCGTTTCTTGATCTAAAATCCTTTGATCATATAATTCATAAGTCTTTGTTTCCAAGTGATCCAAAGCTTCATCCATTCAAGTGCAAGAAGAAGAACACTCCTCTACATCCATCTAATTGTAGTAGTGTTGTGAATAGCTAGTTTCATATTATAGTTGTGGTAGATATTTGTAAAAGTGTTGTGTAAATTTGTTGATTGTAGAAACCAGGTGAGTTGTAAAGTAGTTTAGTAGTTGTGAATTAGTTGTGTATAGAAGAAGGTGTGAAGTTGTGAAGGTGTGAAGAAGGTGTGAAGCCTTGAAGAAGTTGTGAAGTTGTGAAGAAGGTGTGAAGCCTTGAAGAAGTCGTGAGATTGGTTCTAGCTACGATTAGAACTCGACATTTAGCTTAGTGTCGTTAACTCGTGTAAGCCAAGGTGTGTAAGTTTTCTCCACCATAAGGAGTTTGTTGACATAGTGAAGAAAACTCTCGAGTGTGGTACTCGGGGAGTGGAGTAAGGCAAGGAAGGTGTCCTTGTAGCCGAACCACTATAAATTCGCGTGTTGTGGTTTGATCTTTCTAACTCTATCTTTTCTTCATTACATTTCAATACTTTCATTACTTGATTAGAATTGCTTATATTGGTTGTCATTTGAATTCACTTGAGAACGAATCGAAAGTTTTTAATAACCTACAAAATATTTTGGTAATAAACTTTTAAAAGGACGTAAAACTATACAACCCCCTTCTAGTTTTCCACACAAATGTTAGTGACGGCCCAGAGCAACATTACACATGACGGCGTCAAAACTGGATCAAGGCAATCCGATTTCATTATGGGCGGCGAGTTGACGGCGTCAGAATTTTCTTCTTGACACCGTTACCCTGTAAAATCTATATATAGTTTTGCAATTTTCATTCATTAGTGTGTAACTTTTAGGGTGTAACTTTGGAGAAAAACCCTAGTCTGATTTTCACAGCTTTTTCAAGGGTTTTACCCTTTGAAACCTCTTATGTTCAATTGAGATAAGTACTCTTTCAATTCAATCAATATGTCTATGTGTGGTTTGAATATATCTTACACTTGTCTTCAATTTAACATGCTTGACTAGATCTCTTGTGTGTTTGCTTAGATGTAGTGAAACCTAGATGTTAATTATGGGTTGATTGTTTGCTTAGATCTCTTGTGTGTTTCTGCAGGTCACTTCTGACGGCGTCAGGAGTTAACTCCTGACGGCGTCATGTGTAAAATTCTAGAAATTTTGCAAGTTTTGTTTTTCTAACGGAGTCTTAAAGTTTTTATTAATTCCTTAGTTTTATAAACTCCAAGAAATCTGAAACATTCATTCCACAAGCATTATATCTTACATTGTTTTCTAGGACTTGTTAGTCTATATAGATTGCCGCCGATTTTACGCGAGGTTGCCTTGATTGTTTTCTCATGTTTAACAGGTTATATATGACAAGAAGATGATTTATTTTCTGGAAGGGAAGCTTTGAATGTTCATTTTCTTGGAGGAAGATCTAACCTTGTTAACACACAATCCACATCGAACGAATCAGGGGAGTATTTGTTTTCATTCTTTTACCTGCTTTACTTTTACATCCTTTAATTGAACATTGGGGACAATGTTCATCCTAAGTGTAAGGGGAGGGTAAATGATGATACCTTATAGAATACAATTGCACTTAAGTTTGTTTGTTTGATGGTAGGTGTGTAATAAAACTAAGTGAAATACTTGTTATTGTAAGTTTTGCGCCAAATTTAAATTTTTTTACAACATTTAGGAGTGAAACTTTAGCCTTAGCAAGCGTCTCTTGGATAGGAGTTGTATGACTAGCACAAAACCGTACCATTCAGAAAAATTTTCCACCCAAATATGTGACGTTCGCCTTTAGATTTGATAGGAAAAGCATTCATTATTAGTGCTTATGAGTGTCCCGGTAGCGTTTAGATTCTAGAACGTGCGTTAGTGATGCATCCCGAGACCGCTAGTGAGACTACATTCGTGTAGTAGGATTTACTACATGATAAGAGGCATTAGGATCACCCTTGTGTTTAAACCCGTATCATAATTACTTGACCATTTAAGTCATATTACTTGGTTACTAAAGTCAATTAATTCTCCCACACCTTAGCGTTGTACTCATTTTTAGTACACGAAACCCCTAGTACACTCCTCCGAGCCTATCTTTTCGTTTCTAACTTTAAGCATTTTACTTAAAGGAAGAATTTATTACAACCCACCCAAATATGCAACCAAATCGCCTTAGCCTTGCATGTATGCACTCATCTTTAGTGCATTATTGTTACATGTTAAACCCTTAGTTAATTATCTAATTGATTACATGGTTGCTAAGTTGTGTCATATCTTGATCATATTGTTTTGGGACGATTAGGACTCATGGGTAAAGTACTTGTGTAATGGAGTAATGGGGAAGAACATCATATATTACCCCCATATGTGGGTTAAACTTAAAAGTACTCCAAGTGCTTTGATTATCTTGATTCGAGTCATTAGATTAGTTTATTGTAAAGTATGTAAAAATTCAAGTGTAAGGGGAATGTACATTCCCTATGAAGTATTATTTTGGATGGTAGGGTAAGAGTGTATGAAAAAAAAAATCGAAAAAATTAAGAAAAAGAAAAAAAATAGAAAAAGAAAAGAGAAAAAAACACACGGACTACCATCCCGTTTCATTCTATGATTATTTTATGTTTTTTGTTATTTTTGATTCATTAGCTTAAGTCGAGTCTAGTCTTGGCTTAGCAACGCCATATTGTACATGTAATTAACCAAGATGATTAACAAGCAACCAGTAAATATTGCCTTTATGCAACAAAACCGTGTATTCCATATCCCTACACCTAACGTTATAACCCTTTGAAAGACCTCTTTGATTGTTTTGTCCTAGGTGCTTATTCCAAGTGGTGGAGGTTTGATCCTTTCCCAAGCCTATGGTAATCTATTTTGCTACGACAGGTAGTGAGAGATGTTTTCCGTTTCCATATTGTGATATATACTTTATTACACCCGAGATATGTGAGTATCTAAACACTATTTGTGAGGTGCTAGTATATGACCTCCGTGCTTGTCATTGGTTTTTAGTGGAACGATTATTTGTTGTAATTACTTTTATATTAGTGTTAAATGACCCCTAACTTGTATTTTGATTAGAATAAAAGCGCATTTACTTGAGGACAAGCAAATCTCAAGTGTAAGGGTATTTGATGAGGCGAAAAGTGAACAACTTTTAAGGGGTCATTTAAGCCCGGATTCGTGATTATTTGATCAAATATTGCCCTAAATCGTCCCTTTTGTCATTTTAGGTACTTTTGGAGAGAAATCTGGAAAAGGAAGCATTTTGGACGTTTTTGGAGCACAAAAGTGAAGAAAATGGCAAAGTCTCAATTTTCCTTGCTGGGAACAGTACCTAACGGCGTCAAGATCTTCTACATGACGGCGTCAAGAGTTACAAAAGAGGTGGATGTGGAAAATACACGTGACAATCTAGAGAGTTTTTTTGCATAGAAGATGACGGCATCACCCAAGGCCATCATGGTCCAACTATTAGTGACGGCCCAGAGCATTTTTATACATGACGGCTTCAACATCAGATCTAGGCAATGCGATTTCTATTAAGGCGGCGAGTTGACGGCGTCACAATCCAATACATGACGTCGTCACCCTGTAAAATCTATATATAGTTTTCCAAATTTCATTCATTAGTGTGCAACTTTGAGGGAAAAACCCTAGGTCGAATTTTCCAGCTTTTTCAAGGTTTGCAACCCTTTGAATCTCTCATGTTCAATTGGAGATAAGTACTCTTTCAAATCAATCACTATGTCTATGTGTTATTTGATTATATCTTACGCTTGTCTTCTATTTAACATTCTAGGCTAGATTTCTTTTGTGTTTGCTTAGATGTAGTGAAACCTAGATGTTAATTATGGGTTGATTGTTTGTTTATAATTGTTACGGATGATTGTATTTGATGTTAGGCTTAAGAAAACTGGCAGGCTTCCATCGGTAACGTGCTTGAACGTCTTAAGAAACATGATCGGAGATGTACTACGATATTTGGTTGTATTTAATGCGTAGGAGAATTCTAATGATCCCATGTTAGGAGCTTCTAACGGCTCGACATAGGAGTGAAGTAGGATCCTATAAAGTTAGGGAATATTGTACACGGTCTACGACTAGTATTAAGGAATATGACCTGTCATCCATGCAATTGTAACTAGTTATCAACCTGTAAAATATATCTAGGGAGTAGTGCAACCTAAGTAAACACAACTTTCCTCATTATTGTTACACCACACTAGTATAAATAGTTTTGTTTTCATTTCTTTTATTTTATTTTGATTGCATCTTAGATAAATTGGGTTAGTTGGCTAGCAACTAATTCCGCCCACTCCTTCAAAACCCGAGATTTTAATTGCTTTCCATAAAATATAAAAACATAAAAAGAATCATCCCTCACCTCTAGACCTAGTTTAAGAGACTTTCTAATCCTAGCGACACTATTCCGGAGTTGAACGATCAATCCCCCGGTACTTGTCACTATACTATACTACAACGATCAGGTACACTGCCTGGTGGGGGTTGTAAGTTTCTCGAGATCCCTCGAGAGGTAAAACCTGGTGCGATCCCCACGTATCAATCACCTTACAAAATCAGCACACTTTATTGCTATATGAGAAACAGATGATATGGAAACCCTTGCTAGGTTGTACCTCAAGGAAATAGTTTCCCGACATGGAGTGCCAATATCTATTTTATTGGATCGTGATTCTCGTTTCACGTCAAGATTTTGAAAATCTATGCAAAAGGCCTTAGGTACTCAGATAGACATGAGTACGGCATATCATCCACAAACCGATGGTCAAAGTGAAAGAACTATCCAAACACTCGAGGATATGCTTCGAGCGTGTGTGATATACTTTGGAAAAGGATGGGAGAAACACTTGCCATTAGTAGAATTCTCGTATAACAATAGTTATCACGCTAGCATAAAAGCAGCACCGTATGAGGCACTTTATGGGAGAAAGTGTAGGTCTTCGGTCTGCTGGGCTGAAGTTGGAGAAGTACAACTTACGGGTCCGGAAATAATCTATGAGACAAATGAGAAAATAGTTCAAATCCGACAACGCTTACAAGCTATAAGGGATCGGCAAAAGAGTTATGCAGATATAAGACGTAAGCCTTTAGAATTTCAAGTCGGAGATAGGGTTATATTGAAAGTTTCACCTAGGAAAGGTGTCTTTCGTTTCGGAAAGCTTAGTCCGAGATACATTGGACCTTTTAAGGTTATAGAACGAATTGGTCCAGTGGTATACCGACTTGAATTACCGGATGAACTAAGTAATATACATGACACATTTCACGTATCAAATCTTAAGAAATGTTTATCGGACGAATAACTAGTTGTTCCTATTAACGAGCTTCAGTTGGATGATAAGCTCAATTTCACTGAGGAACCAGTGGAAATTATGGACCGAGAGTAAAAAATCTAAAACATCACCGGATTCCTATCGTTAAGGTACGCTGGGACTCCCAAAGAGGACCAGAGTATACTTGGGAATGAGAGGATCAAATCCGTGGTAAATATACCCATCTATTCACACCATCCCATAATAACCATAGTTAAATCTCGGGACAAGATTTTCTTTCAGGATGGGAGACTGTCATAAACCACTAACTTCCCCTAAGGTTAGAAATACCTTACTAACTTAGCTTAGGCCCTCACTAGTACCCTAGGATTAGAAATGCCTTACTAACTTAACTTAGGCCCTTATTAAAGAACACTAGGATTAGAAATGCCTATAGGATTTTCCCGAGTTAAATTTTTGCTTTTATATATCATTACAACCTAACTAACCCTCAGACAAGCTCATGTATCCACCTATGCCAACCACTACTATGTTTACTTGATGTAAACATCCCAGTATGTTAAGTCAAGGTAATAAACATATTTTCACTAAGAAAACTAGTATTATAATACCCTATACTTGCTAGAAAACCCTAAATATAACTACGTGTTTCCAATTAGTTTTAAAACCCTAACTGCCTATCTGAACTTACATGTAAAGTGCTTAGGACTTAGATATAAGTTAAAATAGATACCTTAGGATATATTAGAGCCCTTAGGATATAGTATAACCCCTAGAAACTTAGGTACAAGTAATATAAGCATAAAACCTTAATTAGGTCATAACTTCCTGAAACTAGGTTAAAACTTTACCATAAGCTACCATCACTTAGTATAAGCTACTAATAGTTACTAAACATCATTAGGACCTTAATTAAGATACTAAAATATAGATAAAACCTTAAACACTTATAAAACAAAACTAGACTAAAACATGACCTAAACACCTAAACCATGTTACTTAAACACCTTAATATGAACAAGCAATGAGCCTAGCACCTTAATATGACTAAGCTAGCACCCTAGCACCTCTAAGCATCCAAGAAAGTAGGTTATGCACCTCCTTGTCACCTCCTTTGCTCAAACCCCCTCTCACGGCTTCTCACCACCACAACCGGCCTAAGGCAGCCCCCTAGCTCCTCCTTGTCACCAGTAGACTTGCCACAACCCCCGTCTAGCTCTTCTTACTCAGCCCCCCCCCCCTGTACGACACCTAGACATCGATTTCACCCAAACCGCCTATGTCGAGCCTTATAAATACCCTCCTCCTCCTCTTATTCTTCTTCACACCTCTCCTTTCCCTCTCTACCTCATATTTTTGTAGTACCAAGTGGTTAGAAGCAGTAGGAAACGTGTAGCAAGGTCTTGGTTGGTTGTGTTGTGGATTGAAGTTGTACGAGCCAAGAGGAAACCCTAGAAATGCTAGAACCTTAGTTCAGCCCTCCCCCGACCTAGGTAACCTTTACTTTATGTCTAGTATGCTTAGAATAGAACTTTGATAGACTTTAGATGCCTTAGAAAACTTAGGATAGCCATCGCATGCTTATTTCCTTTCGTATCCCTAGTTTTAGGTCGAATTACATGCTTATGTGTTTTATAGCTTTCCTACTTGATATAACTTGCATTATGTGACTTATTCGAACTTATATGAGTTAGTTATAAGCTTAGAAACTAGATTGCCATGCTAGAATTAGAATTATATACACTTAGGACTAGTTTTGCAAAATATTACATGCACAGGGGTATATATTGTAAATTCCTGAAACTATAGACTCTAGGGACTGTTTTTGACATTTCCTAGAAGATATTAGTGTAAGGACTAAATTTGCAATATATTAAACCTTAAAATAAACTAATAAAACAAATATAAAACTAAAAGGACTAAAACTGCAAATAGTATAAATATAAGGGTAAATAGAGTAAATAATAGAAATTAATATAATCTAGGAACTATATGTGTTATTTCTTTAAGATATGATAGTTTAGGGACTAAATATGCATTAGTTAGAAAGTTATATGCCTATTTGTTATAAGTTTATAAGTTTAGGGTAGAAAACGTAAATATATATATATATATATAAAGGGTAAAAATGGACTATTTTCATAAAATATAAAAGCCTATTTAAGTTAGAAGCATAACACAATAATAGGGAGCTTCATGCGAGGAGTACTATGTGGATATTTTGTTTTGACGAGTTTGTTAGGTTTACGAATTAAAGTGCCCTGACTCCTCGAACAATTATTGTATATACTTCTGAGATATGATGGCCTGAACAGTGTTATGTTATAACTAAACCCTAATAACAACATAACTCATTAATAGGGAACTTTGTATGAGGAGTACTAACTTCTAAATTATGATGGCCCGAACGGTATTATGCTGATCACATAATACAATAGTAGGGAGCTTCGTGTGAGGAGTCATATACTTCTGAATTACAATGGCCCGAACGGTGTTATGTTATATATAAAAACCTAAATAGTAATTATTTAAGAAAACCTAGACTAAGACTTGACATACGCACACCCGTACTACCCCAGGATACGTGAGTGAGTTGTCTAAACCCCAACTTAAATTAGCTAGAGACTCAGGTGAATTTTCATAGCCTCACACCCTTTTAAATGCTTTTAAAATGTTTTACAAACCCTGTGAGGGGGATACATCCTTTAAAACCAAATACAAGTCTTTGCTCTGGTTATTGCACGAGTAAACTAACAGCCATCATTACATAACCAAAATTCATGAATCTAATCGTTTGGGACATTTTACCCAAGCGAACGTGAATATAGTTGATAGATCTATTAGAGTTTGACGACTCCTGTTGGTATTAACACCCCACTAGGTGGTACGAATAAGTACTATATTTGAACCCACTGAAGGTTTAACTTTGGCAAGTTATCCTTCCCATCCCCTCATGGTTTGGTTTGCAGACCGCATGACCCGGATCGTTAACGTGTGGTTTATGAGCTTAGTGCAATATACCTTATTTCTAACACTAACCCTTTTCCACACATAGAGTTTAAGCTGAACTCTGTGGAACTTGTATTTACACATTAACTTTTTAAACCTATGACTCTTACTCAACATATGTATTGACTTTTAAGCATGTTAACTTAGGTAATTAGGCACTATAGGAACCCTGGCACGGAGAACCACTAGACATGAGGACGTCCAGAATAGTTATCATTCATCAATTTTGTGTCATAAAACGTATCTTAGGGACCTATCTTTTGGTAAAAGTATATCTTTTACTCTAAAAACTCTAATGAATAAATGAATGATAACAACCTTTTTCAAAAACATCTCTTTTTGAGTCGTTTTCTATTATCTTGTCTTTGTTTCCATGAGTAATACCCCAAACACTTTATCCGCTGCGATCAGTGAAAAATGGGGGTGTTACATTTTGGGGACCCAAGCCACAAATGACTTGGATCTGCCTCATGTATCAATATAACTATATCTGTCAAAGGTCATTGATACACCATTGGGATTGATTGAGGTGTTAATTCCTTTTGGTATCCATTCCCAACGTGCTAAGGCCTTCACAACACTCCCCACATGTACCCTTTTGTTGTTTACAGAACCACCAGTGGAAACTTTTGGCCTAGCAGTGGTAACTGCTGGCTTAGCAGTGGCAACTGCTAGTTTTGAAATTTTAGGTGCCCACTTGTGGTTATTGTAAACTTTCTTTTCATAAAAGGTCTTTCTCCATGTTTGTGCAGATTTAACAAAAGTTGTAATTGGATTTGCACTCTTGACAAGAGACTTAGGGTAAACTCTATTCAATTTTCAGATAGTGGCAACTGCTAGCTTAGCAGTGGAAAGAGATTTGATGCCAGAATTTAGTAAAACAGCCCTGGGAATCATTTTACTTAGTGGATTTGGGTGAGTATTCTTATTAACATTGATTTTATTCAACCTGGTATTCCCAAACACTTCACTTCTACCCATGTGATAGTTACAATTATAATGAAGGTGATCAAAACTACCACAGATGTGGCAAGGTTTGTTGTTAAACTCAAAGTCACTACCAAATTGTCTAGATTTAACATGATTCCAACTCCTTTTGTTGCCCCTAGGAGTTAATGACCTGCTTCTGTACATCTCAGCATATCTAGTAGTGTGCCTAGTGTAATTAGCTTGTTTCCTAGGCTTCTCTTCTTCAATCTTAACAACTTCAGGAATACTCTTTTTAACTTCCACTTTAACATTCTCAGAAACACTAGTTTTAGACTCAACATTCACATTTTCATCTTTAAGAGATGCATCACTAGCACTATCAAATGTATCAACCTCAACCTTAACCCTTTCAATAGCAACTTCTTTAACAAATTTTGGTCCATAGGTCATGGTTGGTTCCTGGAACTCTTCTAACCTGTATGTGCTAAGTCAACAGTAGGAGGTGATGGAACACCTCTTAGGGGTGGTGGTACAGATTTGTATCCTACTCCTGATTTCGCTTTATATACAACTTGGGCCTCCCAAATTATGTCAATTCACTTAGATTGATGATCTAGTGTATTACAAGTTATTTGTTTGTTTTCATTGGCCTTTTTAATCTTCTCTAACTCTTCCATAAGAGCCTCATTCACAGCAATCTTATAATCTAAGTCTCTTTTTAAAACAGCAATATCATCATTGAACTTAGATTCATTAGCTCTATAGTTCTAACCGTGCTTCTAAAACTGCAAGACCTATCTTATGATTTGCTAGGTTATAATTGGTTTGATTTAACTCTAACGATTGTTCATCATATTGATCTTTAAGTTTCTCATAGTCTTTCAAAGCCTTACAGGTTTTAGAACAAGCATTATTAATTTTTACCTCAGAGTCAGAAAAAGCCGTAAGTGCAAGCTATGTAGGAATCATTGCAGACTCTGGATCTTCTTCTTCATCCTCAGCCATATAGCTCCAATCATAGCTCACTCCATCAATGGCCAAAAGCACCTTTGGTTCTTTAACTGTAGGCTCTTTCTTCTTGTCCTTCTTGTACCAAGTTGACCTATTATCAGGCTTCTTTGGTTTCCTGCATTCCCTGGCAAAGTGCCCCATCTTGTGACAGGTGTAGCACTCCACCTTCTTCTTATCAAAACCTACAGTTTCATTGCCATTTATGATGATCTTCCTACCAGTCTTCTTCCAAAACTTCTTTGCCTTTAAGCTTAGCAATGCAACTTACCATTTTATATGCATCTCTTCCATGTCATCTTCATCAATTTGATCCAAGTCTTCATGTGTCAGAATTGAACCATTAGCTTGACTTGAAAGAAAGGCATAGAAAGTAGAATCTCCAAGACCAGCAACCTGCCTTTTTGAACTAGCAGTGGTAACACTTCCACTGCCAGTGGAAACAGCAATGTGAGCACTATCCTCTTCATCATCACTATCAACATCAGAATCATCATTAACTGATGATGAGATAAGAGCTAAGTTCGCTGATCCTGAACTTAGTTTACCAGCCTTCTTCAACCTCTGTTCAATAACTTTAAAGTTATTGTACAAATCATTGAGCTTTATATTCTCAAGTTCTGGCTTGCCTTCCCACACAGCAACATTAGTACTAAACTCAGATGGTAGATTATGCGTGGGAATTGCACCAGGCTTTACCTCTCAAGGGATCTTGAGAAGCTTACAACCCCCACCAGGCAGTGCACCTGATCGTTGTAGTATAGTATAGTGACAAGTACCGGGGGATTGATCGTTCAGCTAGGAATAGTGTCGCTAGGATTAGAAAACCTAATTACTAGTTCTAGAGATGAGAGATGATTCTTTTTTGTATTTTTATATTTTTTAGAAAGCAAGTAAAAATCTCGGGTTTTGAAGGATATGGGCGGAATTAGTTGCTAGTCAACTAACCCAATACTAAGATGCAATCAAAATAAAATACTGTTGACATAAATAATGTCTTAAAACATTGTTAGCATAATTAACAATGTCTCTATGTTTTGATAATTACAAAGCATAAATTCATTAATCTAAAACTTATGACGTAAACAAGTTTTTAGTGCTTAATACTTGTCTTTGATTCCATATCACTTAAGGTATGAATAAACAAAGGGTTTATTACATTTCATGATCAAAGGAAATTTCTCTAATCACTAGATTTTTTATAAAATGCATTAAACATCTTATATCTTTTACAAAATTATTTTTGGAATTAAAAGAATATGTTTAATTCATTATAAATGTTTGATTTCAAATTTCCAACCAAAAATGGCAAATTCTATCCAGAAAAATATTCCCCACTAAAAGACAAGAAAAACCAACGTTCTAAAGGGGCGGCCCCCTTAATTCCTTAGGCGGTCCCCTTAATCATTAAGGGGACCGGCCACTAATTAAGGGGACTGGCCACGCTCCAGAACGGTATTTTTCCCCTTATAAATATTGGTTCATCCCTCAGAATTTTCTCACCTTTTGCACTTCAAAACTTTCTGATCTAGATCCATATCTCTATTCTCTTATCCTTTGATCATAAGTGTATAATTCTTTGTTTCAAAGTGATCCGAACTTCATCCTCTCAAGTGCAAGAGAAGAATACTTCTATCTCCCAAGACAAGAAGTATTACAACTTGTTGTGATCTCCACATCCAAGTAGTTGGTGCATCATCAAAGATCATTTACATTATTCTTTGTGAAGATTGTTGTGAATATTTGATTGTAGATAGTTGTGATAGATATAGATTGTGTGATTAGTTAGTAGCTTGGTGTGAAGAAGAAAAGTTAGGAACTAGATTGGTGTGAAGAAGATAGGTGTGGAGTGGTTAGTTGTGAAGTAGATTGATTTGAAGAAGTTGTGTAGAAGTTGTGACTTAGGTGTGACGAAGTTGTGGTGTGAAAATTGGTGTGTAAATTGGTGTGTATAGTTTTCTCCGCCATAAGGGAGCTTGTTGATATAGTGAAGAAAACTCTCGAGTTAGGTGCTCGGGGAGTGGAGTAGGGAAAGGAAGGTGTCCTTGTAGCCGAACCACTATAAATCTCTTGTCTAGCGGTTCGATCTTTCCATCTTTTACTTATTTCATTACTTATCATTGCTATATATTGTGTATTGTTAATTGTTTATATTGTACAAGACTTGAGATCACATATTATCGAATCTAAGTTTTTTTAAAAGCTAAGAAAACACTAAAACTATCTTTTATAACGAATTAAAAAGATGTAAAACTATTCAACCCCCCTTCTAGTTTTCCACAATTGGTATCAGGAGCCACGTCTAGCAAGATTTTTAAAATATATTGTATTTCAAAACTGGTAACAATCTATGGAATCTGAAAAATATTTAGAAGGGCAATCTATGCAAAGACCACCACTATTTGAAAGTGATGGATTTTTATATTGGAAAAATAGATTCGAAACGTATGTGAAATCAAAAGATCTTGATCTTTGGTATATTATTACCTTTGGTGATTTTCCTCCTATTCAATATAATGTTGAAACTAAAATGAATAAAATTGTATCTTTCGAAGAACAAAATAATGATTTGAAAAAGAAATTAGCAAAAAATAATGAGGCTAAAATGGTCATTTATAATGCGTTACCACGCAAAGAATATGAAAGAATTTTTATGTGTAAAACCGCCAAAGAAATTTGGGATTCTTTACTAATTACTCACCAAGGTAATAGCCAAGTCAAAGATAATAAAATAGATCTTCTTGTACAACAATATGAACAATTTACGATTCTAGAAGAGGAATCAATTGATAATGCTTTTGCTAAGTTTAACACTATCATCACAAGTTTAAAAGCACTTGATGAGACATTTTCTAGTAAAAATTATGTTAGGAAATTTCTTAGGGCATTGCATCCAAAATGGCGAGCTAAGGTCACGGCAATTGAAGAATCAAAGAACTTGATGACGTTATCACTAGATGAACTAATTGGCAACTTGAAGGTTCATGAAGAAATCATAAGAAGAGATTCGGAAACGGTCAAAGTCAAGAAAGAACAAACCAAATCCATTGCTCTAAAAGCCAAAAAGGAACCTAGTGATGATGATGATTCAAGTGAAGAAAGTGAAGACGAAGAATATGCAATGGCCGTAAGAGAATTCAAGAAGTTCTTCAAGAGACGAGGAAGATTCACTAGATCATCACGAGACGAAACAAAAGCATTCCAAAGGAATGGAAGTGACAACTACGGGAAAAGAAAGTGCTTTAGATGTGGAAGTCCAAATCATCTCATTGGCGAATGTCTAAAGCCACCGGGTTATGAAAATCAAGGTGCTTTTGTTAGTGGAACATGGAGTGATAGTGACAAAGAAGAAGTTGAAAAGCCAAGAGACGAAAGGTGTTCCATGGCAAAAGAAACTGACGAAATATCTTTAGGAATTGACTTGGAACCTGACGAATGGATCAAAGATAGCGGATGTTCGAGGCACATGACAGGGAACCGCAAGCTATTCTCTACATACAAGGCATACAATGGACGTAACGTTATTTTTGGTAGTGACTTACGTGGAAAAATCATTGGCAAAGGTACGATTTCTCAAGACTCTCTTACTATTGAAAATGTAGAGCATGTAGATAATTTAACATATAACTTGCTTAGTGTAGGACAAATATGTGATAATAAATGTAGAGTCACATTTACTGAAGAGGATAGCGAAATAGTTAAGAATGGAAAAATTATAGGTAGAGGAATTAGGAAAGGTGGCATATATGTTATGAAACTAGGAAACAAACCTGAGGATAGGATATGCCTAGCGACCCTAGATGAAAACTGTACATTGTGGCATAGGAGATTAGGACATGCTTACATGCAACAAATACAATCTTTTGCCTCTAAGGAATTAGTAAGAAATTTGCCTAATCTAAGATATGACAAGCATTTTTGTGATGCACGTAAAATTGGAAAACAAGCTCATGCTAGTCACAAAGCTAAGAATATAGTATCCACTACTAGGTGCCTAGAATTATTACATATGGATCTTTTTGGTCCATCCACTGTGCGGAGCTATGGAGGAAACAAATATACCTTAGTAATAGTAGATGACTACTCACGATACACGTGGACTAGGTTTTTAAGTGACAAAACCCAAGCCTTAGAAAAATTCGAAATATTTAGTAAAATGATTCAAAATAAATTAGGAAGCTCAATAGTTGCCATTAGGACGGACCATGGTAGGGAATTTGATAACGAAGTACAATTCGGAAAATATTGTGAGTTAAATGGAATATCTCACAATTTCTCCGCTCCTCGTACTCCTCAATCAAATGGCGTAGTAGAAAGAAAAAATAGGTCACTACAAGAAATGAGTAGAACTATGTTAAATGAACAATCCATCCCACAAAAATTTTGGTGTCACGCCGTAGATACATCAACTTATATTTTAAATAGGGTATCAATTAGAAGAATTCTAGGAAAACTCCTTATGAGTTATTAAGAGGTAGAAAACCAAACTTAAGTTACTTTAGGGTATTTGGAAGTAAATGCTATATTTTAAACACTAAGGATTACCTCACTAAGTTTGATCCAAAATCATATGAAGGAATATTTTTAGGATACTCACAAAATAGCAAAGCATATATAATACTTAACAAACACTCCATGAAAGTAGAGGAATCACTAAATGTAACATTTGATGAAACACCACCACCTCCTAAAACATTACCTTTAGAAGATGATGATTTAGTCGAAGATGAAGCTATTGAGGTTAGTAAAACAAAACCCATAGGAAATGATAATGAAGACATTCACTTAGAAAATAACGAAACTGTTAATATTAAAGAATCTAGATCACATCCATTAGATAATATAATAGGACATCTTAACCAAAGAACCCTTAGGTCACAAGCCCAAGATAAAAACAATTTCTTTTGTTTCCTCTCAGCAATAGAACCTAAGAATATTAGCGAGGCTTTAAAGGATGAAAGTTGGGTTATAGCTATGCAAGAAGAATTAAATCAATTTAAGGCAAATGATGTTTGGGAATTAGTCCCAAATCCAAAGAATATGACCATCATAGGAACCAAATGGGTATATAGGAATAAGTTAGATGAGAATGGAATAGTTACTAGGAATAAAGCTAGGTTAGTTGCCCAAGGTTATAATCAACAAGAAGGAATTGATTATGACGAAACTTATGCCCCCGTAGCTAGACTAGAATCGATTAGGATATTATTTGCCTATGCTTGCGCCCTAGATTTTAAGTTATTCCAAATGGACGTGAAAAGTGCATTCCTTAACGGTTTTATCAATGAGGAGGTATATGTTGCACAACCTCCAGGATTCATTGACTTCGCAAAACCTGATTATGTTTATAAGTTAAAGAAAGCTTTGTATGGACTCAAACAAGCTCCCAAAGCTTGGTATGATCGATTAAAAGCTTTTCTTATTGAACATAGTTATTCCATGGGAATGGTAGATAACACTCTTTTCACTAAAAGGAAAGACCTAAATCTCATCATTGTCCAAATATATGTTGATGACATTATATTTGGATCGACTTGTCAAGACATGTGTGATGAATTTGCCAAAATCATGCATGATGAGTTTGAGATGAGTATGATGGGTGAACTTAACTTCTTCCTAGGATTACAAATAAAACAATTAGAAGATGGAATATTTTTTAACCAATCTAAGTACATTAAGGAAATGCTTAAGAAATTTGGCCTAGAAGACTCAAAACCCATGAAAACTCCCATGTCTACGGAGGTAAAGCTCACAAAGGACGATGAAGGTGAGTCCGTAGATAACACCAAGTATAGAGGAATGATAGGTAGTTTACTATACTTGCCGGCAAGTAGACCCGACATCATGTTTAGTGTCTGCCTTTGTGCCCGTTTTCAAGAGGATCCCAAAACCTCTCACATAGAAGCGGTTAAGCGTATCTTCCGATACGTTAAAGGCACTATACACTTAGGATTATGGTATCCTAAGGGATCCGGCATAGAAACCATCGTCTATGCGGATTCGGATCATGCGGGAGACTACGTAGATAGAAAGAGCACTAGCGGTATTTGCACGTTTATGGGATGTTGTCTAACGTCTTGGTTTTCGAAGAAGCAAACCGCTCTTGCTATTTCTACCACCGAAGCCGAATATGTAAGCGCCGAAAAGGCATGTCAACAAGCACTATGGATGAAACAAGCTCTCGTAGACTATGGCATTAGGTTAGAAAATGTCCCCATTATATGCGATAACAAAGGGGCGATAGATTTAAGTAAAAATCCGGTGCAACACTCTAGGACTAAACACATAGAAATACGTCACCATTTTCTTAGGGATAATGTACAAAAAGGAAATATATCTATAGAAAAGGTTGCATCGGAAGACAACATTGTGGATATATTCACAAAACCCCTTAAGCGTGAATTATTCAACCACTTGCGTTTAGGATTAGGAATGATGGAACAAGTTGACTAAATTATATTGAATTAATACAAATTTATACTTGCATAAAATTTATCTTTCTTCCATTTCATCTTTTCTGAGTCTAGGAATCTATTTCGCACAAAACTAAAGACTGAGAAGATTTATTTTCTTTGCATAAAGCTTTTTGTAAAACTCAATCAATTTTCTCTAAAAAATTATTCTCACAATCTAGGAATCACATGAAGATCATTTTCCTTGCATTGTTGACTAATTCTAAAAACATTGTCTTTTAAAATCATGCATAAACTCTCACATAAACTGTCAAGGTATATAATCTAATATATGTCTTTGACATTCATGATCGAGCAAAAATTGAATCAAGGAGATCATTTGGATTGTTTCTTAGGATCGTTATTTCTTTTTGCATTTAGGAGTCGAAACTATCACAACTCCACATTTGTTGCATATAGACACTCACTAGGACAAATTCACTAATAATGGTGCCTTAGGAAGTTTAAGTGATCTTGCCCTTACTTACCTCCCCTTGCTTATTATGTGTTGATTAATTGCTCTTTTGCCTATGTGTTATTGCATGCATGCTATATCTTGATTAGATTAGATTCTATATTGCCTAAGGGAATTGAACTTGCTTGAACTCTAATCCAAACACACAACCTTTCTGCAAATTTTCTGCCAATAACTCAATTCTGGCAACCTGGAAATCACCAGATGGGCGGCCCCCTTAATTTTGTAAGGCGGCCCCCTTAATCATTAAGGGGACCGCCCCCTAATTAAGGGGACCGGCCATCTGATGGTCGGGTTTACAGAATCTTTTCTGCTTTTTAGCCCATTTCAACCTACATTTCCAAATTTTCACCAACACATTTTGTCCTAATCTCCCAAACAAACCTTATCCATCAATAAACACACAAATCTTACACTATAAATACCCCCAATCCTCAAAACTCTTCACTCATCCCTTCATGGCTTCTCTAAACAAACCCAAACCAAAAGCCTCAAGGCTTGCAAAAATGACGGAAAAACCCGTTTGGCGAAGAAAAAGCCCTCGAAACAAATCCATCATAACACATGAAGTTGAAAGTCATTCAACACCACTAACCACTTACTTCCCAAACTTTCCACCAAATCCACAAGGACATTCATTTGATCCTACTTACAAACCATACAACATTGGCCAAACATCTTCCTTCATGCCAAATCACTCACCTCATCCTCCAATCACTTGTAATGATCCAAACAAGTTTGGTCAACCATCCCACTACAACTCCAACTACACAAACCCATTTGGCAAATCAACCAAAATCCATACTTCTTGTAATTTGAGTTGCAGAAGCTCATCTTGCATTGCTTCCACCCAACTTGCTTCTTGTAAGGCTTTGTAAGTATTTTTAGGTTCAATCTGAGATAGAAAACAGGCAAACAAGTGATGAGTGCTCAAACACTCATCATTTTTTTGTCAAATCTGAACTGCAAAACAATCAAAAACACTAAAAAATGCATCAAAATACTGAAAATATTCCAAAATTGTGTTTTATATGTTTTAGATGCAAAATGAGTAAAAACAGATGAAAAACGATCAAAGTTTGCATAATTGGCAGTTTCAGTCCCTCAACTCTCAAAAATTGGCAAAAATAGTCCCTGAGCACTTATTTTTAAAAAAAAAAGTTACCAAAGGTCCTTTTGAAATCATAAGTTGTCATATTTAGTCCTTTGGTGTAAAATTTCAAAAGTTTTGAGAAATTAGAAGTTTAGTCATTGGAGTTTCACATTTGGCAGATTTGGTCCCTGGTGGAATATTTTGGATGAAAAAGTAAACATTGGTCCTTGGAGTTCATAAGTTGCCAAATTTAGTCCTTGGGTGAAAGTTTTGGAAAAAGTACAAGTTTAACCCCTCAAGTTTCAAAGTTGGCAAAACAAGTTCTCGGGTATTCTAAAAATGGAATTTAACATATATTACCCTTGTACTATTCACAATTGACAATATAAGTCCTTTGAAACTACTTTGGGAAGTTGGCACTTTCAGTCCCTAATATTCAGAATATTTACAAATTTGGTCCTTGTGAAATAATACAACCAAATGGACCCTTGTTCTTTTTATATCCAATTCCAAATCCAATCCATAAGCCTGACCCACATCCACCAGCCAAATACCCAACACCCTTAGCCCATTATCCATCCTAGCCCAACATCACCCCTTAGTGATAAAAATGGGGTCAAACCCACGGTGACCTTCTCCTTCCTCCCACCACTTGCACCTGTTCTCCCCTGCCACACTCCACATCCCCTCATCTCCACCTCACCAATACCACTCCATGTCCCCTCCACCAACACAACAAACCAAGAATTATTAATTGCAATTTCTACCAAACACTCAACCTGTAATATCTACTTAGATATTTTGGTGCCAAAAGTGGCTTTTGAAGGCTAGGATTTACTCTGACTAATCCAATGGTCCAGAATGAGTGGGAAAGCAAAAGGATCACCGCAAGGCCTATTTAAGTGAAGAAATTTGGAAGAAGAAAGTAGTGGTTAATTTAAAGTAGGATTAATTTCGACTTAGTGTAAATTAGCATTTCAAAATCTCAGCTTTAGTTTTCTAAGTGTAATTCAATCATTTCTAGTGTAATTCAGTTCTAATTAATCAACAATTCAGGTTCTTTTAGTTTCAATTCAGTTTTTGTAATTTCTCATTAAAATTTCGTTTCATCTTGAATCTTGTTATATGCTATGTTTTATGGTTCCAATTAAATTCAAACAAAGTTGGTTTTAAGTTTGTGAGAGCTCAGTAAGCACATAACTTAGTTTACTACAAAATTGCAAAAATAAAAAAAAAAAAGAAAAAAAATATTAGCGAAAAATAAAAGGATAAAAAAAAAATAAGCAGAAAGAAGAAACCAAGCAAGCATGGATTTGGAGATTAGTTTAGAGCCTTTTGGGAGGTTTAGGAAGTGTTATGTGTTCCTAGTCACATGCTCCCAGTTTGGTTCAATTTGTAAGCTTTATCTCATTTTATTGAATATAACTGTAGCATTAGCTTATTTGTGCTTCTTAGTGCTCATTCAATGTTTGACTTTGCTTAATATTAATCCTGATAGCTTATTAGATAGGTTTTAGTGTAGTCCTTTTAGTGGTGTGAGGTTTCACATAAAATAGCATTTAACTGTCTAATTAGCTTATGATTTGGATTCATGCTTGTTGTTGCTATCAGTGATGATTTTTTGCTTAGATTAGCTTATTTTATCATCACACATCAGTTCCATGGAGTAAATTAGGCACTTGCCTCAAAATTTTGTTAAAACAGTTGTTAAGAGAGTGTTTAGATCAAGAGGATTCACTAAGCCTCAGTGAGTCTTATTGATGGTTTGTGTTTGTTACATGTTTATTTAGGTTATAGCAGTCCATTTCAGTAATAAAAACTTAGCTTTTGTATAGAAAAGTCAAATTCACACTCAAATCCTCCTAGGCCTTATCTGTGAGGATTTTGTGACTTGAATCTCATCATTTCCTCTCTAATATAGTTGTAGTAGCTTATTTTAGTCTCATTGTGACTTTTAATAACATTTTTAATCATAATATTTAGATCAAAGTCCAACCAAGTCAACTTATAGCAAATAATCAACCAAGTCAACTTCTAGGATTTTTTGTGTAGTTTGTGTTTAGGTTTATGCTTTGAAATTTTTACATGATTAAGACCCCCAGCTTAACTTTAGGAATAAGTTTTTATTTTATTTTTGTAAATTTTATTATGGGATCCATGAAGCCTTAAATACAGCTGCAGGGGGACTGACCTCCCCTGCTGCAGCAGCTATACCCAGCTCACCCAACTTCTGTGGACTCCACAGGCCTCACCAGTGGGCCTCACAGGGTAAAATTTGGCTCTTTTGAGAGCTCACCCAGCTGTTTATCTATTTTTTAGCTTCATTTGAACTCAAATCCCCTTGCCCCCTCCTAAAGTTGCCCTGCAAGTTAGTCCTGTTGGACTTTTTGTGGGTCAAGGATTGGAAGTGCTTATTCTAGCTTATTGGCTTAGTCAGCGGTTTTGGTTAGTTGTTTTGGCTTATTTTCCACTCATCAAGCATGTATCCACCTTAATCCACCCCTGGCTCTATCTTGGCAGCTTATTTTAAGCTTTTCCTAAGCTTGTTTGAGCAAAAGTCAACTGCCTAGGAAATAAGCACTCAAAGTGCTTATTATTGAGTTCCAAGCTAGTTGTTTTTACAAAAGTTTCTTGATTTTAGATGTAAATTAGTTTTCAAAAAGAAAAATCATAAAAAACCAATTTATAAATAAATGATAGTTTCTATTTAATATTATTTATCTTTTTAATTTTCCTTATTAGATTTTTATTAAGTAGCTTGCATTTTCAAATTTTTCTTAAATTCCTTGTGTCTTAAAGTATTTTCAGGCATTTTTTCAAATTTTTATATTGTCATTTAGTATTAATTAGATTTAATATTAGTTTTATTAATTATTAATTAATATTTAAGTATTAAATAGCATAATGAGTTTTTATTAAGCACCGCCTAGTTTTTCTATTTTTCCTAGCTTTTATAAGTTATAAAATAATTTTAGAATTTTTTCTAGAATTTCTACTGTTCATTTTCTAATTTTCTTAATTAATTTAGTTAAACTAGATATTAATTAATAAATAAGTAAATAATTAGTAAAATAGTCTAAATATAATTTTCAGAAACTTTTTATAATTTTTTTGGATTCCTGTCATGGTTAATTAGATTTTTAAATTTTCCTATAATTTTCTAGTCACTTTTAGTATTATTAGTAATTTAAAAATAGTTTAAATAGTTTAATTAATTTAATTAGTAATTAATTAATATAAAATCCACAAAAAGACAAAAAGACATATTTTTTATTTTAAAATTTGTTTTTAGTTATTTTATAATTTTAGAAATTTAATTTTCATTTTTCTAGTATTAAAATAATATTATATTGAATTTAAGTTATTTAAATATTAATAATTAGTATTAAATAGTATTTAATTAATATTAAATAAGTAATTAGTGCAAAAATTTATTTTCTTTTTCTAATTTTTTTTTTCATCCTTAGGTTTGTGAAAATGTCATTTTCTCCCCCTGAGGGTTTTCAGATTTCAGTTTTCACTTTTTATTTTGTACGTTCACGTAACTTTAAACTGAACGTACGCGTTTTTAGGTTTTAAACGTTTCTGGGTTTTCCAATTTTACAGTCTTGTTAATATAGCTTATTTAAGCTATTTCTTTGTAAAAATCAGTAGTATAATCATTCACAACCCCTTTCTGTCCATATTCACCCGATCACAAACCCGTTTAATTACCATCACACCTCGTCGGGACATAATGACCCGGGGAAACACTATATTCCCCGGAAGCATTGGTCTAAGTAGTTTGACTATATTGACCACACCTGTGGTTGACTTTAGTTAACTGCTTTTGCATCAATCAAATTTTGGCGCCGCTGCCGGGGAGGTTGTGCGCGTTATTCTAAACGGTTTGCAGATTAGTGATTTTGGAATTCACTTCTTTGTAAATTTACCATCCTTGTGTATATTTTCATAAAAACAAAAACGGTTCCCGAAAACATTTTAAAATCAGTTTTTAACGAACACAAAAACCCGAAAAGATTTTCTTTCTTATTTGTCCAAAATATTTTTCAAAAACCCAAAAAAATTCACCTTTACCCTCCTACCCTTTTTGATTCTTCATCCCTTTACCCTCTATCCTTTTGATTCTAACTTCTTTCACTTCTCCTGTAATTGATTCTAATGGCATCTTTCGATGACGATTTCTTTGAACAAAGGGCCTTTAAGAGCAACATTGAAAAACTTCAGGCCTTGTCAAAAATGTCAAGATGTCGTGTTGATTATGATGGACCATCGATTCCTATTCCCTCTTCGGTGAGGGAAATGGAATGAGAAACCGGGGTGACAAAGGACCCTGTACTTCCTTCTGACGATGGGAGTGCTAATTACGTCCAACCTACGGTTGTCCAAATATCTAAGCTCACAATTGCTCCTAAACCGTCAAGAATCGATCCTAACCTTTCACGATATACGGTTATAAGTTTGTCAAGCAAACACCGAGAGCTTAGAGCAGTGACTGAAAAGAACGACTTTATCAAAAACAAAAACCAGAGGTCTCAGAGCACACCACTTGTCCCACCTCCAGATTTTATTCCTTGTGTCGGTTGTGGTGAGCCGCTTTTTGGTTTGCCATGTCGTTGGTGTACATGTGAACAATGTGGTAATGATATTCGAGACGGAAGTTGTTTGTTTTGTGGTTCGAGGAATTCATTTGCTTATGATCCTAATCAGAACTCATTCAACGACTCTTCAAATTTTTCCAACTACCCCTCACATTCATACGAGCAAGAATCATATTATCCATATCACAATGATGCTTCGTATCAAAATACACCAAACATTTCTTGTGAGTATTATGGAGGTCCTCACCAAGGTTTTGATTGGTATAATAGTCAAAATTTTGGTTACGACCAATATCCATACAACTCACGAAACCAGACTCAACAGTTTAACTGTTGTGAGTACTGTGGTAGCCCACACTACAGTTCTGATTGTCAATCGGGCAACACGCTTGTCTACGAGCAGTTTCCTGATAACAATTATGACTCAAGCACATACGACTCATAGCCATTTTACTGTTGTGAATATTGTGGAGGTCTTCACTTTAGCTCAGATTGTCTAAAAGGGAATCCATTTCCTTGCAGTAATTACGACTATACGTTTCAAGACCCACCTCCACAGTACCAATTGATTCAAGCAACTCCTCATGAAACTCAGCAAGACCTTTGGCTAAAGGTTCTAGAAGCATTGAAAGAATTTAAGGAGAGGTTTGCTACTACATCGTTTCAAGATTCTCATAAGAAATCAATGGCAGAATTACTTGCTGAAGAACGAGATGCTAGAAACGAAATAAGCATGGAAGAATTACTTGCTGAGCAAAGAGCAGCTAAAATACGTGCCAATCTTCGCTATACTGCTCTATATGATGACGATGATGACAGTGATGATGATGAAGATAACATTGTTATTATTCAAAAAGATTCATCAGTTGTAATTCCTTCCATTGAAAATCAGGGAGAAAATAATGTGACGGAGAAATTACTAGCAGAAGATCAAATGGAACTTGTACAATCCATGAATGCTAGCTCCTTTCAACTCCCTCAGTCTATTGATATCACACCCGAAGTTCACACTCACTCTCTGAATATTGAGGATGGGCATCTTAGCACTGTTCCTGAAAAGGAATCGGACGAATTCATAAAGTCTAGTGTTGAGAACCTTGCCCCAATCCCAAGAGAGTCACTGGGAACTTTTGATCATGTGTGTAATTTACCTTCCCCTCTTGAATGTCCAAAAGATCAATTTGAGACTTTCTCCGATTGTAGCGACGATTGTACATTTCATGGAGACATTGAGTATGTTGAGGCATCAGTTCCACATTCTGATGCTGATCCTCTTCTTGAGGAGTTCGCCGATGAACTCACTCACATCAATCCACTCATTCTAGAAGTGATGATGGTCTCTTTGATTGTGAAGACGATCTGGGAGAAATTGAAAGTCTCATTTATCATGATCCGTCACTCACTTCTGATCCCAACATTCCAATTGAGAATATTGATGCATAGGAATTGCACCAGGCTTTACCTCTTGAGGGATCTCGAGAAGCTTACAACCCCCACCAGCCAGTGTACCTGATCGTTGTAGTATAGTATAGTGACAAGTACCGGGGGATTGATCGTTCAACTTAGGAATAGTGTCGCTAGGATTAGAATGCCTGAGAACTAGGTCTAGAGGTGAGGGATGATTCTTTTTGTATTTTTATGTTTTTATAAAAGCAAGTAAAATCTCGGTTTTTAGAGGAGTGGGCGGAATTAGTTGCTAGTCAACTAACCCAATTACTAAGATGCAATCAAAATAAAATAATAAAAATGAAAATAAACTAAATTAACTAGTGGTGTGAGCAATATAGGGGAGAATTGTGTTTACTTAGATTTCGCTACTCCCTAGATATCTTTTACAGGTTAATTACTTGTTACAGTTGCATGAATGACGGATTGTATTCCTTAATACCATTCATGGGGTGGCGTACTTACTTCCCCAATCCTATAAGCTCCTATTTCACTCCTATGTCGAGCCGGCTAAGAAGCTCCTAACATGGGATCACTAGAATTCGCTCATGCATTAAATACAATCATAAAAACCTAGTACACATCGGTTCATGTTTCTTAAGACGTTCAAGAAAGTTACACAATGGAGATCTGCCAATTTTCTTAAGCCTAACATTGAAATCATTCATCCATTACAAATATAAACAAGCAATCAACCTATAATCAACATCTAGGTTTCATTACATCTAAGCAAACAGATGAAAGATCTAGCCTAGCATGTTATAATCAAGACAAGCATAAGATATATTCAAACAACACATAAACATATTGAATGAATTGAAAGAAGACTTATCTTAATTGAACATGAAAGGTTTCAAGGGGTGAAAACCCTTGAAAATACTGTTACAAACGACCTAGGGTTTATTAGGTTCGGCCCTAGTATTCTCCACACAAGTTCCTCTTTTATGAATGAAAAATAGAAAAGTATATATAGATTTTGTGAGGTGATGGCGTCAAGAGTAAATTTCTAATGCCGTCATCTCGCCGCCAATAAAGTTATCGGACTGCCAAGATCTGGGTCTGACGCCGTCATGTGTAATTCTGCTCCAGGCCGTCACCAAAATAACTCTTGACGCCCTTCTTCTGATGTAGTCACGTTTTCTCTGGGTCGTCATGCATTTTGCTCTTGACGCCGTAATATTTTCCTTCTTGACGCCGTCAGGTACTCTTTCCAGCATGGAAAATTAAGTCTTTGCCGTTTTCTTCACTTTTATGCTCCAAAAACGTCCAAAATGCTTCCTTTTCCAAAATTCACTCCCAAAGTACCTAAAATCACAAAAGGAATGATTTAGGGCAATATTTGATCAAATAAATTCAATTCCGGGCTTAAATGTCCCCCTAAAAATGGATCATTTTTTGCCTCATCATATACCCTTACACTTGAGATTTGCTTGTCCTCAAGCAAATGTGCTTTTATTCTAATCAAAATACAAGCTAGGGGTCATTTAACACTAATATAAAAGTAATTACAACAAATAATCGTTCCACTAAAGACCAAAGAAAGGCACGGAGGTCATACACTAGCACCTCACAAAAACTGTTTAGATACTCACATCTCTCGGGTGTAATAAAGTATATATCACAATATGGAAATGTCATAGAAAAATAGATTACCATAGGCTTGGGAAAGGATCAATCCTCCACCGCATGGCGTAAGCACCTAAGATAAACTATCAAAGAGGTCTTTCAAAGGGTTATAACGTTAGGTGTATGGATATGAAATACACGGTTTTGTTGGATATCGGCAATCTTTACTGGTGGCGAGTTAATCATCTTGGTTAATTACATGTACAATATGGCGTTGCTAAGCCAAGACTAGACTCGACTTAAGCTAATGAATCAAAAATAACAAAAACATAAAACAAACATAAAATGAAGCGGGATGATAGTCCGTATGATTTTTTTTTCTTTATTTTTTCAATTTATTTATTTATTTATTTATTTTTGCATACACTCTTACCCTACCATCCAAAATAATACATTATAGGGAATGAACATTCCCCTTACACTTGAATTTTTACATACTTTACAATAAACTAGTCTAATGACTCGAATCAAGATAATCAAAACACTTGGAGTACTTTTTAGATTAACGCACCTATGGGGGTAATAAATGATGTTCTTCCCCATTACTCCATAACATAAGTACTTTACCCATGAGTCCCAATCGTCCCAAAACAATATGTACAAGGATATGACTCGACTTAGCAACCATGTAATCAATTAGATAATTAACTAAGGGTTTAAACATGTAACAATAATGCACTAAAGATGAATGCATACACGGAAGCCTAAGGCGATTTGGGTGTACATTTAAGTGGGGTGTAACAAATTCTTCCTTTAAGTAAGATGCTTAAAGTTAGAAACGAAAAGATAGGCTCAGAGGGGTGTACTAGGAGTTTCGTGTACTAAAAATGAGTACAACGCTAAGGTGTGGTAAAAATTAGTTGACTTTACTAGCCAAGTAATATGACTTAAATGGTCAAGTAATTATGATACGGGTTTAACACAAGGGTGATCCTAATGCCTCTTATCATGTAGTAAATCCTACTACACGAATGTAGTCTCACTAGCGGTCTCGGGATGCATCACTAACGCAAGTTCTAGTCATATTTGGGTGGAAAATTTTTCTGAATAGTATGGTTTTGTGCTAGTCATACAATCTCCTATCCATGAGACGCTTGCTATGGCTAAAGTTTCACTCCTAAATGTTGTAAAAGAATTTAAATTTGGCGCTAAAATTACACTAACAAGTATTTCTCATAGTTTTATTACACACCTACCATCAAACAAACAAACTCAAGCGAAAGTGTATCTGTAAGGTATCATCATTTTACCCTCCCCTTACACTTAGGATGAACATTGTCCCCAATGTTCAAGTAAAGAATGTAAAAGTAAAACAGGTAAAAGAATGAAATCAAATACTCCCCTGATTCGCTCGGTATGGATAATATGGTAACCAGGTTAGATCTTCCTCCAAGAAAATGAACAATCAAAGCTTCCCTTCCATAATATAAATCATCTTCTTGCCATATATAACCTGTTAAACCTGAGAAAACAAACAAGGCAACCTCGCGTAAAATCAACAAATCCTAGAAAACAAAATAAGATATAATGCTTGTGGAATGATGTTTGCAGATTTCCTGGAGATTATAAAACTAAAGATTCAACAAAAACTTTAAGACTCCGTTAGAGAAACAAAACTGGTAAAATTTCTAAAATTTTACACGTGAGGCCGTCAGAAATTTCTTCCTGACGCCGTCAGAAGTGACGTGCAGAAATTCTTATGTTAAGTTTCCGGAAAATTTCTGGAAAAACTTTGTCCTACTTCCTGGAAAATCCTACAAAACATCATTATGACTCGATAGAAGCATTTGGCTCTAACAAATACGAATATACATGTCCATTTAATATTGTGGAGAATCATGATCAATTTTGTTTCTTTAAAAACATATTTGGGGTTTCCCCTTACACTTATCTTTTGCGAAATACCTTTGGATGAAGTTAAGACTAAGTCAACCGACAAAGTAAAGTATTTTCATCATTTTATTTTTGAAACATGATCTACCAACAATAAAAATAAAGCATGCATACGGAAGCAAATAACAATCAAACAAAAATAAAAATCACACAAAACATGGGTTGCCTCCCAAGAAGCGCTTTTCTTTATTTACGAGTCTTGTAGCTAGACTCAAGGTCATGGGTTACTACGTGACCTCATCGTTGGTTTCACTCTCTAGGTCATCTCCTATATCGGTATCGCTTTCATAGTGTAGGTATTTTGGATCTTCGAACTCCAAGACATCTGTTCGATATTTGGACCCAAGTTTACTAACTTCCTTAAAGAATCCACATGATAAATCAGCAGTGTTCTTACATCCTCTCCAAATATCTTCATCACATAAGATAAGTTGAGAACTTAGCTTATCAAGCCCGTCATAATTGATTTCGTTTAGATCTTTTCTCTTGCATGGCGTTTGGTATGACACCCTCCTAACTCCATCAGTGAAGGTCATGATTCCATTCCGGTCATCAACTATTGAATTAGTGATTTCACAGAAAGGTGCTCCGAAAACAACTTGTGACAACCTTGGGTCAACATAGTCTTCGATGTTGTCCACGATTGTAAATTCCATAGTGAATGCCATATTTCCAACGAATACCTGGATTTCATGATCTCTACCAACCACATTCTCTCCCTTATAAATCATTCCCCATCTACAAATATTGTTATAGTGAAATAGGGACATAAAATTCTTAGGTAGGAATACGTTAAAGTAGACATTATCAAAATACTTATGACCGATCATGCAGGGGATTTTGAGATTATTCGGATCACGTCACCTTATCCTCCCCGGTCCTCCATCCCTTGATCCGTATGGATTCCCTCCCAGAGATGGACGGTACTCGTACACCTCCTCATTACCCCTACGAAAGATTACCTTCTTGATGCCATTGGTGAATAATGCACTACCATCCTTCTCATCAAGGA
Source organism: Artemisia argyi (assembly GCA_030686995.1). NCBI lineage: Eukaryota > Viridiplantae > Streptophyta > Magnoliopsida > Asterales > Asteraceae > Artemisia > Artemisia argyi. The sequence continues at coordinate 27,754,275 of CM060697.1, forward strand.
TTACTCCTGAATCATTGACAAATGGTTTCCTGAGAACAAGGTTGGTTGATGTTAGATTAGTGATAGGGTCTATGTTATCGACCACGGTGAGGTCGGTGTTATAGACGAATTCCCCAATCATAACTAATAAATCTTTTATTACCCCGTCGTTGTCGACTCTATCATGCACCGTGAGTTCAGGGAAGGCTTCATGGTAAAGGGAAAGGGGGATTATGTTGACAGGGAGGCTAGGGTCTATATGAGTATTGGTAAAGAGCCTTTTCCTAAGAGTGCAGGATATCTTGAAAACTTTAGGGTTGCTTCCCTTAGTCCTATCACTACTCCTATTAGCCACTCCCACCAAATCTTTCTCGAGTTCCTCTATAATAGATTTACCCAAGATTGTTGGATTTCTCGTGTGCTCTTTCGACCTCTCTTTTACTTCATCCAGTTTGCTAGATTCTTGAGTGATGGAATCCTCGAATGAGTTGGCAGGGCCCTTGGTCAATTTGTGGTCTAACCTTGAGGTTTCATCCTTAGCTTTACGATCTATATGTCTAGCTGGTTGTTGGCTCTGGTTAGGTGTAGGAGCGGATATTGTGGTGATGGTATTTACAAAATGAATTGGTCCTAGGGGGTTAACAGGATCTTTTACCTTTGGTGATAGATGTTTAAATAGCTTACTAGGACTTTTTATTTTCACAGGAGAAGTTGGCTAATTCATGACAGAGACAGATTTGACCTCTTCAGCTTGAATTGGTTTACTAACAGCGTGCTCTTTAATAGCAGTTAACAAATTACAAACCTTGTTATTCATATCGGCTTGCTGTTGTCTAAATTTAGCCTCGAGCGTAGAAAGTTGTAATTCTTGAGATAGAATGAACTTTCACAAGGCATCTTCATAGCTTTGCCTAGGAGTGCTCTGTGACGGGAAATGCTCGGACCATTCGAGTGGGGAGGAGTCATTGAAGGATACGCTCCAAGTTTGGTATCCTCTGAAATTAGGTTTATCCTTCCATGCTTCATAGGCCTCGTCAAAGTTTCGAGGACCTCGACCAACGTGGGACGATGTGAATTCATTATAAGCACATTTTGGAATCTCCATGCAGTTATGAGTTTCGTGAGGGCCATTACACAATTTACATGAAGAAGAGATTTTGTTCACTTGGCTTGAATGCTTAGGAGCTTCGTAAGATTTTATGAGAAACTTGACTCGACCTTCAAGTTCCATGATCCTACGATCGGGAGTGCTAGAATTGTTCGAAGGCAAGGATATTGCCTTGACCGTTTTGTTCAAATCACGGGGATCATTCCAGCATTCGTTGTCATAGAGAGCAAGATCTTTTATGAGTTCCCATGATTCTTCCGCACTTAGATCACGTAGCTTGCCACCGGCCGATTGGTCAATGGTTCACCTTGTGGAGAGATCGATATGGTCATAGAAGATTTGGACTTGGAGCCAAAGATCTATGCCATGATGAGGGACTTTTTGGAGAAAGTCCTTGAAACGAGTTCATGCTTCATATAGAGGTTCACCTTGACGTTGTTGGAACATCAAGATATCATTTCTAAGCTTGGTAGTTCTCCCCGGTGGGAAAAATTGAGCAAGGAAACGAGTGGTGAGATCATCCCATGAGGTGATGGATCCCGCGGGTAAACGCTCAAGCCATTGACTAGCTTGATCACGTAGAGAGAATTGGAATAGGCGTAATCGGGTTGACTCTCTGGTTGTAGCATCAAGGTCTATAGAATCTACGATTTTAAGGAAGTCCTTGAGATGTTGATTTGGATCTTCGGAACGAAGTCCATGGAATGAACATCCGCTTTGCACCAACCGGATGGTGTCGGATCGCAAGGGAGACACATTGGCTCCTTGGGTGAGCTCAATGGTGTTTCGGTACCTTGGTAGCTAGGTCGGGAGTACTCTCCTAGGGTTCGGGGTCTAAGAGGTTGGTTAGCTAGTGGTGGGTTTTGTGGGTGGTCTTGTTGTGGTGGGTTGATGGGTTCAAAGATGTTACCACTTTCTATGATGTCGGATGGTAAAGATTACGAACAAAAATACGAAGAAATAAGATAGACTAAAGAGAACCTAAAAATAAAAATAAAATCTTACTAGAAAGGAATCTAGCAAGTAGACCTAATAAAAAGAAATTCTAACCTAGACAATAACTATTCCCCGGGCTGCGGCGCCAAAAACTTGATGCGTGGGAATTGCACCAGGCTTTACCTCTCGAGGGATCCCGAGAAGCTAACAACCCCCACCAGGCAGTGTACCTGATCGTTGTAGTATAGTATAGTGACAAGTACCGGGGGATTGATCGTTCAACTTAGGAATAGTGTCGCTAGGATTAGAAAGCCTAAGAACTAGGTCTAGAGGTGAGGGATGATTCTTTTTGTATTTTTATGTTTTTATTAAAGCATGTTAAATCTCGGTTTTTAGAGGAATGGGCGGAATTAGTTGCTAGTCAACTAACCCAATTACTAAGATGCAATCAAAATAAAATAATAAAAATGAAAATAAACTAAATTAACTAGTGGTGTGAGCAATATATGGGAGAATTGTGTTTACTTAGATTTCGCTACTCCCTAGATATCTTTTACAGGTTAATTACTTGTTACAGTTGCGTGGATGATGGATTGTATTCCTTAATACCATTCATGGGGTGGCGTACTTACTTCCCCAATCCTATAAGGTCCTACTTCACTCCTATGTCGAGCCGGCTAATAAGCTCCTAACATGGGACCACTAGAATTCGCTCATGCATTAAATACAATCATAAAAACCTAGTACACATCGGTTCATGTTTCTTAAGACGTTCAAGCAAGTTACACAGTGGAGATCTGCCAATTTTCATAAGCCTAACATTGAAATCATTCATCCATTACAACTATAAAAAAGCAATCAACCTATAATCAACATTTAGGTTTCATTACATCTAAGCAAACACATGAAAGATCTAGCCTAGCATGTTATAATCAAGACAAGCATAAGATATATTCAAACAACACATAGACATATTGAATGAATTGAAAGAAGACTTATCTTAATTGAACATGAAAGGTTTCAAGGGGTGAAAACCCTTGAAAATACTGTTACAAATGACCTAGGGTTTATTAGGTTCGACCCTAGTATTCTCCATACAAGTTCCTCTTTTATGAATGAAAAATAGAAAAGTATATATAGATTTTGTGAGGTGACGGCGTCAAGAGTAAATTTCTGACGTTGTCATCTCGCCGCCAATAAAGTTCTCGGACTGCCTAGATATGGGTCTGACGCCGTCATGTGTAATTTTGCTCCAGGCCTTCACCAAAATAACTCTTGACGCCTTTCTTCTGACGCCGTCACGTTTTCTCTGGGTCGTCATGCATTTTGCTCTTTACGCCGTTATATTTTCCTTCTTGACGCTGTCAGGTACTCTTTCCAGCATGGAAAATTAAGTCTTTGCCGTTTTCTTCACTTTTATGCTCGAAAAACGTCCAAAATGCTTCCTTTTCCAGAATTCACTCCCAAAGTACCTAAAATCACAAAAGGAACGATTTAGGGCAATATTTGATCAAATAAATTCAATTCCGGGCTTAAATGACCCCCTAAAAATGGATCTTTTTTTGCCTCATCAAATATTAATCACTTTGTTCTAGAAGCATTCAAAACTACTCTCACCAATCCTCTTTTTGAATTTGAATCTGAATTCACTTTCATTTCTGATAATCCAATCTTTGGTACTTAGAACGAGGATAGTGATGAGTCTACATCGGAACAAGAGTTCACATATTTACATCTTGTGATTGATTTTCTTCATGAGGAGTTCTCCGGTGAACTCACTCATATCATATCTCCACCGGACTATGATAACTTCCACTTTGATCCAGACACACCCGGGATATGTCTTGATCACATGAGCTTAAATGATGAGATTCATAATACTGAAATTATGGATTCTCCTGCGGGTGATGACGAGTTAGTCATAATTTTCATCATGGTTTTCTTCCTTTTCTTCACATATCCTGTGATGTCCTCTCTTCTTCACTCCTTCAGGAATGAAGACACTATCTTTGACCCCGGCATTCTCATGTATCATTCTTTTGAGCCAGGGTCTCTCAGTATATCTCCTCGGTGTGGAACTTTCATGTGCTTCAAATGTTTGTCCAAACATTTTGAATGAAAGTCCGATGGAGATTGTCTCTTCCACATCTTGCTTCCCCAAGAACAAATGAATTCGGGGTTGAGTCAAGCAAGCGACTCGGTAAACAAAAACAGTAGCATGTATATGGGGTTTTCACCCTAAGTGTGGGGGAGTGCCCCTACTGTGTTACCATGTATATATATCAATAAATAAAATAAAGTGAAAAATGGTGCTTCCACATTTAGCTTGTAATATTGCCTTTTTACGTTCAAAGAGTTGGCATAATAGCCGGGACTTTGAATATTGAGGACATTATTCAATTCTAAGTGTGGGGGGAAATTCTAGCAAATCTGATCACATTTTACCTTCTAGTACCCCCGTTTTTGGCCAAATTAAAAAAAAAAAAAATTCACTTTATTTCAAAAAATTTTGTGGTTATCAGTCCACCATGTCTAAACCAAAAAAGGACTGGCTAATCCAGGAGCAAACGGCTCTTGGTAAAGATAACTCAAATCCGTTGATGGCTGACAATTTGTCAAAAATTGTATGGTATTCAACTCTCCATATCCTAAAAAGTAAAAGAGTTGGCTAGCCCGCAAGATTTTGGCTTGTGGTAAAGGCAGTGGAAAAACCATAATTGGTAATCAGCTCACCAAGATGATGACTATATTCCATCAAGAGTTGGCTAGTCCAGAAGCAAACGGCTTCTGGTAAAGACAAATCAAAACCGCTGACAGCTGGTGGTTTGCTCAAAATCACATGGTTATCAGTGTACCATAGTTCTTATTTGAACTGAAACATTAGGCTACTCCAAAAGTAATGGCTTTTAGTAAAGAGACATCAAATCCATTTAATTTTCAAAACAGGTTATTCTATATTGCTAGGGACTAGCAATAGTTTAGTGTGGGGGATTGATGAGTGCTCAAACACTCATCATTTTTGGTCAAATCTGTGCTGCAAAACATTTAAAAACACTCAAAAATACATCAAAATACTGAAAATATTCCAAAATTGTGTTTTATATGTTTTAGATGCAAAATGAGTAAAAACAGATGAAAAATGATCAAAGTTTGCATAATTAGCAGTTTCAGTCCCCCAACTTTCAAAAATTGGCAAAAATAGTCCCTGAGCACTTATTTTAAAAGAAAAGTCACCAAAGGTCCTTTTGAAATCATAAGTTGTCATATTTAGTCCTTTGGTGAAAAATTTCAAAAGTTTTGAGAAATCACAAGTTTAGTCCTTGGAGTTCACATTTGGCAGATTTGGTCCCTGGTGGAATATTTTGGATGAAAAAGTAAACATTGGTCCTTGGAGTTCATAAGTTGCCAAATTTAGTCCCTAGGTGAAAGTTTTGGAAAAAGTACAAGTTTAACCCTCCAAGTTTCAAAGTTGGCAAAACAAGTTCTTGGTTATTCTAAAAATGGAATTTAACATATATTACCCTTGTACTATTCACAATTGACAATATAAGACCTTCGAAACTACTTTGGGAAGTTGGCACTTTCAGTCCCTAATATTCAGAATATTTACAAATTTGGTCCTTGTGAAATAATACAACCAAATGGACCCTTGTTCTTTTTAGATCCAATTCCAAATCCAATCCATAAGCCTGATCCACATCCACCAGCCAAATACCCAACACCCTTGGCCCATTATCCATCCCAGCCCAACATCACCCCTTAGTGATAAAAATGGGGTCAAACCCACGGTGACCTTCTCCTTCCTCCCACCACTTGCACCTGTTCTCCCCTGCCACACTCCACATCCCCTCACCTCCACTTCACCAATACCACTCCCTGTCCCCTCCACCGACACAACAAACCAAGAATCATTAATTGCATTTTCTACCCAACACTCAACCTGTAATATCTACTTAGATATTTTGGCGCCAAAAGTGGCTTTTGAAGGCTAGGATTTACTCTGACCAATCCAACGGTCCAGAATGAGTGGGAAAGCAAAAGGATCACCCCAAGGCCTATTTAAGTTAAGAAAATTGGAAGAAGAAAGTAGTAGTTAATTTAGAGTAGAATTAATTTCGACTTAGTGTAAATTAGCATTTCAAAATCTCAGCTTTAGTTTTCTAAGTGTAATTCAATCATTTCCAGTGTAATTCAGTTCTAATTAATCAACAATTCAGGTTCTTTTAGTTTCAATTAAGTTTTTGTAATTTCTCATTAAAATTTCGTCTCATCTTGAATCTTGTTATATGCTATGTTTTATGGTTCCAATTAAATTCAAACAATGTTGGTTTTAAGTTTGTGAAAGCTAAGTAAGCACTTAACTTAGTTTACTCCAAAATTGCAAAAAAAAATAAAAATAAATAAATAAATAAATAAATAAATAAAAAGAAAAAGAAAAATAATATTAGTGAAAAATAAAAGGATAAAAAAAATAGAAAAAAGAAAAAAGCAGAAAGAAGAAACCAAGCAAGCATGGATTTGGAGATTGGTTTAGAGCCTTTTGGGAGGTTTTAGGAAGTGTTATGTGTTCCTGGTCACATGCTCCTAGTATTGGTTCAATTTGTAAGCTTTATCTCATTTTATTGAATATAACTGTAGCATTAGCTTATCTGTGCTTCTTAGTGCTCATTCAATTTTTGACTTTGCTTAATATTGATCCTGATAGCTTATTATATAGGTTTTCGTGCAGTCCTTTTAATGGTGTGAGGTTTCACATAAAATAGCATTTAACTGTCTAATTAGCTTATGATTTGGATTCATGCTTGTTGTTGCTATCAGTGATGATTTTGTGCTTAGATTAGCTTATTTTATCATCACACATCAGTTCCATGGAGTAAATTAGTCACTTGCTTCAAAATTTTGCTAGAATAGTTGTTAGGAGAGTGTTTGGATCAGGAGGACTCACTGAGCCTCAGTGAGTCTTATTGATGGTTTGTGTTTGTTACATGTTTATTTAGGTTATAGCAGTCCATTTCAGTAATAAAAACTTAGCTTTTGTGTAGAAAAGTCAAATTCACTCTCAAATTCTCCTAGGCCTTATCTGTGAGGATTTTGTGACTTGAATCTCATCATTTCCTCTCTAATATAGTTGTAGTAGCTTATTTTTGTCTCATTGTGACTTTTAATAACATTTTTAATCATAATATTCAGATCAAAGTCCAATCAAGTAAACTTATAGCTAATAATCAAAAAGTCAAATAGTCACCATTAGCAGAAAAAAAAACCAAATCTTCTAGGATTTTTTGTGAATTTTGTGTTTAGGTTTAAGCTTTGAAATTTTTACATGATTAAGACCCCCAGCTTAACTTTAGGAATCAATTTTTATTTTATATTTGTCAATTTTATTATGGGATCCATGAAGCCTCAAACACAGCTGCAGGGGGACTGACCTCCCCTGCTGCAGCAGCTATACCCAGCTCACCCAACTTCTGTGGGCTCCACAGGCCTCACCAGTGGGCCTCACAGGGTAAACTTTGGCTCTTTTGAGAGCTCACCCAGCTGTTTATCTATTTTTTAGCTTCATTTGAACTCAAATCCCCTTGCCCCCTCCTAAAGTTGCCCTGCAAGTCAGTCCTGTTGGACTGTTTGGGGGTTAAGGAATTGAAGTGCTTATTCTAGCTTATTGGCTTAGTCAGGGGTTTTGGTTAGTTGTTTTGGCTTATTTTCCACTCATCAAGCATGTATCCACCTTAATCAACTGCCTAGGAAATAAGCACTCAAAGTGCTTATTATTGAGTTCCATGCTAGTTGTTTTTACAAAAGCTTCTTGATTTTAATTGTAAATTAGTTTTCAAAAAGAAAAATCAGAAAAAACCAATTTAAAAATAAGTGATAGTTTCTATTAAATATTATTTATCTTTTTAATTTTCCTTTTTAGATTTTTATTAAGTAACTTGCATTTTTATATTTTTCTTAAATTCCTTGTATCTTAAAGTATTTTTAGTAATTTTTCCAAATTTTTATACTGTCATTTAGGATTAATTAGATTTAATATTAATTTTATTAATTATTAATTAATATTTAAGTATTAAATAGCATAATTAGTTTTTATTAGGCACTACCTAGTTTTTGTATTTTTTCTAGCTTTTATATGTTATAAAATAATTTTACAATGTTTTCTAGAATTTCTACTGTTCATTTTCTAATTTTCTTAATTAATTTAGTTAAACTAGATATTAATTAATAAATAAGTAAATAATTAGTAAAATACTCTAAATATAATTTTTTGAAACTTTTTATAATTTTTTTGGATTCCTGTGACGGTTAATTAGATTTATAAATTTTCTATAATTTTCTAGTCACTTTTAGTATTATTAGTAATTTAAAAATAGTTTAAATAGTTTAATTTATTTAATTAGTAATTAATTAATATAAAATCCACAAAATGACATGTTTTTAATTTTAAAATTTGTTTTTAGTTATTTTATAATTTTAGAAATTTAATTTTCATTTTTCTAGTATTAAAATAATATTATATTGAATTTATGTTATTTAAATAAGTAATTAGTGTAAAAATTTATTTTCTTTTTCTAAAAACTTTCTTTCATCCTTAGGTTTGTGAAAATGTCATTTTCACCCCCTGAGGGTTTTCAAATTTCAGTTGTCACTTTTTATTTTGTACGTTCACGTAACTTTAAACTGAACGTACGCGTTTTTAGGTTTTAAACGTTTCTGGGTTTTCCAATTTTACAGTCTTGTTAATATAGCTTATTTAAGCTATTTCCTTGTATAAATCAGTAGTATAATCATTGACAACCCCTTTATGTCCATATTCACCCGATCGCAAACCTGTTTAATTACCATCACACCTCGTCGGGACATAACGACCCGGGGAAACACTATATTCCCCGGAAGCATTGGTCTAAGTAGTTTGACTATATTGACCTCACCTGTGGTTGACTTTAGTTGACTGCTTTTGCATCAATCAACAAGCAATTTTGTAGATCTTTGTGACTGTTTCTCTGATGCAGAGATCTTGCAAAGAAACTTTGATGTTGTAAATCTTTCAGCTCTTTAGTCATTCTTCTTGTTTGAATAAATGATGTTGGATCACTGAGAATTTGATCTTTGGGATGATTCTTGTGAACTACTGAACTCTTGTGGTAGTAGTGGGACTAACAGGAATATTGAGTTCCAAATTAGTAATGTCAGCATCAGCTCCAAATAATTTGCCATCAAGAGCTTCATCATCTGTATCATAGTAGATATTCTCTAGAGGAGGCATATTTGGGTCATCAGGATAGTTTGGATCAACAGAAGTCCTATACTGAGTGTACACTAATTGAACCTTTGGTATAGAAGTAGAGTCAGTTGGCTTGGCAGCAGAATTGATTGAAGCAGTAGTTGTTTCTTTTGGCCTAGCAGTAGAGTCTTCTGAGTCAGCAGTAGAGTCTTCTGGCCTTGTTGGAGAGACATCAACAACCACTTTGGGTGCTTCATTTGTTACCTTTTCTACATCAACAGGTATCTCAAAGCCGTCTTCTGATTCCTTAGGTTTCTCTTGAGCAACAACATCTTCTTGTGAACTTTGGTCTTTCTGAAAGGGTAGTAAAGTTGGACCAATCTTCAATTTCTCAACCAAAACAAAATCTTCTTGAGGTTTTTTAGTGTCTACACTAGCAATAACTGGTACATAATTCATAGTTTTGGTAAGAATATCAACATTAAACAACCATTCTGGTCCTTTCCCTTCAACATTAGATGTGTTCTCACTAAACTTGATATGCAAATTCTCCTCTACATGTTTGGTTCTCTTATTGTACACCCTGAAAGCTTTACTATTCATAGAGTAACCAACCAATTATCCTTCATCTGCTTTTTCTTCAAACTTGCCTAACTGATCTGTAGTGTTCAAAATAGATTTGATGATACAAAATAAGGGGAAGTTCGTTATTTGCTAATAGTACCAATAGTGATCAGGTATCAACAAGTCAAGATCATGTTGATATGCTTCAAAATTATGCCACTATTCAAACTCAAATTCAAAATTATGCTAACTTGACAAAACTTGAACCTTAAATATCCATACTGGTTCTGATAACTGTCAAATATAGCAAACACCATGTATGCTACCTTTGAGGGGGAGAGTAGGTTTAAACTGTTCTCTGTTCCGGTTTACGTTTCCAAGAAAGAAAATGTGTACATGCAGTGAGTTAAGAATATAGGGAAACCATGGTTGTTCACTCTGTTTCGAAGTTACTCGGTTACGAATTGTAGGATATCGTAGTTGGGTGATCACAACTTGGTACATCATTTGGAAAATCATTGGATCAGTTAAACTGGATTAATTCAGATGAAGAAGAAGAAGGTTGAAATCTAGACCCTCAAACGTGATCATGAATTTAACGTTCTGAATCTATAAAAGGAGATGGTCAGTTTGAGGGGGAGCCGATTTCAGAAACTTTGCAAGCCTTTGAAAAAGCTCTTTTACATATGATGGCCTAATTAAGGGGGAGCAAACTCAATTAGTCATCATCTCATGACTTCTGAACAAAACGGTTCAGGACTCGCACCAAATCAGAAATCATCAACACCAAAGCTTAATGAGAATCAAAAGGAAGAGTTAGATGGTTTGTTTGAAAATTTCTATGATGAATCATGTGGAGGAAATAGGATGAAGATGTCAACATTATCTGCTGCAACTCCGTTAATCAAAGTAAATCGTCAAGAAGGCATGCCTTCTCTAGTATCTGGTTCATCAACAACTACTTATGAAGGTGCTGATTCAGTACCAGATACCCCTCCAATTATCTCGATTCAACAAGAACTTTTACCAAACAATACCACTCCAACCTCCAACAAGAATGTTGATGATCAAGAAATTACTCATGCATCGTCTGAAGAGGAACCGTTCATAAAGCCATTCGCGACTCCCAAAACTAAGGTCGGTGTACCTTTTGAGACGCGATATGATGATCCTTCAAACATGCATATGTTATACCAACCACATCCGCAAAGAAGAAGATTGACTCAAGTTAACCGTTTGAAACAAATGATTGGAAAACCTTCTCAACCTGTTCAAGCAAAAAGTGCTACTCCAAATTACTATTTCTACAATTCATTCCTGAGTCAAGAAAAACCTGCCAACGTCAAAGAGGCACTTGCAGATACCATATGGATTATCACAATGCAAGAAGAACTTAATCGATTCATACACCATGACATTCGAAGAAAGGTTCCTTAACCTCTTGGAAAATTCACAATTGCATTGAAATGGATTCTGAAGCAAAAGTTTGATGAAGACGGGGAGGTAATCAGCAACAAGGCTCGCCTAGCTGCTAAAGGTTACACATGAAGAAGTAATTGACTTTGATGAATCAATTGCACCAGTAGCAAGGATCGAAGCAAAACACTTACTTTTGGCTCATGCAACTCAAAAATATTTCACCGTATACAAAATGGACGTGAAAACAGTCGTTTTGTATGGGGAGTTAGATGAAGAGGTATATGTGAGTCAACCAGAAGGCATTGTTGATCTAGACAACCCAGATGACGTTTATATCCTTGACATTGGCGTTTATGGACTCAAGCAAGCATCAAGGGCATGGTGTTATCAGAATATCTACTCAAACACAAATTCATCGGAGGTTTAATCGTTCCAACATTGTTCATATAAAGAAAAGGTGACAACATCATGCTAATCCAAATTTATGTTGATGATATTATTTTTGGATCGAAAAATCCTAGATTTTGTAAAAACTTTTAAAATATCATCCGACAAAAATTTAAGATGAGCATGATGGAAGAGTTAAAATTTTTTTGATCTACAAATTAACAAACATCCTCGTCGTATCTTCATTTATCAAAACAAATATACGATGGAAATTCTGAAAATTTTTGAAATGGAAAAATCTGAATATGTAAGTACACCAATGCTACACAAGCTTAAACTAGATGAAGATAAACAAGGTAAATCAGTTTATGCTACAATATAGCATAGTATGATTGGTTCACTCATGTATCTTACATCTAGTAAGCTTGATATTCATTTTTCTATCTGCATGTGTGCCCGTTGCCAATTATGGCAAACGAAAAAGCACATTACTTCTGTAAAAACGGATCTTTCGGTATCTAAAAGGAACCATGTACATGGGGCCTTGTGTATCCGAAAGATTCTGGTTTCGAACTAATTGTCTATTCTAGATGCAGATTATGCAGGTTGTCAAATTGATTGCATAAGTACTTCCGAGGATGCTTAATTATATGGGGGAAGAAATAGTGTACTTGTAGCGTGATTTATCTAGTATCTGGACATTGGTTGTATGGATTCGTGCCAAGGATGCGTACTTGTTGAAGGATTCATTGGGACGATGAACATTTGTTGGATAAATTCGTGCTGGATATTATTATTCTACTCAATTTATGTGTAGATATGCTTAATTCATGGGGGAGAATTTAATCAGCTGGTCTTCAAAGAAGCAGAATCACACTGCATTATCTACTACAGAAGCTGAATACTTATGTCTCTCTAGTTTTTGTGCACAAGTGCTATGGATGAAGACACAATTGACGGTCTATGGTTTCTTCTTCAATAAAATCTCAATTTATTGTGATTCGCAAAGTGCCATTGCTATCTCTTGCAACACTATCCAGCAATCTCGCACAAAGAACATAGTAGTCAGATTTCATTGTAGACAGACGGAATGTGGAACTGTACTTCGTCAAAACTGACTACCGAATTGCCGACTTCTTCACCAAAGCTTTTCCACAGAAAAATTTGATTATCTCTGACATCGTCTAGGAATGGCAAGAAAGCGTGAAAATGATGACATTAAGGTCAAAGAAGTCACAAATGTAGTAGTAAACAAATGCACAAGTACATTTGGTAAAACAAACGTGTAATTCATGAATCATAATGGTTGTTGATTAAATCACAGATCAACACCCGTTTTTCAAAGAATGGATCCTGAAGATACGCTTCACTGCATCACTCCGTCAGAAAAGAAAAGAAATCTTCTTATTTATTGTGAGCAAGATTTATACAAGATTTTACAAAAAGCTTTTTCAAAAACATTTTTATAAAATTTTTTGCTCATAATACCCAAATCTCGAGCATGTTTTTATGATTATTTATTTAATCTTTTTTAGCTCGAGAAGGAATGAAATTTCAAAAACAATGCTACCCTGTTCATCAATTGGTCAAAAACAGCTTAAAAACTTACACTATTTTTGAAGGGGAGAAAACGTAAAGTTTGTTTTTGAAATCAATCAATAAGTTGTTGGAAAACTTAAAACAATAATGTTGTTGCAATAGAAAAATGATGAGAAAAATATTTGGAAAATAACGTCACTTCGACGGGGAGTGATAGATTTTATTTAAACATTTTTTATATAACACAAATGTTCATTTACTTAAACTAAAATGTTTTCAAAGCTTGTTAAAAATAAAAGGTTAACAAAAATGATTTTATCATAAATTTTATTTAAACATTTTAGATATAACACAAAAGTTAATTTATTTGAACTAAAATGTTTTCAGAACTTGATAAAATAAAAGCTTAGCAAAAAGGACTTTATGATATCATTTAAACATCTTTTAATATAACACAAACGTTAATTTACTTGAACTAAAATGCTTTCAAAACTTTGTTTAAAATAAAATGTTAACAAAAAGGACCATGTGTGAAAATGTTCATAAGCCAAGGGGGAGTTTTGGTTAAATTGTTTAAACAATTTTTGAATACTCCCCTAGTCTAAAACTCTTGCACAAACCTTTTACTATCACTATCCTCTGTCACTCACAACACACTCCTATTGCAAAACTCTTACAAAATTAATGATTTCTTGTATCTAGTGTTTCCACCGCAAAAATGAGTTTTCAAACATCTTTAGCTTGTTATTTTATATCTTTGTTATGCATTTCATATTCTGTCATGCATCACATTCATAGAAATAACTTGTTCGGGTTGCGTTTTAAGGGAATACACTATGATCAATATTGGTTTGTGATATAAGGAGTTTTGATGAAATTCTTGTGGTTAAATGACTAAGAAATAATGTCTAGATCATAATTATGAAAGAAAACGGGAAATTAAACGGTAATTGCGAAAGCAATCTTGCAAAATTTTGAAACCCATCATTTCTAAAGGTTACTTTTCCAAAATTTTCAAAAATATTTATGAGACTTTTTTAGAGTATTGTACTTTATAAATCTCTTATAATTATTTTTCTTAATTTTGAAAAAGTAAATATTTGATCAAAACATTTTCTAAAAGGTCATCACTTGTTCAGAAACTTAAATTTTTGTCAAATGTTTTTTTCAAAAATATAAAAGTTTCACAATTGAGCTCATTTTTAACACAAACGTGTATTTCTCTAGTTCAAAAATCATATTTTAAAATGAGAAATATCAAACTTTTTCTGAAAGGAATATTTTAAACTTATGAATACAAATTGCATACGATGAGTTTAGTTTTGAATAGACAATGATTTTATCCCGACATTGCTTTTAAGTAATTCGAGATGCATATGTTTAATTAAAATAATTAGACTTTTCTATGATTGCACTTTGTTAAATATAAACTTTGTGAATGACATTTCATTATGTCAAGGTGAATGTATGATTTTGATGGATTCAAATTTAAGTTATTTCTCGGTTGCCAATGCTATGAATTTTAAACATTTAAAACAAATTCATGCAACCTTGAATCATTTTTCACTCAAATCTATTTAGTAAAATGGTTTTGAGATAACTTGACTCTATCATAACCGAGAGTATCTCATATTCAAGGAGGTTATTAGGGCTAGTTGTCTTAAAAAAACTGATAATGCATCCCTTTAGCCACACAACGTAATAGAGTATTCAAGGTTTTGATACGTTTTGAGAAATCTCACTCTTATGCAACAAAAAGCTCTTTTGAGATGACTTGTACTTGATCTAACTAAGAACTTCTCATCTTAAAGATAGTTATTAGGAATAGTTATCACCTAAAAGCTGATAATGGACAACTTTAACTAGGCAACGTAATAGGGAGTTCAAAGTTTCGTCATTTTTTAAGAAATCTTACGCTCATGCAATTAAATTATCTTTGTAAATGTTTTTCTAAAACAAGTTATCTAGTACGTATTAGATTACTTAAGTTTGATACAAAGGTTGATACTTTTTCCCAAAACTTCATAAAGGTTAGATAAACGTATATTTTTAATGCATGAGCAATATAAAACAACGTTATTTCTAACCTTCAAATCTTTAGAAAAAGTATCACAACAAACAAACTTTTGGTGAGGAAAAACAAAAAAAGAAAGAGAGAATTAAATCGCATGTTAAAAGAAAAGAGCATGCGCTTATGCTTGATGAGGCGAAAAATGAACCACTTTTAGGGGGTCATTTAAGCCCGGAATTGAATTTATTTGATCAAATATTGCCCTAAATCGTTCCTTTTGTGATTTTAGGTACTTTGGGAGTGAAATCTGGAAAAGGAAGCAATTCGGACGTTTTTGGAGCATAAAAGTGAAGAAAACGCCAAAGACTTAATTTTCCAAGCTGGGAACAGTGTGTGACGGCGTCAAGAGCATTTTCCTGACGGCGTCAAGAGTAAAAAGCATGACGGCCCAGTACAGAAATGAAGGCGTCACAAGGAAGAGCGTCAAGAGTTAAATGTGTGACGGCCTGGAAAAACTTAATACATGACGGCGTCAGATGTAGATCAAGGCAGTCCGAGGATTCTTTTGGCGGCGAGATGACGGCGTCACAAGGTTGTTCTTGACGCCGTCAGACTCAATTTTCTATATATAGTTTCCTAATTTTCATTCATTAAAAGAGGAACAAGTTTTGGAGAAACCCTAAGGCCGAACCATATACAAATTTTACAGGTTTTTCAAGGGTTTTCAGCCCTTGAACCCTTACATGTGTAATTGAGATAAGTGTTTTTTTAATTCAATCAATATGTCTATGTGTTGGTTGTCTATATCTTGTGCTTGTCTTGATTCCACCATGCTAGGCTAGATTTATCTTTTGTTTGCTTAGATCTAATGAAACCTAGATGTTGATTATGTGTTGATTACTTGTTTATGGTTGTATTGGATGAATGATTTCAATGTTAGGCTTAAAAAAACTGGCAGATCTCCAAATGGTAACATGCTTGAACGTCTTAGGAAACATGAACCGATGTGTACTAGGTTTTATTGGTTGTATTTAATGCATGAGTAAATTCTAATGATCCCATGTTAGGAGCTTCTTAGCCTGCTCGACATAGGAGTGAAGTAGGCACTCATAGGATTGGGGAGTTAAGTACGCCACCCCATGAATGGTATTAAGGAATACAATCCGTCATCCACACAACTATAACAAGTAATTAACGTGTAAAAGATATCTAGGGAGTAGTGAAATCTATGTAAACACCCACTTATTGCTCACAACCTTAGTTTAATATAGTTTATTTTCATTTCTAGTATTTTATTTTGATTGCATCTTAGTATTGGGTTAGTTGACTAGCAACTAATTCCGCCCATATCTTTAAAAACCCGAGATTTTTACTTGCTTTCTAAAAAATATAAAAATACAAAATGAATCATCTCTCATCTCTAGAACTAGTATTTAGGTTTTCTAATCATATCGACACTATTCCTAGCTGAACGATCAATCCCCCGGTACTTGTCATTATACTATACTACATCGATCAGGTACACTGCCTGGTGGGGGTTGTAAGCTTCTCGAGATCCCTCGAGAGGTAAAGCCTGGTGCAATTCCCACGCATCAAGTTTTTGGCGCCGCAGCCCGGGGAATAGTTATTGTCTAGGTTAGAATCTCTTTTTATTTTGTCTACTTGCTAGATTCCTTTCTGGTAAGATTTTATTTTTATTTTTAGGTTTTCTTTAGTCTATCTAACTTCTTTGTGTTTTTGTTCGTAACTCTTCACCACCCGACATCATGGACGATGGGAACATCTTTGAACCCGTCATCCCACCACAACAAAACCCACCACTAGAACCTCTTAGGCCCCGAACCTTAGGAGAGTATTCCCGACCTAGCCACCAAGGCTACCGAAACACCATTGAGCTCACCGGAGCCAATGTGACTCCCTTGCGATCCGACACAATCCGGTTGGTGCAAAGCGGATGTGCATTCCATGGACTTCGTTCCGAAGATCAAAATCAACATCTTAAGGACTTCCTTAAAATCGTAGACTCCATAGACCTAGATGTTGCAACTAGAGAGACAACCCGATTACGCCTATTCCAATTCTCTCTACGGGATCAAGCTAGTCAATGGCTTGAGCGTTTACCCGCGGGATCCATCACCACATGGGATAATCTCACCAATCGCTTCCTTACTCAATTCTTCCCACCGGGGAAGACTGCAATGCTTAGAAATGACATTTTGATGTTTGAACAACATCAGGGTGAAACTTTCTACGAAGCATGGGCCCGTTTTAAGGATCTCCTCCATAAGGTCCCTCATCATGGTATAAACCTTTGGTTATTAGTTCATATTTTCTACGACCATGTTGATTATCACACTAAACGTACAATCGATAGGGCCGCGGGAGGTAAACTGCGTGATAAGAACGCCGAGGAGTCCTGGGCAATTATTGAGGAGCTCGTCACCGATAATCAAGAGATGTGGGAGTTTAATCATACAATAAAAACGACCATCAATGCAGTCTCAACATCTGGAGGAACCACCAAAATCCTCGATGAATTCCTATGCAAACTCGAGGCAAAAGTTGACTGTTTTGAGGAAAGGCAAAGGAGACCTTTAAGTCCTAGACGGGCTACTGTCAATTCTGTCTCGAAACCGAATTCAACACCATTATCAGAGTCACCTTCTAGAGAAAATATCGAGACTTTTCAAAACTATGCCCCACCTTATTCCCCTCCCGAGGAGCTTAGCTCGGAGTTTGAAGCTAGGATGAGATAATATATGGCAACTCATTCAGATCGGCTTGCTAGATTCGAAGAAGCAGTTTATAAGCAAAAAGAGGAGATGCAAGAGAAAATGAATGAGATGATGAGTCTATTGGAGGAGTATGCCAACCAGAGAACCCCCGAAAGAATGCTACTAAGGAAAGAAAACGTCACCCCCACTACCCAATTTGTTAATTCCATCACAATTGTCCACAAGGATGACGAGAAGGTAGAAGCCTCTACTAAACAGACCTTAGATAAGCCACCAAAATCCCAGCCCTTGAGTCACTACCTGAAACATGATATAAACGAAAACACCATAACAAATTGGATTAAGGGTGACGGGCGTAACCAACCTTCCAAACCGGGTTCTGAGAAAAAGGAAAAGGGAAAAGATGAGTATGATATGTTACCTGGGGGGTCAATATTCGAGAGGCTATTGGTACAAAAAGTGGCCACTAAGCAGATAGTGTGTAGGAACTTTGAGATACCAACTAGCATCGGGGATTTGAAATATCTTAGTGCTTTCGCCGACCAAGGATCAGAAGTAAATCTTCTTAGCCGGCTCGACATAGGAGTGAAGTAGGCACTCATAGGATTGGGGAGTTAAGTACGCCAGCCCATGAATGGTATTAAGGAATACAATCCGTCATCCACGCAACTATAACAAGTAATTAACGTGTAAAAGATATCTAGGGAGTAGTGAAATCTAAGTAAACACATTTCTCCACTTATTGCTCAGAACCTTAGTTTAATATAGTTTATTTTCATTTCTAGTATTTTATTTTGATTGCATCTTAGTATTGGGTTAGTTGACTAGCAACTAATTCCGCCCATATCTTTAAAAACCCGAGATTTTTACTTGCTTTCTAAAAAATATAAAAATACAAAAAGAATCATCTCTCATCTCTAGAACTAGTATTTAGGTTTTCTAATCCTAGCAACACTATTCCTAGCTGAACGATCAATCCCCCGGTACTTGTCATTATACTATACTACATCGATCAGGTACACTGCCTGGTGGGGGTTGTAAGCTTCTCGAGATCCGTCGAGAGGTAAAGCCTGGTGCAATTCCCACGCATCAATGCTATAAAAGCAAGAAAGCATAAGAAAAGAAAATGAAAAGAAATATGCTCGGAAAAGAAATGCCAGAGCATATAAACACAGACAGAGTGAAATAAATGAATTTAAATTTATCCATGTACTTATCAGATATCATATCAGTTTCAAAATCACATCTCACAAAAATGGCTCAAGAATAAGAACAATTACCACAACACATTCAGGAAGAAGTCAACGAAGTTTTCCAATCTAACAGATGAAGAACTTCTTCCTGAAAAGGAATTTCTCAATATTGGAGTTTCCTAACCATCAGTTTATCCCATATCATTTATATGTGATTACTCCATAATCGTTAAACTTCTCAAGAATCATTCCATATTTCCCGCAATCACTAAAAATGTTTCCAACATTATCATATACCTTTCGTGAAAGTCATCAAGCTCTTCGTGGCAAAATTCATGAATAGATGTTATGACACCTCAACAAAGACATAATGCTACAACACTTAAGCATTATCTATATTATAAGAGTGTTATTGTAACTTGCTGCTAAAAACACGAAGGTAGTAAAAGAGTTTGTACGGGTAGCTAGAATTTCTATGGAAAGCTCAAAACCGAGTGGACCTACCCAGGAAACGCATAGGAAAGTTATGTCTAGTGCCAAATTAGGTTAGGAAGGGGAGATATAAAATGTAAGCATATGTTGGAGACATCACATAAATAGAAGTCATGTAATGACTAAAGAAGATGTTCTAAAAAGAAAGTATGAAGTGAATATGCGGAGTTGGAGGAACTTATGGGTGATATCGATTCTATGTGAGTAGAAAATCTTTAGAAAAATAACGAAGGTGCTAAGATGGATGCCTTATGGCAGGATAAAGGGGTGAATCAAGTACAATGTGAACCTTTTAAGGAATATGAGGATAGATTGTTGGATAGGAATAGAAGTGATCGTATGGATGTAAAAGATGTAGATTATAAGT
Source organism: Artemisia argyi (assembly GCA_030686995.1). NCBI lineage: Eukaryota > Viridiplantae > Streptophyta > Magnoliopsida > Asterales > Asteraceae > Artemisia > Artemisia argyi. Next base: position 27,774,227 of record CM060697.1, read on the forward strand.
GGCTACGATACACCACGGAAATCTTGAAAAAGTATTTATACGTATGATTAAATACTGCATGGAAATCTTGAAAAAGTTCAGAATGGATAAATCTGACTCAATAAGTACTCCAATGCTTCATAAGCCTAATCTAGATGAAGATAGATCAGGAAAACCTGTTGATCCTTCCAAATACCATAGTATGATTGGTTCACTTATGTATCTTACAACTAGTCGGCCTGATATTCAATTTGTCATCTGCATGTGTGCCCGTTACCAATCCAAGCCAACGGAAAAACACCTTACTGCTGTCAAACGGATCTTTTGGTACCTCAAAGGAACAACTCACAAGGGCCTTGTGTATCCAAAAGACACCTGTTTTGGACTAATTGCCTATTCTGATGCAGATTATGCAGGGTGTCAAATTGATTGCAAAAGTACTTCTGGATCTGCTCAATTCTTGCGTAAGAAATTAATCAGCTGGTCTTCAAAGAAACAAAACCATACTGCACTTTCCGCTGCTAAAGCTGAATATATTTCCCTCTTTGGATGTTGTGCCTAATTATTATGGATGAAAACACAATTGACGGACTATGGTTTCTTCTACGACAAAATCCCAATTTATTGTGAATCGAAAAGTGCCATTGCTATCTCTTGTAACTCAGTACTGCATTCAAGAACGAAGCACATTGTAGTGAGATACCACTTTATCAAGGAGTATGTTGAAAAGCGGACTGTGGAATTGTACTTTGTGAAAACTAACTACCAAATTGCCGACTTCTTTACAAAATCTTTGCCTCCCGAGAGATTTGAATACCTACAACAATGGTTAGGAATGGCAAGTATTCGTGATGATCATGATGAGGAAACTCCCAAGGTCAAAGCAGTCAACAATGTAGCAGACATCACACATACATCTGGTAACTAAAAATGGTAATTATTCAAACATAATGGTTGTTGATCAAATCACAGATCAACACCCGTAATAAAAGAAAGGACCCTGAACGTACGCTTCAGTGCTTCAATCCTTTAGAAAAGAAGAGAAATCTTCTTATTATTATGAGCAAAATCTATAAAAGATTTTACAAAAACGTTTTTTTTTTTTTTTTTTTTTTTTTTTTTTCTAAAAACATTTTTATTAAATTTTTTGCTCATGATAATCAAATCTTGAGAATAGCTCGAGTAAGAATAAAACTTTCAAAAATAATGCTTCACCTCATAAATAGATCAAAAATAGTTTAAACTATTAAGCTATTTTTGAGGGGAAAAAATTTAGAAGTTTGTTTTTGAAATCACGAATAAGTCGCAATCATGTGTTGCTAAAAGGTTGGTAAAAGAAAAATGAAAAAATGATAAAAAGTTGTTGAAAATGTTGGAATAATACCATCACTTCGAGGGGGAGTGATAGATTTTAATTTTAAAAGTAAAAACAATTTTGATATAACACAAACGTTCAATTATTTGATCAAAAATGTCTTCAAAAAATTGTTAAGATTTTAAAATAAAAAGTCAAAAGTGTTAGTGTTAAAAGGGCTAATGTCAAGGGGGAGTTTTGTTAAAATACTCATAAATGATTTGAACCCTCCCCTAGTCCAAAAACCCTCACAGACCTGAGTTCAAATTACAAGGGGTCAAAATGAAAAAACACGGGTCAACCTACCTCACATATGTGATGCGAGAAAAAAACACACACACTTTTCACTAATCACTCGCATCCTCTCTCTCCTAAGAAAAAACCATTTCGCTAGCATTTGCAAAACTCTCACATTCTCTGATTTTCTTGCCTATTAACATCGTTTTGTGCAAAAGTAAGCTTTCAAATCAGTTCATAATGATGTTTTACATATTTGACTGGCTTATCTTGCCTTAATTTTAACTAATTCATGCTTAATTGAGGCATTAGGGTTAAGATATCGAGTCCACTTATGTTCACTATTGAGTTTGCAATTGTGGTTTGTTAGTGACAAAATATTGTGGTTAGATGACTGAGATAGACCGGTAAGATCATAAATTTGAAAGAAAATGGGTTTTTAAACGGCTTGATTTGGTTAAAATAGGTGGATTATGGGAAAAAGATGAACAGTTCTCGATGCGACGTCGTATTAGATGCGATCCGAGACTTTAGGAAAGAGGCAAAACGTGCATTTAATAATATTTAAATATTCCGAGAGTTTTAACTACGATGAAAATTTTCCTCGCATCGCAGTTGAATACTCCGCGGTACTAGTTTTTCTTAATGTCCCGCGATGGTTTGCCATCACAGATCCTAATACGAATGGTTTGGTTCTGAAAATTTATGTGATGGTTTACTATCACACTTAGTTTGGACCGCGATACCTGTTACACCTTCAATGCGAACATTGACTTTCATTGACCATTTGCCCGCGATACTAAATCCGCGATACTTGATATTGCGAATCTTTTTCACCCACTATACCTAAATGTTACTCTGCCCAAATTTTTTAAAATCTTTGTAAAATTTTTATAAATCTTGTATCTATATAAAGTTTTTCAAGCATTTTAATAAATTTTGACTAAGTAACAAGCATTGATCAACCATTCTTTCTCAAATAAAGTCAAAATTTGTTCTTAATGAATAAAATAAAAGCCAAGTTGTTTTGAAAAAATTACACAAGTAGTTATCTCAATTTGTTTTCATCAAATATAACTTTTTCTCATTAAACGATGAAACAAAAATCTTTGAGACAAAGAATATTGCACATGCTTAGTTTTCGTAAGTAAATTAGACTAGGATTGTATCACTATTATTGCCTTAACACAATACGTGATGCATATGTTTAATTACTAGAATTAGACTTTCCTATGATTGCAATCTTTAATGAATACTTTGTGTACATGACTTATTTTGTGATTGCCAATGCTATGAATTTAATTTTTAAAACCAATTCATGCAATCAATTAACAAAACTTTTCACTCACACTTGTTTTGATATAAATGGTTTTGAGACGACTCGATACTATTTAAACTAAGGATATCTCATCTTCAAGTAGTTATTAGGGCTAGTTATCAACTAAAAACAAATAATACATCCCTTTAGCTATGCAACGTAATAGAGTATCCAAGGTCTAAATATGTTTAGAGAAATCTCACACATATGCAATAAAAGCTCTTTTGAGACATATTACAATTTGATGTTACTTAAAACTTCTCATCTTCAAGATAGTTACTAGGAATAGTTATCACCTAAAAGCTGATAATGGACTCTTTTAACTAGGCAAAGTAATTGAGAGTTTAAAGTATCGTCATTTGTTAAGAAATCTCAAGCTCATGCAAACAAATTTTCTGTGAAAGTTTTTATTTACAAAAACAAGTATTCTAGTTTAACTAGATTACTTAAGTTTGAAAACAAGATGATACTTTTTGCCAAAACTTCATAATGGTAAGATAAAGGTAAATTTTAAAGCATGAGCATTACAAAACAACGTCTTATCGTTACCTTAAATATCTTTTGAAAAAGTATCACTCTAAAACAAACTTTTGGTGAGGAAAATAAAAACAGAAAGAGAGAATTAAATCGCATGTGAAAAGAAAAGAGCATGCTCTTATGCTATAAAAGCAAGAAAGCATAAGAAAAGAAAAAGAAAAAGAAAAATGCTTGAAAAAGAAATGCCAGAGCCTATAAGAAAATATAGAGTGAAAAATAAATATTTTGAATGTTATCAAGATACTTACATCTTTTATGCCATTTCAGAATCATTCTTCTACAATGGCTCAAGAACAACAACAACCACAAGAAGTTTCGGAAACTCAAAATGAACCACAACAACAACTCACCTCTGAAGAAATCCTTCCCTCCACTGAATAAGTCAGACTGGGTGAAAGTAACTATCTGTTTAACCCGCACCACTTCAATTGTGATCACCCGATCATCGTTGAAATACTTATACATCACCTAATATTCCCTGCTCTTAACAATACAGCCATTGAAATCCCACAAATTTTCATTCAACAATTCTAGAACAAAGTTCATGTTGTTCAAAACTCAAAACCTGTAATGCTGGAGGTCACAATGGACAGACACTCAACGAAGCTCATAAGTTAATCTCTGAGAAGTGCATTGGACTTACTAGTAGCAACATCTAACAACAGACACGGGTTTGAAGTTCTACCAGGCAACAACCAATTCCAACAATACTTCTTGGACCTTGGTTTTGATACTGACATCATCAAGTTAAGAAGAACTTCAAACTTGAAAAGAAAGTGTCTTCCAGGGTTATTGGCGACAATGTTCTCAATCCTAAACCGATACCTAGCAGGCAAAGAAACAGGAATTGATGCTGGAAGATTCTCCATATATAAGATTTTCTTTGGTATAGGCAATCAGTGCCACTTTGACTCTACTTCACTAATTTGGGTTGAGCTAGTTGAATTGGTACAAACAAACAGACAAGCAGAAGAAGAAGGGTGCCTATATTCCTTTTGTTAGATTCATCAAACTTCTCATTCGAGATATGATGAAATCAAACAAGCTGTTAGCAAGGTCGATCGAAGTACGGGTTAACGACATAATGAAGAATCTTAAACCGGAAAAAGATGCAACATCTAAACCACCAATGGCCATACCTCAAGAGTTGCTTGACCTTGCTGACAAGAAATCAACAGCTTACAAGGAATATATACATAGATCTTCCGTTTCTATGGAAAGCTCAAAACCGAGCGGACCTACCCCTGAAACGCATAAGGAATTAGATTCTAGCGATAATTTAGGAATAGAGACGGGGAGTAAGGAACAACATGTTGCTAAAGGGGATAAAAAGGCGTAAGAGAATCCAAAGAATTAATGACATTGATCAGTCTAGGGATGAAAGGAAAGAAGGACAAGCACATGTGAGTAAAGAATCTAGAACAATAAGTACTGGAGATTCTGAAACAACATTGTCCGCTACTCCTGACAATGACAATGCATCAAATGAAGGGAATCATGAAGAGGAGGTGGATACAACACATAGGCCAGAAGTTAGAAAGGAGACTAGGTTAGAATCAGACACCAGTATATAATCAAATCATCCGAATTAAACCACTTCGTAGGAACTCCTGAACGAACTAATCTTGTGTCATGTGTTGACACATCAACTAGTTTGCCATCAGAAACTCTTCGTGGATCCGACTTGTTACCATTTCCCATGCCTAATCCACCAACTCAACAACAATCACCACCACCACCACCCCCACCAACAACAACAACAACCTACAACAAAAAAAACTTCACAACAAATACCCAAACCTCCACATACTGAAACTACAACAACAATCCCACCATCATCATCAACAACTCCTCACACTCGAATAGAGAATCGCATTTCTCACATTACAATGGGATATCTAAATCGAGCAGTACATGAATTTTTTGTCGACATCAAAGAACAATGTGAAGTGATGAGACGAAAAGTGTACTGCTTTTGGGGGTCATTTAAGCCCAAAGTCGAGATTATTTGATCAAATATTTCCCTAAATAGTTTCTTTTGTCATTTTAGGTACTTTTGAGAGAAATTTAGAAAAGGAAGCATTTTGGACGTTTTTGGAGTGAAAAAGTGAAGAAAACGACAAAGTCTCAAATTCATGCTGGAAATTGTACCTGACGGCCTTAGGAATTGCATGTGATGCCGTCACCCTTTGACAAGGAGGTGGATAAATCAAGTTACACGTGACGCGCTAGAGAGGTTTTGGAAGAATTGTACATGACGGCATCACCAAGGCCGTCAAGAGTAATTTGAACGTGAGAGCCAAGATCAAGTTTACACATGACGACGTTAGAAGTGGATCTAGGTAATACGATTATAATTATGGCGGTGAGTTAAGGGCGTCAGACCTTACTCTTGACACCGTCAGACTCAATTATCAATATATAGTATTTGATTTTTCATTCATTGTGTGCAACTTTGAGAGGAGAAAAACCCTAGACGAATTTTACTGTATTTTTGAGGGTTTCAAACCCTTGTTTCTTCCATGCTTAATTGAAGATAAGTTTTCCAATAATCATTCAATATGTCTATGTGTTGTTTGATTCTATCTTACGCTTGTCTTCTCTTTAACATGTTAGGCTAGGTTTTCTTTATGTTTGCTTAGATGTAATGAAACTTAGATATTGATTATCGGTTGGTTGTTTGTTTATAATTGTTGTGGGTGAATGATTTCGATGTTAGGCTTAAGAATACTGGCACACTTTCAATTGGTAACTTGCTTGAACATCTTAAGAAACATAATCGGAGGTGCACTATGATAAATTGGTTATAGATAATGCATAGGGTAACTACTAATGAGGCCATGTTAGGAGCTAGTAGTCGGCTCGACATAGCAAGAGGTAGAATCTTGTAGAGTTAGGGAAGATCGTACACAGCCCTACGAATGGTATTAAGGAATATAAACCGTCATCCATGCAATTGTAACAAACGAATCAACCGGTAGCTAGGGAGTAGTGAAATCTAAGTAAACACATTTTCTCTTATTGTTGTTTTTGCCACCTTTACTTTAAGTTCATTTTATTTTATTTTGTTTCCATTTGTAGTTATTTGGGTTAGTTGATTAGCAACTAATTCCGCCCACTCCTTCAAAACTCGAGATTTTTACTTGCTTTCCATAAAATATAAAAATACAAAAAGAATCATCCCTCACCTCTAGACCTAGTTTAATCGAGTTTTAACCCTAGTGAACACTATTCTTTGAGTTGAATGATCAATCTCCCGGTACTTGTCACTATACTATACTACAATGGTCAGGTGCACTGCCTGGTGGGGATTGCAAGCTGCTCAAGATCCTTTAAGAGGTGAAACCTTTTGCGAGGGCGCAATCCCACGCATCAAGTTTTTGGCGCCACAGCCCGGGGAATAGTTATTGTCTAGGTTGAATTTTTTTTTATTAGGTCTACTTGCTAGATTCCTTTCTAGTAAGATTTTTATTTTTATTTCTATAGGTTTCTTTAGTCTATCTTTTTCTTTGTTTCCATTGTTCGTAACCGTTGCCATCTGCCATCATGGAAGGTGGTAATCTCTTTGTCCCCATCAACCCACCACAACAAAACCATCCATAAAACCCACCACAACCAAACCAACCTCCTAGACCCCGAACTTTAGGAGAGTACTCCCGTCCTAGCCACCAAGGCTATCGAAACACCGTTGAGCTCACTCAAGGAGCCAATGTGTCTTCCTAGCGAGCCAACACCATCCGGGTGGTGCAAAGCGGATGTGCATTCCATGGACTTCATTCCGAAGATCCTAATCAATATCTCAAGGATTTCCTCAAAATCGTAGACTCCATAGACCTTGATGTTGAAACTCGAGAGACGACCCGATTGCCTCTATTCCAATTCTCTCTACGTGACCAAGCTAGTCAATGGCATGAGCATTTACCCGTGGGATCCATTACCTCTTGGTATGATCTCACCACTCGTTTCCTTCCTCAATTTTTCCCACCGGGGAGAACTACTAAGCTTAGAAATTGACATCTTGATGTTCCAACAACATCAAGGTGAAACTCTCTATGAAGCATGGACTCGTTTCAAGGACTTACTCCAACAAGTCCCTCATCATGGCAAAGATCTTTGGCTCCAAGTCCAAATTTTCTATGACCATATCGATCTCTCCATAAGGCGAACCATTGACCAATCGGCCGATGGCAAGCTTCATGATCTAAGTGCGGAAGAATCATGGGAACTCATAGAAGATCTTGATCTCTATGACAACAAAAGTTGGAATGATCCCCGTGATTTGAACAAAATGGTCAAGGCAATATCTTTGCCTTCGAACAATTCAAGCACTCCCGATTGTAGGATCTTGGAACTTGAAGACCAAGTCATGTTTCTCATGAAATCATGCGAAGCTACTAAACCTTCAAGCAAAGTGAACAAAATCACTTCTTCGTGCGAATTATGTAGTGGTCCCCACGACACTCATGATTGCATGGAACTCCCCGAACAAGCTTTTGCGGATTACGCATCCTCACGTACCGACGGAGCGGGAGACAACTGGTTTTCAAAACTGAGCAAAACCCTTACAGTTATTCATACAACCCCTCTTGGAAAAATCACCCAAACCTTAGGTGGAAACAAAACCAAAACATGCCCCAAAACAATTCTTCAACTGCACCTAATCATTATCAACCAAACGGTCACCCCCTAACCGTACTTTCAACAACAATCCTTCCAACAACTATGGTAGTACAAATAATCTTGAAGGATTGATGTCTAAATTTATGGAATCTCAAGAAGTCTGCATAGCTAAGTTTTAATCCGAATTCAATCACCAACAAGCAGAGATGACCAATAAAATCGACAACTTATTGAAAGCCCTCAACAACCAAGTGCTAACTACACCTAAGAAGGACACTAGGGACACTAGTAGCGAAACCCAAATTAAGGACCCCTCATCATCTAACACGTCCACTTTGCCGACCTAGTCACTATTAAGCCAGTCAATAATAATAATATGGAGGAAAGTGATGTGGATGAGATTAAGGAAGTTGAGAATAAAAAGGAAGATAAAGTTGAGGAAGTAGAAAATGTAGAGGAATACTTTGATAGGTTACCTACCAAGGAAAAATGGAAATACCATAAGGATCTATTCGATGACTCCGAAACACCATACTTCATTGCTTAACTAATCATCAAAGCAGGTGATCCCTCTAACATCAACATACCATGCAACATTGGGCATGTGCATGTGCAGAAAGCTTACAGCGATCTAAGACCTCCCATAAACATTATGACTAGGACCCATTACAATTGGGTAATGAAGAAGCAACTTGTACATAGGATGATTCCCAACACGGGTTGGATGAGTAACTTTGTAGGAAGAGTGAAAGGATTGCACGTCTTTGTAGAAAACTTCACTTATGTTACCGATTTTGTGATTGTTGAAGATATTCGTCCAGTAATAGATGGTTGCTTAAGTCAAGTACTGTTCGGAAAGCCGTTTGTGGAGACTTCTAAGATGAATTATGACCAATCTCTAAGGATAGTTAGGTTTAAGGATGAGAATGATGAGATAGCTTAACCAATGCTCTATAAGATTGAAATTTTTTGTCTTTTATTAAACATCGAATAGGAACACAAGCAAGTGGTCTACTATAGGAATGATGAGGATAGACGTAGAGGAGTAGATTATGTTATGAATAGAATATTTGGTTTTTACAAGGAATGCTTGAAATTAGGTTCGGAATACAAAATTAAAGTCGAGGATGACCTAGGAACCGTGACCAATGACGAGGTCACGTAATAGCCCGTGACCTTGAGTCTAGCTACAAGACTCGTAAATAAAGAAAAGCACTTCTTGGGAGGCACCCCAAGTTTTATTTGTTTTATTTGTTTAATTGTTTGTTTGATTTTATTTGTTTCAGTATGCATGCTTTATTTTTATTGTTTGTGGATCAGGTTTCATAATAAATTATGAAAATGCTTTACCTTGTTGTTTGTCTTAACTTCATAAAAAGGTATTTTGCAAAAGTTAAGTGTATGGGAAATCTAAATTTGTTTCTAAGAATGGAATTAGACATGAACCATGGCGATATTAAATGAACATGCATGTATATTAGTATTTGTTTGAGTCAAATGCTTTTATCGAGTCATAATGATGTTTTGCAGGAATTCAAGGAATTAAGGTATGAGTCTTTCCAGAAATTTTTTGAAAGCTTAACATAAGATTTATGTCAGAACACTCTGATGGCGTTAGGATCATAACCTGACGACGTCAGGTGTAAAATTCTGCAAAATTTTGCAAATTTTGTTTTTCTACCGGAGTCTTAAAGTTTTTGTTTTTAGTTTTATAAACTCCAGGAAATTTGCAAACATCATATATATATAGATTACCACCGATTTTATGCGAGGTTTGCCTTGATTGTTTTCTCAGGTTTGACAGGTTATATTGGACAATAAGATGATTTATATTTCTGGAGGGAAGCTTTCAACGTTCATCTTCTTGGAGGAGGATTTAACCATGTTATCCATTTATCCACACCGAACGAATCAGGGGAGTATTTGTTTCATTCTTTTACCTTCATTGTTTTTACATCCTTTTTATTGAACATTGGGGACAATGTTCAGTTTTAAGTGTAAGGGGAGGGTAAATGATGATACCTTAGAGGATACAATTGCACTTGAGTTTGTTTGTTCAATAGTAGGTGTGTAATAAAACTAAGAGAAATACTTGTTAGGGCAATTTTAGCGCCAAATTTAAAATTTTTTTCAACATTTAGGAATGAAGCTTTAGCCTTAAGGAGCGTATCATGGATAGGAGTTGTATAACTAGCATGAAAAATGTACCACTCAAAATTTTCCACCCCAAATATGTGAGATTCGCCACTAGATTTTTTAGGAAAAGATGCTTATGAGTGTACCGGTAGTACTTAGATTCTAGAACTTGCGTTAGTGATGCATCCCGAGACCGCTAGTGAGACTACATTCGTGTAGTTAGGATTTACTACATGATAAGAGGCATTAGGATCACCCATGTATTTGAACCCGTATCATAATTACTTGACCAATGAAGTCAAACTACTTGACTAATAAAGTCAATTAATTTTTCCCACACCTTTGCGATGTACTCATTTTTAGTACACGATACCCCTAGTACACCCCTTCGAGCCTATCTTTTTCGTTTCTAACTTTAGGCATTTTACTTAAAGGAAGAATTTGTTAACAATCCACTCCAAATGTACACAAAATCGCCTTAGCCTTTCTTGTATGCAGTCATCTTTAGTGCCTTATTGTTATTTGTTTAAACCCTTAGTTAATTGTCTAATTGATTACATGGTTGCTAAGTCGAGTCATATCTTGTACATATTGTTTTGGGACGATTGGGACTCATCGGTAAAGTACTAGTGTTATGGAGTATTGGGGAAGAACATCATTTATTACTCCATATGTGCGTTAATCTTAAAAAGTACTCCAAGTGTTTTGATTATATTGATTCGAGTCATTAGAATAGTTAATTGTAAAATATGTAAAAGCTCAAGTGTAAGGGGGACGTAAATCCCCTATGATGTATTATTTTGGATGGTAGGGCAAGAGTGTATGCAAAAAAATAAAAAATAAAAAATAAAAAAATAAAAAATAAAAAAACGCCACATTGTACATGTAATTGACCATGATGATTAACTCGCCACCAGTAAATATTGCCTTTATCCAATAAAACTGTGTTTATCATATCCCTACACCTCACGTTATAACCCTTTAAATGTCCTCTTTGATAGTTTATCCTAGGTACTTACACCAAGTGGTGGAAGTTTGATCCTTTCCGAAGCCTATGGTAATCTATTTGCTATGACAGCTAGTGAGAGATATTTTCCATTTTCATGTTGTGATATATACTTTATTACACCCTAGAGATGTGAGTATCTAAACACTATTTGTGAGGTGCTAGTGTATAATTTCCGTGCTTGTTATTGGTTGAAGTTGAACGATTATTTGTTGTAATAACTTTTATATTTTAAATGACCCCTAACTTGTATTTTGATTAGAATAACAACGCATTTGCTTGAGGACAAGCAAATTCAAGTGTAAGGGTATTTGATGAGACGAAAAGTGTACCGCTTTTGGGGGGTCATTTAAGCACAAAGACGAAAAGTGTAAGGGTATTTGATGAGACAAAAAGTGTACCACTTTTAGGTACTTTTGAGAGGAAATTTAGAAAAGGAAGCATTTTGGACGTTTTTGGAGCGAAAAAGTGAAGAAAACGACAAAGTCTCAAATTCATGCCGAAAATTGTACCTGACGGCATCAGGTATTGCATGTGACGCCGTCACCCTTTGACAAAGAGGTGGACAAATCAAGTTACACGTGACGCGCCAGAGAGGTTTTGGAAGAATTGTACATGACAGCGTCACCAAGGCCGTCAATAGTAATTTGCACGTGATGGCCAAGATCAAGTTTGACCATGACGACGTTAGAAGTGGATCTAGGTAATACGATTATTATTATGGTGGCGAGTCGATGGTGTCAGACCTTACTCTTGACGCTGTCATACTCAATTATCTATATATAGTTTTTGAATTTTTAATTAATTGTGTGCAACTTTGAGAGGAGAAAAACCCTAGACGAATTTCACTGTATTTTTTAGGGTTTCAAACCCTTGTTTCATCCATATTTAATTGAAGATAAGTTTTCCAATAATCATTCAATATGTCTATGTGTTTCTGATTCTATCTTACGCTTGTCTTCTCTTTAACATGTCAGGCTAGGTTTTCTTTGTGTTTACTTAGATGTAATGAAACTTAGATATTGATTATTGGTTGGTTGTTTGTTTATAATTTTTTTGGATTGATTGGCTTAGAAGTGGTCAACTAAAGTCAACCACAGATGTGGTCAATATAGTCAAACTACCTAGACCAATGCTTTCGGGTAATAAAGGGTATCACCAGGTCGTTATGTCCCGATGAGGTGTGGATTGTGCTTTAGCGTGCTCGTGATCGGGTGATTATTCACAGAAAAGGGTTGTAATGAGAATTATTTGAGAATGATGAATAGAAATAGCTTAGGAAAGCTATGTGATTGATTACGGGAATTAAGATTAAGAAGAATTGATCTAAAACCTAAAAACGTACGTTTTAATTAAAAACGTAAACTGACGTACGTGATAGAAAGTACAACTGATGAACTAAAAAGGCTACGAGTGTAAAATTATTATTTTTAAAATCCTAATAAACAAAGAAAATTTTTAGAAAAAGAAAAATTATTTTTACACTATTTAATTATGTATTATTAATTAATTACTATTTACTTATTAATTTACTAATTATATTGTTTTAAATTATTAAAAATTACTAAAAAGACTTAGAAAATAAGCAACTTTTATAAAAACACCTTGAATGAAACTCAGAAAATAAGCACTTTGAGTGCTTAATAACTTATCAGTTGACTTTCTTTGACCAAACAAAGAATTAAGCTCAAATGAACTTATGTGGGGTCCACAATGGTAGATTCTGGTTCAAGTAACTTTGTTGGACCTGTTTAAGCTAAATTCAAACAAATAAGCTACATGAATAAGCCAAGAAGCCAAATTAAGCACTTGGATTTTGTTATTATACACTGGAAATGGGACAGACTTCTGAGATGATTTCAGGTGGGGTCCACTAAGCCTAAGCTCAAAAGATTGCTCAATCAAGGAAGGTGGCCATGAGGGGGGTTGAAGGAACCCAAAGTGGACCAGTGGGACCCACTGTGGTGGCCAGAATCAACCCCCAAAGGTAGTGGTGGTGATGGACTGTTCTGTACACAGGGGAACCTCTTCCCCTGCAGGTCAGTTGAAGGGCAATAATGTCCACAGAAAAAATTCCAAAAATATAAGAAAGGGTGGATTACAAAGTTCAGCTAGGATATTAACACATATGAAAACCTCAAAGCTTAGAAGCTTGCACAAAATTCACAAATATTCTTGCTATTTTTGAGATTTCTGACCAACGCACTTTTTGACTTTTATGGAAAACTTGATATGTTGACTAAACTGAATTTGTAAAGGTCCTAAATGATTAAATAAGTTTTAATAACCCTAAATTAAGCTAAATTTAGCTACCCTAACAAGTTCTAAGCTAAGTGAGAGCTTATGACTCCCTAAAATCCTAACAGACAAGCTTATATGGAGATTAAAGGTGGATTTTGACTTTTTTCACTAAAACTACTAAAATGAAAGTTGAATTTGACTCAATTGAGCATAAGAGTGATACTGAGACAGTTTTAGCTCAGGTACGACAACAACTAAACACCTAATTAGATTGATCCAAACACCCCTATATTGCACTGATATAAAGATTTTCAAAGCATTAAGGTGTTTCAAACTATAAACACTGTTTGTAATAATCTAATATGATAAATTAAGCCCTTTTAAGCACAAATCTTTCACTACTAACAACTTTTATCCAGAAATCACCCCTTTGCACTTTTTATTAGTTAAATGGAAAATGTGGTGAAATGTGATCAAAGTCATTAAACATGAACTAAAATCTATCCATTAAGCTATTTTAAGTTAAAATAAACTCAAACAAACTAAAAATAGCAAATTAGACTACAAATTATAAACTATGCAAAATATCACACTATAAGAATTGAAATGTAGACAGTTAACTTACAAACCATGATCCTCAGCCATAAAAGAGGATTTCACTATGCTAGCCTATCTTTTAGATAGGCTAAGATCTTCCTTGGCTATCTGAAACAACCCAGAATTCACTATGAACCACCAAAGTGACTGCAGTTGACTTTTGTTGACCATCATTTGAATATTTGATTTATGCAACTAAAATGAATTTTAATATTACTAGAAGCTTGTAAAAGCTTCCTGGGAGCTTATGTGTCCTATTTTAGTCCACATTAACCACTAATACTAGCAATTAACCACAAATGATAATTTGAATGAAAATTTCACAAAGTGGAAATCAAACTGAGACACTTGAATTTATAACTTGAAAAGGTTCATAATACACTGAATTGACTTACAATTACACTAGAAAGCTTAAAAATACAATGACAATGCCAAAAATTATACATTCGACCTAAATTATGCTAACATACACTAGATATCTATCTCAATTGCTACCCTTCTCTATATACTGCTTCCTTTGACTTCCTTGCACCTTCTTGAGTGAATCCCACCCATTGGATTGGGTAAGAATGATCTTAGCCATTGAAACAGATTTTGGCTCCATTTTTCTTATTTGTCAGGAGGGTTGAGTGAAAGCAATATAGAGGTAATTAAGAATTTTTGGAGCTTGTGGTGATGTGGAGGGACAAGGGATGGTGAAAGTGATGTGGATGTGAGGGGAGCAGGTTATCAAGTTGGAGGGGGGAGGAGTGTTTGACTTGGGTTGACTGAGGGGAGAATTATTTAAAACGGAGGGAGTAATACTTTAGGGAGGTGGGATGGTGTTGGTGTTTGGGCTTGGTGATGGTGTTTGGGCCTGTGGAGAGATAAGGGTGTGGGCTGGGGTTGTTTTTGTTGGGTTTAAATAACTTCAAGGGTCCGTTTGGTATAGTACTAGTAAACACAAGGACGAATTTTGCCTTTGTAGAAATTTGAGGGGCCTGAAATGGCAATTTTCAAAAGTATACTCAAGGACCAATAATGCCAGCCATCAATATCACAAGGACCCTTTTGACATCTTTCCATTTTTTTAAAAATTCCCAGGGACCTTTTCTGTAAATTTTCAAACTCCAGGGACCAAGCATGTAGATTTTCAAAACTTTTCACCCAAAGTCCATTTTTGATAACTTTTGATTTTTTAAGGACTTGGGTTGACTTTTCTTTCAAAATAAATGCATAGGGACTATTTTTGACAATTTTTGAAACTTGGGGGACTGAAACTGCCAATATTGCAAACTTTGATCATTTTTCATTTGTTTTTGCTCATTTTGCATTTAAAACACATAAAACACAATCCCTGGGATAATTTTAGTATTTTGATGACTTTTTGATTGTTTTTGTATGTTTTGGCAGTTTAAATACGACAAAAATAATGAGTGTTTGAGCACTCATTAATCCCCCACACTAAACTATTGCTAGTCCCTAGCAACCTTTTTAGAAAACTTGATGGATTTAAAGTCTCTTTACCAAAAGCCATCACTTCTGGAGTAGCCAAATGTTTCGGTTCAAGTAAGAACTATGGTCCACCTGATAACCATGTGATTTGTAGCAAACCACCAGCTTTCAATGGTTTTGATGTGTCTTTGCCAAGAGCCGTTTGCTCCTGGACTAGCCAACTCTTGATGGACACAGTCAACATCTTGGTGAGCTGATTACCAATTATGGTTTTTCCACTGCCTTTACCACAAGCCATAATCTTGCGGGCTAGCCAACTCTTTCACTTTTTAGGATATGGCGAGTTGAGATACCATACAATTTTGGGCAAATTGCAAGCCGTCATCGGATTTGAGATATCTTTACCAAGAGCCGTTTACTCCTGGATTAGCCAATCATTTTGTTGTATAGACATGGCGGACTGATAACCCCAAATTTTTTGAAATAAAGTGAAACATTTTTTAAAATTTTGGGCCAAAATGGGGGTACTTGAAAGTATATTATGATAAAATTCGCTAGAATTCCCCCCCCCCCCCCCCACACACTTAGAATTGAATATTGTCCTCAATATTCAAAGTCCCAGCTATTATGCTGAATCTTTGAACGTAAAAAGGTAATATTCTAAGCTAACTGTGGAAATATTATTTTTCACTTTGTTTATATTTACATACAAACACTATTTTTTTTTTAAACTTATATACATATATACTTTGCAAAAGGTGGGGGACGGCCACTCCCCCACACTTGGGTGTTAGAAAATAGAAAGAAGTCAGAAATATGGGTGAAAACCCATATTGTGCTATTGTTTTTGTTCATCGAGTCGCTAGCTTGACTCGATCCCCGAATTCAATTGTCCTTGGGGAAAGTTTGGAGATCCGGGAGAACCATGGATGGTATGTCCTCTCCAAAGTAATGCTTTAAATGATGTCCATTCACTTTGAAACTTGGGCCGTCATTTTAAGATAATTCGACGGTGCCTAAGGATATACCTTAGCGATAGTGAATGGACCAGTCCAACGGGTTTTTAGCTTTCCCGAGAAGATCTTGAGTCTAGAGTTGAAAAGAAGGACTCGATCACCAACGTTAAAAACGCGGTTCTTGATTTTTGAGTCATGAATCTTCTTTGTCTTTTCTTTGTAGGTCAAAGAGTTCTCGTAAGCTTGATCACGAAGTTCATTTAATTCATTTAGTTGAACTTTTCGATGATCACCCGCAGTTTTCAGGTCAAAATTTGCATGCTTGAGAGCCCAATAGGCTTTATGCTCAAGCTCGATTGGTAGATGGCATGCTTTCCTGTACACAAGCTTGTAAGGTGTACACCCGATGGATGTTTTGTAAGCTGTACGGAAAGCCCAAAGTGCATCATCTAATTTATCCGACCACGATGCACGATTTTCACCTACGGTTCTTTCTAAAATTCTATTAATTCCTCGATTGGAAACTTCTACTTGTCCACTTGTCTGTGGGTGGTACGCAGTAGAAAGACAGTGAGTTACACCATACTTTTGCATGACTTTATCAAATTTGTCATTGCAAAAATGCGTACCACGATCACTGATAATAGCACGTGGAGTTCCAAATCGAGCGAAAAGAGATTTCAAGAATTTCACAACAACTCGGGCATCATTAGTGGGTAAAGCTTTCGCTTCAACCCATTTTGACAAATAGGCAACAGCCACGAGTATGTATTTGTTTCCATGAGATGACGAAAATGGCCCCATAAAGTCGATGCCCCAAACGTCAAAGATTTCACAAACTTGAATTGCATTTTGAGGCATTTCATTCTTTTGTGAAATATTCCCGTGACGTTGACAAGCGTCACAGGATTTGACTAATTCCTGGGCATCCTTGTAAATTGAGGGCCAATAGAAACCGAAGTCAAATACCTTTTTGGCGGTGTAGTTTGGATTGTGGTGGCCCCCCGTGGGACCAGCATGGCAAGCCTTGAGAATTTCAGTGGCTTCTTGGCCATAAACACACCGCCAGATAACTTGATCCGCACAGATTTTGAAAAGATAGGGGTCGTCCCAGAAGTAATGTTTTACATCTTTGAAGAATTTGTTTTTCTGTTGGGACGACATCCCTTTCACCACAAAGTTACCCGCAACGTAGTTTGCAATGTCAGCAAAGCATGAGGTAATAGAGTCTCCGCGAAAGGTAACCGCATTGAGTGTCTCGAGAGGGAATGTTTCATTAATTTCTTTCCTTTCGAAGACATCTTGGTGGGGGTTTTCCAATCGGGAGAGATGATCAGCAGCTAGGTTTTCAGCTCCTTTTTTATCAGGATTAATGATATCAAATTTCTGTAGGAGGAGAACCCAACGGAGTAGTCTTGGCTTTGCATCTTGTTTTGCAAAGAGGTACTTCAAAGCCGAGTGATCCGTATACACTATGCTTTTGGTCAATATCAAGTATGGCCGAAATTCTTCAAAGGCATACACCACAACTAATAATTCTTTTTCAGTGGTGGTGTAATGACTTTGAGCCTCGGTCATTGTCTTGCTTGCACAGTGTATAGGCTGAAAGTGTTTTGTTTTTCGTTGCCCCAAGACTGCCCCTATCGCATAATCACTAGCATCACACATGAGTTCGAAGGGCAAGTCCCAATCGGGGGCAACCAGAATCGGTGCCTCGGTAAGCTTTTTCTTTAATGTTTCAAAAGCTTCGATGCACTCAGGGGAGAAGATAAAAGGGGAATCCTTTTTGAGGAGATGGGTCATAGGCCGAGCGATTTTAGAAAAATATTGAATAAACCGACGATAGAAACCGGCATGACCAAAAAAGCTCCTAATACCCTTGACGGTAGTGGGATGAGGTAATTTTGCGATGACATCCACTTTGGCTTTGTCAACCTCAATCTCGTTCTTTGAAATTTTATGGTCGAGGACAATGCCCTCTTTGACCATAAAGTGACTCTTCTCCCAATTTAGACATAAGCTTGTGTCTTCACAACGTTTGAGCATGTTGTCTAAATGGGAGAGACATGATTGAAACGAATCCCCAATGACCGAAAAATCGTCCATAAAGACCTCCATAGTTTTCCAGATCATGTCGAAAAATATGGCCATCATACATCTTTGAAACATGCTCGGAGCATTACATAAACCAAATGGCATACGTTTATACGCAAAAGTTCCATAGGGGCACGTGAAAGTGGTCTTTTCCTGATCTTGCGGATCAATGGGAATATGAAAGTAACCCGAGAAACCATCGAGGAAGCAATAGTACTCATTCCCCGCTAATCTCTCGAGCATCTGATCCATAAAGGGCAGAGGAAAATGATCTTTTCGTGTGGCGTCATTTAACTTGCGATAGTCAATGCAGACACGCCAACCCGTAACCAATCGAGTTGGAATCAACTCATTTTCCTCGTTTATGACAACAGTAATGCCACCCTTTTTTGGAATACAATGTATCGGGCTCACCCAAGGACTGTCCGAGATAGGGTAAGTCAATCCGGCATCAAGAAGTTTTAAAACTTCTTGTTTGATTACCTCATGAATTTTTGGATTCACCCTTCTTTGTTGTTGGACTGCAGGTTTGAAGTCGTCCTCCATTAAAATCTTGCGAGTACAAAATTCAGGGTCAATGCCCTTGATGTCGGAGAGTCGCCAAGCAATTGCTTGTTTATGTGACATCAAAACCTTTATGAGAGCAGCCTTTTCCTCAACACTTAAATCTTTAGCAATTATGACGGGTAACTTATCATCACCCTCCAGAAATGCATATTCAAGATGAGGCGGCAAGTCCTTAAGTTCAACCTCAGGGAAGTCATCAGTTTTCTCAACATTTTTGACTTCCTCTTTATGAAGTGTTTGTGGTAGAACAGGAAGAGGAGAGGGATCTTCGTTTAATAACTTCTCATGTAGGAGAATATCCCTCTCGGGGTCAATCTCTTGGTTATTGATTCCATCGGGAATCGAATCACTTTTGAGAAAGGCCTCAATTTCTTCTAAGATGAAGTCACTTCCCTCAAACGGAGTGAGGGAAGGAGAAGAATTGGCTATGATGGGATGAGAAGATTGAGTGAGGTTTTCACTCGAAGAATCATCAATGAAACCTAAAATCTCTTGAGCAAACTCCTCAGCAGCAATATCGACGACTTCTATTTGGTTCACCGATTCTGAGTCATAATTGGAGGAGTATCTCGAAGTTTGATTTAGGTTGAAGGTGATGGCTTCCGTTCCAACACGCAATGTGATCTCTTGCTTAAATACATCGATGAGAGCACGCCCAGTTCTAAAGAAATCCCCATCCAAGAATGAGAGGGATCCTTGAATCGGCATCAAAGTCAACAATCACAAAATCTGCCGGAAAATGGAACTTTCCCACTCTAACAAACACGTCCTCGGCAATGCCAAGTGGACGAGAAATTGAACGATCGACAAGTTCTAAAGTCATGCACGTGGGAGTAAGTTTGGGAAGAGAGAGTTTCTTCCACACAGAATATGGTATCAGGTTAATGCTAGCACCTAGATCGGCAAAGGCGAAGCATTCAACCATGCCCGGAAAAGTACAAGGAATGAGAAATTTCCCGGGGTCTCCAAGCTTTTCGGGAAGCTTTTTTAAAAGAACTGCTAAGCAGTTCTCATTCAGAGGAGTTCTTGCCATCTCGAAGAGTTTTTCCCTATTACTTAACAGATTCTTGATTGTTGATGCAAACTTGGGCATCAAGAGAATAGCGTCCGCGAAGCTAATGTCAAAGTGCAAATCTTGGAAGATTTGGAAAAATTTATCCATTTGGTGATTAGCTTTTTCGCGGAGCTTTTGTTCATTCAGACGTGATGGGTAAGGAATAGAAGTTTTGGATTTAGGGTTGTCCTCCGGAGTTTCTGTTGGTTCAAAAACAACTCCAGGCTTACATTTGGTTTCTGGAATAACCTGAGGTTGGACGTGTGTTGTACTTCGTGAGCTAGTAGGTCACACCTTGTCCTTTGTCACCTCAGGTTCACGTTCCACTACCTTTGGAGGAGAGGAAGAAGAGGTAGTAGGAATCGCGGGTTCATCATATGAAGTACCACTTCTTGTTGTGATCGCCTTAGCATCGCCCCTCGGGTTAGCGATCGTGTTGCTCGGTAAAGTAGTACCTGAGCCCGAGGGTCGATCATTTAAAGACTTCTTGATATCAGAAATCTGGCTGACCAACATCTTGTTCAACTCTACTTGGGACTATATGAATTGCTTTAACAACTCGTCAGAGGAAGGCCCAGTTGGAACAATGGCTTGATTCGGATTAGGAAAATTTGGAGCTCGATTGTTCGGATTGGGACCTTGATTTTGAAAATTACCCTGATTAGGGTTGTTGTTTCCATGAAAATATCCCGGATTGAAATTACCCTGACCTTGGTTTCAATTAAAGTTTCCTTGATGTTGGAAACCTTGGTTTTGATTGTGAAAACCATGACCCTGATTAAAGTTACCTTGGTTTGCTCTATTTTGATTTTGGCCACGGTTTTGGACATTTTGGTTTTGATTAAAACCAGGATGTCCAGGGTAGTGGTGAGAACGATAGTTCGGGTCCATAGGAGGGCGAGATTGATTGCCTCCTTGATTTTGGGACCCGGCTACAACATGAGCTTCATATGGAGTACCATCAGTAGCTGTGCAATTGAAGTAAGCATGCGGCCCACCACAAGTCACAAAGACTTCCACTTTTTTAACCTCAGCAGGTGGAGGATGTTGTGGAAATGAAACTTGCTTTATTTGGGCGAGAACCAAAGCTTGAATCGCTTCAGTGAGCTTGTCAATCTTAGCATCCGTGCTAGATTGACTCACAGAAGATGAAGTGGAAGGACCCGCATTGATTTGAGAAACAATCAGTTTGCTTCGTGTAGAGCGGACCTTGGACTTGTTTTCTATGATTTGCAAAGCTTCTTTTGTGGTTCTTCTCAAAAAATTACCTCCTGCGGAGGCATTGAGAGAATCCTGATCAGCTTGGCTCACGCCATTATAAAAAGTATCGAGTTGCATCAACTCTGAGAAACCATGATGTGGACACTTGCGAAGTAATTCTTTGAAACGATCTCACGCTTCAACAAAAGATTCATCATATTTCTGAGTGAACTTGGTGATTTCTTTCTTAAGACTCGTGGTCTTGGAAGGTGGGAAGAATTCATTCACAAATTTTTTCACAAGATCTTCCCATGTCTCAATAGATCGAGGTGGTTGTTTTTCAAGCCAAATCCGGGCTTGTCCCTCTAGTGAGAATGGGAAGAGAAGAAGTCTTATTGCTTCACAAGGAACATTCTTGTACTTGATGGTCGATGTGATTTTATTGAACCATCGAATGTGAGCATGAGGATCATCCCTCTCAAAACCGTAGAATTGACTTGAGGTTACAAGATTGAGTAACCCGGTTTTGAGCTCAAAATTATCAGCCACGATGGCTGGAACAAAAATGGCATCTCCGTAACCCTCGATGGGTGCTTGAAGAAGCTTACACATGGGGCGGTCTTCCGCTATGGTGACAGTGGGTGTGGCAACAGTACGGATCTCAGATCCGACTGTTGGTGCTGAACATCTACGAGGTCTTCGAGGTTTCCTGACAAGCTCACGTAATGGGCTCGTGGACCTTGAAGAACGAGTGCGCATGCACTAGAGATAAAACAAATCGAAACAAAATTGAGGCAAATCCACAGTGAACTTAAACCAATAATCACAAGCAAGTGGCTTCTTTAAAAAAGGTACACCACTCATAGGGATACAAAGGCAAGTTTTAAATCTTTGGTTTGGGAACTTATTATGTCCACACCCCCAGTTGGTAGGTGTTCTGTCTTGGTTTGCGACGGTTGGTTTTTATCTATTTATTATTATTTACAAGAAAAGACAGATGTTTTTGGGTTTTTGTGTATGGGTTAAAAACTTTTGGACAATGTTTTTGGTATCGTTTCGTTTACCAAAATCGTATTTCTTTAAGAATCACCTTAAAAGAAACACAATATAGAAAACGTAACGATCTGTTTTGTTGTTTTTTATTTTTTTTGGTGTTTTAACAATTTAGGAAAAGTGTTAATGACTCGTTTTATGTTTTTGATTTAAAATATACAAAAGTGATGGTATTTGTATAGTGATGATGGTGAAATAACACTAATATTAAAAGACGCTATAGAAACGCGCACACCTCCCCGGCAGTGGCGCCAACTTTTGATTGGCTCAGAAGCAGTCAACTAAAGTCAACCACAGATGTGGTCAATATAGTCAAACTACCCAGACCAATGCTTCCGGGTAATAAAGGGTATCACCAGGTCGTTATGTCCCGACGAGGTGTGGATTGTGCTTTAGCGTGCTTGTGATCGGGTGATTATTCACAGAAAAGTGTTGTAATGTGAATTATTTGAAAATTATGAACTGAAATAGCTTAGGAAAGCTATGTGATTGATTACGGGAATTAAGATTAAGAAGAATTGATCTAAAACTTAAAAACGTACGTTTTAATTAAAAACGTAAACTGACGTACGTGATAGAAAGTACAACTGATGAACTAAAAAGGCTACGAGGGTGAAATTATTATTTTTACAATCTTAATAAACAAAGAAAATTTTTAGAAAAAGAAAAATTATTTTTACACTATTTAATTATTTATAATTAATTAATTACTATTTACTTACTAATTAACCAATTATATTGATTTAAATTATTAAAAATTACTAAAAAGACTTAGATAATTAAGAAGATTTTTATAAATCTACTTAACCATCACAGGAATCTAAAAAAATTATAAAAAGTTAGTTTTATGTATTTTTAAACTAATTTACTAATTATTATTCTAATTGTTAATTAATTACTAATTAAACTAATTATATTCTAAAAAATAGAAAATGAATAGTAGAAATTCTAGAAAAATTCCTAAAAATGTTTTAACTTATATAAAAGCTAGAAAAATTATAAAAACTAGGTGTTACTTAATAAAATCTAATTATGCTATTTACTTCTTAATTACTAATTAATAATTAATTAAACTAATATTAATTCTAAAAACCACTAAATGACAAAGGTAAAATCTGGAAAAATTTATAAAATTACTTTAATATAAAAGAAAATTAATAAAAATATAAAAATGCTAGAGTGCTTATAAATAAGCTAAAAAGAAAATTAAAAAGATAATTTCTATTAAATAGAAGCTATCACTATAATTAAATTTGGTTTTTTCTGTTTTTTCTTGTTCCAATCTATTTTAACACTAAAAAATAACAACTTTTATAAAAACACCTTGAATGAAACTCAGAAAATAAGCACTTTGAATGCTTAATAACTTATCAGTTGACTTTCTTTGACCAAACAAGGAATTAAGCTCAAATGAACTTATGTGGGGTCCACAGTGGTGGATTCTGGTTCAAGTAACTTTGTTGGACCTGTTTAAGCTAAATTTAAATAAATAAGCTACATGAATAAGCCAGGAAGCCAAATTAAGCACTTGGATTTTGTTATTATACACTGGAAATGGGACAGACTTCTGAGATGATTTCAGGTGGGGTCCACTAAGCCTAAGCTCAAAAGATTGCTCAATCAAGGAAGGTGGCCAGGAGGGGGGTTGAAGGAACCCAAAGTGGACCAGTGGGACCCACTGTGGTGGCCAGAATCAACCACCAAAGGTGGTGGTTGTGATGGACTGTTCTGTGCATAGGGGAACCTCTTCCCCTGCAGGTCAGTTTGAAGGGCAATAATGTCCACGGAAAAAATTCCAAAAATATAAGAAAAGGTGGATTACAAAGTTCAGCTGGGATATTAACACATATCAAAAGCTCAAAGCTTAAAAGCTTACACAAAATTCATAAATATTCTTGCTATTTTTGAGATTTCTGACCAATGCACTTTTTGACTTTTATGGAAAACTTGATATGTTGACTAAACTGAATTTGTAAAGGTCCTAAATGATTAAATAAGTTGTAATAACCCTAAATTAAGCTAAATTTAGCTACCCTAACAAGTTTTAAGCTAAATGAGAGCTTATGACTCCCTAAAATCCTAACAGACAAGCTTATATGGAGATTAAAGGTGGATTTTGACTTTTTTCACTAAAACTACTAAAATGAAAGTTGAATTTGACTCAATTGAGCATAAGAGTGATAATGAGACAGTTTTAGCTCAGGTACAACAACAACTAGACACCTAATTAGATTGAACCAAACACCCCTATATTGCACTGATATAAATATTTACAAAGCATTAAGGTGTTTCAAACTATAAACTCTGTTTGTAATAATCTAATATGATAAATTAAGCCCTTTAAGCACAAATCTTTCACTGCTAACAACTTTTATCCGTAAATCACCCCTTTGCACTTTTTGTCAGTTAAATGGAAAATGTGGTGAAATGTGATCAAAGTCATTAAACATGAACTAAAATCTTTCCATTAAGCTATTTTAAGTTAAAATAAACTCAAACAAACTACAAATAGCAAATTAAACTACAAATTATAAACTATGCAAAATATCAAACTATAACAATTGAAATGTAGACAGTTAACTTACAAACCATGATCCTCAGCCATAAAAGAGGATTTCACTATTCTAGCCTATCTTTTAGATAGGCTGAGATCTTCCTTGGCTATCTCAAACTACCCAGAATTCACCATGAACCACCAAAGTGACTGCAGTTGACTTTTGTTGACCATCATTTGAATATTTGATTTATGCAACTAAACTGAATTTTAATATTACTAGAAGCTTGTAAAAGCTTCCTGGGAGCTTATGTATCCTATTTTAGTCCACAGTAACCACTAATACTAGCAATTAACCACAAATGATATTTTGAATGAAAATTTCACAAAGTGGAAATCAAACTGAGACACTTGAATTTATAACTTGAAAAGGTTCATAATACACTGAATTGACTTACAATTACACTAGAAAGCTTAAAAATACAATGACAATGCTAAAAATTATACATTCGGCCTAAATTACGCTAACATACACTAGATATCTATCTCAATTGCTTCCCTTCTCTATATACTGCTTCCTTTGACTTCCTTGCACCTTCTTGAGTGAATCCCACCCATTGGATTAGGGGAATGATCTTAGCCATTGAAACAGATTTTGGCGCCATTTTTCTTATTTGTCAGGAGGGTTGAGTGAAAGCAATATAGAAGTAATTAAGAATTTTTGGAGCTTGTGGTGATGTGGAGGGACAAGGAATGGTGAAAGTGATGTGGATGTGAGGGGAGCAGGTTATCAAGTTGTAGGGGGGAGAAGTGTTTGACTTGGGTTGACTGAGGGGAGAATTATTTAAAACGGAGGGAGTATTATTTTAGGGAGGTGGGCTGGTGTTGGTGTTTGGGCTTGGTGATGGTGTTTGGGCTTGTGGAGAGATAAGTGAGTGGGCTGGGGTTGCTTTTGTTGGGTTTAAATAACTTCAACGGTCCGTTTGGTATAGTACTAGTAAACACAAGGACCAATTTTGCCTTTGTAGAAATTTGAGGGGCCTGAAATGGCAATTTTCAAAAGTATACTCAAGGACCAATAATGCCAACCATCAATATCACAAGGACCCTTTTGACATTTTTCCATTTTTTTTAAAAATTCCCAGGGACCTTTTCTGTAATTTTCAAACTCAATGGACCAAACATGTAGATTTTCAAAACTCTTCACCCAAAGTCCATTTTTGATAACTTTTGATTTTTGAAGGACTTGGGTTGACTTTTCTTTCAAAATAATTGCATAGGGACTATTTTTGACAAGTTTTGAAACTTGGGGGACTGAAACTGCCAATATTGCAAACTTTGATCATTTTTCATTTGTTTTTGCTCATTTTGCATTTAAAACACATAAAACACAATCCCTGGGATAATTTTAGTATTTTAATGACTTTTTGATTGTTTTTGTATGTTTTGGCAGTTTAAATACGACAAAAATGATGAGTGTTTGAGCACTCATCATGGATGAATGATTTTGATGTTAGGTTTAAGAAAACTGGTAGACTTCTAATTGGTAACTTGCTTGAATGTTTTAAGAAACATGATCAGAGGTGTACTACGATAAATTGGTTATATTTAATGCATAGGTAACTACTAATGAGGCCATGTTATGAGATGATAGTCGGCTCGACATAGGAAGAGGTAGAAGCTTATATAGTTAGGGAAGATCGTACACAGCCCTACGAATGGTATTAAGGAATATAACCCGTCATCCATGCCATTGTAACAAACTAATCAATCGGTAAAAGATAGCTAGGGAGTAGTGAAATCTAAGTAAACACATTTTCTCTTATTATTGTTTTTGCCACCTTTACTTTAAGTTCATTTTATTTTATTTTGTTTGCATTTGTAGTTATTTGGGTTAGTTGATTAGCAACTAATTCCGCCAACTCCTTCAAAACTCAAGATTTTTAGTTGCTTTCCATGAAATATAAAAATGCAAAAAGAATCATTCCTCACCTCTAGACCTAGTTCAATCGTGTTTTAACCCTAGCGAACACTATTCTTTGAGTTGAACGATCAATCTCCCTGTACTTGTCACTATACTATACTACAACGGTCAGGTACACTTCCTGGTGGGGATTGCAAGCTTCTCAATATCCCTTGAGAGGTAAAACCTTTTGCGAGGGCGCAATCCCTAGCATCATGAATCTGAAGAGAAATGAAGGAAAATTCATGAAGCAGTTGCCGAAGAGGTCACTAGAGACGTGGAACTCACGTTTAATCAACTTAGAGAGATGATGGTTCAAATCTTTACCGATCAACCTCATCTTCAGAAAGAAAAACCAAACCTCTACTATTCACTCACAGCTACATATGATTCAGCACACGACCCAAAAGACATTGCAACTCTTCGATCGTCAATGACTGCAAATCACAAAACCTTACCTCAAACGATAAAGGAAAGAGGTCAAGGAAAGATGACGACCCAGACCCAAACTCAAAAGCAAAGAAACACAAGTCCAGAACCGGTCCATCATCTTCTCACCAACCACAAAAGGATTCTACTCCTACTATAAATCAGCAACATACTTTAGCTTCTGGTCAAGGTCCCATAGATCAGGAAGAAACACTTATGCAACCAACTGATGATTATGAAGGACAACCCGATACTGACTACCGTGCCTCTCTAATTCCCGATTCTCAACCTGGACCATCATCAACCTCAAAAGCTCATGGCAAGGATACTACATCCAAGTCTAAAAAGTCAAAGAAAAGGAGACGTCACTCATGGATAGACAATGACGACACACCTCAAGATGATTGGTTGACTGATCAAGGCTCAACCTCCTCTCGAAAATGAAGAACCACTCCCAGGCAATACACTGCAATACACTCAGAGTATAATGGCGGATCTTCAGATTGAGAAACTTACAAAGGCTGAGTAAAGAAGAATCAATCAGGATGCACAGCAGTTCCTAAAGTCTAGATCTTGAAACAAGATGGAAGACGAATTTCACATGCAGAATATAGCTAGTGCAATGTCTGGAAAGTTTGACTGGCTAAACCCTGAAGCGAATTTCGACATCCACTCCGGAAAACCCGACAAGCCTTACTTCATCGATTGGACTAAACCATTACCTCTACAAGGATTTCCCGAAAAACTAAAGATACCTTTCCGCTTCTTCTTCAACAAAGATCTTCGTAACCTCCAACTCACTCTAGAGAACTCCAAACAGAAATATGCTTCATCATTGACTATCTCAGTTCCAGCCGCAAGATACGATGTTCCTGCAATTGAAGAATCAACTCCAGTATTTAGCAACTCTATTGTAGCTTATGACAGAGATGCTTTACACGGGATTCAGCACTGGCCTGAACATCGTCGACTCGGTTACACTCACAGGTTGGAAATCAAGTCATTAGAGAATGTGAAGCATAAATCAAAGATCATTGCTATCTTGGAGATTCAAGAGTCGAAAAAGTTTAGCTACATGTTCATGAATGAGATTGTGGTTAAAAGGCAAAATGAAAAGAAGTAAAAATTCTCTGAAGCTGACTTTCCCGACCTTTATCTAAATGACATTGAAAACATGTATCTAGAAAAAGTTCAAGGAAGAATGCGTGGATTTAAAACTGAAACACAATACAACTTCATTTCATCTTTACTTCTCTTCATCCGACGATTGATAGTTCAAGAAAGAGTGGAAGATCTTCAGATTAGAGTGGAAAGTTACCAACAGAAGATCAATTTGACTAAGCCACAACTCTCATTTGAAGGAATCAATCAAACGTCACAGTATACACTCATCCAAAAACCTTCATTTGGTTTCACCTACCTCAACATCAAAAAGCAACTAAGTTTCATGAGGCTCGATGAGATACACAAGTTCTGTGATGTTACGCTCAAAACTGTTCGTGATGGGTTAGTCAAAAGGTTGAATGATGATCGGAGAAAGATATCAAAAGGTGAAACTCCAAGGTGGAAATCCAGTTCCAGAAGACAAGTCTGAAACTTTGTCATGAAGATAGAAGAAAGGTTATTTCGCCGGGAGCAGATCAGACGATTGGAAAGTTATATCGGTGTCAGACCTTCATTTCCCGTCAGCTTCTTCAAAAGACCAGATCCACAGTTCACAGACTTTGATGCATTGATCATTGATGAATCATAAACTAGTATACAAGGGTATTAACATTTCAATATTATCTATTTCATTTGATTGATTTGTTATCATTATGGCTTGTGCACACATTACAGTGTACAACCCGTTCTTGTAATGAAAGGACCCTGAGGTACGCATCAGTGCCTCAATCCTAATATAAGGAGTGAAGGCTTCTTACTTTTGAGTAGAATTAATCAAACATTTTCTGATTTTCATAATTCTGCTCAAAAGACAAGTATTTCACCTCAATAAGAATTCACTTGTTGAGGGGGAGCACTTGAAACAAAATCATCGTTCTTGAAATCAAAAGTTCTTGTTGAATTCTCCCCATAAGACTCAAAAGGCATATTTTAATCAAAGGATTGTCAAAAATATCATCTTATATGCTATTTTTAAGGGGGAGAAAAAGTGAATGTGATTAAAATATGAAAGTTCAAAGTTGCTTAAAGTTGAATCTCATGCGAGCTAGACTCAGAATTGACCCAAGAATTGACGAAATAAAAAGTTAGTAATCTCGAAAAGACTTATCCTCGACGGGTAATAACATTAAGTTAGTTACTAGAGCTAGTTGTCACCTAAAAGCTGACAATGGAACTCTTTAACTAGCCACGTAAGCATGTCTCGAAAAGGATTTTTCATAGTAGAAATGTACCGTTTCGAGAAACTTTATATGGACTTGACCAGGCCGGGTAATAACTTCAAGCTAGTCTAACTAGTGATGTAAGCGTGTCTCGAATCGGTCGGGTTCACTGAAAGCGTATTAATTCAAAAATTGCTTGCTCCTCCCGCATGTGCAAATTTATTAAATACTTATGAGCACATGTGAAGGGGGAGCTGATATAATTCTTTTTGTAGTATAGTGATTGTTTTACCGAAGAAATTGCTTAGAAAAGTATTTCCCCGGGTCGTGTCCCAGCGAAGGTGTGAATGGAATTTCGAATTCCCGAATCGTGAAACGTGTCGTGAAAACGGTAAAAAAAATGATTTTTATGGGATTACAATAATGAAATAGTAAATGAAACACAAATAACCAATTAAGCACGTAATTCAACTAAACAAACTTAAAACGTAATGTAGAATCGAAAACGTAAACTTAAAAGTAAAATAAACGTCAACGCGCGAAATAAAACGCGATATTTAAGCTACGCTACTCCTACTGACTTGGGAATAATTTTCAAAAATTAAAAATGATAAAAGAAAATTTTGAGAAAAAGAAAAATATTTTTTTTGATTTTTTATGTATTTATTATGAATTAAAAACTAATTTAACTAATTAAAAATTAAAAGAAAATACAAATAAGGTGAGAAAAATGAAAATTTAATTTTGAAAATTATAAAATAACTAAAAAGTAATTTTAAAACTAAAAAATAATTTTTTTTGGCTTTTTATGTAATTTTTGGAAATTAAAAGGTATTAAATCTAATTAAAAATTAAAAATAAATTCAAAATAATTGAGAAAAATGCAAAATAAATTTCTAAAATTCTAAAATAAATGAAAATAATTTTCTAAAATATTTTTGGATTTTTCTTGGCTTTTTCTGATTTTTTTGGAATTTTTATTAATTAAAAAGTATTTATAAATGATTAAAAATGAAAATAAAATAAGAAAAATATTAAATCTATTCAGAAAAATTTGAAAAAATTACAGAAAATCTAAAATAATAAAATAAGCTTGAGAAAAAATTTTGAAAGTAAACTAAGCTGGAAAAGTGTTGAAAAGCTCTAAACTGCTTAAAGTGAAGTGCTTATTTATAAGCACTTCTGACCAAAACTTTACCAAACTTTTACAAACTGATTTAATTACTAAATAAAGCTTAGTTAAACAGATATGAACTCAAAATGAACCCAGAAACATAGACAGTGAGCAAATAAGGATCAATAAGCTCAAGAGTATAAGCAATAAGCAACGCAGGAATAGCAACAAGCAAACACTCAACTGGAACAACAACTATAAGCTATATTAAGCTCAAATGAACCAATAAACTCAAAGTATGATCAAGCTAAGGCACTAGTAGCCCTCTATGTGAAAACAGAATCTAGGCTCAAACAACCTACTTGCCGCTTAATTTTGGATGCCCTAATAAGCTAGTTACTGAAATCTAAAGGTAAAATCTTAATCCCTATACTACAAGCTATTCCTAAGAACAATTTAAAGCAAGTTCAAAACCTAATGATACCCTAAAAAGGCCTGAGATCAGATGTTCATGGAACAGCAGGCAGTATGATGTTGACTTTTTATTTGCACCACAAGTTTTGACCAAGTTGAATTTAAACTGCTTAGATCCTATCCGAGATGTAAATTAGGGATGTTTAAATGCTAAAACACACAAACTAAATCACAGAATGCAAGGATTGAACCTATTGGAGAGAAACAGATTCTAACTATTGCAGGCCTAGGGATGATTAAAATCAAAATTTGACTTTTGATGCTAAGATTACCTAACAAATGATTTAGACAACTTCTATGAACCTAAGTTGAGCTGATCAAGCAGTGCAAGAAGCAAGATAACAACAAGAATACCTAAAACTCAGATTATCCAAACAGTCCTTCAATCTTATTATTATACTACAACTGTGTATTATAAGCTTGCATCATTCAATTCTAGGCTACAAACAGATTAAGTAGATTCAATTGAAGCTAAATGAACAGGAAAATGACACAGGGAACACTTAGAACACCTTATGCAGATTAAGCTCAATTCAAACAGTTAAACTTTTAATGAAAGCTAGGTCATATTACAACGAATCATAGATTCTCAAATTACTATAATAAGCAGTAACAAGCCTAAATAAGCTATAGACTACACTAATAAGCTACTGAAAAATATGGAGTAATGGAATTAAAGGAACTTACAAAATCAACTTCCCCCTCAGCACAACAGAGGGGGATTCACTGTGCTTGCCTGTCTTTAAGACAGGCCAAGAGATCCTTTTGGCTGCCTAATCCAATGAATAAGCTTAGCTTATTGAGATAAGCTGAGCTTTGACTGTTGTTGACCAAGGACAAATTATAAAGTTGAAACAGAATTTAAACCTTATTATTGACTACAAGCTTTTGATTAATTCAGAATAGCTACTGAAAGTATTAAAATGCAAAATGAGGACTGAATTTAAGGAGACTAAATACTTGAAATAAATTGCAAAGGAATTTAATTGAAACTAAGAATTATATTAAAATTTAAATTGAGAGTACAACTGGAAAATAAGAAATACAAAAATAAGCTAAATTAAGCTACTCCTACCCTAATATACCCCTAAATTCTAACACTTAATCCGTGAGTGAGAAAGAGCTATTTATAGCCTGATGAGGGGAGATGCCAGGTCACCTATCCACGACCTTGTGTTTCTTTTGAGTTGGTATCAGCCCTTGGATACACTTCTAGATTAATCCACTCATCCACAGCCCTTGATTGATTGATTGATGTGATGTGAATCCTTCGTGTCTTCTCCTATTGGACCACGTGTCCTACTGATATTCCCTGACATGTGCAAGAGCTTCTAGAACCTTAATCATTGGGGTAATTATTGTGAGATTGGGGTAATTAAGGCGTGGTTAAATTAGGGTTCTAGTGTACAGTAAATTGCTGGGTAAATTGTGATTTGGGGGGCGGGATTTGGAATTTTGGGGGTGTTTGTATGTTTTTATTGTTGACTGGTTTGACCGAAGTTAAGGGGTGGACCGGGTATAAAATGATGGGTGTGGGCTGGGTATATTAATAGGGTGTTGGGCTTAGGTGTGGTATTATGGGTTTAAGATTATAAGGGCTGGTGTTTGGTTTTAGTTATTATAAGTTTAGTTTAGGTTAAAATTCCAAGGACCATTTTTGTAACATCCAAAACTGCAAGGACTCAAACTGCCATTCTTCATAAATGTAATCCAAGGACATAAATTGTCATTCTTCGATTTATAAAGGACCAAGTTTGACTTTTCTTCGGATATTATTCCCAAGGACCATTAATGTTAATTCCTGAGAATGCAGGGGCCAAATTTGCCAATCTCTCAAACTTTATCCAGGGACCAAAAATGAAACTTTGATGAATCTCTGAGGACTTTTAATGAAATTATAAGCTTCCTTTGATCATTTTGCTTCCCCGGCTTCCGGCTTTTGACCTTTTTCCATTCTCGTGCTCGTTTTTGTCGGTTTTGTCTTGTTTTTGTTCATTTTTCACATATCTGTACCTGCACATACACAAATACAAAAACATACGTTCTCTTGGCATTTTTGGTTAGTATTTGGTATATTTGGTCTGAAATAAGGCCTAAAAAGGATGAGTGATTAAGCACTCATCAAAATCCCCCAGACTAAGGTATTGCCGTGCCCTCACGCAATGTCATCACCTCACGCTTAAGAGATAAATAATTTCAAAACCTCTTTTTACTGACGTTGTAAAGTAGCAATGATGTTCAAAAGAGATAGTAAAATCATTTATTCTCAAAAACGCTCCGTTTTCCAATTTTCATGAATAACAACTACAACTACTATTTTTGTACTTTTTTTTATTTTTTTATATGTGACGGTTTGCCTTGACTTTCATTATCAATTCTTATCTGTTGATAACTTTCAGGGTCAACGAGTAGAAACACTTCTCACAGAGAAGAGACCGTACGGATAAAAATCGTCATCCTTGATTTTTCACAAGCTCCCAAACTAAGCGTAAAATCGAAATCATTGTTTATCCAGAAGTTAGATGCTAACACTGCCCACAAAAGTTACTTGTGTATTACCTCTTGTTCCCAGGTCCTAAGTTTTGTATCTAAAGATTTTATTTTGTGAGAAATGAATTGCTTCATATTTTTCTCGTTTCGATATTTGTTAGTCCGATAAGAGCACAAAATTTGAACACTAAGTAGTTTCCAAACTTTCCCTCGAAAACCCCTGCATATAGAAATCGGGTCCACATGAAGGTCTCTGATTTAACACGATTTGTGGGGGCCCCCTTTTTATTTACGACCGAGACATACCATGTTTGATACCCGAAACGGAAGCTTTTTATTAGGGAAACCCCCGGAGTCGAAGCTTGGCATTTTTGCATAATCATAAGCACTTTAATAATACTTTTGTCCTTAGTCCTTTATTCTTTTACAGTCAACGGTTTATGAGCCGCCAAGATGTAAGAGCTTTATTATGACTTTGGATTTCTATCCGCTGCTTTTTAATAGCTTTGGATTCCTCTGCCTTTTTATTTGGCTTTGGACTATTATTATCGATATTCATAATTATATGCCAAACCCCGAGTCCTACGGCCTTTACTAAGATCACAACATCGGCTGCGAACCGGCAAGATGCAATAGTCTATTTCACCGTAACACTGGCAGTACCCCTATGTGTACCAAACCCCCATATGCAGAGATTTTGTTGGGAACGAGAAAAAACTAAGTATTGCCCAAACCGTATACCCTTAATTAATCCTAGACATCTATTTATATATTGGTGTGCAAGCTTGTGGGAACAAGGAGGCCACAAGTACCTCTCGTGGGTTTTTTAAATCCCAGTAATGCGATCCGTGTATAGCACGAAACTTCTAAATAAACTCTATCATTCCTCGATCTCCGCAAATTTAAAATCCCAAGTAATGAGATCCGCGGATGCTTAGCCATAATCTTATGATTATATTGGTTAAGGGAGACGAGCTAGGGCTCAACACGCCCGGTCAAGTCGGAACATTTATTTCTACTCTCGCCGATAGGAAAGTCAAAACAAGGTGTCAAAACTTATTATACATAACATATATATTTTTTTCATTCTTCATTTTTTTTTTTTTTTTTTTTTTGAATAATAAAGCGGTGACAAAAGTTTAAAATTTTTGGTGGAAAACGGAGTTGCGTAAGTTAAACAGCTCAGACGATGGTACAGGTCAAATCGAATCAAAGATTCACCCACCCCCCCCCCCCCCCCAGACTAAAGTGAAACATTGTCCTCAATGTTTTAAGGGTAAAGGCAATC
Source organism: Artemisia argyi (assembly GCA_030686995.1). Lineage (NCBI taxonomy): Eukaryota > Viridiplantae > Streptophyta > Magnoliopsida > Asterales > Asteraceae > Artemisia > Artemisia argyi. Next base: position 27,809,186 of record CM060697.1, read on the forward strand.
CTACGTAAAATCTAAGGCCATTTATTAAGTATGCCAAGAGATAAACGTTAGTCGATAAGATTTTGGATATGGTGAATTTCCGAAAGAGCAGCGAAGGATGAGACTCGAGTGGAGGGAACGACAAACCACGAGCACGAGAGTCCTCAAACTTCGGGGAAATTCCTGAACATTCACAAACAACAACCACGAAAAACACGAGTTTGGAAAGGGTCGCCCCCCTCACGTCACGTTTTTAGAAAATAGAAAATAGAGAAAATGAAAATGGATAAGCATGGGGTGCCTCCCACGAAGCGCTTGTTTTTGTTCACCGAGTCACATGAGCTTGACTCGATCCCCGAATTAATTCGTCCTTGGGGAGAGCAGATGGAACGGACACACGGCATAAACGGAGATGCCGGGGTCAAAAACGGTATCCTCACTCCCGGTGGAGTGGAAAAGTGAAGAAATGAGAGGATAAGAAAAGTATGGTTGAAACACCCAGATGGTAAAAGCAAAGTCGATTTCTAAATCACGGGTGGGTTGGGTGGGTAAAATATCAAGCACAGGAATATTTTGTTCAACAATCTCGTCCACCACTCCAAAAATATCGTCATTCGTATCTGATTCCAAAACTACATCCGGTGGTTTCGCCGGTGGACGAGAAGAAGGTAAATCAGAAAGAATATTACTTTGAATGTCATTCTCGTCATTCTCAATACCCGGTGGTATCGAGTCATCCGCAGCAAGAAATTGATCAACATCCTCAAAAAGAGGGTTACGTGACGGATTATCGGAAATAAGCTCAAAATCAATTTCAAAATCAAAACACTCATAATCCGGAAGAGAAATATCAGCATGAATAGTGGGACTGCCACTACTCGTCTCTTCAAATCGAAAAATTTCAAGCGCGGGTAAGAAATCACTATCCATATTGGGGATAGGAAAAGAAGAAGTCGGAGGATCATTCAACGCCTCAATCTTAGAAATGAGAAGATAAACTTTGGATAATTTTTCACGAAGAGCTTCATCTTGAATTTCCGTATCATCATCTTCATCATTATCATCGATATCTCCACAAGAATTTTCATCACTCGTAGTATACTCATTGTGAGAATCGGAATAACTTTCAACTTCATCAAAATCTTCATTGCTCATCGAAGGGAGAGAAATTAACGGTTCTTCATTCAATAATTCTTCAAGGACACGGATGTCTTCCTCAGGATCAAAATTAGTATCATCAACCATTGTCGGATTAGAATCATTAGCAAGATAAGCTTCGATTTCGTCTAAAACGACATCACTCCTCTCAACCGGTGTGAAAGAAGGATAGGAAGAATCAGAAAAAATTTCAGAGTCACCATTAGAAATTTCCCCGGACTCACTTGGGATTGGGACGAGGTTCTCAACACTAGACTTATTGAATTCGTCAGATTCCGTTGCCGGAATAGCGTTTAGATGCTCGTCCCCCATTTTTAGAGAGTCATCGGGTTCTGCGGGAGAAACATCGGAAGTTTTGTTAGGATTAAGAACGATTGTAATCGTGGAATCATCGTCGTCGTCGTACATACAACACTCACAAAATTTAGATTTTCGTTCTTCGGCAAGAAGTTCTTCCATCGATTTCACTTGAGGCTCGGAAGTATGCGTATAACGATTAGCTACCAACTCTTTTAACTTCTCGATCATTGATTTAATTTCACAAATATTATTAGTAAAATCGGAAGTTTGTGGGGGTTGGTCAAAACCATGAGAATCGTAACTTGAATTCGGCTCACAATAAAAATTTTTGTCACACCCCCAAAATACCTGAATGGCAGCGGAATGGAATACCTGAGGGTGTAACGGATCATAGCACACAAGCAAGGAAATATTGAACGACCTAAAGTGTCGTTTTAAAATACGTCGTTTGATTCATTCAAAGATAATCAGAGTTATAAAGACATAGGTCCCAAAAGTTGGAAAAGTTTACGGAAACAAGTTTAATACAATCAAACGACATTTGAACATAAGTGCAAGAAAGTCCGAATGAGCCGCGTCATCCATGTTACACAAAATGACTCCATGCATGCCATGCGAATATGCCTTAGTTACATGAGAAATACATTGCGAAAACGGTCAACATAAAGTTGGTGAATAATCATAGGTTTATAAGTAATTCGTAAGTACGTAAACCACAAGTATATAGTAAAGTGACAAATTGTCAAAAAGTTACATTGTCTCTTAAGCTCATGACCCCGAAGCTAGACGTACTAAAATATGCCCCAAAGGATTGTTTACCAGACACTCGTACTATATTAGACATGAAATGCATTCGTTTTCCTTATGGAGCAACCCAAACACGAATGGAGGAGTCACCCTCGATAGATCTATCCACTCACTCTCGCTTGGCAATATAATTAACGGTCCATGATAATAAAGGGGACTTGCAGTGGTAGTACTAGCAACTTAAGCAATGTACGGAATTTAATACTTGGGCATGTACAAAAAATAATAGTGCAATGTATTCTCCCCCGTGGGATTTAAAATCAAATAAGTACTAAAAACGGGGCTATGAGAACTCACCTCGAAAGGATGGTACAACGATGGTGCAATGATGTAAAAGTAGTCGGGACAATGAGGCGCGAACACTAACCGCAACCTAAATGAATAATCGCGATCTAATCAAGATCAAGCCGTAATGTAGTGAATGCACATGCACATGATACCAATACCACTCGTAATTTAGAAATACTAGTTATAGTCATAGTAAAATAGTTTCCATACTTAGGAAAAATAAGTCCTTATATAGAAGTATATAACTTGTCGTACTATCTCGTATGAAAGTGTTAGTGTTACATTCCTTGTATCGAAAACCTTGAAATAACGTCGTTAAGTCGTATAAGTATTCTCTCGGGTCATACGTATTCATTTGTTAAAAAATATAGCCCTTAGTAACATTTCGAGAAAATATACCATTTAGTACGTAAGTTATTATTTTTATTTGTGTCCATATATATATATATAGTTTTGACGATGTTAAAATGGGTATAACTTGGTCGTTTTAGGCTCGTTTTCCTTGTTCTTTATGTCCACGGATTTGTCTTTGTATATACTAGTATATTTTTGATAACTCGGCTCCTCTAGGTTACGTTTAACACCTCTTTTTACCCATTGAAATCTGCCAAACAGCAAGCAGTTTTTGTAAAAGTAGTTTTCGTCGTTAAATTTGCAAAAATCATATCTCCTTCGTTATAAGCTCGTTTTAATCCGTTCTTTCGCCCAAAGTTTCGTTTTTGAATGTATTTTCTAAATCTTTGGTCAAAACTTGGCCACCATCTACTGATTTTCCTACGAAATTAAAATAGGGACAGTAGGTATATCAAATGTTTCAAAAACCATTTTCAAGTCTCCAAACTAGTTCTAACCTCAATCAAACCACTCTCAAACACCACAAAGCTAGTCTAATCCTACCATACACCTTCTTAGGGTGTCATGGGTCCTTAAACATCATCCATCCACTAGGTCTAACAAGGATTTCTTATGTGTCCATTTCTAGGGCTCAAAGTTACATATGTACAAAATAAAGTGGTATAAGCCATTATATGCATGAGTTCTTGTAAGAAATATATATAAACATGGTAATAACTTGTAAAAATCATAAAAATAAGTTTGTTAACTTACATGAAGGTTTAGGGATTTTGGATGATAAAAACCTACTAATCCTTGAGTTTTTATTTCAAAACTCCAACAAGGATGACTATATGAACTAGTTTATACCTAGATCTTGTAAAATTTGTTCTTCTTGATCCTTGACCACCCTTGGTCGATTACACCTTAAGAGAAAATGAGAGAAAGATTTGCTTGAGCTAGTAAAATGATTTTTGTGATTAAAATGGATGAAAAAGTTTATTTTATACTTAGAGACAATTGTTTGGTGAGCAATTAATAAGGTTGGTGTAGTTGCAATGTATTAGGACCTTGGGGGGGGGGGGGGGGGGGGGGGTTGGCCGGCCCAAAAAGGAGGGAAAGGGGGGGGGGTTGTCTTTGTGTTTAATTATAAAGTTAGTATTAGTATTATGTAGTAATGTTAGTTTTAGGTTTAATCGGGGTACCGGGTTTGTTAGAAATAAATTTTATTGAAGTTATTCGGGACGTAATAAAGTCGTAAAAATTGTAAAAATATGTCGGGTACAAGTACGGAGAGTTTGGGTGATTATTGTTTAATTTTGGTGAAAACCGTCGTTATTAAGTTAAACGTACGATACATAATAAATAAATTTCCAAAATACCGGGTAAATTAATATTACAATTTTTATATTATAAAAATGAGTATAAAAATGTATTGGGATCATAGTCGGGAGTGTCGGACATGTTAGACACTTTTATAGTTCGCGTATTAGTGTTTATTTAAAATAAACGTACGTAAATCGTTAATTGTACCAAAAGTATAAATTTAATTATCCTACGAGTGGAATAGCATGCAAGTGCCCTAATGCAGACTATTTCTAGTCCGTATGAAATGTCCCTGATAAAAATGCATGAATTCGCTCCTGAACCAATACGATTACGCGAATTTGAACACTCGTAAACTAAATTTACGATGACATGAGTAATGCACGTGAATAGTGGTTTCCTCTCGGAAATGAATAGTGTCAAGTGAATAGTAAAATTTCTGAATGTGTCTCGGAATGTCAAATTGACCTCAAAAACGATGAATAGTAAAACGATGAATAGTGATCGATGAATAGTAATATGTGAATAGTAGAATGTCAAAGTTTGGAAAAACGACCTGAAATTGTGGGTTGTGACAGTCGCCCATCCAAAAAGGAATTCAGTCCCTGAATTCAGTTAGTGTTGGTCTCGGTACTAGGCTCGGTGAAAAGTTGTGGATACTTGCGTCGCATTTGGTCTTCTTGTTCCCAAGTAAACTCGGGTCCTCTTCGTGAATTCCAACGAACCTTTATGATCGGAATTCGACTTTGTTTCAATTGTTTGATCTCGCGATCCATTATCTCAACTGGTTCTTCCACAAAGTTAAGCTTGTCATCGAGTTGTATTTCTTCTAATGGTATAATGGCAGACTCGTCCGAAAGACATTTCTTGAGGTTCGAAACATGAAACGTGTTGTGTACGTTGCTAAGTTCTGATGGAAGTTCAAGCTTGTAAGCAACCGGACCAATCCTCTCCAGGATCTTGAATGGTCCAATGTATCTCGGGTTCAATTTCCCGCGTTTTCCAAATCGTATCACGCCCTTCCAAGGCGAGACTTTCAACATGACTTTGTCTCCGACCTGGAATTCCAATGGTTTGCGTCGAACATCTGCGTAGCTTTTCTGTCGACTTCTAGCAGTTTCGAGTCTTTCTCGAATCTGAATTATCTTTTCTGTTGTTTCTTGTACCATCTCCGGGCCAGTACATTGTACTTCACCGACTTCGGCCCAACAAACTGGAGATCGACACTTACGACCATAAAGTGCCTCGAATGGTGCAGCCTTTATGCATGAATGGTAGCTGTTGTTATAGGAAAACTCGATTAACGGCAAATGGTTAGCCCAACCATTTCCAAAGTCAATCACACATGCTCTAAGCATGTCCTCAAGTGTCTGAATAGTTCTCTCGCTCTGACCATCGGTCTGAGGATGGTAAGCAGTGCTCATGTCTAACTGGGATCCAAAAGAATCTTGCAATGACCGCCAAAAGTTTGAAGTAAAACGACTATCTCTGTCGGAAATGATGGAAACTGGTGCACCGTGTCTTGAGACTATTTCCTTGACATAAAGTCTAGCAAGTTGTTCCATAGAATAAGTCTCTCTAATGGGTATGAAATGTGCTGATTTGGTAAGACGATCAACAATTACCCAAATAGCATCAAAACCTCCTGACGTCTTAGGAAGTTTAGTAACAAAGTCCATAGCAATACGTTCCCACTTCCATTGTGGAATTTCTGGTTGTTGAAGTAACCCTGATGGTTTCTGGTACTCGGCTTTCACTTTAGCACAAGTAAGACATTTACTGACGTACGTAGCTATTTCTGCCTTTATATTCGGCCACCAATAAAGCTTTTTGAGATCCTGATACATCTTATCAGAACCTGGATGAATAGAGTACTTCGACTTGTGTGATTCATGCATAATCAACTCTCGCACTCCACCATAGAGTGGTATCCAACTTCGGTCCTTGAAGCATAACACTCCATCTGATCTCTTTACAAAGCCATTATCGCTTTCTGGCATACCATAAATTTTCTCATGTGGTCGGTTTTCTTCCTTGAGAGCCTCAATCTGAGCTTTTAGAATTTTTGATGGTAGTGGCGAAATGATAGTCATTCCCAATGACCTAACTCTCAAAGGTTTGAGTCGTTCTTTTCGGCTAAGTGCATCTGCTACAACATTCGCTTTTCCTGGGTGATATCGGATTTCACAATCGTAATCACTCAACAATTCTAGCCAACGACGTTGTCTCATGTTGAGTTCCTTCTGATCAAGTATATGCTGTAAGCTCTTGTGGTCGGTAAAAATTACACACTTAGTACCATAAAGGTAGTGTCTCCAAATCTTGAGTGCAAAAACTACCGCACCCAACTCCAAGTCATGCGTAGTGTAATTCTTCTTGTGTATCTTAAGCTGTCTAGATGCATAAGCTATCACCTTCTCGTTTTGCATTAGCACAGCTCCAAGTCCTTGATGCGAAGCATCGCAATATACTACAAAGTTCTCAATACCTTCAGGTAGTGACAAAATCGGTGTGCTACAAAGCTTTTGTTTCAATAATTGAAATGCGGACTCTTGTTTTTCTCCCCACTCGTACTTTTCATTCTTTTGTGTCAGCTTTGTCAACGACTTCGCTATCTTAGAAAACCCTTCGATAAATCTTCTGTAATATCCGGCAAGTCCTAGGAATTGACGAATTTCCGTAGGAGACTTGGGCGTAGCCCAATCCTTAACTGCCTCGATCTTTGCCGGGTCGACTTGTAATCCTTGGCTATCAATAACATGGCCAAGAAATTGAACTCTTCGTATCCAAAAATCACACTTAGAAAATTTGGCATACAATTGCTCCTTCTTGAGTAGTTCCAGGATTGTTCTGAGGTGTTCTTCGTGTTCTTCCTTACTCTTGGAATAAATCAAGATATCGTCAATGAATACGATCACGAACTTATCAAGATACAGTTTGCACACCCTATTCATGAGATCCATAAATACCGCAGGTACGTTGGTTAATCCAAAAGGCATCACTTGAAACTCATAATGACCATAGCGTGTTCTAAATGCCGTCTTTGGGATATCCTCTTCCCGAACCTTAAGTTGATGGTAACCGGATCTTAAATCAATCTTGGAATAAAAACTAGAACCTTGTAACTGGTCGAACAAGTCGTCAATTCTGGGGAGTGGATAACGGTTCTTAACCGTTAACTTGTTCAGCTCACGATAGTCAATGCACATTCTGAAAGTTCCGTCCTTCTTCTTCACAAACAAAACCGGCGCTCCCCAAGGCGAGGAACTCGGTCTAATGAATCCTTTGTCCAAAAGTTCTTGTAGTTGATTCGACAATTCTTGCATTTCCGAAGGTGCAAGTCTATACGGTGCTCGCGCAATTGGTGCAGCTCCTGGCACTAATTCGATTTGAAACTCAACTTGGCGTGTAGGCGGAAGTCCTGGCAATTCTTCCGGAAAAACTTCTTGAAATTCCTTAACAATTAGCACATCTTCAAGTCGTTTCTCATCCGACTTCTTCTCCGTGATGTGAGCCAAGAATGCATAACAACCCTTCTTTATGTACTTCTCGGTTTTAATGCACGATATGATACTGAGTCTAGTTCCACTTCGCTCTCCATGAACAACCAAAGTTTCACCGTTATAAGGAAGGTGAACAACTTTCTCATCACAAATAATTCTCGCTCGATGCCGAGATAACCAATCCATACCGATAACAACGTCGAAACTTCCAAGTTCTACGGGCATAAGGTCTATATTGAATGGATGGTTTAGGAAATTTATAGTGCAACCACGAACAATGGTGTTGGTGTTAACTAAAGACCCATCGGCTAATTCAACGATATAGGAAATGTCTAATGGGGTTGGTTCTATGTTAAGTAAAGGTGCAAATGCAATAGAAACAAAACTTCTATCCGCTCCTGAATCAAATAAAATGGATGCATAACGATTATTAACGAGGAACGTACCCGCAACAACATTCGGGTCTTCTTTGACATCGTCTCCTCCCATAACATAAGCTCTTCCTCGAGCCCTTCCATCTTGATTTCCAGTTCCTTGATTCTTCTTCTGTGGGCACTCACCCCTAAAGTGTCCAATTTCTCCACAGCCAAAACATGTTACATGTGGCTTCTGATTGTCACCCAAGGTTGGAAATTTGCAATCTTTGATGTGATGACCAACCTTCTTGCAGTTACCACATGTATTTGGGCAACGTCCTGGGTTATGATGCCTCTGACACCTTTCGTACTTGGGTAAATTACCCTCATATCCTTTCCTTTCAGTCGGTCCCGCAGCATAGGCCTTTGCCACTTCTTGCCTCTTAGGTGGCGGCTAAACAGCGTTCCCACCTTGGTTGTAGTCAAACCTTCTCTTGTTGTTGTTGTTATTGTTTGGATTGTTGTTTCGGTTATTGGGGTAGTTGCGGTTCCGATTGTTGTTATAGTTGTTGTTGTTTCGAGTGTTGTTGTAGTTGGTGTTGTTTGAACGGTTATTGTTGTTGACAGCAGATTTTCCTTTTACCACTTGAACCATGAGTTTCTGAGTTATACGAATAGCCTCTTCCATTGATTGAGGGTCAAAAGAAATCACATCTCCTAGAACACTTTCGGGCAATCCACCAACAAAGTTTTCCATCTTTTTCTCATCGTCGGGAACCATAGTCGGACATAGTGCAGCCAACTCCTGAAACCTCCTGAAGTAGGTCTCGACGTCATCACCTTTAGTTACAAGCCCATAGAATTCTGTTTCCAATTTCTGTATCTCAGTACGAGGGCAAAACTTTTTAGACATCAGTTTCTTGAATTCCTCCCAAGTGAGCTTGTAAGCATTCTCCATACCAATCGGTTGAGCATACGAATTCCACCAAGACATAGCTTCATCAAGAAGCATACCTGTAGCAAATTTTACCTTGCTGACGTCCGGGCATCCGCACATAAGAAATACATTCTCAGTCTTTTCAAACCAGCGGATCAAAGCAACCGCTCCTTCAGTGCCCTTAAACTTGATAGGATCACTAATCTTGAAATCTTTCCATGTACATTCCCGCTTAGCAGCGGTTGGTTCAACTGTTCCTGTATTGGAAGCAGTCTCAGCAGCCCTAGCAGCAACCTCAGCTCTCTCAACCTCCAGAGCTTCTGCAATACTATCCCTGACCAACTTGCGGATAGCGGCTTGAGTCATAGTGGGGGTTTCTGGTGCAGTCTTACTCTTCCTTGGTGCCATATTTCTGATAAATCATAATGGAAATAACCATGAGAGAAATCATAATAGAAATAGTCATCGAACCAAAGATATACACCCACAACATGTATAAATATATACAACCACAACAAGTATAAATACAACCACGACATATACGAATACAACCACAATCTGTCTAGATACAACCACGACATGTATATATACAACCACAACCTGTATAAATACAACCACGACATGTATATATACAACCACAACCTGTATAAATACGATAATAATAAAGAGCAACCACGAAACATCATAAATATAATCACAACACATGAATATAATACATGAAAATTTCGGCCTACATGGACCGATATAATATATATAGCACAACATTTCCAACATAGTAGAGTCGCACTTGATATATTTGTTTGTACAACAACCAAAAGACTACAAGTTCTTGAACTATGTCCCACACCCCGGGACTAGGAAAATAATAAAAGCTAATATAATACCAGTCTACGTCTAGGCTCCTCCAGGTGCTCTAGATGGTCCAGGCTCTCCTCTCAAGCGGCGAATCTCACGATCCATCGCAACCACGATCTCCTCTAAGTGCTGGACTCGTAACTGAAAAGAAGCATCTCTACGCTCCAATACAACTAACCTCTCTCGAAGCAATGCCAACTGGTCTACCTGCTCCCACTGAGTCTCCTGTGTCGCCTGAGCTCTATCTCGAATCTCAGGTAACTCATCCCTAAGTAGCTCAATCTGCTCCTGGTGCCTCAACTGTCGTGCCTCGAGTCCATGGTAAGACACATCAATACTAACTCTACCCTGAATCAAATCCTCAACCTGCTCCTCGACAACCTCAAGTCGAGTGGTGATAATCTCATCAACTCTATACCCCAAACTATCAACTTGCTCCTGCTGAGCATCAAACTGATCCTCTAGTGTAACGGCTGTAGGATCCCTAGCTGCAGCCGCTCTCGAACTCTCACCTATGTGGTATACTAGTGGTGGTGAAAGGTCAGCAGTCTCGGTAGTGGGTGAATCTGGGGTGGTAAGCCTTGCACGCTTCCTGAGCGGCAAGAGTGAGGTAGCTATAGGAGTGGTAGTGGGTATGGCTGGTGGTGGTGGTGTAGGCACAGTAGGACTAGGGAGACTCCTATAAGTAGATGTAGCTGGGCAAACCCTCTTCCTAGCAACCTGAATAGTCTTATCCCTAAGGAACATAAGTCTCGGCTCTGAATGGATAGAAGTAGTAGGAGATGATGGTATGTCAGTAGGTACAGTAGGATGGACATAGGGAGTAGGAGCCGTCTCCTCCTCCTCGAAAGGCTCGGTATCATCATCTGACGCCAAAAGTGGCAACTTAGGTGTAGGAGAAACAAGTGGTGAAACAGCAGTGGAGGACACAGAGCCCTCATCATCAGAGTCTGATATAGTGTAAAGTATGACAGTGTTTGGATTCGAAGACATGTCTCTGTGATAATCAAGGTGAAATAAAAATAAATAACTCGTAACAATGGAATCACCTGAAATAAGTAAATATGCACTTATGATGAAATGATGATATGCTATAATGGTGTGGTTATAGTCTAGGGTCCATGATGCATCCTAGTTCGCTATAACCTGGCTCTGATACCAATCTGTCACACCCCCAAAATACCTGAATGGCAGCGGAATGGAATACCTGAGGGTGTAACGGATCATAGCACACAAGCAAGGAAATATTGAACGACCTAAAGTGTCGTTTTAAAATACGTCGTTTGATTCATTCAAAGATAATCAGAGTTATAAAGACATAGGTCCCAAAAGTTGGAAAAGTTTACGGAAACAAGTTTAATACAATCAAACGACATTTGAACATAAGTGCAAGAAAGTCCGAATGAGCCGCGTCATCCATGTTACACAAAATGACTCCATGCATGCCATGCGAATATGCCTTAGTTACCTGAGAAATACATTGCGAAAACGGTCAACATAAAGTTGGTGAATAATCATAGGTTTATAAGTAATTCGTAAGTACGTAAACCACAAGTATATAGTAAAGTGACAAATTGTCAAAAAGTTACATTGTCTCTTAAGCTCATGACCCCGAAGCTAGACGTACTAAAATATGCCCCAAAGGAGTGTTTACCAGACACTCGTACTATATTAGACATGAAATTCATTCGTTTTCCTTATGGAGCAACCCAAACACGAATGGAGGAGTCACCCTCGATAGATCTATCCACTCACTCTCGCTTGGCAATATAATTAACGGTCCATGATAATAAAGGGGACTTGCAGTGGTAGTACTAGCAACTTAAGCAATGTACGGAATTTAATACTTGGGCATGTACAAAAAATAATAGTGCAATGTATTCTCCCCCGTGAGATTTAAAATCAAATAAGTACTAAAAACGGGGCTATGAGAACTCACCTCGAAAGGATGGTACAACGATGGTGCAATGATGTAAAAGTAGTCGGGACAATGAGGCGCGAACACTAACCGCAACCTAAATGAATAATCGCGATCTAATCAAGATCAAGCCGTAATGTAGTGAATGCACATGCACATGATACCTATACCACTCGTAATTCAGAAATACTAGTTATAGTCATAGTAAAATAGTTTCCATACTTAGGAAAAATAAGTCCTTATATAGAAGTACATAACTTGTCGTAGTATCTCGTATGAAAGTGTTAGTGTTACATTCCTTGTATCGAAAACCTTGAAATAACGTCGTTAAGTCGTATAAGTATTCTCTCGGGTCATACGTATTCATTTGTTAAAAAATATAGCCCTTAGTAACATTTCGAGAAAATATACCATTTAGTACGTAAGTTATTATTTTTATTTGTGTCCATATATATATATATAGTTTTGACGATGTTAAAATGGGTATAACTTGGTCGTTTTAGGCTCGTTTTCCTTGTTCTTTATGTCCACGGATTCGTCTTTGTATATACTAGTATATTTTTGATAACTCGGCTCCTCTAGGTTACGTTTAACACCTCTTTTTACCCATTGAAATCTGCCAAACAGCAAGCAGTTTTTGTAAAAGTAGTTTTCGTCGTTAAATTTGCAAAAATCATATCTCCTTCGTTATAAGCTCGTTTTAATCCGTTCTTTCGCCCAAAGTTTCGTTTTTGAATGTATTTTCTAAATCATTGGTCAAAACTTGGCCACCATCTACTGATTTTCCTACGAAATTAAAATAGGGACAGTAGGTATATCAAATGTTTCAAAAACCATTTTCAAGTCTCCAAACTAGTTCTAACCTCAATCAAACCACTCTCAAACACCACAAAGCTAGTCTAATCCTACCATACACCTTCTTAGGGTGTCATGGGTCCTTAAACATCATCCATCCACTAGGTCTAACAAGGATTTCTTATGTGTCCATTTCTAGGGCTCAAAGTTACATATGTACAAAATAAAGTGGTATAAGCCATTATATGCATGAGTTCTTGTAAGAAATATATATAAACATGGTAATAACTTGTAAAAATCATAAAAATGAGTTTGTTAACTTACATGAAGGTTTAGGGAGTTTGGATGATAAAAACCTACTAATCCTTGAGTTTTTATTTCAAAACTCCAACAAGGATGACTATATGAACTAGTTTATACCTAGATCTTATAAAATTTGTTCTTCTTGATCCTTGACCACCCTTGGTCGATTACACCTTAAGAGAAAATGAGAGAAAGATTTGCTTGAGCTAGTAAAATGATTTTTGTGATTAAAATGGATGAAAAAGTTTATTTTATACTTAGAGACAATTGTTTGGTGAGCAATTAATAAGGTTGGTGTAGTTGCAATGTATTAGGACCTTGGGGGGGGGGGGGGGTTGGCCGGCCCAAAAAGGAGGGAAAGGGGGGGGGTTGTCTTTGTGTTTAATTATAAAGTTAGTATTAGTATTATGTAGTAATGTTAGTTTTAGGTTTAATCGGGTACCGGGTTTGTTAGAAATAAATTTTATTGAAGTTATTCGGGACGTAATAAAGTCGTAAAAATTGTAAAAATATGTCGGGTACAAGTACGGAGAGTTTGGGTGATTATTGTTTAATTTTGGTGAAAACCGTCGTTATTAAGTTAAACGTACGATACATAATAAATAAATTTCCAAAATACCGGGTAAATTAATATTACAATTTTTATATTATAAAAATGAGTATAAAAATGTATTGGGATCATAGTCGGGAGTGTCGGACATGTTAGACACTTTTATAGTTCGCGTATTAGTGTTTATTTAAAATAAACGTACGTAAATCGTTAATTGTACCAAAAGTATAAATTTAATTATCCTACGAGTGGAATAGCATGCAAGTGCCCTAATGCAGACTATTTCTAGTCCGTATGAAATGTCCCTGATAAAAATGCATGAATTCGCTCCTGAACCAATACGATTACGCGAATTTGAACACTCGTAAACTAAATTTACGATGACATGAGTAATGCACGTGAATAGTGGTTTCCTCTCGGAAATGAATAGTGTCAAGTGAATAGTAAAATTTCTGAAGGTGTCTCGGAATGTCAAATTGACCTAAAAAACGATGAATAGTAAAACGATGAATAGTGATCGATGAATAGTAATATGTGAATAGTAGAATGTCAAAGTTTGGAAAAACGACCTGAAATTGTGGGTTGTGACAATTTTCAAACGATCCCCCATAATTTTCAAAATTTGACGAACTTTGGAAAGAATCATCATTGAAATATGGTACTTGCTCATAAAAGTTTTGAAAAGGATGATTAAAATCATTTTGAGGATAATTATCAAAACTCGTATCACAAGCGTAAGACGTTTCAGCACTCGGGGCGTAACATATACAATTCGCGTATCCACATTGGTTACAAAAACATTGCCCACACGGTAATCCCTCGTCGGATGGATTTCCACAATTAAAGCAAGTGAACGGAGACGGCGGTGGTGTTGGATAGTAATCGGGAATGTTTTGAAAGTTTGCGTTTCGGACATACTCGGAAGTATTACAAAACAAACAAACTCCATCGTGAATATTGTTACCACATTGTTCGCACGTACACCAAACACATGAACCTTCAAAGAACGGTTCACCACATTCAAAACACATCGGATCCATAAGTGAGAAAGTGAAAGAATTATCGGTATAGAGGGTTAAAGAAGAAGAATCAAATGATAAGAGGATAAGAAAATTATTTTTGGTTTTTAAATATCATAAAATCAAATCAAAATGAAAGAAAAATCAAAATGGAAAAGGAAAATCTTTTTGTGTTTTTTTATTTTTAGAAAACAAAATTCAAATACTTAAACTTTTATTTTCTTTTGTTTTTTTTTCAAACGTTACGTTAATCGTAAACCGTTTCCTTAAAATCTACTCACGACAGAACGGGAGAGAAGAATGGATCTCTCTTCAGCTTGCAATTTAATGTCAAAGCTTCCGTATTTTCCGCTTATTCGGTCGTAGAATTCAAAGTAATCCAATTAGCAACTAATTTCACGCGTTCTTATGTTGTTAGGCTTATTTGGTTTACAACGCTCTTCCTTTCGGTCGAGACGAGGCTGTAACTTTATTATTCTTTTGGTATTTTTGAAAACACTTTAGGAAAAGTGTTTTTGATTTTTCAATTTTTTGGTTTTTATAGAAAATATATACAAGGAAGGTTTTCAAAACACAATTTCGAAAAACGAAAACGAAAAATTCACTTCAACCTTCCCCGGCAGCGGCGCCAAATTTGATATAATTCTTTTTGTAGTATAGTGATTGTTTTACCGAAGAAATTGCTTAGGAAAGTATTTCCCCGGGTCGTGTCCCAGCGAAGGTGTGAATGGAATTTCGAATTCCCGAATCGTGAAACGTGTCGTGAAAACGGTAAAAAAAATGATTTTTATGGGATTACAATAATGAAATAGTAAATGAAACACAAATAACCAATTAAGCACGTAATTCAACTAAACAAACTTAAAACGTAACGTAGAATCGAAAACGTAAACTTAAAAGTAAAATAAACGTCAACGCGCGAAATAAAATGCGATATTTAAGCTACGCTACTCCTACGGACTTGGGAATAATTTTCAAAAATTAAAAATGATAAAAGAAAATTTTGAGAAAAAGAAATTTTTTTTTTTTTGATTTTTTATGTATTTATTATGAATCAAAAACTAATTTAACTAATTAAAAATTAAAAGAAAATACAAATAAGGTGAGAAAAATGAAAATTTAATTTTGAAAATTATAAAATAACTAAAAAGTAATTTTAAAACTAAAAAATAATTTTTTTGGCTTTTTATGTAATTTTTGGAAATTAAAAGGTATTAAATCTAATTAAAAATTAAAAATAAATTCAAAATAATTGAGAAAAATGCAAAATAAATTTCTAAAATTCTAAAATAAATGAAAATAATTTTCTAAAATATTTTTGGATTTTTCTGATTTTTTTGGAATTTTTATTAATTAAAAAGTATTTATAAATGATTAAAAATGAAAATAAAATAAGAAAAATAGTAAATCTATTCAGAAAAATTTGAAAAAATTACAGAAAATCTAAAATAATAAAATAAGCTTGAGAAAAAATTTTGAAAGTAAAATAAGCTGGAAAAGTGCTGAAAAGCTCTAAACTGCTTAAAGTGAAGTGCTTATTTATAAGCACTTCTGACCAAAACTTTACCAAACTTTTACAAACTGATTTAATTACTAAATAAAGCTTAGTTAAACAGATATGAACTCAAAATGAACCCAGAAACATAGACAGTGAGCAAATAAGGATCAATAAGCTCAAGAGTATAAGCAATAAGCAACGCAGGAATAGCAACAAGCAAACACTCAACTGGAACAACAACTATAAGCTATATTAAGCTCAAATGAACCAATAAACTCAAAGTATGATCAAGCTAAGGCACTAGCAGCCCTCTATGTGAAAACAGAATCTACGCTCAAACAACCTACTTGCCGCTTAATTTTGAATGCCCTAATATGCTAGTTACTGAAATCTAAAGGTAAAATCTTAATCCCTATACTACAAGCTATTCCTAAGAACAATTTAAAGCAAGTTCAAAACCTAATGATACCCTAAAAAGGCCTGAGATCAGATGTTCATGGAACAGCAGGCAGTATGATGTTGACTTTTTATTTGCACCACAAGTTTTGACCAAGTTGAATTTAAACTGCTTAGATCCTATCCGAGATGTAAATTAGGGATGTTTAAATGCTAAAAACACAAACTAAATCACAGAATGCAAGGATTGAACCTATTGGAGAGAAACAGATTCTAACTATTGCAGGCCAAGGGATGATTAAAATCAAAATTTGACTTTTGATGCTAAGATTACCTAACAAATGATTTAGACAACTTCTATGAACCTAAGATGAGCTGATCAAGCAGTGCAAGAAGCAAGATAACAACAAGAATACCTAAAACTCAGATTATCCAAACAGTCCTTCAATCTTATTATTATACTACAACTGTGTATTATAAGCTTGCATCATTCAATTCTAGGCTACAAACAGATTAAGTAGATTCAATTGAAGCTAAATGAACAGGAAAATGACACAGGGAACACTTAGAACACCTTATGCAGATTAAGCTCAATTCAAACAGTTAAACTTTTAATGAAAGCTAGGTCATATTACAACGAATCATAGATTCTCAAATTACTATAATAAGCAGTAACAAGCCTAAATAAGCTATAGACTACACTAATAAGCTACTGAAAAATATGCAGTAATGGAATTAAAGGAACTTACAAAATCAACTTCCCCCTCAGCACAACAGAGGGGGATTCACTATGCTTGCCTGTCTTTAAGACAGGCCAAGAGATCCTTTTGGCTGCCTAATCCAATGAATAAGCTTAGCTTATTGAGATAAGCTGAGCTTTGACTGTTGTTGACCAAGGACCAATTATAAAGTTGAAACAGAATTTAAACCTTATTATTCACTACAAGCTTTTGATTAATTCAGAATAGCTACTGAAAGTATTAAAATGCAAAATGAGGACTGAATTTAAGGAGACTAAATACTTGAAATAAATTGCAAAGGAATTTAATTGAAACTGAGAATTATATTAAAATTTAAATTGAGAGTACAACTGGAAAATAAGAACTACAAAAATAAGCTAAATTAAGCTACTCCTACCCTAATATACCCCTAAATTCTAACACTTAATCCGTGAGTGAGAAAGAGCTATTTATAGCCTGATGAGGGGAGATGCCAGGTCACCTATCCACGACCTTGTGTTTCTTTTGAGTTGGTATCAGCCCTTGGATACACTTCTAGATTAATCCACTCATCCACAGCCCTTGATTGATTGATTGATGTGATGTGAATCCTCCATGTCTTCTGCTATTGGACCACGTGTCCTACTGATATTCCCTGACATGTGCAAGAGCTTCTAGAACCTTAATCATTGGGGTAATTATTGTGAGATTGGGGTAATTAAGGCATGGTGAAATTAAGGTTCTAGTGTACAGTAAATTGCTGGGTAAATTGTGATTTGGGGGGC
Source organism: Artemisia argyi (assembly GCA_030686995.1). Lineage (NCBI taxonomy): Eukaryota > Viridiplantae > Streptophyta > Magnoliopsida > Asterales > Asteraceae > Artemisia > Artemisia argyi. The sequence goes on from CM060697.1 coordinate 27,827,011, forward strand.
GGGATTTGGAATTTTGGGGGTGTTTGTATGTTTTTATTGTTAACTGGTTTGACCGAAGTTAAGGGGTGGACCGGGTATAAAATGATGGGTGTGGGCTGGGTATATTAATAGGGTGTTGGGCTTAGGTGTGGTATTATGGGTTTAAGATTATAAGGGCTGGTGTTTGGTTTTAGTTATTATAAGTTTAGTTTAGGTTAAAATTCCAAGGACCATTTTTGTAACATCCAAAACTGCAAGGACTCAAACTGCCATTCTTCATAAATGTAATCCAAGGGCATAAATTGTCATTCTTCGATTTATAAAGGACCAAGTTTGACTTTTCTTCGGATATTATTCCCAAGGACCATTAATGTTAATTCCTGAGAATGCAGGGGCCAAATTTGCCAATCTCTCAAACTTTATCCAGGGACCAAAAATGAAACTTTGATGAATCTCTGAGGACTTTTAATGAAATTATAAGCTTCCTTTGATCATTTTGCTTCCCCGGCTTCTGGCTTTTGACCTTTTTCCATTCTCGTGCTCGTTTTTGTCGGTTTTGTCTTGTTTTTGTTCATTTTTCACATATCCGTACCTGCACATACACAAATACAAAAACATACGTTCTCTTGGCATTTTTGGTTAGTATTTGGTATATTTGGTCTGAAATAAGGCCTAAAAAGGATGAGTGATTAAGTACTCATCAGGAGCCCTTCAAATGTAAAACAAAACTCTCAAAGTGTTAAACAAAATATTTGATAATCACAAACACTTTGAGAGATTTTCAATCAAAGGTTTCTTGGCTACTATCGGATAATCATGGAGTTATAAGGTGATCAAGAAAGGAAAAACCGTCCTATGATCCGCCAGAGCCGGAGGGATCTACCCAAGGACATCACCAATAGTTAGAATTAGAAGTCCTTAGGTATGATATGAAAAAAGGAGAAAAGAATGAAAGGGGAAAGAAGGAGTTGAAGAATTAAAAAGAAAAGTAAAGAAAAGGGTGAAAAGAAATAGCCCTCCATATGTTCAACCTTAGGGCAGACACCGGGTTCAATTCTTATACTACTGGTTGTTACTAAGGCAACACCGGTGTTGAAGATAAATTCGTCATGGACCCAGTGACGCAATGCACTAAACCTTTTTAACCACTCAAGTTCTTTTAAAAGAGCTTTTTTCATTTTCACGGGGAACAAGTGTAATCTATCAACTTATCTCTTAGAGATGGTTGATATTGAAGCAGGAGACCCCTCCCTAGTCTCCGCATAGGAAACCTAAGTGTGCAATTTTCGAGTCTAGAGCCATGAGATACATCAAAGATCTCTTAGGAACACTTAGTATTTCTACAACTGGTGTTCTACATCAATGGACACCAACTGTAAATTATCGAGTCCTTCACAGATCTTAGCAATCTGCCGAGAGCGTTTATGAGAGAATTTACATAAGTATTTCTCAATGATTGAACTAAAATCCTACCAGGAACATCAAACAGCCCTGACAGTAGGTCACTTCAGTAACTCCTTGTGGGTTACGCTTAGTGTTTGCGGTGGTTTCTTAGCGGTCTACAGTCGTGGAGTGATCCCCAGCGACTCACCCAGTCATTGAGCTACTTAGTAGGTCTTGTAAGCTCCTTCGCGAGTATCTGACATGGGAATGGCCTTGATAAGGGTTAGAAGGAGTCTTCACACTATGCTGTTGACGATCTCTAATTCCTTATCTGTAAGTACCGGATGTTTTATTGCTAACTGTCTACTTGCAAGGACACATCATCTCCATGGCGACGGATTCCACATGCTCATACATGCATCTTGAAGTCATCAAAAGCTCCCTCAAAGATCAATGGAACATAAAGTTCAAAGAAAGACTCTACACCAAAAAGAAGAATCTACAAAGTATAAAGACTAAAGATCAAAAGTCTAAGAAAGGGAACTACGCGCATGTATAAGTCAAAGTTCAAAAGATGTATGAGCATGTTGGAATGGCGGACTACCACCAAAGACGCATAAGTGACGAAAGGCAGACAACTTAATAACTTGATCACTATCACAACAACAATGAACAAAGCACAAAGAACGATGAATGATTCTTATCTCATGATTTTTGAAGGACGTCTAAAGCTGTGTAAGTCAAAGTTAAAGAAATGACAAAGACTTCAAGCAACCGTGATGACCGACCCTTAGGGGGAGATTGTTGGAAATGAAGTTTTACTATTTTATCAAGTCTCGGTCATTTGTAATAAATGTTAGGTTGCTTAGTTATTAGTTACTTACACTTTATTATGTTTTATGTATCTAAGGCTTATGGAAAGCCCACAAAGCCACCAAGGCCCACGATTTCTAGATAGATGGGATCTAGGAGTGTTGCCCTAGCATCCCCTCCTATAAATAGGACCTTAAGTACTCATTTGTATTTGGTTGGTTATTTGATATCTTAAGGAAACTCTTGCAATTATATTTCTATCATTCTTATAATCACCCAAATCCTTATATCTATCTCATTCTTGGTTGTGTGTTATCAATATGGGAACCTAACATACCTCAACCATACGGAGCTTCACGGTGAACCTCCCAGACCTAAGCGCCTTTCAGAACAAAGGATGCAAGGATCCGCTTGTCAAACCGCAGCTATTTTTGGCATTTATTACATATTAATTGTGTTATTTATTAACCTCATGTGGCATAGAACAAAACGGGGAGTTCCAAGACCTAAAAGCCTTTCATAATAAAGGATCCAATGCCGCTTATGCCACACGTAAAGTGAGCGGAAATTTAGACAACTTTTACAAACGCGTTATTCTAATTATTTTATTTTTAGGTTTTTCAATCTTGCGGGAGCAAGGAACTACAATTAACTTTTATGAGCTCTAAAAAAATCAATATATTCCATGTTTAGCATCTAATTACATAATTAACTTTACTATCATTCCTCGTTCTCCGTAAATTTAAAATCTCAAGTAATGAGATTCGCGGATGCTTAGCCTAAAAAGTTATGGGAACAAGCTAGGGCTCAACACGCCCGGTCAAATCAAAATTTCTATTCCTACTCTACCTAGCGGAAAGTCAAACAAAGTGTCAAAACTTATTATATTTTTGCAAAAAATTTCATATTTTTTCATTTTTTGTACCTTTTTGATGATTTTTTTTCAACTTTTTGGATTTTCGAGAAAAATGGGGTTGCGTGAGTAAACAGTTACATGAAAGGTGCAAGTTAAATCAAATCGAAGATACCCCCCAAAGTAAAGTTAAACATTGTCCTCAATGTTTCAAAGGTGAGGGTCATCCTACGTTGTATCTAAGGCCGTTTATTAATTATGCCAAAACATAACGTTAGTCAATAAGATTAAGGATATCATATTTCTTGAACAATGAGACTAGAGTGGAGGAAGGACAAAACACGAGCACGAGAGCCTTCATGCTTCAGGGAAAAATACTAGTACAAACACAACAACAACCAAACACAAGATGTAGAAGAGGTTGCCCCCTTCTCATCACTTTATTAGAAAGAAGAGAGAAGACAGAGACATGGGTTGTCACCCACGTGATTGCTAATGTTTTTGGTTCACCGAGTCACTAGCTTGACTCGATCCCCGAATTCATTGGTTCATGGAGAATGTTTGGAGATCCGGGACAACTATGGGTGGTATGTCCCTGTTGGGATATAAAGATCAAGGTACTTCTGTATATCAAAGTACTGCTGTGTCAAAGTGCTGCTTGAAGATCAAAGTCAAACATGGTCAAAGTACTGTTGCATATTGAAGATTATACAAAGTACTTCAAAGAGAATAAGGACTTAAGTGCAATATTAATTAAAGGATTATTATGTAATATTGTATGAATATTCTAGAATTAGTTAGGGATAATTACTTATCGTTCAAGTCTTGTAACCCGACTTAAGGATATCCTTGTGTCTATAAAAGGAGCCTTAAGAGGTATTCGTCGTAATGAGTTTTATGAGAAGTCGATATTAGTTAGGGATTTTTAGTGAATCTGTGTAATCAAGCAGGTTCAAGTTTGGTTTAATATAAAAGTTCTTCTTAAGCTTTGTGTTAGTAGATTCTGCATACTTTACAAGGTCAAAACAGTGTTTCAATATTAATAGTGTTGAGTTTACTCAATATTGTTAAACTTTACAAGCTACAAAGTAGTTTGATCAGAGTATATCGATCCAACAAGTGGTATCAGAGCTTGTGCTGGAAACTCTGATTAAGAAGATAATATTTTAAACCGATTCTACTACATACCTTTCAAGACATCGACAGAGACTGCACCTGCTCCATCCATCACTGCTATTAGAATTCCTATTGTTAAGAAGGGAGAATATGATTTATGGGCCATGAAGATGAGGCAGTACATTGCCATCACAGACCATGCTCTGTGGGATGTGATTGTCAATGGTAATATGGTACTTGATGAACCAGTAGAGCTCCCAGGACAACCTAAACCACCTAAACCAACCATCCCAGCTGCTACAAAGACAAATCAAGACAAAGCTCTCAACATATTGCTGTCTGCTATTCCTGATGGACACCTATTGAAGTTTCATGATGCTCAGGATGCAAAACAACTATGGGCTGCAATTAAGAAAAATTTTGGAGGTAATGATGCTTCCAAGAAGATGCACAGGAACTTGTTGAAGCAACAATTTGAAACTTTCACTGTTGGTGAAAGAGAATGTCTTGATTCTGCTTATAAAAGATTCCAAAATCTTCTGAGTATGCTAGAACTATATGGAGCTGAGGCATCAGTTGAAGATGCTAACTTGAAGTTCTTGAGAAGCTTACCACCCGCATGGCATGTAGTTGCTACTATGATCAGAGGACAACCAGGTTTGGACACAATGGACTTTGATGATCTCTACAACAATCTGAAAGTGTATGAGCATGAGATGAATGGTATTATAGGTTCAAGCACACATCAGAAAACCTAAAACATTGCTTTTGTCTCTTCGGAAAACAGAAGCAGTACTTCCAATAAAGGTACTGCTTATCCTGTCTAAAGTACTATGACTGAAACTCAGCTTCCATGTACAACTATGGTCACTACAACTTCATCTCCATCAAACACCGCCACCTCAGATGATGTTCTATGTTCATTCTTTGCTCAACAAGCAACTCTACCTATAACCTATCAAGAAGATGTCTTGCAAATTGATGATGATGCTATGGACGAGATTGATATCAGATGGAAGTTGCCATGATCATTGCAAGGATCAAAAAGTTTATGAATAAAACAGGAAGAGGCATTAATTTCACAGCTAAGCAGGGAATAACATTGGATAAGTCCAAAATTGAGTGCTTCAATTGTCAAAGGACTGGTCACTTTGCAAGGGAATGCAAATTTGCAAAGTATCAAGCAAACAAAATGATTGAACAGCCCAAGACTGAAAGAAAAGAGGTTCCTATTACTGAACCAAAACCAAAAGCTTTGGCTGCTCAAGAGAATCTATCAGAGATTAATTGGTCCAATGAATTTGATGATGAACCTGTAACCTACTCAATGGTTGCATTGGAAGATTGGAGCACAGCTTTTGATGAAGAACCTGGATATGCTGCTTTGGAGTCAAGAAATGGTCTAGGAAGCTTTGATTAAAGCATGGAATTTGAAGAAGATCTTGTTCAACTTGCTATGGTAGCTACTTCACCAAGTTCATCCACTATCTCTGAGGTATGACCTAAGTGTAATGATATGTATCAAAAGTTACTTAGTGAATATGTAACTGAAAGAGATAAATTTCAAAGGGCTAGGTCTAAGATAGTTGGCTACCAATTGACTTTAGAGTCAATGGAAGCCAAAATAATAACTCATGAAAATAATGAAGTAACATGGGTTGAAAGATATAAGGAACAAGAGTACCAAGTATAGTTGAGTGAATGGAAACTAGGATGTAAGGTGTCTGAACTAGAGAAAGTTACTAATCAAAGGAATAAGTTGTTAGAAAAACTTGTTGTTTAGAATGAATCAGGTCTGTCACATGTTCAATTTGTTGAAAAACAAATAACATCAAACATTAAAAGTGGCCTAGGTTATGATAATGATAGCACATAAGGTATTCCATTTAAGAGTAAGGAACTAAATCTTACAGTAGATACCTCAACTAGTGATGAAGAATTCATAAGTTTGGATGAAAACACTTCTAGTGATGAGGAATCCCCTAGTCCAACACCTCCTGAATATAAGAATGACAAGGGATACAATGCAGTTCCTAATCCCCTAGGTAGTTTTCAACCACCTAGGACAGATGTTTCTTCTTATGGGGTAGATAACCTAGAGTTAAGGAAAAAACATAAAAGACAATCAAATCCTGAGCTTTTAGGAAAATCTGTTGAAGCACCTAGGGTTGATGAGAAAATGTTTTCAAAACAAGCAGTACCTTCAAACACTTCTCAAAGTACTGCTGATCACTCAGCAGTGCCTCCAAGAAAATATTTTCAAAATACTGCTAATTTTAGAAAATCTTTTGGAAACGGATTTGGGAATATTGGTCCAAAGGTCTGTTATGTATGTTATAGTCCTCATCATTTGATTAAGGACTGTAATTATCACTCAGAATACTTAAGCAAATACCCAAAGACCAGATCTGCAAATCAAAGTTACAGAGAGAATAAGCCAAGGGATAACAAACCAGTTTGGAATTACACAAATAGGGTTAACCATAGTAATTTCTCAAAAGATTATAGGTACCCTCATCAGAAAAGACCATTCTCTAAACCCACTGTACCTTCTCAAAGTACTGATAGAAAGTCCCCTAACCAAGGTGCTGATAGCAAAAATTCAAGTGTAAGACCTAGGAGATTCAATTACTACAAATCTAGAAGGCCTTACAACACAAGAAAAGATGCTAGAATACAGCACCCAACTCCAAAAGTTACAACTAAATGGGTTAAGAAAGAAAGTACTGTTGGGGAAAAACCAGTACTTTTAGAGGATAAGGGTGAAAAAGGGAAAATTGATAAGAATGAACCAAAAGTTTTGGAAACAAAAACATTAATTCTTGATCATATTTTTAAAGAAAGTGGTGATTACATACTCAAAGAATTTGAGTATGTCACTCCACAAGGGGAACACAAGTCAGTAATGGCTTGGGTTCCTAAAAGAAACTAACCTTTTTCATGTGTATGCAGGGCAACCCAGAAGAGGAGCTTAAAGATTATCTTATTGTTGATAGTGGTTGTTCTGGGAGTATGACAGGAGAAAATGAGCTCTTGTCAGATTTAAAAGCTTAATTTGGAGGAAAAGTTGCATTTGGGAATGATCCTGATGAAGGAAGAATCACTGGCAAAGGAACTATCAAGGCTGGAAATATTGATTTTGAGAATGTTAGATATGTGAAGGAGCTTAAATTCAATCTTTTGTCAGTCTCTTAGATTTGTGATAAGAAGTATCTTGTGTTATTCTTTGACACAGAATGTCTTATACTTTCCCCTGAGTTTAAGTTAGAAGATAGAAACTTGGTGATGCTAAGAGCACCAAGAACTAATGATGTGTATAGCATAGACTTGAAGAACATCAATTCTGCTGATAGAGCAACATGATTGATTGCAAGGGAAATAATGGAGGAAGCACATCTATGGCACAGAAGATTAGGAAATGTAAATTTCAAGAACATAAACAAGTTGGTCAAAGGAAATTTAGTTAGAGGTTTACCTTCTAAAACATTCAAGAATGATCACTCATGTCTTGCTTGCAAAAAAGGTAAACAACACAAGGCATCCTGTAAGAAGATTGAAGAGAAAACCATTAGAGAGCATTTGGAATTGCTGCATATGGATCTGTTTGGACTTGTTTCAGTTGTTAGTTTGAATAAGAAAAAGTACTGTTTGGTTGTGACAGATGACTGTAGCAGATTTAGTTGGGTCTTTTTCTTATGTTTCAAAGATGAAACTTTTGATGCTATTCATGATCTTATAATAGGACTTGAAAATAAGTTAAGACTCAAAGTTAGAGGCATTAGATGTGATAATGGGACTGAATTCAAGAATCAGCTAATGGATGACTTTTGTGCCAAGAAAGGAATTAAAAGATCAGTATTGCCAGAACACCTCAGCAAAATGGAGCTGCAGAAAGAAAGAATAGAACTTTGATAGAAGCAACAAGGACAATGCTTGCAGATTCCCAATTACCTGTTCCATTCTGGGCTGAAGCTGTAAGTTCTGCTTGTTATGTGTTGAACAAAGTATCAGTGACAAAACCTCAAATGAAGACACCTTATGAGTTACTCATGGGAAAGAAACCTAGCATCAAGTTTACGAAACCTTTTGGATGTCCCCTGACTATTTTGAACACTGCTGGTAATTTGGGAAAATTTGATGGGAAATCATATGAAGGATACTTAATGGGATATTGTACCAATAGCAAAGGATTCAGAGTGTACAACAGGGCTACAAAGAAGGTTCAAGAATGTCTTCATGTTGAATTTCTAGAAGAGCAAGAAAATCATAAAGGTAAAGGTCCTGATTGGATGTTTGATCTTGATTTAATGTCTTCATTCATGAATTATGTTGATATAAATAATGTTTAAATAACGTTATTAATATTTCTCAATAAACCTATGTTTTGATAATCACAAAACTCAAATCAAATTAAGTCAAGATTAAGACGTAAACAAGTATTTAGTAACAAATATTTACCTCTACATCTAATATCACTTAAGGTATGCATAAACTAAGCATCTTATGCATTACATGATCAAATAAAACCTTGTCTTAAGACATAACATTTTATAAAATGATATTAACATTTTATATATATTTGTAAATCATTTTTGGTATTGTTGTATTAAACTACAAAGATATGATTTCAAATTTCCAACCAAAAAGGGCAAATTTTATCCAGAAAAACTTTTCCAACGTTCAGTAGGGCGGCCCCCTTAATTATACTAGGCGGCCCCCTTAATAATTAAAGGGACCGCCCACTAATTAAGGGGACCGGCACGCTTCAGAACAGCATTTTTTGGCCCTTTAAATACTGGATCATTCCACATATTTTTCTCACCTTTTTGCACTAAAAACCTTCTGATCTAACCTCCATTTCTATCTCAAAATCCTTTGATCATATAATTTATAAGTCTTTGTTTCTAAGTGATCCAAAGCTTCATCCACTCAAGTGCAAGAAGAAGAACACTCCTCTACATCCATTTAAATTGTAGTAGTGTTGTGATTAGCTAGTTTCATATTGTAGTAGTGCTAGATATTTGTAAAGTGTTGTGAGAACTTGTTGATTGTAGAAACTAGGTGTGTTGTAAAGTAGTGTAGTAGTTGTGATTTAGTTGTGCATAGAAGAAGGTGTGAAGTTGAAAAGAAAAGAAGGTGTGAAGTCTTAAAGAAGTTGTGAAGGTGTGAAGCCTAGAAGAAGTTGTGAGATTAGTTCTAGCTACGATTAGAACTCGACATTTTGCTTAGTGTCGTTAATAGGTGTAAGCTAAGGTGGGTAAGGTTTCTCCACCATAAGGAGTTTGTTGACATAGTGAAGAAAACTCTCGAGTGTGGTACTCGGGGAGTGGAGTAGGGCAAGGAAGGTGTCCTTGTAGCCGAACCACTAAAATTCGCGTGTTGTGGTTTGATCTTTCTAACTCTATTTTTTCTTCATTCTATTTCAATACTTGCATTATTAGATTAGACTTGCTTATATTGGTTGTCACTTGAATTCACTTGAGATCGAATCGAAAGTTTTTATAACCTACAAAACATTTTAGAAATAAATTTAAAAAGGACATAAAACTATTCAAGCCCCCCTTCTAGTTTTCCATAAATTATGTACCTGTTAGGGAAGAAAATCAAGTTGTTCCCACAGTTGAAGCAACACATTACATTGTTCATGATGTTAATTTAAGATCTGAAGATAAGTCTAATGATAAAGTCAATAAAGAGAAGCAAAGTATTGTTGAGCCTCAAAGTATTGTTGAACCTCAAAGTACTGTTGATCCTCAAAGTACTGCTCCATCTAAGACCACAATATCTGATGAAGACCAAGCCATCCAAAATGGTTATTTATAATGCACTACCACGTAAAGAGTACGAAAAGATCTTTATGTGTGAAACCACAAAAGAAATTTGGAACTCTTTATTAATAACTCACCAAGGTAATAGTCAAGTCAAAGATAATAAGATAGATCTACTTGTTCAACAATATGAGCAATTCACGATTTCGGAAGAGGAATCAATTGATAATGCTTTTGCTAGATTTAACACTATCATCACAAGTTTAAAAGCACTTGATGAGAATTTTTCTAGTAAGAATTTTGTCAGGAAGTTTCTTAAGGCTCTTCACCCAAAATGGCGAGCTAAAGTGACGGCTATTGAAGAATCAAAGAATTTGTCAACATTACAACTTGATGAATTAATTGGAAATTTAAAAGTCTACGAAGCAATTATAAAGAAATATTTTGAAATGGTCAAAGGAAAACGAGAGCAAAGCAAGTCAATCGCCTTGAAAGCTAGAAAGGAATCTAGTATCGAAGATAGCTCATCTTCCGAAAGTGATGACGAAGAATATGCCATGGCCGTAAGAGATTTCAAGAAATTCTTCAAAAGGTGAGGAAGATTTGTAAGACAACCACATGATGAAAAGAAAGCATTTCAAAAGAGTAAGGATGACAAGAATGAAAGGAAATGTTTCAAGTGTGGTGATCCAAATCACCTCATTGGAAAATGTCCAATGATGACAAGAGATCAAAATCAAAGAGCATTTGTTGGAGGAGCTTGGAGTGATAGCGATGAAGATGAGAAAGAAACGACAAAGGGAGAGAAGTGTCTTATGGCAAAGACATCAAATGAGGTACGTTCCGAAACCGAATATTTTAGTGATAAAAATTTATCATTAGATTAAAAAGACTTGGATAATGAATATAATAGACTATGCAAATTAGGACAACTAGTAATGGCCAAAAACAAATCACTAAAATACATAAACAATCAATTGGAAAATGAAGTACTAGAACTAAAAATTAAAATACATCAACTTGAAAAAGGTAAAGAAATTTTTGAAGAATGTAAATCATGTCAAGAGCTTAAAGGTGAAAACGAAATACTCAGGGAAGAAATTCGCGAACTTGATAAATTTGAAAATAGTAGTCACTCACTTAGTAAAATAATAAGTATTCAAAGAGTATCCGGAGATAAAACCGGTTTAGGATTTAACTCAAATGAAGCTTCAACAAGCGAGATTAAAAATGTCAAATTCGAAAATGAACTTAATGAAAAAAAACCTCTAAAATCTAATCCTAAGTATATACTTATTAATGATAGAAAAATACCTCTTGCCAACAATGAAGAAGTAAAAGCTTTTTATAAACCGTCTTTAAAAACCGAAGTAGGATCTTCTAAACCTAAGACAAGATCTAAAACTCCACCACCTAGAAAACCAAATAACCCTCATCCTAGGTCTAAAACACCTCAACCAAGAAGAAACCAAAATAGACAAAACTACAAAAACAATAGTAATCAAATGTGGAACTATCAACAAAGCTACAATCCTTGGAGTATACTACCACCTTTCATGCATCCTAGTCAAATGTTAAACATGTTTGGACCAAACAACTTTGTACCAAAGAGGCAATGGGGACTGAATAGCTAGATGAACATTCCTTGAGGCAATCTTGAAGTTTTCTCACCTTAGACTTTTTCAAAGTCTATATGTCATCTTGAAGATTTTGAAGATTTTTGTTGAAGACCGCCGGGTACGCCATTCTTTCACAACTCATTGCCATGCTTAGTTAAATATGTTTTGGTTGATTACGTTGTTTGTATAGATATAGCTTACTATCTTTCTCTCTTTGTTTGATCTTATATATATACATATAATCTCATACTTATTATATTAGATATATACATATATATATATATATATATATATATATATATATATATATATATATATATATATATATATATATATATATATATATATATATATATATATATATATATGCTTGCACATAACCTAGATATGTCATTAGTTGACTTTCTAGAACTCCAGAAAATTGTTCGTTATCGAACTCTTTCCTTCCCCCTCGTGTTACTTTTGATCTTTTACGTTCAACACGAAATTCTATTATGTCCACTTTTAGAAGACTCATGATGATGAAGGGATATGAGTCAAGTGGACTATTATCATGTAAGAACGCCTTCACACGTGAACACTATGGATGAAACAAACTCCTTTCGCCGACTATATTCTATCTCTGTTATCATCTCTCAAACCTCACATATCAACCCATCATTCACTTACATATACATACATACATATATATATATATATATATATATATATATATATATATATATATATATATATATATATATATATATATATATATATATATATATATATATACACACATATTCACATATTCCCGAACACACCTCAAACCCCTCACCAACTTAACAATTTCATCATTTTATCCAAAATTGTCAAAGGTACATTTTAATTATCGAAACGGTAATTAAAAATTGTTAAGTATTTTATCATCGTGCCAATAAACGCTTACGTATTTTTGATATATTATAAATCTAATTATATACATATAAATATATTTGTTCCAGAAACTACCGCGAAAATTCAAAAATTCAAAGGGCGGCCCCCTTAATAATTAAGGGGACCGGCTTGTTATCGGGGGCGGTCCCCTTAATGTTTAAGGGGACCGGCCATCTGATACTTTCAAATCCGTTTTCCACCTTAAATCTTGTGCCAAACACTCCATTTGTTCATAATTCCCTTCCTCACCTCTGCTGAGTACGAACCAAAACAACCAAAACCATCAAAATCCTTCACCAAATCACCAATCCGGGGTTGTTTCGCAAGGGGCAAACGCTAACCAAACGTATAACAACATCTTTTGTAAGTTTTCCAATATACATTTCATCACATTTCATTCAATTTGGTGTCTAATCAATAATTAGGTATTTTATTAAAATTTATTTTAATTCGAATTTTAGTGAAATAGAAGCTAGGAATTGAACAACCAAATGCTTCCCATAGGATTAGAATGATGTATTGCAACTCAAACTTAGTATAACACATCATTTTGTCAAAATCTTTAATCGCCCATAAACCCTTGTTGAATTTCATTTTTCAAAAGGCACATTGTTGATATAACTCTTAAAAACTTGTTAAAACTTACTACATTATATTAGTTTAATGTTGTAAACAATCAAAACATACTTCTCAATTCGTTATAAAATGGTTCATGAAGACAACATGGGCGTTTGGTTCATGAACAAATTATAGTTATATGTAGTTATTTAAAACTTAAAACTAGCTCTAAAAAATTTGTTAAAACTATTAGAGTCAATAGATGTCATCAAGATATATAATCAATATATATATTGATGTTTCAAGTTGTATTCATCTAGTTAAGGGAGCGTTTGGTTTATCTTGAAAAAGATATTTTGAAAACCAAAATTCACATTTTAACCTTTTAAACATGTTTATGCTAAGTCAAACTCTTGTGAAAAAGCAAGATATATAATCTAATATATATCTAGCCTTACTTCGAAATGAATTATGATATCATACTCTTTGACATCATATATTCTAAACGAGTTTAAAATCAACTACTTCATAGAATATTTTTTTGGTCGAAGTAGAATTTCGTTGCACATATATTGCATATAATTATATATATATATATATATATATATATATATATATATATATATATATATATAACATATGCATGATAGTTGTTTTTGTCTTAATTTTATTTTTGTTATATTGTTTAGGTAAAAATGCCTAAGACCACGGTTGGTGATGTCTCCAAAACCAAACAATACATTCCAAATGTTTCCTCTACTCCCGGCATGTCTCCTTCAGTTGCATGTTTCTATCGTCCCACTGAAAATAGAAACATTCACGAAGGAAGAATTGTCGATCCATCTTTCTATGAATCTGATCAAACCGAATAAATGTTCTCCAATATTCGTTTTGAATGTCTTTACCAAATCAACGATGCAATCATTCCTCGTTTTATCCTCGACTTCTATAGCCAAGTGACGGTGCAAACCGATCCCTATGGTCATCTCCTTATTTCCTTCATGATCCAAAATCAATTCATCACTCTTACTCTTGCTCAATTTGGACAAATTCTTATAATCCCATACAACGGCCAAGCCGTATTCTCAAATGAATGGGATCTTTCCTCTCTTGAAAGAAATCGTCCTCTGGATGGCCCATACTATTCTGAGATTCCTAGTCCTGAAGACATTCGTCGACTGCTTGAACTAGAACATCGTACGACTGGTCGAATAATAAAATCGAAGAATGTCGATATTCATGCAAATCAAATCCTCCTCAAAGGGCTAAGCCACGATATGAAAAAGTGGGAAGAACTCATTCGCGAGAATGCGTTTGGTACTGGTGGTCACCGTGATCATGTCACGGCAAGCATTGCCCACATGTTATATTGTGTAGTTGCTGAAGAGAACTACAATTTGGCTTATCTTTTTGTTCATCGAATCATGTCCGCCAAAAACACCCCAAATGCCAATCTTCCTTACGGTATGTTCCTTACACGACTTTATCGTTATGTCATGGAACATTACCCACATCTTCAAAGAGATTACTACGTGCAAATCCTTCCTACTTTGAACCAACTTACTCTTGTTCGTACTCGTCGTTCTCGAAGTGACAAAGGAAAATCTCATGTTCCTTTGTTTTCTATGCCTCGTGGGTCTACATCTCATCGTGATGATGAGGAGGAAGACACTTCACGTGTTAGTACTCCATCCCCCACGACCTTTGTTGATGATCTTCCTGATCTTGACTATACCAAGCATCGAGTTCCTCTTCCTCATGAACGTACCGATGAACTTCTCTTCACTCGTCAAACGTCCATTATCAACCAACAACAACAAATGCATGAAGAAATTCGAGGAGGATTCAAATCCGTTGGAAAGATGTTTAGAAAGATGATTGGGAAGAAGAAGTAGATGATGTTGATGTATTGCTACTTATTATTATTATTCTCTATTAGACATTTGTATGGCTTGTTATTTGTCTGATTTATTCGGAAATACTTATGTTATCTGTTGTTTATTTGTTGGATGATGCTTAGACTTTAACTATTATCATGCTACTATCTTCATCACATTTTAATGCTATGCTATGTTTCTTTTAAAAGTGGAATATAATATGTTTGTTTGCATGCATAATTTGTTTATATATTTATATATCATCATTCCTAGAGTATATACTTCTAATAGAGCTTGCTGGAAACACACACTTGAAAAATCACCCATTTCTGCAAATTTTGGGTTTCTGGTCGACTGGGAAAACACCAGATGGGCGGCCCCCTTAATTTCCTAGGCGGTCCCCTTAATTATTAAGGGGACCGGCCATCTGGAACTGGGTTTACTGTTTTCTTTTGCATCTTGTGAACTCTTTCTCTAGTATCAGCTACCATTTCCCATTTTAACCCAACTGATTTTAGAATCTCATTCAACCATTTCAAATACATACCTAAATCAACCATTTCCATACTATAAATTCCCTCCATAATCACCATTCTTCATCTCATCATTCCTCATCTAAATCATCATGACTCCACCAAGCACCTCAAACTCCAAGGCCTCTAAGAAACAAAAGATTGTCATCATCCCTCCAAAACAACTCTTCATTGACTTAACAAATGAAGACAACAAAACCCCATCACCTCCACCTAAATGCTCATCTCCAAGTGCACCTAATGCACCATCCAAAACACCTTCCACTCATGGAACTTCCTCATCCTCCATACCCTCAACCTCATCAATCAATGACTACATCAATTCACACTTGTCACCACAAGCATCATCACCACATCCTACACAAGAACCTATCTCCACCAATCTTACCATCTCACTTTCACCAATAACACCACTTGATGCCCATATCTCATCTCCACCAATTACACCACCATTCTTTGTCAATCCCGTACCTTGGAGGTTACTTGAATCACATGGTGATACTTGTCTTTGTTGCATCCACAACCGAACCATAATCTTTGGTATCAAAGATGAAATTCAATATATGTTTTCATATGTTGAACATTTGCTCACTAACCCACCACCACCACCAACTCCACCATCCTCTCCAATTATTCCTCCACCACAATTCTCACCCATTCCTCCACCATCACCATCATGCTCTCCAAATTAAGCATATGATATGCTTAACAAATAAAGCCTTTACCACCCTTTTGCTTGCAAGCTCTATGAAGCCCATGTCCTCTTTGCATGATGAAATATTATTCTAGTTATTTGTTTATGTAATAGCTATCCTACTTGTAATCTTTATTATTGCTACTTGTATTGTTGTGTCTTGACACAACTATTGCTTTAATATGAATGCTTCTTTTCAAACATGCTTCATTATATTCTTATCACCTTATATATATTTGCATGTATATACTTGTGCTTCTAATATTTTTTTTTGCAAAGCATTCCATAGCTCGTTCTCTTGGTACCCCCAAACGAGGGGGAGTACACATCAAGGGGGAGATATCTTCCCGTCAAATTTTCATGTTTGAAAATTGTCGGCATAACCTTTTTGATTCTACAAAAAGGGGGAGAAGTAAATATAAACTCACTAAAATACTTGTTTAAAAACTAACTTTTGAGTTAATGAGTTTAAGTTTTGTAATCATCAAAAAGGGGGAGATTGTTGATATAAATAATGTTTAAAAAACGTTATTAATATTTCTCAATAAACCTATGTTTTGATAATCACAAAACTCAAATCAAATTAAGTCAAGATTAAGACGTAAACAAGTATTTAGTAACAAATATTTACCTCTACATCTAATATCACTTAAGGTATGCATAAACTAAGCATCTTATGCATTACATGATCAAAGGAAACCTTGTCTTAAGACATAACATTTTATAAAATGATATTAACATTTTATATATATTTGTAAATCATTTTTGGTATTGTTGTATTAAACTACAAAGATATGATTTCAAATTTCGAACCAAAAAGGGCAAATTTTATCCAGAAAAACTTTTCCAACGTTCAGTAGGGCGGCCCCCTTAATTATACTAGGCGGCTCCCTTAATCATTAAGGGGACCACCCACTAATTAAGGGGACCGACACGCTCCAGAAAAGTATTTTCTGGCCCTTTAAATACTGGATCATTCCACATATTTTTCTCACCTTTTTGTACTAAAAACCTTCTGATCTAACCTCCATTTCTATCACAAAAATCCTTTGATCATATAATTCATAAGTCTTTGTTTCTAAGTGATCCAAAGCTTCATCCACTCAAGTTCAAGAAGAAGAACACTCCTCTACATCCATTTAAATTGTAGTAGTGTTGTGATTAGCTAGTTTCATATTGTAGTAGTGCTAGATATTTGTAAAGTGTTGTGAGAACTTGTTGATTGTAGAAACTAGGTGTGTTGTAAAGTAGTGTAGTAATTGTGATTTAGTTGTGCATAGAAGAAGGTGTGAAGTTGACAAGAAAAGAAGGTGTGAAGTCTTAAAGAAGTTGTGAAGGTGTGAAGAAGGTGTGAAGCCTAGAAGAAGTTGTGAGATTAATTCTAGCTACGATTAGAACTCGACATTTTGCTTAGTGTCGTTAATAGGTGTAAGCTAAGGTGTGTAAGGTTTCTCCACCATAAGGAGTTTGTTGACATAGTGAAGAAAACTCTCGAGTGTGGTACTCTGGGAGTGGAGTAGGGCAAGGAAGGTGTCCTTGTAGCCAAACCACTATAAATTCGCGTGTTGTGGTTTGATCTTTCTAACTCTATCTTTTCTTCATTCTATTTCAATACTTGCATTATTAGATTAGACTTGCTTATATTGGTTGTTACTTGAATTCACTTGAGATCGAATCGAAAGTTTTTATAACCTACAAAACATTTTAGAAATAAATTTATAAAGGACGTAAAACTATTCAACCCCCCCCCCCTTCTAGTTTTCCACAAATTATATACCTGTTAGGGGAGAAAATCAAGTTGTTCCCACTGTTGAAGCAACACATTACATTGTTCATGATGTTAATTTAAGATCTGAATATAAGTATACTGATAAAGTCAATAACGAGAAGCAAAGTATTGTTGAGCCTCAAAGTACTGTTGAACCTCAAAGTACTGTTGATCCTCAAAGTACTGCTCCATCAAAGACCACAGTATCTGATGAAGACCAAGCCATCCAAGATGAACTTAATTGGATGCTTATTCAAGAAACAATGTCTAAGTCCTATGAAGATGAACAAAGGAGAGCTTTTGAAGCAGAAAAGAAGAAGGCTAAAGGCACTGACAGTAGCTTGCCCTAAAGTACTGCTGATCCATTTGAAAGTACTTTTCAACCTTTAGATACTTCAAATTGGATAAATGCTGATGATTTGAATGATCCAAACATGCCTGCCTTAGAAGATACTAATGATTTGAATGATCCAAATATGCCTGCCTTAGAAGATACTGATGATGAATTGGATCAAGAAGGCATTTTCTCAGATTCTAATGAAGATCCTGATCTCACTAATTTGGAAGATAATCTTGAAGTGTCACCAACTTCTACTCTAAGAATTCACAAAGATCATCCTGTCGGCAAGATAATTGGACTCTCAGCTTTAGGAGTGCTCACACGAACTAAAGCTAAGAATATGTCTCAACAACATACTTCTTTACTTAGCTTTATTTACAAGCAAAATAGGGTGAATCACAAGGATCAGAAATTGTGTTTATTTGCTTGCTTTCTGTCTCAAGAAGAACCTAAGACTATAAAACAAGCATTAGCAAAGGAGAGTTGGGTTGAAGCTATGCAAGAAGAACTCTTACAGTTTAAACTTCAAAAAGTATGGGTATTATGTGATTTACCTAATGGGAAGAGACTGATTGGAACAAAATGGGTCTTCATGGTAAAAAGAGATGAAATAGGGAATGTTATTAAGAATAAAGCAAGGTTAGTAGCTCAAGGATATAAACAGGAAGAAGGAGTATACTATGATGAAGTCTTTGCTCCAGTGGCAAGGAATGAAGCCATAAGGCTATTCTTGGCTTTTGCATCTTATATGGGATTTCCTATATATCAAATGGATGTTAAAAGTGCTTTTCTATATGGCACTATCACAGAAGAAGTTTATGTCAAAAAGCCTCCTGGTTTTGAAGATCCTGCACACCCAAACAAAGTCTACAAGGTTATCAAGGCTCTGTATGGCCTTCATCAAGCTCCAAGAGCATGGTATGAAAGACTCTCAAATTTTCTATTACAACATGGTTATAGGAGAGAAGCTATTGACAAGACTTTGTTCATCAAAAGAGATAAGAAAGATATCATGCTTGTTCAGGTTTATGTAGATGATATTATTTTTGGTGCTACTAAGCAATCTATGGTGAAGGAATTTGAAGATCTTATGCAAAAAGAATTTCAGATGAGTTCAATGGGAGAATTAACATTCTTATTGGGACTTCAAGTGCAACAATCAAGTAGTGGAATCTTTATTAGTCAAGATAAGTATGTTGCATATATTCTTAAGAGATTCAATTTTACAACAGTCAAGCCAACCTCTACACCTGTTGATACTAACAAACCTTTGGGAAAAGATGAAGAAGGAGAAGAAGTTGATGTCAAATTATACAGGTCTAGGATTGGATGTCTCATGTATTTAACTGCATCTAGGCCTGACATTACTTATGCTGTGTGTTTATGTGAAAGACATCAAGTTCACCCTAAGGTATCACATTTGAATGCTGTGAAAAGGATTTTTAGGTACCTTAGGCAACAACCTAAGCTAGGATTTTGGTATCCTAGGGAGTCCCATTTTCATCTACAAGCCTTTTCAGATAGTGATTATGCTGGAGATAACTATGACAGAAGATCCACAACTGGAGGGTGTCAGTACCTTGGAAGTAGATTAGTCTCATGGCAATGCAAAAAGCAAACAATTGCAGCAACATCTTCCACAGAAGCAGAGTATGTAGCTGCTGCAAGTTGTTGTGCACAAGTACTTTGGTTGCAAAATCAGCTTTTGGATTATGGATTCAACTTCAAGAATACTCCTATCAACATTGATAATGAGAGTACCATTTGTATTATGAAGAATCCAGTCTATCATTCCAAAACAAAGCACATTCAAATCAGGCATCATTTTATTAGAGACTGCTATGAGCATAGGCTTATCAATGTGGTTAAAATACATACAGATGATAATGTAGCAGACCTACTCACAAAGGGCTTTGATGTTTCAAGATTTACCTTTTTAGTTGTGAGTATTGGAATGATTAATAATTAAACTATTAATGGGGGGAGGCATTAGTAGTTAGTCATTAGTTAAGGGGAGGCTACATGTATCATTCAAAAGATAAAAGATTTTTATTCATCATGATTCAAAGAGTTACATTCATACTTCAAACAGAAACAGTCAACCATCACACAGACACAAACAAGACACACAGACAACTACCACAATCATTCTCCACCAAACCTACTTATCCTACCCAACACAACCTACTCCATTGGTCTTTTTCCTTTGCCCTTAAAACTCTGCTTTCCCTTTTGAGCAATCTTTCTTTTGCCATCAAAAGAAGCTTGCTTCCTTGGGCAAGCCAGGCCAAGAACTTGCTTGGGAGGTCTCTCTTTTCTTGGAGCAGGCCACTTCATATTCTTTATGGCTGATTCAAGGGCATGGGTCAAAGCATGTGGCAGTTCATTAGCCAGAGATGAACCAGGAGCAGGGACAGACTTTTTTTTCTTGGGCTTTGGATTAGTAGTGCTTGCTGAATCAGTAATGGTAGAGTTTGCTACACTCATTGATGAGGTTGATACATTAGGAGGAAAGTACCCACTCCATCCTACATCATCATCAAAGTCAGAGTCAGAATAGTAGATGATCTCTGAGTCTGTGGAGCCATCTGAATCAGAAGAGATGTACACCAATGGAAAGTAACTCATGTTGTTCACTAGGGTTTTTGTGGCTTTATTGCAATTGTTGATGAACAAGAAGTATGTTTGTGGAAAGTTACTTTTATAGGCAAAAAAAGGTATAAGAGTAATTAATGAAGTTCATTGAATTCTACTTGCCTTGGTAGCTTTGGGAATTCATTTGGAAAGGTATTAATTACCTCGGGTTGACTTTTAAAGATATTTTGGTCAAACAGTCAACAATAAAGATATTTTGATTGGAAAGTACTTTGGTCAACGTACTGCTTGGTTTTACAACTGAAGGTACTGCACCATATTCTTTGGAAAGTACTGCTTGGTGATATGAAGGCTACGCTGACGTGTTAGAATACTGCTCCAACGGTCAAAAATACGGGTAACAAACTTTCAAAAGATATGGGGAAGATAACTTCCAAAAATAACGGTAAAATAATTAATTAACCGTTATTTTTTGTATATTATCCCTTTTTAACTCATATCTTTTTCTTATTTATACACCCGTATTCATTCATTCTCATTCATCAAACCCACTAATCTCATCAATGATTACTACTCTTATCTCAAATCATTATCACCATGGCACATCGACCAACCATCAACAAACATAACATGATTGCAAACCTTGAGAAAACACAGAGGAACATTGATTTTCAAGGAAACATTGATTTTCTCACTGGAACCACCATCAACTACTCACTCTTAGTAAACCCAGAGATTATTGGACCTTGGATACAGGAGTTTTGGGCCATGGCTAGGGCTGAGATTGAAGATAGAGAGGATGTTATTCATGCTACAGTTGCTGGGAGAGCTATTCGTGTTACTGAGGCAACAATCAGGGAAGTTTTGCTATTTGATGATGAAGGAGGCTCTGTTTTGTTTGCTAAACAAGCTATTTGGGATGCACTGGGGGATATTGGGTATGAAGGACCTTTGAACAAGATTACTTTTCATAAAGCAATGGTAAGTCCTCATTGGAAGTATCTTATTCATGTTTTACTTCATTGCTTAAGTCCAAAAAGTACTGCTTGGGATCAATTTGGACATGCCATAGCTTCTACATTAGTTGGCCTAATTACCAATCAATCCTTCAACTTTTCTTACATGATCCTTGACGGTATGATCACACATATTAAGGCTGGATCACATTTTCTGATGTATCCTAGATTTGTTCAACTTATCTTAGAGAATCCACTTGATAGGATACAAAAACCGCAGGATTATGTACCCACTATTAGGATGCCACCTAAGGTGTTCACCTTTATGTCTCACAAGGGAGTTAATTTTTCGGGTACAAATACACCTCTCAATGCTTACATGTTAGAGGGAGCACAGGCTGTTAGGGATGATGTTGATAATAGTGGTTCTGCTAATTTTGATGATGCTGATCAACCTGATCCTTCTGAGCATTCTGCATCAATATATACACCTACACCACCTATTGTTTCACCTCAGCATGATGACTTAAGTGAAAGAACTCCCTCAGTTTCAGTTTCTAGAGAAAAATCTATTACTGCTGAAGGTACTTCTCCACAAAGTACTTCTTTACAAGGTACTGCTTCAGAGCATACTCCAGTACCTTGTCCCAATGATTATACTCCCATAGGTGAGTTTCAAACATCTGGAGGAGATGAGGGAGTTAGAGGTCCTTTGAATAATTATGCTTTGACTAGAGATTTGGAGAGGATAAAGAAAGCTATGACTGATCAGACTGCCGAAATCAAGAGTTTAAGAAAGAAGTTTAGAAGGTTAAAGAAGTTTGTATGGCCTCTCGTACAAAATTTTAGGCTTTATGTGAAGGAAAAGAAACAATCTCAAAAGCAAAAGTCTAAATCATCCAAGAAAGCTTCTAAATCCAAGAAGAAGCCTAAGAAGTCATCATCTATCAAATTGCGGAGGAATCAAGATGATAATTTGAATAGAGATGATGATGGGTTTAAATATTCAGAAGATGCTCATCTTTGGCACTATCCAGAAGATCCAAAGAATTTTGTGCCAGAGAAAAAGGTTGAAGAAGATGTAAATATTGCACAAGAAGAAGCTGTTGACCAAGATGCTGAAGAACAAAATATTCAAAGCACTCAAAATCAAAGTACTGATGTTCAAAGTACTGTTGATGAAAGTACTGGTTTGCAAGGTACTGCTGAGCAAGGTACTGCTGCTATGAATATTGATGGAATTGGAACTTCTACAACTGGACCTTCTACAATGGATTTTGAAGATGAAGCTGGTCCTTCCAATCCTATACAACAAGAAGAAGTCAAGGTGCATACAGCAAGTGATGATGAAACTATAGCTTAGATTATGCTTAATTTAGATAGACCTTCAGGAGGTATACGTATTTCTGAGCCTGGACAACAAGTTTCTGAATCTTCTTCTGAATCTGAAGAGTTAGATCCTAAAGATAAAGGGAAAGGGATCATGAAGCAGAAGAACATTAAGAAGAAAAAGAAGAAATTTACTCTTGCACATCTTAGAGAAATAAAGATAGCAGAGGATGCAAAGATTGCTAGAAGGCAACAAGCTGAGTATGATGCAGAGTATTTGGAATAGATAAGTAAGCCAATTACAAGAAAGCCAATGACAATTGCTCAAGAAAGAAACTGGATGATTAGTTTCTTGAAAGGAAGATGATACAAGAATTTACAAAAATTGAGATATCCAGAAGTGAAAGCTCGATGGGAAAAAGTACAATAGTCTATTAAGAAAGAGTTTGAAAGTTTTGTACCCATGGATTCTGATAAGGAGAAGAAGTTAGAAGATCTCAGGAAAGAACAAGTTGAGAAAAGAAAATTGAAGAGGAAGAAAGCAGTTCAAGATGATCAATTGTCAAAGAGACTTAAGATGATACACGAAGATACAATTGATGAACTTAGAAATTATTTCAGAGTGGTTGATTTTGAGAATAAGAAAACAGAAGACTCTGGAAAGAAATCAAAGATTATCTCATTCTCTGTGGTTGAATCAAAAGAAGGGAATTATCTTATGTTCAATAGAGAACATGGAAGTTTCACAGTATTTAATATGTTATGGGATGTTCTGCATTTTATTACCAGAGAAGATCTATATGATTTATACTTGCAAGTGCAGACATACTATGAGGATATTGAAGCATCAGGAGTGGAATTAATCTTACTTGGAGATTTGATAACCATCTAGAAAACAGAAGAAACAAGTGTTGATACTCTATGGAATAATCAAGAAAATTGGGAAATTACAAGATGGAGATTCTTTGAGTCATCAGGAGTTCATTCACTTGAGATGGAAGATGGTACCATGATTCACATGCTTGCTGAGAGAAGATATCCATTGATAAGAGAAATTATGCTCAGAAGGTTGGATCATGGAATGGAGCTTGAAGATGAATCTGATGTAGCTTTGGATATGATTAAGCTATTAATCAGGTGGACTAAATTTGAAGAATAATATTGCAAAGTACTGGTATGATTTGTTTTTTATAATAATTATTTTTCTTCAAAGTACTGCAAATACAAACAGTACTTTATCAAAGTACTGCTTGCTGCATAAAACCAGTATAAGTCCTTTGTAAAATAATAAAAATTTTGGTGTTTAAAGTGAAGTAAATAAAATGATTTGAAGAGAAAAACATGGTGTTAGTATTTATACTGCACAACAAATGGTAATCAACTCACCATGTCTAACAGACAAGAAAGAGTTTGACTCATCATGAGGGTACGGCTCTGATGTGATAATCAAATCCATTTTTAGTTGACAACTTACTAAAAATTGTATGGTCTTTAACTCACCATATCTGTAAAAGTGAAGAGTTGGCTAGCCCACAAGAAAAATGGCTTGTGGTAAAGGCTATGGAAAATCCATTTATGGTAATTAGTTCACCATGGTTGAGATCAAAGAACTAACTAGTCCAAAAGCAAATGGCTCTTGGTAAAGACTATTTAAATCCGTTGATAGCTGATGATTTGCTAAAAATCATATGGTTATCAATGTACCATGGTTGTTTTAACCTAAACATTGGCTACTCCAGAGTTAATGGCTTTGGTAAAGAGACATCAAAATCCATTAATTTCTAATGATTCACCTCTCATAGGAGTTTACACACCTGGAAGTGATGAGAATAGTATGAAACTTTAAAAGATTTGATGAATATTTTGCCAAAATGTTGCTGAGTAGCTATGAAGGTTTATTGCTGAGAAGATATCAACTGATGCTGATAAAGGGTACTTTGACACACAAGACAAATAAAAGATAAAGAGATAAAGAAACAATCTTTCTGAATGATTAAAGATATCGAAGATCATAGATAACAAAGAAACTTGAAATCAAGCAAGTGGAGTTCAAGTTAGGGGAGGATTGTTGGGATATAAAGATCAAGGTACTTCTGTATTTCAAAGTACTGCTGTGTCAAAGTGCTGCTTGAAGATCAAAGTCAAACATGGTCAAAGTACTACTGCATATTGAAGATTATACAAAGTACTTCGAAGAGAATAAGGACTTAAGTGCAATATTGATTAAAGGATTATTATGTAATATTGTATGAATATTCAAGAATTAGTTAGGGATAATTACTTATCGTTCAAGTATTGTAAACCGACTTAAGGATATCCTTGTGTCTATAAAAGGAGCCTTAAGAGGTATTAGTCGTAATGAGTTTTATGAGAAGTCGATATTAGTTAGGGATTGTTAGTGAATCTGTGTAATCAAGCAGGTTCAAGTTTGGTTTAATATAAAAGTTCTTCTTAAGCTTTGTGTTAGTAGATTCCGCATACTTTACAAGGTCAAAACAGTGTTTCAATATTAATAGTGTTGAGTTTACTCAATATTGTTAAACTTTACAAGCTACAAAGTAGTTTGATCAAAGTATATCGATCCAACAGTCCCCTCCAAAGTAGTGCTTCAACCAATGACCATTCACCTTAAAGTTGGGACCATGGGGTTGAGATAACTCAACGGTTCCATAAGGAAACACTTTGGTGACAATGAAAGGTCCAGACCAACGGGTTCTGAGTTTTCCCAAGAAAATCTTCAATCTAGAATTGAAAACAAGGACTCGATCACCAACGTTGAAAACGCGGTTCTTAATCATTGAGTCATGGGTCTTCTTTGTGTTTTCGTTATAGGTCAAAGAGTTCTCGTATGCCTGATCACGAAGTTCATTTAATTCATTGAGTTGAACCTTACGTTGATCACCCGCTGTTTGAAGGTCAAAGTTAGCATGTTTCAAGGCCCAGTAGGCTTTGTGCTCAAGCTCGATCGGTAGATGAGACGCCTTTCCGTATACAAGCTTGTAAGGAGTACACCCGATGGGTGCTTTGTAAGTTGTATGGAAGGCCCAGAGTGTGTCATCCAGTTTATCCGACCAAGAGGCACGGTTTTTAGCTATGGTCCTCTCCAAAATCCTTTTAATACCACGGTTGGAAACCTCCACTTTCCCACTTGTTTGGGGGTGATATGTAGTGGAAAGTCGGTGAGTGACTGATTGGTGCAAAATAGTCAACTTAAATTGATCAAGTAAATGGTCAACAAAGTCAGACTACCTAGACCAATGCTCCGGGTAATATAGGGTATCATTAGGTCGTTATATCCCGACGAGGTGTGAATAGTACTTTAGCGTTCTTGTTATCGGGTGATTTTTCACAGGAAAGGGTTGTGATGAGAATTATTTGAGAATTATGAAACGAAATAGCTTAGGAAAGCTATATGATTGATTATGTGAATTTAGATTGAGAAGAAATACGATAAAACCTAAAAACGTACATTTAACTGAAAACGGGTACAAACGTACGAGAGAAAAAAGTGAATCCGATTAACTAAAAAGGCTATGGATATAAAAATGATGTTTTTACAAACCTAATGATTAAAGAAAATTTTTGGAAAATTAAAATTAATTTTTACACCATTTATATAATTATTATTAATTAATTACTAATTTCCTATTTGCTTATAATTATTTAAATTAACCTAAAATACAAATAATTATGAAATTAACCTAGAAAAATAAAATTTAAACTTGGAAAAATCAAGAATAATATAAAACTAATTTAAAAAATGAAAATATATTTTTAAGACTCTTTAATGAATTATTATTAATTATTTACTATTTTCTAATTACTTTTTAATTATTTAAATTACCCTAAATTCTAATTAATTATGAAATTACACTAGAAAATTGAAAATAAAATTTGGAAAAATTTAAAATACTTAAAAACAAATTTTAAAACTAAATTTGTATTTTTCTGATTTTTTAATTAATTATTATTAATTATTAACCAATTATTAATTATTAATAACTAAACTAAATTAAGAAAAATACTAAATGATAAAAGAAAAATCTGAAAAAATTACCAAAATTATTTTCAACTATAAGAAGCCTAGGAAAAATATAAAACTTAAAATTGCTTATAAATAAGCTGAAGAATTAAGCCAATTGGCTTAAATATAAGCTATCACTTCTATTAAGTTGGGATGTTTTTGGATTTTTCTTTTTCATAACTGTATATTAACTGATTTTGAACAACTTTTGTGAAGGGAGTTTGGATGGAACTCAAAAATAAGCAAATTGGTGGCTTATTTGTTGGACAAATTAAGCCAAGGGCTTATTAGGATTTTGCTTTTGATGAATAAGCTATGTATCTGACTCACATGTCCAAATAAGTAAACAATTAACAATATTAATAAAAAATAAGCACAAGTTGTTTAGATAAGTATGCACAATAAGCTAAAACAAGCCAAATAAGCACTTGGCTTATTGACAGGTCACAAAGGCCAATTTGGCCTACCTGCAGCCCTCTGTGGGGGCCACAAGAGGGGTCAGGGGTTCAAATTTAGGGTTGAGAACTTGAGTTGGACTGGGGGACAACAACTTAACCCAAGAAGCATGCCAAAAAGCCCACTAATAAGCTTACAATAAGCTTATGAAATAAGCTTAGTGAAACTGAGCACACAGATGCACAGAGTGAAATTGGTGACTAACAGGCTAGTGTGGGGTCCACACTAAGGATCAGGGATCCAAAATTAAACTTGAACCATGAAGTTAAGCTGTATGGCTCTCCAATAAGCTAAGAGTTAAGCCCTAACTCCCAGAAATAAGCTAGATAAGCACCTAAGAAAATGTGATAAAAACCTGAGCACTCAGCTTACAAGCCTAAATGGGACAAACTTATGGGGCAATGCAGCCCTAGCAAATAAGCTACAAATCACAAAATAAGCACTGATCTTAGTAGATTGGCTTATTGGCTTTCTAATAAGCCAATGAACAGGGTGTGGGTCCCACTAAGGAACTGAGTATGCTTGATTGAAAATGGGTTACTAATACTGATGACTCAGTGTAGAGTGATGAAATAAGCAAACTTACAAGGACAAATAAGCTATGCTACCAACAACTGAGATCCAATTATATTAGCAATCCTAAAAGCACTACTGGTGAGCTTTTCAAAAAATTAAAAATCAAGTTCTAATCTTTTGATTTGTACCCTGGAGGGGGTTTGGACTTTTGACCAAAAATCACAAGTGCCCTGGTGCAGGGCACTTTCTTTCCCTGCAACTCTTTACACAAGCTTGCACAAGCTTTAAGAAAAATCGTAAAAATGATCCAAACATGGAATTTGAAAGTTCAAGTGAGGTATTTTAAGATGTTAAAAGCTCAAGCTCTGAAAATCACTACAAAATTCAAGAAAAATCTATGAAATTTTGGATTTCTACAAACACTACAAATTTGACTTTTTGATTTTTGATTTTAGTTTGACCAAAATGAATTTCAAACCTGATTTAATGACTGATTAAGTTAAGTTAAGGTATAATTGAGCTAAAATAAACTAAGTTATCTATTTGTGACTTGAAATGAAGCCTAAGCTACTAAAAATTCCAACTCAGACAGATTTTATACCAAGTTATGGGTGATTTTGACTTTTCCACTTGTAGCTACTAAAAACTTGGTTGATTTAGTATACTTAGGTGCTGAGTAAGATAAATGAACAGGTTACAAGTGACCAAATCAATTGGTGAACCATACATAGTCCAATCTAAACACTATTTTTAACCTGAGATTACTACTAAGCTTGATTCTAATGACTCTAAACCACAACCTATTGATCACTACTTATCTAATTAACAAATAAAAGACTAAATTGATACAGAAAAACAACTAGAAATACTTCTATGCTAAGATGATAAAAAAAATGAGAATTGGAAAGCTTACAAAGCCTTCCATGCTGATGAACTGAGAACCACTAAACCAAGGAACAACCTAATGCTCCCTTGAGCTCTAACCCAAATTCCTTTATCCAATCCTGCTACTGCATCCTTCTTCTTCAACCTTTGTCCATGAATTTTTTATTTTATTTTTATTTTTCTTATATTTTGAAGTAATTTTATAAAGTGTGGTTCCTGGTTGATATAGAAGCTCAAAGAGCTTCTATAAGCTTTCTGTTTTGGATTATGAGAGTATGCAAACACTTGAAAATACTAATGATTCTTAAACAATAAACTTGAGATTCTTAAATTAAACTTGAAATTTAAAAATAAGAATTAAACTTAAAACAAAACTTTCATTCACTGAAAACAGATTACAATGAGTAAATTAAGTACTAAAACAACTAAGTTAAAGTAATACATGCCTTATGAGGCTTCTACAAGCTGCTACTTATACTACTAAGCTAAAACAAGTCCTCCCAGCTTCCATGTGCATCCTAGCTATCTTTTGAGAGTCCCACAAGTTTCTTTATTGACCTTTGACCCAATCCTCACCATCAATTTGAGATATCACCAATCCAAGCCTTTGATTGCAATTTTGGCGCCAAAATATAAACAGGCAAGTTTAGTGGGACGGGTGAGGGCATTAAATGAAGATGGTGGGGGTTGGTTTGGTAGGTGAAGGGGTATTAATTGTGGGTGGCTTAGTTGGTGAAAAGGCGGAGAGGGGGGGGGGAGGAGATAGCCTTGCAGGAAACCAGGGGAAAGGTTTGGGGAAGATGGTGTTGATCGGTGTTTGACCCTGGGTTGACCATTTGACCGGGGGTGTGTTTTAATAGTTTAGGAATTAGGCTTGGGTAGTGGGCTGGTGTGTTTGGTTTAGATTTTTGGTTTTGGGTATAATAATGCAAAGGGTCCGGTTTGGTTAGATAGCAAAACACAAGGACCATTTTTGTAATTTGACCAAAGATGAGGGACTGAAGTTGTAAGTTTCCCAAAGTGTTTCCAAGGACCAATATTGCCAAGCTTACTGATGAGTGCTCAAACACTCATCATTTTTGGTAAAATCTAAGCTGCAAAACATTTAAAAACACTCAATAATGCATCAAAATACTGAAAATATTCCAAAATTGTGTTTTATTTGTTTTAGATGCAAAATGAGAAAAAACAGATGAAAAACGAACAAAATTTGCATAATTGGCAGTTTCAGTCCCTTAACTTTCAAAAATTGTCAAAACTAGTCCCTGAACATTTTATTTGAAAGAAAAGTCAACCCAAGGCATTTAAAAATCTAAAGTTGTAAAAAATGGTCCTTGGGTGAAAACTTTGGAAAAGTTTACATGTTTGGTCCCTCAAGTTTCATAAATGGCAGAAAATACCCCTGGAGGTGTTTAATGGGAAATTTAGCATGTTTGGTCCTTATTCTATTGAAACTTGGCAATTTCAGTCCCTTGGATAAACTTTAGGAAAGTTGGCAATCTCAGTCCCTTAATTTTCAGAAATGACAATTATGGTCCCCGGGGACTCAATTTTGGAAAATAACTATTCAAGGTCCTTGATTAATCAAAGTGGGGCAATAATGATCCTTGGAACATAGTTGGAATATTGGCAGAACAAACCCTTAACTTTGTAGATTTTACATTAATGGTCCTTGTGATTTACTTAACTACAAAACCAAATGGACCCTTTCTATTATTTAACCCACTAATTTAACCCACCTTTGATCACCACTTGTCCAGGCCCAATCAACAACTCCAAGCCTAATACCAAACAACCCACTCCCTGAATAATAAAAATACTAGTCAAACCAAACTTTGACCACTCCATCTTCCACCTCACACACTCACGTGCCTGCAACCCTGCTACCCCTGCCAAACCACCATCATCACCCCTACACCACTACTCCAGTACTCCACCCCTTACTTTTACCCTCCTCCAAATACCCTAGTCCAAATTACTACCCCTGCAACAAGCTAAAGAGAGTAAACTGCCAAAATCTTCTTTTCCTGCCAAAAGGGATTTGAAGGCCAAGATCTAATCCATTCATCCAACGGCCTAGGAGAGAAGTGGGAAAGTGCCAAGGATGCTTGTTGAAGACTATAAATGAAGAAAGAAGGGATAAGAAAGCAGCTAGCTAGTTAGAGTAGTTAGTTGTAGTTTAGTAGATAAATATTCATGTCGAATTCATGTTTACTTCAATTCTAGCTTAAAGTAGCTTAAGAAAAGTTGTAATCTCAGTTTAATGTGTAATTATCAAGTTCCTAAAACAATCAATGTCGAAGTCCTTTATTAAATTCAGGAAATTGCTCAAATCTCTTAAAATCTCAATTTTACTTAATAGTTGTTAAAAATGCTTGTTCTCTATTCCATTAAGTCACTATAAGTTAGTATAACTTATTTAAACCTTAACCTCTCAATGTTGCTCATTTTCATTCAAAAACTCAAAAATTCAAAAAAATAGTTGAAAAATCAAAACAAAAATAAAAAAAATGAAGAAGAAGATGAAGGGAGCAGGTTTATGATGAATGGAAGTTGGTCTAGAGCTCAGGGGAGCATAGTATTATGTTCTTGGAGCTAGTTCTCACTCAACCTAGCTTTGGATAGCTTGTAAGAATTTGTCCACCATTTTTGCTTACAATTGCTATTACTAGTTACTGTTATCCCTTGTTGTTAGTTACTGTTTGTTTATGTGCTTTTAGTATTAGGGTAAGGATAGATTTCTGTTTCATAGCTTAACTCCTTAATTTGCTTCATAAAGCACCATTTTCAGTTTACAAAGGAGTGTTTGGTTTAGTGTGTCATTCTGTGTTCTAGCTTGTTTCATGCATTAAGTTTAGTGTAGATAGTCCACTTTAGGTTCAATTAGGCTAATGAAACCATTAAACTCAGTCTTTATTCATTAAAAAGTAAAAATCCTTTTCCAAGCTTCATCACAGTGCACTGTTGGATTTTTTACCTTGCATAATCATATATATATGTTTTATAAGTGTTTCATTCAGTTTAATCCACTCTCATTATAGCTTATCATAACATGTTCAGTAGATTAGAAGTGCTCAAAGTTAGTAAAAGTCAAAATTACATGTTCATGTAAAAAGTCAAAGTTGCATACTTTGTTTCAATGTCAGTTTTTGGGAGATTTTTCATGTGCTTGTTTCCAAACCAATTTGCCTAAATATTTTTGGAAAATCAAGATCAAAAGCTCATTTTTGTTGTCATTATTTTTGTGTATTTTTAGATTTTTTTTTAAATGCTTATTTATCCTTTTCTTTTGGCCTGATTGTACCCAAGTGTGCCCTGCAGCAGTAGATCATACTCATAAGCATTTTTTCTAAGCCATTTTCTCATTTCATAAGCTCAACCTTAGCTTTTTGGCATCTCAGTAAGCTTATTGTTCATTCTTCTGATGAAAGTGCTTAAACCCCCTCTGTGAGCTTATCCTTGTGCTTAATTTTAGCCCTCTCTGAGTTTATCCACACTGAGTCATCATTGTGGACTAGCCCACTTCATAAGCTCTTGTGGAGCTTGTTTGTGGGAATAAGCTCAGGATTATTGGCTTTTCAAGCTTGTTTTAAGCTTCCAAGCTTTGGCCCCTAGCCAAAGATAGGCCTGCAGTTTTGCCATTAGGCCTGCATAAATGACCTATGAGATCTGTTTGTTCTTAGCATGGTTTGGATTGCTTATTTGAGCCTACAAGCTTATCCCTTAAGCTTTTTCTTAATTGTTCCAACTTAGTTTAATGACCTCCCAGCTCATTGTCAACTTGTTTCAATATTTTAATTAGTTTGTAGCTTATTCCTAGTTTTTAAGTTTCATTTTAGCTTATATTGTAACTGTTGAGCAAATAAGCTCCTACAGGGCTTATTTGGCTTTTTTATAAAAGTTGTGTTTTTAAAAGTTTCATATTATTAATGTTTAATCATTTTGTAAAAAGAAAAAAATAAAAAATAAAATAAATTGCAAATAGGAGGGGAGCAAGGCTCGAACCCTGGTCATTTCAGGAAGCATACATGCACAACACAACCACACCAAACCAACTGCCCTAGGGTCTTCTTTTCGTTAACATCTTACACGCAATTCCTTTTAACATAATTTTCCCTCCTTTGGCCTAATAAGCTGTTTTAGCTTTTTTCACTTCTTATCAATGGTACTTTCCCCCTCCTCATAATTTTCCTAGATTCCCTGTAACTTGCAGCATTCCTAGTAATTTTCTCAGAATTTTTACTGTTCACTTGGTAATTTTTAGATTTAATTTTAATTAAATTAGTTTCATTAAAAAAAACCAAAAATAAATTAGTCTTAGTGGAACAAACAGTCATTCTAACTCACTAGTCTAAGTGTTAATTCCGGGGTGATCACTCAACGCACAGTCATAGTAAGTATTCTATCATAGGCTTGGCGGTTACACAAATCTCCAGCACTAGAGCTAAGATCAAAAAAAAAAAGTTAAAGGCAATATTGGGGAACATATATAAGGCTATTAGTGTAGTGTTGTTACTAACATACTACAGCAAAGGCGACAAAGGCAATGGTACATGACCGGAACGCCAGACAAGGTACCAATGACTGCTCTATTCCCTCACCTAAGCATGATTCACAACTAAAGGGTAGGATAAGACATAGGATGCACAATAATAGTGTACAATGAAAAATGGAAAAAAATAGTCTTAACCTATAACCGAGTTGTTACCACTTGCCATTCATCCGAAGTCAAAGCTTCAAGACGAAAAAATTGAATCATAACAAGTGAATGTATCATTAGAGGATGCCATTATGGGCACAATACTTGGTCTTCAAATCTTCATAAGTGATTGAGGTGTCCTCCTCGATGCCAAATCTTTATCAACTCAAAACATGGTGCTATACATTTTTGCACCGGGAAAAAAAATAAAATAAAATAAAAATAAAAATAAAAAAACTATCTACATACTGAATTTCACATTTTTTTTTTTACTTTTTTTTAATTATAATTAAAAGTAATAATAGAAATACATCCCCCCACTTGAGATAAATCATACTTGGAATAATTGGGGGGGGGGGGGGGGGGGGGGTTCTCAACGTAGGCATGATTTCTGAGTCTCTTAACTCGAACCTCAAACTAGAGCAAGTGGCAACTTTCCAATCATAAATCAAGACTACACGGTAGGCTAATGCGAATAGGTGTATCAAAAAACTTATTATATGGGTAAGAAATGAAAGGATAGGCTCAAAAGGATATAACTAGGGGTATCTTGCACTAAAGATGAGTGCAACAAAAGGGTTTAAACACGGGGGTCGAAAAGTCGATGTGACTAATCGATAAACGCACACATATAGGCTATTTGGGTAATAATCCTAAAATATTGCCTTCTCAAAAAGTTTCTTCCAAATGTGTTAAGTAATCTGAACACACTACTCGTCTATGGTCTCAAAATAATGTAAAGGCCAAGTTCTAAAGTCTACAAACTACCGGCACACTCATAATTTGGTGGATTTGGTTAGGGAAAACTGAAAAGGTTAAACCTCACCATGGAATTTAAGGGTTAAATGTTCTCGGCTAAGGTCTATTCTAGTTAGGTTCGAAAAAACATGTCAAAATTTTAAAAATGGCATAATTTTTCAAAATAAACAAGAAAAATGGGGCAAATAAAAGTTCAAGTTAAATTATACTCCCGTCCCGCCACTTGAAATGTACAAAGTCCCTTTTGTACGCAAATAAGAATAAAGGATATAAGTAGAATTGGAACAAGAACTTCCCTGAAACTTGCTCTTGAAAATGATAGAAGGATCATGTTTAAGAAAACGTGCATTCGCTTCGCCTAATGAGCAAACTTCATATCCCTGAAATCATGTAACTACCACAAGCATAAAACCAAAAAAGAAAAATAAATGAAAAATAGAAATCCTAATTCACTTTCGTAGGAATCACGGTTGAATTTATCGTATGCAACAAGCCTTTTAAACCACATGGTGTCCCAAGTGGACGAGTGAAGTCTCGTGAGGGTTTATAGTGAACACACCCACAAAGTTCATTTAAAACTAATACAAGGTTAAAGTATGTTTGTTACAAAAATCTTTTTAATTTATTTGGTACAGGAGAAAACTACGGCGTAGTGCAAATGGGGAGCTACGCCGTACGTGGAAAAATCTTACAAACTGACACCTGGAGGGTGCTACGGTGTAGCCATGGAGTAGGCTACGCCGTAGACTTTTCCTGGGGGAAATTCTTGGAGTAAAAACTCCGATAGTAGCACATCCAACGTCTACCCCTTCTCTCTTACCTGCAAAAATGATTAGAACAAAACATATGAAACCCAACTACTCGAATTAAATGCAAAAACAAAGGATAATTTGGGTTGTCTCCCGAAAGAGCACTTTTGTTTATTATCGAGTCTTTAAGTTAGACTCACTGCCATGTCAACTATGAGGGAAGGCGAGCTTCTCCGCCTTAACCTCGTCTCAATAGGCGGATGACTTGCTCCAAACAGTTGAAGGAATGTAAGGTGTTGACCGAAAATGATCATCTCGGAGAAAGTTAGCTTTTGCACATTCGCTTCTATACATTATTTTATCTTTTAGGTCTAATTCAATCTCTCTGAATTTAACCTGAATCCAATCATCAAATGAGACTCCCTTATAGCTTACTTACTTCCTTAAGTGCCTATTGAAACATGCCCACTCGTATCTTTTAACCAATGGTTCGGGTAGCATCCCCTCATTGCATTTGTTATGAAGGGGATCATAGGTCGGCCAAGCTTGAGTAGTTCCACCTTGTTTCATTATTGCAGGTTTACAAAAGTGAACCATCAATTTGACCTCTTCACCCGAATTAATTCCATTGAAATAGTTATGGTGCCATGTTTTTTTATTGAATTCCGAATCTTCATAACATGACAAAATGTTAGCTTCCCTTTTCAACTATCTTATCCTAATCTTTCCTCCACCATTGCAAGATTTAGTAAAAGGTGAGCATGAAGGCATACAAAACATCCCATTTTCCTTAATCGGCTTAGGTTCACAACAATGACGAACAATGATGACTGTTGTAGGGCCTTCGTTATCACCCCATGGTTCAAATGAGCGATCTTCCTCATCACTATCTTCCCGAGAGGATTCTTCACTTTCATCACTCATATTAGGACTAACACCATGTGCATATTTTAAACATATAGGAGGCATATAATTGAAAATATCACCTGAAATTCCTAACGATTCAGGTGGTGTTTCCTCAACTGCAATTTCTACCATGCATGAACTAGCTACCTTCTTGTTTTCCTTCAACTTGGTCATTTTAAAAACAATCCTTTCGTTATAGAGTTCAACTCCTAATGAGATTTCCTTCATGAAGACATCAATTCGAGCACGAGATGTTGCAAGGAAAGGTCTTCCAAGGATAAGGTCTTCCCTTAGAACATTTGCCATGTCAATTACTATGAAGTCCACGGGAAATAAAAACTTGTCAATTTTAACTAAAACATCATCGACAACTCCTATCGGGGTTGCCTTAGTCATATCAGCCATCTCGATAACCAAACTTGTTCTCCTAAGGCTGGTTAATTTAAATGAGAGAAACAAAGAAAGTGGCATAACATTAATGCTAGATCCTAAATTAGCCGATGCCGATAAGTCAGAGTTACCGATGGTGCACGGAATGATAAAGCTCTCCGTGCTATCCTCCTTAGTTGGTAACTGGCAAGGTGTTGTGTTGCTAGCCTTGGGTTCTTCTTTTAAAAGAATTTTTTCACTGGGTTGATTGTTGATCCCATTTGATGTATTATCGTCCTCATCTTCAGTGAACATTGCCTTGCATGTCCCTACGGATGTCTTGCTTCCCTCAATCACATTCTTCTCATGGATGTCATCCGCTAACTTCCCTATCATTGTTTCAAGAGTTTTTAGGGATTTGTCATGAAAAACAAGGCTCTTGTTGGTGGCTTCTTGAAAATCTTTTAACCACTCATCTTGCTCTTCTTTCTTCTTTTTTGAGTGTTCAAGATAGTTATTGATTGTTTCTTCAAGACTAGACCTCTTTTCTCCGTATGATGCCCGATTGTATCATGGTGGTCTTGGGCGATAGCCATTGCTATTATTACTATGGAATGGTCTTCCTTCCCCATACTAACTTCCTCAACTCTTTCATCATCCTCTTTTAAAGGACAATTTTTAGACAAATAGGCTCCTTCACAGATTTCACATCCTATTTGAATGGCATGTACATTTTCCTTTAGCATCTTCATCTCACGGCCCAAACTCTCGAGTGTACTGGTGATAAGAGCTATTCCATCCAAACTTCCACCAATGCTCCTACTACTTCCTCCATTATGCTACTTCTGAGAGTGGTCCGCCATATCTTTAATTGCCTTGAGGGATTGGATAGGGTTCATTCCAGAGATCGGCCCCTGAGAATCAAGCATTTGTCGAATATAAATACTGATCCCTTTGTAGAAGATGTTCATAACTTGTTGCTTGTTAAGATCATGAGTAGGACACTTGAATAGAAGGTCATTGTACCTATTCCATGCTTGATACAATGATTCGTCACCATCCTATTTGAAATTTTGGATTTCTTCGAGGTGTTGTGCCGTCCTTGAAGGAGGGCAATACCTTCAGATGAACTTCTTCTTCAATAGAGCCCAAGTGTCAATGGTTCCCGCCGGAAACCTATCTATCAATCTCTTGGCGGCACCAGTAAAAGTCATGGGAAAGACTCTAAGCATTATCACATCATGAGACACTCCAGGAATGTTAAACAAACTGACAATGTAAAGAACATTCTCAATGTGCTCGTGAGCATCTTCGGTCATGTTTCCTGAAACGGGGTCTTTCCGCAACTCCCTTATGAATTTGTTCTTGATCACGAATTGAACCTCCGCTCCAATAGCTGGATTGACCAAACCAGGTCCTTGTTCTTCAAGTGTAAGATCTAGGTACTCCTCAAGAGTGAGATTATCAATATCAACATCACCCATGGTACCTGAAACTTGAAGAGAAATTGTGAGTACTGAAAATAAAATTTAAAATGCAAAACTTAAATAAAATCCTAATAGCTACCCGGCAGCGGCGCCAAAAATTTGATGCAGGATTTACCGACCAGATTTTATATTTATAAGTTGCTTGTCTACCTAAGGTCTACCTAATGCACTATCAGGCAGTGTACCCAGTCGTATGAGGTATAGCTAGATGGTAAAGCCGAGGTCGTCCTAAGAGCTAAGGTGTGGATATTACCTAAGTTTAGTGTCACTAATTAAAAAGGGGTTTTAATGATTGATTAATTAATTAACTAAAGAAATGAAATGAAATGACAAAGAAAGTAAATAATCGAAAACAAATCAGATGGGGAGAATAGTGTTAACCTAATTACTACTCTGTGGAAAACTAGAAGGGGGGGGGGGGGTTGAATAGTTTTACGTCTTTTTTATTTTGTTAGTTTTGTAAAATGTAGCTTCTGAAGATTAGACTAAAACTTCAAAATTCTTTAATGCAAAAATATAGATACAAGTTTGTTTACGATTTAGTATAAACTCTACTTATGTATAATGTACAATTTCAAAATTCTTTAATGTGAAAGTGTCGATTCTAGTGTATTTACAATTTTGTATAAACACTACTTATGTTTAATGTTGGGAAAGAATTTATAATTTCATATATCATATATATAAGCAAATATATATATGTATAAGTGTTTTAATATAAATTTGTGTACTTGGTATGTTTTTGAAAGATTGATGTTATGAATGAATTTTAGTTTGACCTTTATGTGAAATCAATATATGCACAACACACAATTATAACTATATACGAAAGGCTAATAAGTAAGCGAGCAAAGAGTGAGAGATGGAAAGATCAAACCGAGAGACAAAGGAGTTATAGTGGTTCGGCTACAAGGACACCTTTCTTGCCCTAATCCACTCCCCGAGCACCGAACTCGAGAGTTTTCTTCACTAAGTCAATTACCTCCCTTATGGCGTAGAAAACCGTACACACCAAAGCTTACACCGATTTATGACACTAAGCAAAATGTCGAGTTCTAATCGTAGCTAGAACCAATCTCACAACTATTTTCACACCACACCTTCTTCACACCTTTTCACTTCTTCAATACTTCTTCACACCACAAGTATCTTCTCTTTGCACTTGAGTGTTGAGGCTTAGATAGCAAGATGATACTAAGTTGTAATACTTCTAATAGAAGTATTCTTCTCTTTGTACTTGAGTGTTGAGGCTTGAATCACTTTGAAACAAAGATCAATGTATATAAGATCAAAGGATTTTTAGAGGAAGGAAATGGATGTTTAGATCAGGAAGTTTTTAGTGCAAAAAGGTGAGAAAAATATGTGGAATGATCTAGTATTTAAAGGGCCAGAAAATACTGTTCTGGAGCCCGCCGGTCCCCTTATGTTGGGTTTGACCAAGTGACACTGCTGCTATGAGACTCTGCTGCTGAGTAATACTGCTACTACAATGAAACTGCTGCTGGTGTTAATGACTCTGCTGCTTGGTGAAACTACTGCTGAATGGATTAACATTGTATACGATAGGATAATTATAGAATAGATTCTTTGTATAGTTTATCTATTTAGATTATTCTTATCTTGTAGAGAAAGGTATTATAAACCTAGTAGGACTCCTTGTCCTATAAAAGGAGGATCCTAGGGTTAGATTATGTACGGATTATTATTCACTTCAAGGTTGTAAAACCCTAGCATTATTGAGTGCTCGTATTAATAATATTGAAGTGTTGAAAGAGAATTCTAAATCTTCTTAAGTTAAGCTTTTATATTCCGCGTTTAAGCTTGAGTATTTGTTTTAGTTAACTTCTATATAAGATCGTATTAGCTCAACTGGGATCAACACCTTAATTATTGGGCGGTCCCCTTAGTGATTAAGGGGGCCGCCTAGTATAATTAAGGGGCCGCCCTCCTGAACGTTGGATTTTCTTGTCCTTTTGTGAGGGAAATTTGTAATGAATTAAACATATTCTTTTAATGCCAAAAATGTTTTATAAAAGATATAAAATGTGTTGTGACATTTTATAAATATCTAGTGATTAACAAAAGTGTTCCTTTGATCTTATAATGCATTTAGACACTTTGTTTATTCATACCTTAAGTGATTAGATGGTAAAGATGAGTATTTACTACTAAATACTTGTTTATGTCATGATCTTTGGTTTGATGAGTTTTCGTTTTGTGATTATCAATATATAGAGATATCGAAAGATATGAATACTCATAGTGATATGAACCAATAGTCGTCAAAAGTAAGTGAGCAAGGTGAGCAATCCACAACTTAAAAGTCTCTTCGTTCGTTAATTACCTAAACATGATAAAGAGCTTGGTGCCCAGATTCTCATGGGTCCGAATTGGTTAGTTGAGAACATCCATTGCATTTAAATGCACATGATGAGGATGTCGTCGAGAAGTACAAGAATTCATCAATAGTTTGTTTTAATCAACAAACAATGACTTTTTTGACTAGAGAGATAAATAGTGAGCGTAAGTAATATTAGTTCTAAATTTCTCCACTAGGGTTAACAAATTTTATTTGTTTTGATGCATTTGTTGAAGGATCATTTACGGTAAATCTTAAGCCGGTTTTATCATAGAATGACTTTTGAATGTTAAGTAAATATTTTAAAGATCTAGAACTATTTTCAAATTTTGCTAATATTTTTTCTTTTTCATTTTCTATTTTAAT
The DNA here is from genome assembly GCA_030686995.1 of Artemisia argyi. Taxonomy (NCBI): domain Eukaryota; kingdom Viridiplantae; phylum Streptophyta; class Magnoliopsida; order Asterales; family Asteraceae; genus Artemisia; species Artemisia argyi. The sequence continues at coordinate 27,867,682 of CM060697.1, forward strand.
TTCATGTTTATAGTCTTGACAATATTTACTTTTAAGATCAATTTCAATATTGCTTTCAAGTCTAGCCATTTTATCTACTAAAATTATTTCATTTTCAAAATTGTTTTCAATGAATGTTGAAGATTTATTTTTAGGAATCATTTTTTAGTATATGTTGCAAAAATGTTTGAAGTTGTTTTCCAATTTTGAAAATTCTAATATAAATTGATCATAGCAAAATGTTCGGTTTTGGATTGTACCTTATTAGTAGTTGTGTAATCTTCACATGCTATATGTTGATCAATTCCATCATCCATGTCGCTCCATGTTTTACTTGTAGTTTCGCTTAGATCGAGAGGCATGTAGTCCTTGCCATCAATACTTGTATTCCCATTTGTTTGAATGTTCTCACAAGCCGTATTATCATCGTCTTCTTTATACTTGTTGCACCATGATTTATTAACGCTCTTTCTTCGGATTTGACTCATGTATTCTTCGTTATTGATACCTTCAATGATCACATTTGAACTAGTAGTACATGTATTTATTTCAACTAAATATTTATCTATTAAATTTTCTAGAGTAACTATTTCTTGTGCAATATCAAGTTTATCATCTTTGGTTTTACATTTCTCTTGGTGAAACTTTAAAAGACATTTCCAAATATCATTTGCCGTTTTACAAAGAAATAATCTTTCATATTCAACTTTTGGTAGAGTTTTGAAGATAAGTAATTTGGCTTTAGTATTTTTATCAATTTTGGTTTGAAGATTGTTATATTGATTTTCAAAATCCATTTTGGTTGGTTTAAGATCACCAATTGAAATGCTATGCCAAAGATCAAAATCTATTGATTTCACATAATTTTCAAATTTATTTTTCCATTCAAGAAAATGATCATTTTCAAGTAATGGTGGTTGTTGTGTAAATTCCCCTTCTAAATATTTTTCAAATTCCATAGATCGTTACAAGTTTTAAAATACAATCTATTTTAAAAATCTTGCTAGACGTGGCTCCTGATACCAAATGTGGAAAACTAGAAGGGGGGGTTGAATAGTTTTACGTCTTTTTCGTTTTGTTTGTTTTGTAAAATGTAGCTTCTGAAGATTAGACTAAAACTTCAAAATTCTTTAATGCAAAAATATAGATACAAGTTTATTTACAATTTAGTATAAACTCTACTTATGTATAACGTACAATTTCAAAATTCTTTAATGTGAAAGTGTCGATTCTAGTGTATTTACAATTTTGTATAAACACTACTTATGTTTAATGTTGGGAAAGAATTTATAATTTCATATATATATATATATATATATATATATATATATATATATATATATATATATATATATATATATATATATATATATATATATGTATAAGTGTTTTAATATAAATTTGTGTACTTGGTTTTTTTTGAAAGATTGATGTTATGAATGAATTTTAGTTTGACCTTTATGTGAAATCAATATATGCACAACACACAATTATAACTATATACGAAAGGCTAATAAGTAAGCGAACAAAGAGTGAGAGATGGAAAGATCAAACCGAGAGACAAAGGATTTATAGTGGTTCGGCTACAAGCACACCTTCCTTGCCCTACTCCACTCCCCGAGCACCGAAATCGAGAGTTTTCTTCACTAAGTCAATAACCTCCCTTATGGCGGAGAAAACCGTACACACCAAAGCTTACACATATTTACGACACTAAGCAAAATGTCGAGTTCTAATCGTAGCTAGAACCAATCTCACAACTATTTTCACACCACACCTTCTTCACACCTTTTCACTTCTTCAATACTTCTTCACACCACAAGTATCTTCACGCCTTCACAAATTCTTCACAACTTCGAGGACTAACACCTTCACAACTTCAAGGCTCTAACTTCTTCACAACTTCAAGGCTCTAGCGTCTTCAAACCTTCTAGTCTCTAACGTCTTCACAACTTCTAGTCTTCAATGTCTTCTTAACTTGGAAGTTCCAATTTCTTCACTACTAATCACTATTGCTAATATTTCCTATCACCACTACTATGAAACACTACTTCTTCACTTTAAGTTCCACTTCACACTTACAACAATTCTAGATTTTATAACACAATCTAACTAACTAATACATACACCTTATTCACCGAAATATGAAGGATCAACAAGATGAAATAAACAAACAACATAGATAGCAAGATGATACTAAGTTGTAATACATCTAATAGAAGTATTCTTCTCTTTGCACTTGAGTGTTGAGGCTTGAATCAATTTGAAACAAAGATCAATGTATATAAGATCAAAGGATTTTTAGAGGGAGGAAATGGATATTTAGATCAGAAAATTTTTAGTGCAAAAAGGTGAGAAAAATATGTGGAATGATCCAGTATTTAAAGGGCCAGAAAATACTGTTCTGGAGCGTGCCGGTCCCCTTAATTAGTGGGTGGTCCTCTTAATGATTAAGGGGGCCGCCTAATATAATTAAGGGGGCCGCCCTCCTGAACGTTGAATTTTCTTGTCTTCTTGTGAGGGAAATTTTTCTGGATTAGATTTGCCATTTTTGGTTGAAAATTTGAATTCATAAATTTGTAATGAATTAAACATATTCTTTTAATGCCAAAAATGTTTTATAAAAGATATAAAATGTTTTGTGACATTTTATAAATATCTAGTGATTAACTAAAGTGTTCCTTTGATCTTATAATGCATTTAGACACTTTGTTTATTCATACCTTAAGTGATTAGATGGTAAAGATGAGTATTTACTACTAAATACTTGTTTATGTCATGATCTTTGATTTGATGAGTTTTCGTTTTGTGATTATCAAAACATAGAGATATCTAAGGATATGAATAACGTTTTTAGTCATTTATTTATATCAACATACTCTTATTGTTAACATGAAAAGTTTTCTAAATGTGCATCCTATCATTTCATCTAGGGGTTTAATTCGATAGACTCAGATGGTCAAATCACCTAATCCTATCTTACACCTCGCCCTATTGTCACAACCTATAATTGCAAGAGTTCATTGGTTAGACTTTGACCTATGAAATGCAAGAGTCATTAAGTGCCTCTACTAACTTAGATAGTCTAACGGGATGTGGCCGGTCAGAACTTACATCCCCTCTAATTCGTTAAGCAAGTTTGTTTGGTAGGTGGTCGTTCATTGAAATTTCCACATGGATGGTGATATTACTACCACCAAGACACACCCTTATCCGCTATGGGTCCTATGGTCAATTCTCCTAGCCTCAATGGAACTACCAAACATCATCGCTACCAAAACTAGAGTGTCCTAATTCATGCTAAGAAAGTATTCAAATAAAATGATAATAGATGCGAGAAAACTAAATCATGGCAATAACAATTTTATAATAAGTGTAACACCAAAAGGTGTTTAGCCACTTATGTTCATAAATGCAGAAAAGTAAGTGTTTAACATAACAAATGTAAACATTGTGATGGATCTAAACACACAACTTGTTTTATAATGATACTTTGAATGATACTAACAAGTAAGCGGAATCTACTTGTTAATACTTAGAAGGTTTGTCTGTAAGTTTGATTGTGAGTTGTATATGAATGAACAAAGTTGTATGAACACAGAATAATTAACCAAACTGTTAGCTCCAATATTATTAATGATAGTAATTCGAGAGATCTAGAATATCAGTAGGTTTACAACTTGAAGCTCTATGAATTGATACGTGTATAACCCTAAACCTAGGACCTCCTTTTATAGGACACAAGGAGTCCTGTACAAGATAAGTATAAGCATAGAGTAATAGAATATTTACAAGATCTTTTCTATACTTATCTATACACACGTTTCCTAACAATTATCCTACAGCAATGGTAATAATATGTACTAGCAGTGATAATGAGTTTCCACTGCTAGTGCATTCTTCAGCAGTTGTAATCTCCATGCTTAATAGGGGTAACTGTTAGTATAATTCCCAACAATCCTCCCCTAACTTATGATTTCTGTACAAATCCATAAGTTTCTTCAATCAATTAGCATCATTGAGGATACAGGGAATTCTTCCGAACACTTCATTTTCTTCTTAAAGCCTGCATAGCTCTTGAACACTGATCTTGTATCTTCTGAATCAAAGCTCTGACTTTTTCAGTGTCTTCATGAACTCTTAATCTTGATGTTAACATTGCAGTAAGGGTTACTGCTCTAAGTGGATATTCCTTCTCAGCAAACATGAATACATCCACTCCAGCTTTTGTCGAAACATGATGAACCTCACATGAATCATAGTATGACCATGTGGTATGCAAATCTGTAGCATCAAACTTCCAGTAACTGTCATTAAGATCTGGTTCATAAAGTCTCCTCAAATCAACCCATAGCTGCATTTCCTTCACATCTTTGAAATTATCAGCCTTGAATCTTTCATCAACTAACTTCCAAAGCATATCAAGATTACTTCTGTCACAAGCTTTAATAAGATCTTCAAATTGAATGAAATATGAAGTTTCACCTCCCAATCTTGTTATCTTCCATGTTGGAGCAAAATTCTTTGCTGTATAAACTTCCCAATCAATAATTGGATGTCTTACTTGTATAGGATCTGGATAGAAATCTTCTTCTTCTATCACTATCATAGCACTCAGCTGATCTTCTATAAGTTTCTCAGATTGAGATTCTTCTTCTTGAGCAAATCTTATATTTTTAGTGATTTTCTGTCCAGAAGATGTAGCTTTCCGTTTAGACTTAGGAGATCTTCTTTCTTCTTCTTCAAAATCAATTGGAATAAAATCACTATCTTGTCTTTTAAACCTATAGAAGATCCCTTCAATCCTATCATGAGACATTCCTTTGAATTGAGACATTTTCCAATTCCCAACATGACAGCAATAAGTCTTCATCTCTGCAATCACTTGTGCCTTGGTTGGTTGTCTTTGCTTCTTTTGACCTTTTCTGACTTTTCCAATAACCTCATCAAGTGCTTGTTGATTCTTCATCTAGAGAAAATCAGCTAATTGAGCTGATCTCTATTCTTCTGTCAAAGTCTTGTTAGCAACAAGCTCAATAGCCTTCTTCTTGACCACTGGATCATTGGCAATCATGTTTTCAATCTCTTCTTCAGTTGGCACATAGGTGAACATTGGAGCCTTTTCTTTGAGAATTGTAGGTGGAACAGTGGATATTAGATTAGGTGAAATGGTTGCAGTGGTTTCCAACTTATCCAACCCTTTTGCTTCCATGAAACTTGCAATCTCTTCCTCATCTTGCCTTTTCTTCCTTGCAGTTTCATCTTCCACTAATTTTCTTGCAACTTCAGCATCATAATCTATCTGAGCTTGTTCCCTTCTATGAATCTTCCTTGGTTGCTCAGTTTCTTTACTAGTCATGACTGCTTTACCTTTCTTTTCTCTAATTCTTTCAGCTTTTTCCTCTGCAGTGGTAAAATTTTGACCAGCAGTGGGAACCATAAACTCATCAGTGGAAAGATTTTGTGGAACTCCAACTGATTCATCAATCTTCAAATCATTAGTGCCATAATCAAAGTCAGCATCAAAGTCATAATCATCCCCAAAATCAATTTTCCTCCCCTTAGTTTCAGCATCTGTCTTCCTCCCCTGTTTGGAAGAATTTCCCAAATCTTCACTAAAACCTTCTGAAGCAACATCTTGAGGTGAGGATGAAGATGAAAGCACAAATTTGGCAGATCTTTGCTTCTTTAACCCTTGAACTTTTTCCAACAAATTCTTAAGCTCTGCTTTCAATTGAGCAAGCTCTGTGGCATGTTGTTACTTTGTCTGTGCCAGTTCTTTCTCCAGAGCTTGAACCTATTTGACTAAGTTGGTACAAAGTTCCATCAATTCATTAGTTTGCACACTGCCCTCAACACTTCCAACTGTGTGACCTATTGGGAGAGGTGAATCATAGGGAATTCATTCAGGCTCTTCTCTAGTTGGAATAGATTGAAGCCTAGAACCACCACTGCTTGTTCCCAAACCAAAAGGTTCAGAATCAGGCAATGTTGTGATGGGAGGAGGTGGCTATTTGTGCCTCCTCTTATAAGTGTGAGTAACTGCAGGGGTGTGTTAAATAGGTGTGTTGATACAAAAGTTGGGCGTTCTTTGTTTGGGTTCCTGTTCTCGTACCAATTAGATCTTAATGCTTGGGACCTGCGCACTAAGAAACCAAACAGCACCGTTAGGCTTATCGTGGGATTGTCTCGCACGATTATCCTCTGGTGTGATAGTAAGTAATCGGTTTTAGGGTTATAGTGAAGAGTTAGGGTTTTTAGATAGTACCTCAATGAGAGCCGTGATATTCTTTATATAGGCACGGAATTCTTGTAGATTTTGTGCTCCTTACTCTTCGGCGTATCTCGCCTTATCCGGTCTATTGATCTTTATCCCATAAATAGAAGATCATTATCAAGACCATAAATAATGTATTTGGGTTTGGGCTTTCGTGAGCCCAAACCGTTAGCATGGTAGCCCAAATCATTATTATGATAGCCCACGCGTGATGGGCTTGGGCATTAGTAATGTCCATTAATCGGGTTCGTGAACCGAGTGTGGACTATACGTCATCATGTCCCCCCAGTCTAGTATGCGCAGGGTATGGCCGCGTATGCTAGACTAACAACGATAGCGGTAAGCGTGGCGGGGAAGCTCCAAGTATTTCCCGCTAAAAATAAACATACGGTGTATGTAGTCTAAATGAGTCACACGTGTTCCTCAAAAATCAAGAAAAAGTGTTGTACCTGTTGATATTCTAGCCACACGTATAGAGATAGTGGGATCCACATGGCATCTATCCAACGCCATCGGTAATCCTATATAAAGGGTTCTCCATTTTCGCTGTGATTATCACATGGAATCACCATTTCCACCATTTGTTAGAATCATCAAATACCAATCAAGAAACCTAGTCTTCGTTAAGGTAATAACGCGTGCGCTTCCTGATCAAAGTATATTTCAAAAATGGTTCACCAATTAAATGATTTTGCCTCCGAGAGACGAGGATGAACTCCGTAAGTTCACCTCGGACTATTATATTCCCCTCGCGTTGCATCTGGTAGTACCAGCGGCAAATGCATCTATTGCTGACTTCTCTGAGGGGAAGGTAGGGGTGTACACGCGCTTTTTCGAATTTGCGAATTAGCGCGTCCCTATATCCCTATTCCTGAGCGATGTGCTCAATTTTTACCGTCTGCACATATCCCAGCTGCACTGTATAGGTGCGGCGAAGATAACCAATTTTAAGGTAAACTGTCGTTTACTTGCCATAAACCCAATCATCAATCTCTTCCGCGTGTTTTACCACATAACGTGGTCAAATGGGTGGGTGTCTTTTTCGAAGCGCAGGGCGCCATCAATGTTATAATGAGAAGGTAGACGCTCTTAGGAATTAGAGGGAGAGATTTTTCTGGGTGGACAGTAAAGTGTTCCCCTGGCTCTTTGAGTTCTATACTCAGGGGACGCTTCCAAAGGATGAGCGCCCAGACTCCGGGACGTACAACACAGATGATGTGGAGATAATAAATACCAACCGCATCCCCATCAACTCTTACCCCGAAGAGTTTTTGATGCACATGGGGATTAGCCGCAACTTCTTTCAGGGCGCGGACGAGGTGCCAACCTTTTTGGATGAGAATGGCCGGGGTGGGTGCTTGTCCTTCCTTTCTTTCGCATCTGTAGTGTAAGCATTCTTTTGTTTTGTAGTTATATGTAACTCCAATTTTCTTTGTTGTTTGTTATGTGGTGCGCAGAGATGGACTTTTTTAGCGTGGTGAAGCTGTCAAAGGCCACACAAGTAACTGTGGGAGTGCGCCCTTTGAGGGAGGGTGAGGCACCGATACTGGAAGCTACGGCCGGGCGCACCATGGAGTATGCGCAGGAAGAGCCGGCTAACGTCGCCCAACCCATACTGGAAGCGAATCCCGTGCAAACTGTTCCTTCTAAGGAAGTACAAACCCCTGAGCCTTCACGCGCTGATTCTTTGGAAGATATGGGGATCTTCAAGGTTGACAGTGATTCTGAAGAGGCGCATCAGGGAGTGAAGCACAAGGTGTTTGGCGATGGTGGCATGGGCACATCCAAGCGCAACAGGGAGTGAAGCTCAAGGCGTCTGGCGATGGTGGCATGGGGACATCCAAGCGCAGACGCCACGTCATTACTGTGGATGTGTCCACAGATGAGGATGCGTCACTATCTGTGACCGCGCGGGATATTGCTGAGACCTCCTCTCCCAAGTAAGTAACAATGTCATGTTTCTTTCTTTTTTTTTTCGATGTAATGTCTTGACTTCTTGCTCTTTGTATATAGTGACAAAACTGCAGGGGGTGATGCAGCGCATATGGAGCAATCACCACCTAAGGTGAGTTCCCCTCTAGTGGAAGAGCCTTCCAAGGCTAGTGAGGAGATGTCTACCGAGGCGCTGATAGAGGAGTTAAGCGTGGCTGTTGTGCGCCAGGCGACATTGGTTGCTTAACTCAAGGCGCAGTACGTTGGTGAAGGTAGTAGCAGCGCGCAGAAGGATGAGGAGATTGTGTAGCTGAAGACACAGTTGGGAAGTGCTCAAGCTTCCATGAAGTCAACAACTGCGCACTCCAAGAGGCTTGCGGATGAAAGGTTATCTCTACTTGCTGACTTGAACCATGAGCGTGCTGCCTTTGACCAGTACAAGGCTACTTGCTTGTGGGGGTTGAAATATATGCAGGAGAATAAGAGCAAGCACTTCGCCTAGTTGGATGAGTTCCGAAAGGCTGTGGAGGGCGCCTTGGAGAAGCAGGAGGGTAAACTGCGCAAGCTGAGCATTGAGTATGATGAAGAGCTGTACCCTCACTTGGTGTCTGCTGTTGTTGAGCGCAGGTATTTAATTCCTTTTGATTTTCTTATTCAGTTTCCCGTATGTAATTCCCTTGAATTTATTGTGTTATAATGGGTTGTTGTTTTATTCGTAGCTGGCTGATCAGTCATGGTCTTCGCTTGGCTGCTATGGGCACGCTAGAGTCCCAAGAAGTTGTTGAGGCTTTTGGGAACGTTGTGCAGTGTGCCTTAGCACGTGGCAAGGCTGAGGCTATGGAGGAGCTGCACAAGGGCAAGTTGTTGATGGTGCCTCTCGCAGAGGTGCTAGGTTACCATGGAGATGGCTACGCGGAGCTTGTTGCTGCCATGGAGAAGATGAAGATATTTGAGTTACCTCGCATCGCTCAACTGGAGTGTGACTAGGATTACCCCATCAGTGTAATTATGGAGGTGTTAACACTGGCGAGGCACATAGCAGAGGATGCGGAGGCGCAGCCTGTCTATTTTTTGAAGCCTGATGAGTCACAGCTGCAGGTACCCCGTGTTTGCGCCCCCACACAACATGTTGAACCCTTTCGCGTTGGAGAAAGAAATATCTTTGAATGCATCCTTGGAAGCCCATGCCACAAGGCTCACAATGTCTCCTGAGTATCGTAGCCTGCTGAAAAGGCTTAAGGAGGCTGGGAGTGCAGCGCCCAATGTTGATAGTTCAGGGCATAGACGCACTCGTAATTTTTAGACTATTATAGATTCACCTTTTTGTTGTGTATGTCGAATCTATCACTTGTATAAACTCGTAGTTTATGATGGAAATAAAGTTGGTTTTTTGTACGCACATTTGTATCAGCATATTCGTACGTAGCTTATTTGTCTTTGCATAAAAGACATCCAAGGGTCAAATTGTGATCGCAACGTACTTAGAAAAATTGTAGAATCTGTGATACTTTATATTTACATATTAAGTCCATAACTTGATATATAAAATTCGTAAGTGTATGGGTTAACTTGTAGCGTACTGCAAGTGCCATATCAAGGAACCAAGGGTCTTGATTCCTAAATTGTTAAACGCGCACAGTGTGCATTATTGCATATCCTTCGTGGGACAAGCATTGAACTTACTCCAACATCCTGAGAGTAAGGTGTTTAACAAGGATACGTGATCCAATGTTGATGGGTTTGCAACCCGCTTACTCAACGAGTTATTTATCAGGTTTACTCATCCTTTATGCCATCGTGGGTCTTAATAAATGCATGCACGCCATGTAGGCAAAAAGATATATTAACGATATTGAGACATAAATAAATTGTAAGCAATAAAGTTAAGTGTGTCGCGGAGTTAACTAGAAACTGCGATGTTTGATTAATTCTTGCAAGTTTTTGAAAAGAAAATACGATTCCCTAAACAAAACAAAATGTAAATACACGGACATTTATTGAGCACTTACTAAAGTGCGGAGGTATCTGTGCGTGAGCCGTAGCCTTTCCTAAAGAGAGTATATTTTGAGATTGCAAATATTCCATGTGTGTGGTAGCTCACGGCCATCCATACCACGCAACTTGTATGCGCCTTTGCCTAGTGCTTCTGTGACCTCATAGGGTCATTCCCACTTAGGTCCAAGCTTTCCTGTATCTTCTGCGTGGCTTGCATCATTGGCACGATATACAAAGTTGCCTAGTCTGAATGAAGTGCCTCTGACTTTAGCATCATAGTATCCCTTCATCTTTGACTTAGCTCTTGCCTCACATATAGCTGCATGTTCGCGCCTTTCTTCCAATAGATCCAAATCTATACGTCGCTCGTCATCATTGGTTGTGACATTGATTTCCGCCGTACGAATAGTTGACATCCCAATTTCAGCGGGTATGACAGCTTCTGTCCCATAGACAAGAGAGAATGGTGTATCTCCTGTGCTGACTTTGATTGTTGTGCGGTGCACCTATAAAACATGCGACAATTCATCCACCCATCTTCCTTTGTGTTTGTCAAGACGCGCTTTAATTCCTTCGCCCAGACTATGATTTGCGCGCTCTACCAAACAAGTGGTTTGTGGGTGCTTGACTGAGGCAAAGTGTTATGTGATATTTAGTTGTGCGCACCAGTCTTTGAACGGGTTATCACAGAATTGTTTCCCGTTGTCCGAAATAATTTCTCCCGGTAGTCCAAAGCGGCATATAATGTTTTACCAAACAAAGCGCTTTACTTGGTTTCCTGTGATAGTTGCAACTGTTTTTGCCTTAATCCACTTGGTGAAGTAATCTATGGCCACAATGAGAAATTTCAATCCCCCTGCTGCAACAGGGAAGGGACCTGCAATATCGATGCCTCATTTGTAGAATGGCCATGGGAAGTAATAGGCGTTAGCTCTTGTTGTGGTTGGCGCGGTATGGGTCTATGGACCTGGCAGTCGCTACATTTCTTTATCATGTACGGCGCATCGCGATGCATAGTAGGCCAATAGTATCCTGACAGCAAGGCTCGTGCTACAACGGACCGTGGTCCTGAGTGTATACTGCATGAACCGGCGTGGATCTCTCAGAGTACGTAATCTGTTTGGAGAGGTCCAACGCATCGAAGCCATGGTTGTAGAAATGAACGTTGATATAGGATACCATCTCGAAGTACAAACCTCTGTGTTATGCACCGTATCCGTCGAGCGTCCTTCTGCTCCTGGGGTAATGTCCCCTTGCTTATAAATTCGATGATAGGTGTCATCCACGTAGGATCTTGCTCTTCTATCACCGTGAATATCTCCATCTCCAAGATGGATTTGTTCTTCAAGGTCTCCACCAATACTTGTTTTGACAGGTGCACAAAACTTGTAGATGCGATCTTGCTCAGTGCATCTGCTTTCCTATTTTCTCCTCTAGGAACTTGTTTATTGGTGAACCTGTCAAAATTGTGGATTAGAGATTTGGTCTTGTCGAGGTACTGGATCATGTTATCCTCTTTAGCCACGTATTCGCCGAACACATGATTGGCTACTAACCGGGAATCGACGTTTGCTTCTAGGTTGCGTACACCCATTCGAGTTGCAATGCATAATCCAGCAATTAGGGCTTCATATTCTGCCTCATTGTTTGTGGCTGTGAATTCAAAATGCAGTGCTTAAGTGAATTCCATTCCTTCTGGGCTGGTGAGGACAAGGCCTGTGCCAGACCCATCCAGACACGAAGATCCGTCCTTGAATAGAACCCATGGTTCTTGTAGTTCTACCTTGTTTTTTGAAGGTGGAGTATCAGTATCTGGTTTATCAATGATGAAGTCGGCTAATATCTTCCCCTTAATCGCAGTGCGTGGTCTATAAGAGATGTTATGCTCGCTCAGTAACACACTCCATTTTTGTAGCCGTCCCGATGCGTTGGGTTTAGAGATAACTTTCTTGATAGGTTATTCCATGATCACTGCTATTGGGTGTGCTTGAAAGTATCTGCGCAGTCTTTTAGCTGCGAATACTAAAGCTAGGACCAGCTTTTCTATTGCTGTATAGTTAGTCTCTGTCTTCTTGAGTATACTGGTATTTGGACGGAGTTCCTATCTGTCAATAGCACCGCGCTGACTGCTCCATGAGTTGTAGAAAAGTACATGATCAATTCTTCCCCTGGTCAGGGTGCAACGAGTGTGGGAAGCGCTGCTATATGTTGCTTAAGCTGTTGAAAAGCTTCTTCTGCTTCCGTAGTCCAACGGAAATCTCCTTTTTTTTGTACACTTCGTGAGTGTTTTAAAGAGAGGGAGTGACTTATCCGCTGATTTGGACAAGAATCAATTCAGCCCAGCTAATTTTCCATTCAAGGACTGGACCTCTTTCAATGTGCGTGGTGAAGGGAGTTGGACGACAGCCTTTGTTTTTCTGGGCAGGGCTTAATGCCATCAGGCTCTATCAAATATCCGAGAAACATGCCTTTTGTAGCGCCAAAAGTGCACTTCTGGGGATTTAACTTCATGTTGATCCTTCCCAGTGTTTTGAATGTTTCTTCAATGTCGCGCACCAACTCTTCTTCGGTATGACTCTTTATGACAAGGTCATCAACATAAACCTCCAAGTTGCGGCCCACTTGTTTCTTAAATTCATTGTCTACCAACCGCTGGTAAGTGGCTCCCGCATTCTTTAGACCAAAGGGCATTTTTATGTAACAATAGACCCCCTGACTTGTGTGGAAGGCTGTTTTTTCCTCGTCTTCCTTGGCCATCTGAATTTGGTGGTACCCTTTGTATACGTCTAGGAAGCATTTAAAGGGGTATCCGCACAAAGACTCTATTTTCAAATCTATCTCTGGTAGCGGGTAGCAGTCTTGTGGACATGCTTTGTTGAGATTAGTGAAATCCACGCACATCCTCCAGCTGCCATCACTCTTTTTTACCATCACTGGATTGGAGAGCCAGTCATGGTAGTAGACCTCCCGCATGATGCCTACATCTACCAGCTTATGTACTTCCTCTTGGATAGCTTTTGCGTGTTTTGGAGCTTGGCCGCACTTTTTCTGCCTTATTGGAGGGTATCCTGGTCGGATTTTCAGCTTGTGCTCTGTAATTGATCATGGTATGCCAGTCATGTGCTTTGGTTCCCACGCAAAGATGTCTAGATTCCTTTGCAAGAGTGCTCACATGACCGCTCTGCCTTTGTCAGACAGCGATCCCCAATTGATATCTCCTGATTCGGGTAGTCAGGGTAGATTGCGACCTTCAGGTTTGACACTTTACCTTCAGGTTTGCATTTTTTAGGTGACACAGTGGTATTGTAGAGGGTGACAATGCGTCCTTCTACTGGGAATTTGAGCATCCCAAGTGACGTGGATGGTACCGTGTGCATGGCTCATATCCCTAGTCTTCTGATAATGCCATTGTATGGTGAAGGAGATCTGATTACCATAAAGTACATCCAGGTTGCCGTAGAGTGTTGCTCATCACCAATGACCACAAGTAATCGTAATTGCCCCATAGGCCATATGTTCTCTCCTGTGAAGCCAGTCAGCGACGTCGTAGCCGGAATTAACTGACTACGTATCTCTGGTCGTAGCCTTTTGAAACAATGTTCATACATGATGTCTGCGGATGCTCCTCCATCAACATACATGCGGTGGATATCATGACCCCCCGTATGTATCTCAATGGTGAGCGGCTCCACTACTGCGTTGTTCGCAGCCAGAGTGGGGAAAAAGATTTTGCTCCCAAAGGAGAACTTTTGGCTGACCTTTTGCCTTGTCTTTCGCTGCCATGATTGTATCATGTAGATGGTGTCAGCCTTGTCTTTAGGTGTCCCTTTCTTGCCCCCATTCTTCTGTTTGTCTTTTCCCTGTTTGATGTTCTTTGACGAGGTGATCCATTTTGCCTTCTTTCACTAATTTATCCATTACTTGGCGTAATTGGACACACTCATTGGTGGTATGGCCCTTTTGTCCATGGTATTCGCTGTACCCATTTCCTACGCGCCGATCCTCTGGGGTGCGCATTGGTGGAGGTTTCGGGAAGTTTGCACCTTATGTCACAAATATCTCCCTTGGAGTCTTCGTGAGTGGAGTGTATTTGTCGTTATCTCGTCTGCTTTCCTGACTGCGGTAGTTCTTGCTGTGGTTGCTACTCTGGTCATTGGATTGTCTCCTGGGCTGTTCTTGTGACCTATAATTTGAGTAACCTTTTTTGCTATCTGCAGCAGCTGCCTCCCCTTGGATAAAGGACCTAGTGCGCTTCATCGGTTCATCAAAGATTTGGGGAACCTTATTGTTTAATCTCCTGATAAGCTCTGGGTTATTGAACCCATTCATAAACCCTGAGATCTTTAGTAATTCGGGGCATGCCTTGATGATGAGACGAAAAATGAACCGTTTTTAGGGGGTCATTTTAGCCCGGATTCGAGTTTATTTGATCAAATATTGCCCTAAATCGTTCCTTTTGTTATTTTAGGTACTTTTGGAGTGAATTCTGGAAAAGGAAGCATTTTGGACGTTTTTGGAGCATAAAAGTGAAGAAAACAGCAAAGTCTTAATTTTCCTTGCTAGGAACAGTACCTGACGGCGTCAAGAATTTCTTAATGACGGCGTCAAGAGTGATACAAGAGGTGAAAGTGGATAAAGTCCGTAACGATCCAGAAGAGTTTTCTACTATGGAGATGACGGCGTCACTATAGGCCGTCATGGTCCAATTGTTAGTGACGGCCCAGAGTAGAATTACACATGACGGCGTCAAAAGTGGATCTAGGCAATCCGATTTTATTATGGGCGGTGAGTTAACGGCATCAGAATTTTCTTCTTGACGCCGTCACCCTGTAAAATCTATATATAGTTTTGCAATTTTCGTTCATTAGTGTGTAACTTTTAGGGTGTAACTTTGGAGATAAACCCTGGTCCGATTTTCACAGCTTTTTCAAGGGTTTTTACCCTTTGAAACCTTTCATGTTCAATTGAGATAAGTACTCTTTCAATTCAATCAATATGTCTATGTGTTGCTTGAATATATCTTATGCTTGTCTTGAATTTAACATGCTTGGCTAGATCTCTTGTGTGTTTGCTTAGATGTAGTGAAACCTAGATGTTAATTATGGGTTGATTGTTTGTTTATAGTTGTTTACGGATGATTGTATTCGATGTTAGGCTTAAGAAAACTGGCAGACTTCCATTGGTAACATGCTTGAACGTCTTAAGAAACATGATCAGAGGTGTACTATGATTTTTGGTTGTATTTAATGCGTAGGAGAATTCTAATAATCCCATGTTAGGAGCTTCTAACGGCTCGACATAAGAGTGAAGTAGGATCCTATAGAGTTAGGGAATATTGTACACGGCCCTACGACTAGTATTAAGGAATACGACCCGTCATCCATGCAATTGTAACAAATTATCAACCTATAAAAGATATCTAGGGAGTAATGAAACCTAAGTAAACACAACTTTCCCTATTATTGTTCACACCACTAGTTTAAGTAGCTTTATTTTCATTTCTGTTATTTTATCTTGATTGCGTCTTTAGTTATTGGGTTAGTCGATTAGCAACTAATTCCGCCAATTCTTTCAAAACCCAAGATTTTTAATTGCTTTTATAAAAATATAAAAATACAAAAAGAATCATCCCTCACCTCTAGACCTAGATTTTAGGCTTTCTAATCCTAGCGACACTATTCCTGAGTTGAACGATCAATCCCCCGGTACTTGTCACTATACTATGCTACAACGATCAGGTACAGTGCCTGGTGGGGGTTGTAAGCTTCTCGAGATCCCTCGAGAGGTAAAGCCTGGTGCGATTCCAACGTATCACTTGACGTGTATGCATTCATCCTTATAGCGCTCCACATAAGCGCTTGTGGATTCCCTTTGGCGCTGTTTTACTCTGGCAAGTTCGACAGGGTTCTTGGCGCACTTCTTTCTTAGAGTAAAGTTTAAATGAAATGCCTTTCGCAACTCTTCAAACCCGTTTATGCTTCTTCGTGGTAGCTTGCTAATCCAGGTTCGCGCATTCCCCACCAATGTAGAGTTAAACATGTGGCACCACACAGGTTGTGGCCAATTTTCGATAGTAGCAGCTGATTCTAAAATTTTTAGGTGATCATCAGGATCACCCGTCCCATCATATGTTTTAACATTGGCGGGCATGCGCCTTCTCTTATCATTTGAATAATCGCTGATGCGCCGCGTGAATGCGTCGACCTTTTGGCGGCGCCAAGCACTAGTACAAAAAGTTCTATTGGTCACGAATGGTCGATTTTGAAATGTCACACTGTAACATTTATACGTGACTAAATGTACCAGAATAAAATAAACAGCCACACTTGATCCGACTTGTGTGACCATTTCGGAATTCTATTGTAACACATTTAAATATTTATGTGACTAGAGGTAACTGGAAATTTTTTTTAATTATTTAGTCATTTTTAATTCGGGACGTGTGACAGATACAAATCAGCTCGAAACAATAGTCACACTATACATATACATATGTGACAAATATATGTCACACAATTGAAAAGTGTGACCAAAATAGATATATGGTCACATGAGGTAATTGTGTATGTGGCTAAATTATATAGTCAAGTTTGTCACACATTATTTAAACGTGACTGCTATTCTTTGCTGAATATTTAGCCACATAGCGTTTGAAATGTGTGACAACGAAAAAGTAAGTTTGAAGCGTTAGTCACGAAATGCGTTTAAGAGTGACAAATATATGTCACACACTTGAAGAGTGTGAGCAAATGTCATATATGGTCACACTAAACCATAGAAACATGATTAAGTGTAACTAAAATTCGATACATATGGTCACGTAAGTTAATATGTGTGTTTAAAGTTTAGTGTGTGTTTGTTTGCCAAATCCTAATGGGTATTATATGTGACCAATACATTCAAAATAGTCACATTATGAAATATTCATGTGACTATTATTTATAGCAAAATGTGAAGTCAGTTATCATTAACCTTGATATTAGTGACATTGAATTTTTGTGTGACTAAATTAAAGATGCTATATATATGGTCACATGAAGTATTTATTTAGGTGGCTAAATCATAGTGTCATATTTTGTCACACATTTTTTAAATGTAGTTTCAATTCGATACATATGGTCACACATTTCTGATAACTTATGTATACGTACTCTATCTAGTTTGAGTCTAATTTGATATTCACTGCATAAATTGAGTTCAGACTATTAGTTATGACTCTTCATTTGCCCCATTACAATGCTCCTAGTTATACTTAGAACTGTTAAGTATATTTAGATGTTGGGATCATTGTGCATATGTTATGGCTTGTATTTTCTTTGTTTCTAGACTAACATTTTGGAAGAAAAGCAAAGAAAAAGTTGTTTGGATTGGAATTTGGGTTAATGCTAGTAACTCCGAACTTAATGCTGCTAATGCTAGTAACTCGGAACTTAATGCTGCTAGGCAGAACTTAATGCTGGTAGCCCGTTAGTGCCCTCACGTGCATTGCACGTCAAGGTATTTTCGTCATTTCACTGTTCCCGCTATAACACATTAACACACTTCAGCTACCTCCCTTTCATGAAAATCGACGAGGGTATTTTTTGCAAATAACCAAACTAAGTCGTGTTTAACACAAAAAAATCACACTCACATAAACGCTCTATCTTCTTTCAACCTAATATCTCAAACAATACAGTCGGTGCTTAGCAGTCGTGATTCTTCAAAAACACACGTACCAGGTAACCACATTTACTGATTTTTACTTCATTCAAACAGTATTTTGCATTGTTTTATAACCTTAATCGTTAATGCAGTAACCATGTTTGGTAATCAATTTATTTGCGCTGTGGACAATCCTGATGTTTTGGATGAGTTTGTAAGTTAACACCATTATTGACAAGCTGTTATTTCTCTATGAAACTTGTTTAATTACTCCTTCCCATAATTATAGTCCACTGTGGACTTTTGAAATCTTTAGTTTTCAACTTTGACCTTAAATTTTTTTATTTGTGTTATATATTACTTGATGCAAAATATATGAATGGATTAAGTTTTGAATGTATTTTCCATTGGTATAATTTTTATCAACTATTATATAACACAAATAAAAATATATAAGGTCAAATTTGCCAAATGAAGACTTAAAAAGTCACATTAAGTGTCCACTATGACTTTTTCAAGTCTTTTTTCTTCAACTTTGACTTCAAATTTTTTTGTCCGTGTTATATAGTACTTGATGCAAGATATATGAATGGATTAAGTTTTTAGTTGTGTTTTCATTTGTATACTTTATTTTCATATACAGGAACTACATAATGATTATGTTCTAGGAGGTTTCTATACTGGCAATGGTTTTATTTTCTTAGTTAACTGTGGGGGGAGGGGGGGTTAGATGGAAAGCTCATGTAAGGAGAGTCTCACAATTTTAGTGTGTTGTTGAGGGAGCAAGGTGGAATGATTTTGTCATTCACAACATCTCCTGTTCTGCTGTTGCGTATATACATTTTGTTGAAGAGGGTGAGGATGTGTTTTATGTAACTTGCTATGGTGAGGATGGGTTGGAGTTTCACAATTATGAACCCGAGAGTGCCCCATTTTGGAGATGTTTAGTGCTTGTGACAGACACATCTCTGCTTATGCAGTCGTTGGAGGAAGACTTTCCGAGATATCTGGATGGTCCAACCCCTACTTATTCGGTCGTGGTTTCCACTAACACGACTGACTACAATGTTAGGGTGGCCAGTGATCATTTCTATGGTCGATACGTCCACTCCTTCTTCTATGGCGGTTGTTGGGTGACACTCGCTCGAGACTTGAATTTGAAGGCTGGTCAGTGGATGGTTTTTACTCAGGTTTACCCGGGCCAGGAATTTAATGTGATGTTGTTTGAACCTGATGGAGGGGCCATCACAACTGTGGAGACATACAACACCAATATTGCCATTAATGCCTTGTGTCACCAACCACATGACTATGGTATTTTTTCCTTTATTACCTTTAACTACATCAAGTATATGATATCTTTGTAACATTTTGGATTATCTATAGCATACTCATTTTGTATTATTAAATTCAGATTTTGAAGCCGGACGGATGAACTGGATGTGCAGATGGTCGTTTCACACTGTCCACGACCAAGAAGATAGGGCATTCTACCGACCACTGACTGCATGCTTCTGGAGAAATGGACGACTAATAAGTTTCTTTAAAACTTTGATAATTTGTCAAATTGTAATTATGCTACAATTTCAATGAGATTACAAACTAAACAACTATCAATCTATAGCAGTTGTAACTTTGTACAATTTGTAACAGACTAGACCATCAAAAATTGTTCACAAGTACAACTTGTATGGGTACTCTGTCGCTGTTGTGAAGCACCAAATGATACAGAAAGTGTTCCAAGTACGTGAGAGAATAGTGGTGGTACCTGGTCGAGGGAAGGTGAGGAGGAAGGTGTTTATTGTTTCATGCTCTGGTTTCAGGGAGTTGAGACAGGAAGCCGGCTTTGGTGCAGCTGCAAAGGTCCGCTTCTTTTTAACAGATGACACAAACTGGTCCCAAAGAGTCTTAAGGTTTGATGTGTGTTGATAGTTTGATGGTTGTTGATGGTTTTATGTTTGTTGATGGGTGAAACAATGTTTGAAAGTTTTTGTAAGTTGGATAAACTTTTTTGTAAGTATCTGATGTATGATAAACCAAATGGGTTTGTCACTAGACAATGGTATGTAATTAGCTAATGTAGGATGAACCATATGGGTTTATCCGTAGACAATGTTATATAGTAAACTATGTAGGTTGACATTATTGTACGAAAGTGGCTTATACGGACTTATAATTAGTTAATTGGGGATTTAAACCCTTAAGTGTAAATGTTACCAATCCACCCCTGCACTCTCATATCTAGCAGTACAAACTCACCTACAGTAACGTTTTCTTAGGAGCAGAAACTTTTGATTTTTTTGATTTTTTTTTTGAACAGAGCAGAAACTTTTGACTAACATAATACAAAATATATCCCAAGTTCTTTTTAATGAACACAACAATCAAAATATTGTAACAATTAAGTGTAAATGTTACCAATCTACCCCTGCACTGTCATATCTAGTAGTACAAACCCACCTGTAGTAACGTTTTCTTAGCAGCAGAAACTTTTGATTTTGACAACTTTTGATTAACATGATACAAAATATATCCCAAGTTCTTGTTAATGAACACAACAATCAAAATATTGTAACAATTAAGTGTAAATGTTACCAATTCACCCCTGCATTCTCATATCTAGCAGTACAAACCCACCTGCAGTAACGTTTTCTTAGCAGCAGAAACTTTTTATTTTGATAAATTTTGATTAATATGATACAAAATATATCCCAAGTTCTTGTCAATGAACACAACAGTCAAAATATTGATACAATTAATGAGAAAATTTAGCAATGACAAAGTACGGGAATTAAAATTAAACATATTCCATTAAAACATGAAATGAAAAATTACAAAATATTGGTAACAAAAGGTACACATTCTAAATTTTACTAATCTAAAAGGATTACAACATGTTTATTCATAAAGTCAATTAAAGTAGTACAAAAGGATTACAAGGTTTATTCAAATTACTTCCTAACTCAACTAATACATTTTCTTTTTACCCTTCCCTTTTGAACAAACTTTGGGCATTTTTTTTCCCATGGTTTTATAGCCTTGTCTTCACAAGTCTTAGCATTGGCCAGGCCTAGCACCTGAACCCTCTCATCAAAAATCTCTTTGGCAGTCTTTTTTGGAGTTTTAACCTTCCTAGCATCTTCCTTTTTCTGCCTGATCCAGATTATCCCTTTGGAAAGTAGTCTGCCCATGTATTTGGAGGACCTTCAGAACTGCTTGATATGTGAAATGAACTTGAGTCACTGCTGTCAATTTTAATGATTTCTACAAAAAAATAAAAAATATATTAAAATTAAAAAAAATATAGTGTAAATGAAATAAAAGATAATGTTGCAATTCAGGGTGTGTTTGAAATAACCTTTGTTCTTGGAACTCCAATGGCTACATTACCTGGTGTATGGTTGGTTTTAGATCATAAAAAAGAATGGAATGCAATAAACCAACATACGTAACCCTTCTAACTTCCCACTACTGCTCCTTTTGTCGTTTCAACTCCCTTTGAGCAAAGGACTGCACCAGCCGCATTGCTAGATTGTTGAAAAAACAAAAGAAACAGTATGGGAAGTTAGAATGGAAAGGTATGTTGAAATTCCAGACTCAAAGTAATACAAACAGTCTACAAATGTTGATTGTAAAGAATAGATTCTAAGTAACATCACTCATCTTGAATGCGATAATGGAGTGTGGCATGTCATGAACAGTACACACTATATCATTATTGCATTGAAGACGTCTCAATGATCAGGCCAGATCTATCTAACGTTGCAGTACCGTCTAATAACCACACAAACGGTAGTAGACGTTTTCCAAATTAAGCAATGGAACCATCTACAACGCTATATAGAGCGCCCTAATCATTGAGCTTTAAGTTATTAGAAAATAGATTCTTACTATCATTTATATTGCTCCCTTAGATGTGACGAACATACATATTAATTATGTAGATTCTACGACATTAGAGAGCTAATTGTGCATGAATGAAATCATATAAAATTTATATTAACAATGCAATGAACTACCATCCTTTCTACCCTAGCCAACAACAACATATTATTCAGCCTTGAATCTCTAACCTACCAACATGCTGGAAGACGAAGACGCTAAATTCAAGCATCGAACCTACAAATTATACTTGATAATGGTTTCTGTATTTTGGCAAAGAGCAAAGATGAATCATCGATGGTAAAACACTAGAACAAGTTTATGTTCATACTTGAAAGTGGTGTCTTTGCATCCATCGATGATACTTCTTCCATCTTTGATACTTGGATATTTTAGCCTAACTATTCGCACACACATCCATCACTTTTCTTCCTTATTCTCTCAATAAAAATGCAACATAATTCTTATACCAGATATTCAACCTAAGCCTAAGATAAAATAAGCTAATCCAAGCAAACCTTAATATCTCTTTTGCTCTAATTATTCGCAAAAACAACACAACATGTTCTTCCTTATTCTATCAATACAAATGCAACGCAATTCTTATAACAGATAATTAACCTAAGCCTAAGAATAAATAGCTCTAAGGGTGTCTCTGGATTATATTAATTAATTTGTGATCTTATCAGCTTTTTTAGATTTGGAATCAAAACCCTAGATCCGAGTGAGTTGCAAATTTGAGTGTGAGAGAGAAAGAGAGGATTATGTTGAAGTGTTCGAAGTATGTTTGATAAGAAAGAGAGGATGAAAACCCTAGATCCGAGTGAGTTGCAACTGTGAGTGTGAGAGAGAAAGAGAGGATTATGTTGAAGTGTTCGAAGTGTGTTTGATAAGAAAGAGAGGATCAAAACCCTAGATCCGAGTGAAGTGTGTTTGATACTCTTGGTAGGGGTAATTTATTTATATTATACTAGACGAGTACCCGCGCATAGCAACGGGATTTTATAGCGGCAGATAGTTTTAGTGATAAAAAAGTTTATGGGTTATAAACGAAAAATAATAAACGTTTGAGGATTTGGGGATTAAACATAATGTTTTGAAACCTGGTTCGACCCGGGTGGTTGAACCGGTAGAACCGTTCTGGTCAAAAAATGGGTCAATTTAAATCATGTAACCCCGACGGATTGGGTCAAAAACGAGTTTAATTAATCCGGGTCAACTCGACGGATGTGAAGTGTCCAGGGTCAACCCGTGCATAGCAACGGGATTTTATAGCGACAAATAGTTTTAGTGATAAAAAAAGTTTATGGGTTATAAACGAAAAATAATAAAAGTTTGAAGATTTGAGAATTAAACATAATGTTTTGAAACCCGGTTCGACACAGGTGGTTCAACCGGTTGAACCGTTCCGGTCGAAAAATTGATCGATTTAAACTGGGTCAACTTGCTAGGTTGGGTCGAAAACGGGTCAAATTAAACCGGTTCAACCCGTCGGGTTTGAAGCGTCCCTGGTTAACCTGGTTTGTGATTTGTATTAATTGTTTTAATTATTTGTATTTAATTTGGTAGATACGTTTTTAATTGGTTGTAAAATTTGAATAAATCAATTGTAATTTTAAGTAATGGGGTGTTTTAGTAAGAGTATTAATTATATTTCATAATTTCCTTGAATAAGATTTTTCAACATTTCAAATTACTTGACTTTTCACTTTTCCACTTTTCCACTTTGACCATTTTTCCTTTATATGTAGTAAAGATACGGCTCGGTCCGGTTAACCACGGATATCTAAAAGTAAAAACCGAAACCAAATGCTTGGTTTGTCGGTTTCTCGGGTTATTTGAACCAAGGTTTTCAAGATCGGGATCCTACCCAGGTTCGTTTTCGTCTTTGCAAGATCGTGATCGTAAGATCGGATCGAGATCTTAAGATCCTACTATAATGTCATTTTCTTAATAGTTTTGTAATATTATACAAATTTACAAATTATTATAAATCATAAACACAAAATTATTATATATCATAGTTTTGTAATATCATTTTCTTAAGATCCTATGGTCAAGATCGAGATCCTATAAGATCTTAAGCTTTCAAAGATCCTATGTAAGATCCGAATCGTTTTTGCTTTGTAGAATTGTAAAATCGTAAGATCATAAGATCAGGATCGGGATCCTGACAACCATGATTTAAACACCCCTAATGCTAATTGGTAGGGGGTTAATTATAGGGGGTGAAGAATGGGAAAGGTAATGAAAAAATATGCTTTGGTAAAGCATAATGCAATGACCCATTACCCAATAGTGTGTTACCCATTGTCGATCACCAGGAATGTATTGGTCGATAACATGACACTATAAGCCACTTTTAAAATTTTGAATTTAGCAAAGCTAAATAAGTTGTAAACTCAAATTAAAATTCTAATATAACCTAAGAATTGAAAACTCAACAATAACTCGCGTCGAACTTATATAAGGTTAAGCTCAACTCATTAAACATTACAAGTTCATTTGATATATATAGGCTTGAGCTTGAGCTCAAAGCTCGATAAGAATTAGCTCGAACTAACACTAGTTGGCTTGAGCTCGGCTCATTTATGCCATTAAGAAAAAATTAGAGTTTAGCTCGAGCTTGGCTCGTAATATATCTATTTTGAGCTCGTTAATAAGCTTTTTATCGAGCTTGTTAATAAGTTCACCTATAATAAAAATGCATAACATTTTATACATGTTTAATATGTAAAATATCATAGTGTCATTTAGGCTCGTGATCCAAATCAAGTTTTTTATGTAAAACTCAAGCTCCAGCCCGATTGATAGATGAGCTGCAACTTAGGCTCGAGCTCGCGAGCTCGTTTAAGCTCGGCTCATTAATATGATCCTGAGTTTTTCACGATCGGCTCGGCTCATTTCCACTTCTAATATAAACAAAGATTAATTAAGGGTGCGTTTGGTATGTCGCCATCAATCGCAATATGAATGATTTTGATAGTAGTGGTGGGCCCCTCGGTATGAAAGATTCATACCTTACTCTTTTGACGTATATAGAGTATGTAGGATTTCAATCATTCATTACCATAGTTATGGGCCCTCTCATCTTAAACAAATAGATCTACCAAATTACTTAAAAGTACAATGACTTATTCACATTGTACAACCAATTAAAAACAGATCTACCAAATTAAATACAACCAATTAAAACACAAACCGGGTTGACCCGGGACGCTTCAAACCCGGCGGGTTGACCCGGTTTAATTTGACCCATTTCCGACCCAACCTAGCAAGTTGACCCAAGTTAAATCGACCCATTTTTTGACCGGAACGGTTCAACCGGTTGAACCACCCAGGTTGAACCGGGTTGCAAAACATTATCCATTACTTAAAAGTACAATGATTTATTCACATTGTACAACCAATTAAAAATAGATTTATCAAATTAAATACAACCAAATAAACACAAACCGGGTTGACCCGGGACTCTTCAAACCCGGCGGGTTGACCCAGTTTAATTTGACCCGTTTTCGACCCAACCTAGCAAGTTGACCAGGTTTAAATCGACTCATTTTTCACCCGGAACGGTTCAACCAGTTGAACCACCCGAGTCAAATCGGGTTTCAAAACATTGTTTAATTCCCAAATCTTCAAACTTTTATTATTTTTCGTTTATAACCTATAATTTTTTTTATCAATAAACTATCTACCGCTATAAAAAAATCTCATTGCTATGCACGAGTACTCGTCTAGTATATAAATTAAATTAGATTTCCCTCACACATTTTTAGTTGTCCCACTCTATGTTTTCTCCAAAAATCAAAATTATCCCCTCCATCCAACAATTTGAAAACCAAACAAAATAAACCACTATCATAATCTCCAAATCAATTCCCCATTAGATTTTGACTCTCACATTTTCAGTTGTCCCGCTCTAAGTTTTCTCCAAAAATCAAATTATCCCTCCATACATCAATTTGAAAACCGAACAAAATAAACCACAATCATAATCCCCAAATCAATTCCCCCCCCCCCCCCCAAAACAAAACCAATTATCCCCCAAATCAGTTAATCCACAAAAACCACACACCTTTAATCAATTATTCCACATATTGCCGGTTTACAAACCTACAACACCAGGAAAAAACACTAGTCTTGAATCTAATTATTATTTTTATATCATCAAAGATCATACATAAAGATGATTAAAAACACCTCACAAAAATACCGGATCTGGGAGAAACCAAACACACGCCACCAAGGTTTGAGTTTTATTGGTAAGATTTATCTTTTGATTTTGTTCCTTTTTTGGGGTTTTTAATCTCATTGATTTTGGGGGTTTTAATTAACTGTCATGTTTTCTTGAAATTAGGGTTCAATTCATTTCATCCTTTAAGAAAGAATCATTAATGGAATGAGCTACCTGAAGCTCGGGGTATATGCTAACTCGGCGGATTGATACCAGTGGTGCTCGAAGTGAAACAATCATTATCATTAATGGAATGCGCTACTTAAAGATACAACATATTAATTATTGGTTAGTTGTTTTATTTGTTAAAGAAAAGTATATAGTAATACTGTGAATACCTTTTGGTAGGTCAAGACAGATGGCGGTCTAAATGCTTCAATTCGGCTTCCTTTGTGGCAAAAGCCAATCCTCTAAATCGTGCTCCCCATAACTGAAAGAGTGAACTTCACCATGCACTTTGCAATATGTTGTCAAACATTTTAGCACCACTTGAAGATGGTGGAAAGGGTAACTGGCCTCCACCTGGTGTACACCCCGCACTTAACTTATGGTATGAAGCAGTTGCACGCATAAAAGTGCAACTCATGCATTGGACAGATAAATATAGCAAACATATAGTTGTAAGTAAATGACAAGCATCTTCGGGTAACATTAATTAGTTTAACTCGTTGTCTAGAGACACATTTGAACAATACTATTTACAACCTTGTTTTGACCATTTTCTATCATTGTGCTTCATTTGCAGCTCATGACATTGGCCATTATGTTCCAAAAGCAAAAGCTGCAATTGAGTCCATATTGAGGTCATGCAATCGAGCTTATAGTCTGGCTATCTTCATGTCTTCAACAGCCCACATATGGACTACTTTATCTCGCAGTGGGGAGATGATGTTCGAGTACTTGTCCGTCCCTATTGTGAAAGGGAAAAATAGTGAGCTGGAGAAGTTTGCTGGTAGGCTTTATACTACTAGTGTGGAGGTATCTGTATGTATTATAGATTGACCTATAAATGTATTATAGATTGACCTATAAATGTATTATAGATTGACCTATAAATGTAATCCATGCTTCAGGAAGTCGAGAAGGATGTGAAAGCTAAGACAAAAGGGGAGGTCGGAGCTGCAAAGACACTTTGTTCTCCATTTGACCAGCTTGAACTGCATGAAGATGTTTTTTAATTAGAGGGATTTTCTAATTCTGTTTGCGATACCCGTTAAATTCATACAGATTAATAACACTAAACTGTCTGCTCGTTTTGTTCTACAACTGCAGCAAAATTGGTATTTGAAAGCAGATGACACATCAGATCGCTTTTCCGTCAGCTCTTGGTAAATTTGTTCTTATCTCTTAAATGCAAGCACATGCACATACACATACAAATCAAACACAGTCATCGATGGCAAGAAAGGATATTGTATGTGCTTCTAAATTTTGTCTTTTCTATTTAAAAGAGACGGAGAATATCCAGATGATGAGATTAGTATAAAAGTTAGTGCTGCTAGTGAAAGTTAGTACTGCTAGTATAAAGTGTGGACTGCTCAGAGATTAAGACTGCTCGACATTAATACTGCTAATGTATTAGTTACAACTGCTAGTTATAAGTTAGTAGTGTTGTTTCATATAGTTAGTATTGCTTGTATAGTATTATATGTATTAGTTGTTTATGAAAAAGATTATAGATACTTAGGAAAGTATTGTAAGCCGACTAGGACTCCTTGGTTTATAAAAGGAGGTCCTAGGGTATAGAGTTATATACGAATTTTATATTTACAATTTTATTGTATTTGAATTTGTTTTGAAATCTATTTGAATTTGTTTTGATATATATTGATTTCTTAAATGTGACTAAAAGATGTATATAGTCACACTTATTATCAGCTTTGGTCACTATTTGCTTTATTCGTTGTGTGACTAAATGTTACAGAAGGCCACACAAACATAAAATTCACTGGGCCATTGGATGATCTATAGTCACACAAAATATACATTTCTTCACTTTAAACAGCATACGGCCACACTTATTAACACTTTTGGCCACTGTTTCCTAAATTGTATGTGACTATATACCCAAAACAAACATGCTTTGTATAACTAAATATTAAAAAAGGCTACACAAACATAAAATTCACGTAGCCATTGGATGATCAATAGTTACACAAAATACACATTTCTTCACTTTAAACAGCATATGGTCACACTTATTAACACTTTTGGCCACTGCTTGCTTAATGGTATGTGACTAAATACCCAAAAAAAACATGCTTTGTGTGACTAAATATTACAAAAGGCCACACAAATATAAAATTCATGTGGCCATTGGATCATCAATAGTCACACAAAATACACATTTCTTCACTTTAAACAGCATATGGTCACACTTATTAACACTTTTGGCCACTGTTTGCATAATGGTATGTAACTAAATACCCAAAACAACCATGCTTTGTGTGACTAAATATTACAGAAGGCCACACAAAACATAAAATTTACGTGGCCATTGGATGATCTATAGTCACACAAAATACACATTTCTTCACTTTAAACAGCATATGGTCACACTTATTAACACTTTCTATCCACTTTGTGTTAAATTGTATCTGACTAACTCCAAAAAAACAACACCCATTATGTGACTAAATCATCACAAACGTCACATTTATTGTATATTCATGTGGCCACAGGACGGGAAATAGTCACACAAAATACACAGTTACTTGAATATATCATCTCAAATGTCACATATATTATATATTTATGTGGCCATAGGCTGAATAATAGTTACTCTCAAAAAACATTCGCGTGACTATAAAGTTTTTAGAGTCACTGATAATGACTAATCCAACAAAACTTGTGTCTAATTTGTCACACATATTTGGGGTTTTGGTCACTCTTTTTCAATGGAAAAGGCCACGAACTCAACAATGTGACCATATGCCACCTACGGTGGCGGGACCTATGGTGACACACAACTAAAAAAACGTGTGTGACTATATGCATATTGTCACACATTTTTGGCGTGACCAATACAACTTTTTGTACCAGTGAAGGAAGAGATATATCTTCGTCCTCCGTATCAAAATGTCTTCTCTTGGACTTCCAGTGTCCTGTTTCTTTGTCCTCATTGTCCGAGGAGTCGGAGTTGCCCCTTTTGCGGCGCTTATACCTTTTTTCCTCGGAGTCCGAGCTTGAGGGGCTTTCACTTAGGGAGCGCTGTCTCCCAAGCCTATCATGAACTCTTCTACTACTAGATCTTGAAGGGCTCTCGCTTGGTGAGCATTGCCGTCCAAGTTTATCCTGAATCCTGCGGCTACCATGTCTGGCGTGGACATTGGTTCGCCTTCCATTGTCTTTATGCTCCTCCGAGTACTGCGAATTAGATGCTTCATCATCTACAGCTTTCCTTCCAACTCTAGCGAACACTTGAAGTCGGCAGCTATCCTTTTCGCGCCCCTCCTTCCGATAGCGCGATGGGGATGCTTCATACTCAGGGCCAAAGTTGAGCCGGGCTTGCAGGCTCTGACTTGACCTTCTTCTTGCTTCCTCTTGCATGAGGGAAGTTAACGTTTCGTAATTTTGGGACACAAAATTACTTAGCGTTAATTCAGGCGCGTCCCCCTCTAGCGCGAGGATATCTGTTTCCACATTAGGTCCCCTGTCTCGATTAGGCGCACATGGCGGCATAGTAGTGTCCACGATGGGTGCCGTTTGGTGGGGAGTAGTGAAGAGAGTGCGTTGTAGATGTTCCGCGCTAGGGGCCGCCATGGTGGCCTGAGTAGTCCCTGTGGGCAGTTCTACCATTTGAAAGATCAGACCTAAGCCTGATTCTTGGTGACTGGGCGCACTGGTTGTTCTAGAGGCCTGCTTAGAGGTTGAATCACTTTGATGTTTCTTCCTCTGGGATCACCATGTGTTTTTTCCAAATACGGAGTCCGCTGGCTTGGGTTTCTATGCTTCGTCATTCCAGTTCTTAGTGTAGGGTCCCACGGATGGCACCACTTGTTGATATAAAAGTTGGGCATTCCTTGTTTGGGTTCCTGTTCTCGTACCAATTAGATCTTAATGCTTGAGACCTGCGTACTAAGAAAGCAAACAACACTGTTAGGCTTATCGTGGGATTGTCTCCCACAATTATCCTCCGGTGTTAGAGTAAGTAATCGGTTTTAGGGTTATAGTGAAGAGTTAGGGTTTTTAGATAGTACCTCAATAAGAGCCGTGATATTCTTTATATAGGCACGGAATTCTTGTAGATTTCGTGCTCCTTACTCTTCGGCGTATCTCGCCTTATCCGGTCTATTGATCTTTATCCCATAAATAGAAGATCATTATCAAGACCATAAATAATATATTTGGGTTTGGGCTTTCGTGAGCCCAAACCGTTAGCGTGGTAGCCTAAATCATTATTATGATAGCCCACGCGTGATGGGCTTGGGCATTAGTATTGTCCATTAATCGGGTTCGTGACCCGAGTGTGTACTATACATCATCAAGGTGGAACAACAATAGTGGGTTTGTGTTAGGATACAGCTGGGATTGTTGCATCTTCACCCTGTACCTATGAAATCTTTGAAAGCATTTCAGGAAAAAGTGGTTTAAACTCCCTATTCCATCCTTCTGAAGCCTTATTCATATTTTGAAAAACTTTTGGCTTGAGACAGGGGGTTTTATAAACTCTTTTGTGGGTTTGCAATGGAAATTCATTTAGCACTGCTTGCACAAACCTTGGATACATTAAAAATTTATATGAACTCTTTACATTGCTTTTCATACTATTAAAAATAAACTTTGAAAAATTGAAAGTCCTATCTGTAGCTAAGCAAACCAAAGGGTAAGCCATTGTTGAACTGAATTGTTCATAAGAAGTTTTCTTTTTCTTAGGACTTAGGCAATGTAAAAGAGTATGAATTAAAAACCTCCAATGGGGACAAAAACATCATTTTCTGAAAGTAACCTTTTTATCAGATGTATCATACCCCATTGTTGAAAGATGTTTATGAATGTCTGAATTAGGTAATGTGATGATACCATTGAGATCATCCAATTGGAGAATTCTCCTCAAGGATGACTCAGTAACATCAATGGTTACCCCATCCACTGTGGCTCTAAGAGTTTCCACAGATTCATGTGTGTCTCCCTGTTCAATGGTTATGGACTCCACAGTGTTCCAGAACTGTTTGATTTGAGAGACATAGATTGTGGGATTTAAAGTTAAAGCATACCTAATATGGGTAGTGTTGAGAAAATCTACAATCTGATGAAAAACATGGCCACTCTTTTTGTTTGACTTCTGCAAGTAGGCCACTTGGTTGTGCTCATCTGCAAAGTGTAGTATCGCCATAGTTTTGTGATAAAAAGATGAAAGTGTTAGGAATCTTGAATGATGATCACGCCGTATGAGAGATAAATTTATACTAGTAGGGTTTTGAAAAGAATGCGTAATGAGAATTATCTTTAGAATGTATTTATTTTTAGGAAAAGAATAAATTAAATTAGGTAAGAAGATAATTCACAAAAATTTACCCTATTAATATGGAAAAGACAGTTACTCTCAATGGCTAGTAAAAAATAAGATTACTAACACAACAGTTGCAATGGCTAGTTCACCAGTTGTAAAAATTTCACTTGCAGTGGTAATTGTAAACTAGCAGTGGTAATTTTTCACAAAAGTTTTCAAGAGCAGTGCTAAGTAAATCAAGTAAAAATTCAGCTGCTCTTATCATAGTTTTTAGCAAACTATCAGCTATCAACGGATTTGATATGTCTTTACCATGAGCCGTTTGCTATGGACTAGCCAACTCTTTATCACTTGGAATATGGTGAGTTGATAACCATATAGTTTTTGGTAAACTATCAATCATAAACGGATTTGTTAAGTCTTTGCTAGTAGCCATTTACTCTGGACTAGTTCATTCTTATGTGGATTAAACATGGTGAATCGATAACCATTTGTTGTGTGTCTTAGTTACACACCATGTAATCAACTTTCAGCAAGAAGATTGGTTATTTACCTGCACATGTTAGTATAAACCATATAATATCAATAACCAAAGTCTAACCAAAGTTACTTTTTGACCAAGCCACTATTCCTAAAAATATCTTCCAAAAGTCAACCCGATATAGTAAATAATGCCCATATTTACTACCCCAAACTACCAAGACAGATAAGATCAATTAGTTCTCTTAAATGTCCCTAGGGTTTGACTATGCCTATAAAAGGGGCTTGAATCAACACAAATCCTCACCAAAACTTTTCTTCAACATCACAAACCCAAAAATCATCATGAGCTGGTTTCCACTCATCTACATATCCTCAGATGATTCATCTGTTTGAGAGATAAGTTACTATTCTGACTCTGAACAGGAATCTTCTGGATGGGGTGATTATTTTCCTCCATGTGCTTCAAGCTCAACAAACATGAAGCCAAACAAAAAGATCTCTACCCCTGCTCTTGCTCCATCTCTTGAGTTCTACTCAAGTTCTTCTTCTGATGATCATGATGAGTCATACACCCTGTCCAAGGAGCTAACAAAGGCACTGACAACAGCCCTTGAATCAGCCTTGGTGAATATGAAGTGGCCTACCCTAAAAAAGCCTGGAAGACTCCAAAAGCCACGAAAACAAGTGCTAAATCTTGCTTGCCCAAGGAAGCAATTTTCCTTTGATAACAAGAGGAAGAG
Source organism: Artemisia argyi (assembly GCA_030686995.1). Taxonomy (NCBI): domain Eukaryota; kingdom Viridiplantae; phylum Streptophyta; class Magnoliopsida; order Asterales; family Asteraceae; genus Artemisia; species Artemisia argyi. Next base: position 27,900,300 of record CM060697.1, read on the forward strand.
TGCTCAGAAGGCAAAGCATGGCTACTAGGGGAAGGGCAAGAAGCCAATGGAGTAGCTACTGTAGGGTGTAGGGTGTAGGGTGTTAGGATCTGTGTCTTTGGTGTTTGTGTATTATACTCTCAGTCTGTTAAATGTAACTCTTGAATGGTTTCTGGAATGAATAAAGTTACTTTTATCTTACTTGTTTCGACTGTGAGAGTAAATATTTCCACTGCTTTATATATATTTCCACTGTTATCTTTATCCGCTGCACTAAAGTTAGTGGATAAACATATACAAACAGATATGACAATTTAAGTACCAAAAACCTCCCCTCAACACTAGAAGTTATTAGACATCAAAATTTTATGGATTAAGCATTCCAATACCTGTTGGGGGTTGTAAGCCTCTCGATCAATCCCCCGGTACTTGTCATTATAATATACTACATCGATCAGGTACACTGCCTGGTGGGGGTTGTAAGCCTCTCGAGATCCCTCGAGAGGTAAAGCCTGGTGCAATCCCTACGCATCAAGTTTTTGGCGCCGCAGCCCGGCGAATAGTTATTGTCTAGGTTAGAATCTCTTTTTATTAGGTCTACTTGCTAGATTCCTTTCTAGTAAGATTTTATTTTTATTTTTCGGTTCTCTTTAGTCTATCTTATTTCTTTGTTTCTTATGTTTGTAAACTAACTCGATGGATAACAATAACATTGATCGTTTGATTACTGATATTCGTGCTTTTCGTCGTAGGATTTTCCAAATGCCCGTCCCAATCCCTTTAGTGGAAAATGAGAACCCACTTAACCTATCGCCTAACCACCGCTTTGACAATAATTCTGAAATGGAGGAGTCTGACCACGATAATGACCATAGGGCTAGTCCTTTTTACTATTCAGACTCTGATGAGGATCTAGGTGATGGTGATGTGATTAATGAGGATTGAATGGAAGATGAAGCAAACCCTCTTAGGTATGTCGACCCTAGAACGAGGATTGAGAGTGATAGTTCATTCAACATGCAATTTCCTTGTAAGATCGGATTTAGGAACTTTAATGCCTACCTTAACTCATCTCTCCCAATGAACATAATCTCGCGTAATGAATATAATAAAATCATGGTAGATGAGTTAGAATACAAAGGAGATAATAGTATTGCTAGGGCAATATCATTGCATGTGTTTGTAGGAAGCTTTGCTTATCTTGTTGAGTTCATGGTTATGGAGAATCTAGGAGAATTTATTGATAATAAGTTAACCCAAGTTGTGTTTGGAAAACCTTTCAAAAGGTTGACCAACCTCGATGAAAAACTTATGGAAGGTTTAATTACATTCTCGGATGGGGATGAAGATTTTGTCTACCAAATGCCCCGAGCACACCCTAGGTTCAAGGATTTTTCCATGGAGAAGTGTACTAGGTATCCGCCCATAGAAATGCTAAGTGAGAATGATAAGAGAAAAGGGCTTAAATATACTCATGAAAAGAATAAAAGATACTATCGCAGATGTTTAGAGTTAGGAGATGATTATAAGAAAGATGAGGCGAGTATTAGATGGCTCACGATTGGTTATGTGAGCATAAGCGACACACGGTAACCCATGACCTTAAGTCTAGCTACAAGACTCGTAAATAAAGAAAAGCGCTTCTTGGGAGGCAACCCATGTTTTGCGTGATTTTTATTTTGTTTGTTTGTTATTTGCTTCCGTATGCATGCTTTATTTTTATTGTTGGTAGATCATGTTTCAAAACTAAAATAGTGAAAATACTTTACTTTGTTGTTTAGCTTAGTCTTAACTTCACCCAAAGGTATTTTTGCAAAAGATAAGTGTAAGGTAAAACCCAAAATATGTTTTTAAGAAACAAAACAGATCATGATTCTCCACAATATTAAGTGAACATGTATATTCGTATTTGTCAGAGTCAAATGCTTGTATCGAGTCATAGTGATGTTTTGCAGGTTTTTCCAGGAAGTAGGACGAAGTTTTTCCAGAAATTTTCTGGAAACTTAACATAAGAATTTCTGCAGGTCACTTCTGACGGCGTCATGAGTTTACTCTTGACGGCGTCACGTGTAAAATTTTGGAAATTTTACTAGTTTTGTTTTTTCTAACGGAGTCTTAAAGTTTTTGTTGAATTATTAGTTTTATAATCTCCAGGAAATCTGCAAACATCATTCCACAAGCATTATATCTTATTTTGTTTTCTAGGATTTATTAGCATATGTAGATTGCCGCCGATTTTATGCGAGGTTGCCTTGTCTGTTTTCTCAGGTTTTACAGGTTATGTATGACAAGAAGATGATTATTATTCTGTAAGGGAAGCTTTGATTGTTCATTTTCTTGGAGGAAGATCTAACCTGGCCACCTTATTATCCATACCGAGCGAATCAGGGGAGTATTTGATTTCATTTGTTTTTCTTGTTTTACCTTTACATTCTTTACTTGAACATTGGGGACAATGTTCATCCTCAGTGTAAGGGGAGGGTAAAATGATGATACCTTACAGATACACTTTCGCTTGAGTTTGTTTGTTTGATGGTAGATGTGTAATAAAACTATGAGAAATACTTGTTAGTGCAATTTTAGCGCCAAATTTAAATTTTTTTACAACATTTAGGAGTGAAACTTTAGCCATAGCAAGCGTCTTATGGATAGGAGATTGTATGACTAGCACAAAACCGTACTATTCAGAAAAATTTTCCACCCAAATATGTGAGGTTCGCCTTTAGATTTGATAGGAAAAGCTTTTACTATTAGTGCTTATGAGTGTACCGGTAGCATTTAGGTTCTAGAACTTGCGTTAGTGATGCATCCCGAGACCGCTAGTGAGACTACATTCGTGTAGTAGGATTTACTACATGATAAGAGGCATTAGGATCACCCTTGTGTTAAACCCGTATTATAATTACTTGACCATTTAAGTCATATTACTTGGCTAGTTAAGTCAATTAATTTTTCCCACACCTTAGCGTTGTACTCATTTTTAGTACACGAAACCCCTAGTACACCCCTCCGAGCATATCTTTTCGTTTCTAACTTTAAGCATCTTACTTAAAGGAAGAATTTGTTACACCCCACTTAAATGTACACCCAAATCGCCTTAGCCTTCCGTGTATGCACTCATTTTTAGTGCATTATTGTTATGTATTAAACCCTAAGTTAATTATCTAATTGATTACATGGTTGCTAAGTCGAGTCATATCCTTGTACATATTGTTTTGGGATGATTGGGACTCATGGGTAAAGTACTTATTTTATGGAGTAATGGGGAAGAACATCATATATTACGCCCATATGTGCGTTAATCTTAAAAGTACTCCAAGTGTTTTAATTTTCTTAATTCGAGTCATTAGATTAGTTTATTGTAAAGTATGTAAAAATTCAAGTGTAAGGGGAATTTTCATTCCCTAGGATGTATTATTTTGGATGGTAGGGTAAGAGTGTATGCAAAAAAATTAAAAAAAAAAAAAAAAAAAAAAAAAGAAAAAAATCGAAAAAAAAAGGAAAGGAGAAAAGAGAAAAAACATCAGGACTATCATCCCTTTTCATTCTATGTTCATTTTATGTTTTTGTTATTTTTCATTTATTAGCTTAAGTCGAGTCTAGTCTTGGCTTAGCAACGCCACATTGTACATGTAATTAACCAAGATTGTTAACTCGCCACCAGTAAAGACTGCCTATATCCAACAAAACCGTGTATTCCTTATCCCTACACCTAACGTTACAACCCTTTAAAAGACCTCTTTGATAGTTTATCCTAGGTGCTTACGCCATGTGGTGGAGGTTTGATCCTTTTCCAAGCCTATGGTAATCTATTTTGCTATGACAGGTAGTGAGAGATGTTTTCCATTTCCATAATGTGATATTACTTTATTACACCCGAGAGATGTGAGTATCTAAACACTATTTGTGAGGTGCTAGTATATGACCTTTGTGCTTATCTTTGGTCTTTAGTGGAACGATTATTTGTTGTAATTACTTTTATATTAGTGTTAAATGACCCCTAACTTGTATTTTGACTAGAATAAAAGCGCATTTGCTTAAGGACAAGCAAATCTCAAGTGTAAGGGTATATGATGAGGCGAAAAATGAACCACTTTTAGGGGGTCATTTAAGTCCGGAATTGAATTTATTTGATCAAATATTGCCCTAAATCGTTCCTTTTGTGATTTTAGGTACTTTGGGAATGAATTCTAGAAAAGGAAGCAATTCGGACGTTTTTGGAGCATAAAAGTGAAGAAAACGGCAAAGACTTGATTTTCCATGCTGAGAACAGTACTTGACGGCGTCAAGTGGAAGATCATGACGGCATCAAGAGTAAAATCCCTGACGACCCAGTGCAAACCTGAAGGCGTCACAACAAGGGCGTCAAGAGTTAATTTGGTGACGGCCTGCATAAGGAATATACATGACAGCGTCAGACCCAGATCTAGGCAGTCCGAGAAACTATTTGGCGGCGAGATGACGGCGTCAGACATTTGTTCTTGACGCCGTCACCTATCAAAATCTATATATAGTTTTCTATTTTTCATTCATAAAAGAAGGAACTTGTGTGGAGAAAACTAGGGCCGAACTTTGTAAACCCTAGGTCGTATTTTACAGTATTTTCAAGGGTTTTCACCCCTTGAATCCTTTCATGTTCAATTGAGATAAGTCTTCTTTCAATTCAATCAGTATGTCTATGTGTTGTTTGAATATATCTTATGCTTGTCTTGATTCCAACATGCTAGGATAGATCTATCTTGTGTTTGCTTAGATGTAATGAAATCTAGATGTTAATTATATGTTGATTACTTGTTTATGGTTGTAATGGATGAATGATTTCAATGTTAGGCTTAAGAAAACTGGCAGATCTCCATTGTGTAACATGCTTGAACGTCTTAGGAAACATGAACCGATGTGTACTAGGTTTTATTGGTTGTATTTAATGCATGAGCAAATTCTAGTGATCCCATGTTAGGAGCTTCTTAGCCGGATCGACATAGGAGTGAAGTAGGCGCTCATAGGATTGAGGAAGTAAGTACGCCACCCCATGAATGGTATTAAGGAATACAATCCATCATCCACGCAACTATAACAAGTAATTAACGTGTAAAAGGTATCTAGGGAGTAGTGAAATCTAAGTAAACACAATTCTCCCACATATTGCTCACAACTTTAGTATAATTTAGTTTTATTTTCATTTTTAGTATTTTATTTTGATTACATCTTAGTTTTGGGTTAGTTGACTAGCAACTAATTCCGCCAAACTCCTTCAAACCCGAGATTTTTACTTGTTTTCATAAAATATAAAAAATACAAAAAGAATCATCCCTCATCTTTAGACCTAGTCTTTAGGTTTTCTAATCCTAGCGACACTATTCCTAGTTGAATGATCAATCCCCCGGTACTTGTCATTATACTATACTACATCGATCAGGTACACTGCCTGGTGGGGGTTGTAAGCCTCTCGAGATCCCTCGAGAGGTAAAGCCTGGTGCAATCCCTACGCATCAGTTTTGCACACTTAACAGGTGACTTAGGGCAAACTCTGTTCACTTTTCTGGCAGTGGAAAGAGATTTGATGCCAAAATTTAGTAAAACAGCCCTAGGAATCATTTTACTTAGTGGATTTGGGTGAGTATATTTATTAACATTGTTTTCATTCACCCTGGTATTCCTAAAAACATCCCTTCTACGCTTGTGATAGTTACAATAAGCATGAAGGTGTTCAAAACTACCACATATGTGGCAAGGTTTGTTGTTAAACTAAAAGTCACTACCAAATTGTCTAGATTTTACATGATTCCAACTCTTTTTTTTGCCCCTAGGAGTTGATGACCTGCTTTTGTACATCTCAGCATATCTAGTTGTGTGACTAGTGTGATTAGCTTGTTTCCTAGGCTTCTTTTTTTAACCTTAACAACTTCAAGAATACTCTTTTTAACTTCCACTTTAACTTTCTCAGGAACACTAGTTTTAGACTAAACTTTCACATTTTCATCTTTAAGAGATGAATCACTAGCACTTTCAAATGTATCAGCCTCAACCTTAAACTTTTCAAGAGTAACTTCTTTAACAAATTTAGAGCCATAGGTCATGGTTGGTTCCTGAAACTCTTCTAACCCTGTATGTGCTAAGTCAATACCAGGAGGTGATGGAACACCTCTTAGGGGTGGTGGAACTGATTTGTATCCTACTCCCGATTTAACTTTAATAACAACCTGGGCCTCCCAAATTTTGTCAATGCACTTAGATTGATGATCTAGTGTATTACAAGTTATCTGTATGTTATCATTGGCCTTTTTAATCTTCTCTAACTCTTCCCTAAGAGCCTCATTCACAACAATCTTATAATCTAAGTCTCTTCTTAAAACAGCAATATCATCATTAAACTTGGATTCATTAGCTCTATAGTGTTCTATATGTGCTTTTAAAATAGCAAGACCTCTTTTATGATTAGCTAGATTATAACTAGTTTGATTTAGCTCTAACCTCTGTTCATCATATTGCTCTTTTATATTTTCATATTCTTTTAAAGCTTTACAAGTTCTAGATCAACTATTATTTGAATGTACCTCAGAGTCAGAAAAGGCCATAAGAGCAAGTTCAATTGCAATCATAGCAGATTCCTCAGCTGCTCCTTTCTTCATCAGCCATAAAGCTCCAATCAAAGCTCACACCATCTATGGCCAACAACACCTTTGGTTCTTCAACTGAGGGCTCTTTCTTCTTGTCCTGCTTGTACCATGTAGATCTATTATCTGGCTTCTTTGGCTTCCTGCATTCCCTGGCAAAGTGCCCCATCTTGTGATAGTTGTAGGACTCCACCTTCTTCTTATCAAAACCTATAGTTTCATTGCCATTGATAATGATCTTCCTACTAGTCTTCATCCAGAATATCTTTGCCTTTAATGCAACTTGCCATTTTATATCCATCTCTTCCATGTTATCTTCATCAATTTGATCCAAATCTTCATTTATCAGAATTGAACCATTGACTTGACTTGAGAGATAGGCATAGAAAGTAGACTCTCCAAGACCAGCAACCTGCTTTTTAAAACTTGCAGTGGTAATGATGTGTGCCTATTCACACATCATTTTTAGGCCTTAAATCAGACCAAATACACCAAATACTAACCAAATATGCCAAGATAATGTGTGTTTCTGTATTTGTGTATGTGCAGGTACGGATATGTGAAAAATGGACAAAAACAAAGCCAAAACTGACAAAAACGAGCACGAGATTGGAAAAAGGTCAAAAGCCGGAGCCGGGGAAGCAAAATGATAAAAGAAAGATCAAAATGTCAATGGAAGTCCTCAAAGATTCAGAAAGTTGCAAGAATAGTCCCTGGAAAAAGTTTGGAAGAAATGGCAACTTTAGTCCCTACACTTTTAGAAAATGACAAAAGTGGCCTTTGGTGAAATATTTGAAGATAAGTCAGAAATAGTCCTCCATGATTCAGAAAGTAACAAAATCAGCCCTTGAATGAAGCTTTGGATGATTTACAGATTTAGTCCCTGGAGTTTTCAGTTTGACACATTTGGTCCTTGTTAATAATATTACTCCTAAACCAAATATACAACCGGATCCACAAATGATACCAATCCAATCCACAAGCCCAAAATAAAACAAAAGCCCAACACCCTTTTTACACGGTTCACATCCAAAACCCGAGTCAAACCCGGTCAAACATTAAACAAATAAAACACCCCTAAAGTAAATTACCCGCCCCCCAATTCCCATTTTACCCAGATAACTTAGAACCCTAACTACTATTCACGGGAGTAAAACTTCAATTCACAGCAATTAAGGGTAGTAATATACGAGTGATTCTAGAAGAATTCTGACATGGCAGGCCTGCCATGTTAGTGATCCGCGTGCATTTCCGTGTCAAATGATTGGGAATAATCAAATCCATGGGCTAAGAGATGAGGATTGGAGACCAAGGGCAATCTGATGGACGATATTGAGGCAAAGAAACACAATTGTTACATGGATTAGGGACGTGGATGACCTAGAAGCTTCACCCAAGCTCCCAGCTTCAAGTATAAATACCCCACTTCCTCATCAGTCATGGTGTGTAGTTTTTCAGTATGTTGGTCTTATTATAGAGTTGTTTTAAGTTTACTTTTATTGTAATTTCTATATTCTCAGCTTTGTACTCATTTTAATTAAGTTTAATGAAATTCAGTTTTTTACAATTCTAGCTTATTGTCTTTATTCTTAATTTAGTTCAGTTTATTATTTCTTACTATTAGTTCAATTCAGTTCTTATTAATTTCTATTTTATATTTCTGTTTTATCTTATATTGAAAAAAATCCAAAAAAAAATAAAAAAATCAGAAAAAATAAAAAATAGATCAAAACAGTTTTAATTAGGCTTCAATAAGCTTTATTGTATTTGAAACAAGCTTATATAAACTTCCTAGTCTATTGTAAGCTTAATCTATTTTTAAATTTCTAATTACCACAAAAGTCAACAGAAGTCAACTAAGTGCTTATTTGGAATAAGCCAGCTTATTTGGAGTTAAAGGCAGCCATACGGTGTCGGCCTGTCTTAAAGACAGGCAAGATTAGTGAAACCCCCTCTGTTCTGCTGAGGGGGTATTGGATTTGTAAGTTCCATTTCAAATCTATTTTTAATTGCATCAATAACATATATTTGTTTTTATTGCTTATTAATGATAGCTGCTTAAAATTTAGTCTCATTTAAATCATTTCATATCTGTTTGTTTGAATTTGGTTAGTTTTTGTTTCATTTTATCTGTCATACTCATTGGATTTGTGTTGTCTTAGTTCTTTTGGTTATTTGATATCTGAGATCTGTGTTCCTTGGTTTATTTGGTGTTATTGAATCATAATCTATACTGAGGTTGAGGTTGAGGTTTGGTTTGAGTTGGACTAGGTTTGAGTGGAATTGAGTAAGACAGTTACATATAGGGTGTTTGGATAAATCTGATTTGCTGGTATAAACATTGTTTCAGAGGTTGTTTTTGGTTTAAACAAGTCACTTAGGTTGCATAATAGCTTAGTCAAACATAAAATCAGTAGGGCATAACAATAAAAAGTCAAATTAGTTGTTAATCACTCATAACAGTTAGTTGTTTGGAGAATTAGGTTGCATAATCATAATATAGTTGCATAAGTAGTAGATTTAGCTTATTTCATTTATATAATAGCTTAACAACACATTTACAATCAAATTTAAGAAATCAAAATTCATATTGGTCAAAGCTCATTTTAAATCAAAAAGTTAAAGTCAGAAAAGTGGTCAGTTCTTTGTAGAGATCCATAGGTCTCAATTTTCATTGGAAATAAAATTGGCTTGTTATTCTTAGGAGTATTACAACTTAAGAAACAATTTCAAAAAGAAAATTTCAGTTTGAAACTCTTTTGCTCATTGGAAAAACTATTGGAAGTTGACTATTTGGACCTGTGTTCCCCTGCTCACCAGATCTTGACCATTTTTCTAGGTAACATTTAGGATAGTAAATTGGATATAGCATTTGTTCTATTGGTGGATTTGTAATCTCAGCTGGTTAATAGACTTTTTGCCCCCATAAGCTCACTCTCATCAGCTTGTTTGAACTGCTTATTGGTTGATCTAGTTATGTGGATTAAATACAAGGTCTGATTTGTAATTCAAAGACTGCAATTGAGATTAAGTGGTTCTCATCTGAGTTTTGTTGATAATTTTTGTTCCTTTGTGCTTCTAGTTGCATTCCGAATTTATTTTGAGCCCTTAGCTTATTCTGCTTTGCTTAGTGCTTATTCTCAATAGCTTTTTGAATCTGATTTGGTCCATATCTGAGTTTTTGTGTTCACATTGGTCTTAATTCTGTTCATTAAAGCTTATTTGAGTCCCAAAATCAGTTGGTTATGTTTTGGTCAACTCTGGGTCAAAGTGCTTATCAATAAGCACTTTCTTATAAGCTGTTTTAAGCCAAATGGCACTTCTAGTGCTTATTTCCAACTTTTTAAATTTTTCCTTGCTTTAGAATATTATTTTAGAATTTCCCAGAATTTTTCATATTTTTCTGACTTCATTTGCTATTTTTCTTATTTAATTTCAATTTTTATTCCATTTTTAAAACTTTTTAATTACCAAAAATTCCAAAAAAAAAATCAGAAAAAGCCTAAAAAATCCAAAAATATTTTAGAAATTAGTTTTCATTTAATTTTGATTTTTAGAAATTAATTTTGCATTTTACCATTTATTTTGAATTTTAATTACTTTTTAATAAGATTTAATAGTTTTTAATTCACAAAAATTACAAAAAAATCCAAAAAAAATTAGTTTTCAGTTTTAAAACTACCTTTTAGTTATTTTAGAATTTCCAAAATTTATTTTGCATTTTTCTCACTTAATTTGCATTTTCTTTTAATTTGCATTTTCTTTTAATTTTTAATTAGTTAAATTAGTTTTTAATTCATAAAAAGTAAATAAAAAGTCAAAAAAAATATTTTTCTTTTTCTCAGAATTTTCTTATATCATTTTAACTTAGGAAAATTATTTTCAAGTCCGTAGGAGTAGTATAGCTTAAAATTCACGTTTTATTTTGCGCGTTAACGTTTATTTCGCGTTTGAGCTTACGGTTTTCAATTTTACGTTACATTTTAAGTTTGTTTACTTGAATTACGTCCTTAAGTGATTAATTGTGCTTAATTTTCCTATTCATTAGCGTAACTCATCAATATCACTTTTTCTCACTTTCACGACACGTTTCACAAACTGGGAATTCAAAATTCCGTTAACTCTTCACACAGACTACGACCTCGGGTTATCTGTATTTCTTTGCGGATTTCTTGAGTAATACTATATAATATATACTTGATTGAAACACATCAAAACTTTGGCGCCGCTGCCGGGGAAGGTTGAAGTGAATTTTTGGTTTTCGGTTTTCGAAATTGTGTTTTCAAAACCTTCCTTTGTATATATTTTCTATAAAAACCAAAAAAATTGAAAAATCAAAAAAACTTTTCCTAAAGTGTTTTCAAAAATACCAAAAAGAAAGTTACAGCCTCGACTCTCCCATGGAAGGGAGGGCGTTGTAAACCAAATAAGTTTCCCAATATAACAACGCGTGAAATTAGTTGCTAATCGGATTACTATAAATTCTACAACTGAATAAGCGGAAAATACGGTAAGCTTTGACATTAAATTGCAAGCTGAAGAGAGTAACACTCTTTTCTCCCGTTCCATCGCAAATAGATTTGAAGGAACGGTTATGATTAACGAAACATTTGAAAAAGAGAATAAAAGTTAAAGTTTTTGAATTTTGTTTTTGATGAGGCGAAAAGTGTACCGCTTTTAAGGGGTCATTTAAGCCTGAATTCGTGATTATTTGATTAAATATTGCCCTTGTTAGGTCACCATTTATGTAAACACAAGTATGATGTTGAAAGAAATAAGATGAGAATGAGAGATGGTTGATTATGAGACAATATGAAAAGTGAGAGAACAAGAGTTTCCTTAAGATAATCAAATAACCAACAAAATGAAATGTTACATAAGCTTTCTATTTATAAGGAGTAGGGCAACACTCTCTTCCTCCCTTATCTTTCTAATTCGTGGGCTTTCAAGCCCATAGGGCTTTTACACATAAGCCTTGTAATCATAAAACATAATGAAATAAATACTAAAGCAACCTAATACAAAAGGTAATGACCGAGACTTGACTGAATACAAAAGTATGATCCCAACAATCTCCCCCTAATGGTCGGTCATCACGGTTGCTTGACGTCTTCATCTTTGTCGTTGACTTGTGACATGTAAAACTCTAGATGTCTTTAAAATGGTTGAATGATAATGAATGTACTTTGCTCTGTGTCTTTGTTCTTTGGTGATGATGTAGTGATTGTGTTATGAAGTTGTCTGCCGTTCGTCACTCCAGCGTCTGTGGTGGTTGTCCGCCATTCCAACATACTCATACATCTTTGGACTTAGACTTTCACGTACAAGAAGTTCCTTTTCATACATTAAGATCTTTGTCTTTATACTTTGCAGATTCTTCTTATTGGCATAGAATCTTTCTTCGAACTTTGTGTTGCTAAGATCTTTGGGGGAGCACTCATTTGCTTCAAGATGTATGTATGAGGATGTTGGAATCTACCATCATGGAAGTGAGGTACCTGCGAGTAAACAGTTAGCAATAAAACAACCGGTACTTACAGATAAGGAATTAGAGCTCATCAACAGCATATTGTGAAGACTCCTTCTAATCCTTATCCAGGCCGTTCCCATATCAGATACTCCCGAAGGAGCTTACGAGACCTACTAAGAAGCTCAATGACTGTTTGAGTCACTGGGGATCACTACACGACTGTAGACCGTAATGGAACCAACGCAAACACTAAGCGTAACCCTTGTGGGATTACTGAAGTGACCTGCTGTCAGGGCTGTTTGATGTTGACCCTGGCAGGATTTCCGTTCAATCACTGAGAAATACACAAGTAATCCTCTCATAAACGTTCTCGGCAGATTGCTACGATCTGCGAAGGACTCGATAGTTTACAACTGGTGCCCATTGATGTAGAACACCAGTTGTAGAAATACTAAATGTTCCTAAGAGATCTTTGATGTACCTCAAGGCTCTAGACTCTATAAGTGCACACCTAGGTTTCCTATGTGGAGACTAGGGAGGGGTCTCCTGCTTCAATATCAACCGTCTCTAAGAGATGGGTCGATAGGTTACGCTGGTTCCCCGTGAGAATGAAACAAGTCCTTTTAAGAGAACTTGAGTGGTTAAGAAGGTTTAGTGCATTACGTCACTGGGTCCATGACGACTTTGTCTTCAATACCGGTGTTGTCTTTTGCAACAACCAGTAGCATACGTATTGAACCCGGTGTCTGCCCTAAGGTTGAACATATGGAGGGCTATTTCTTTTCACCCTTTTCTTTACTTTTCTTTTTAATTCTTCAACTCCTTCTTTCCCTTTCATTCCTTTCTCCTATTTTCGTATCATACCTAAGGACTTCTAATTCTAACTATGGGAGATGTCCTTGGGTAGATCCCTCCGGTTCTGGCGGATCATTGGACGGATATTCCTATCTTAATCACCTTATAACTCCGACAGTAGCCAAGAAACCTTTGATTGAAAATCTCTCAAAGTGTTTGTGATAATCAAATATTTTGGTTAACACTTTGAGAGTTTTGTGTACACTTTTGAAGGGCTCCCCCTGCACATGTGCTCATAAGTATTTAATAAATTTGCACATGCGGGAGGAGCAAGCACTTTTGAATTGATCCACTTTCTGTGAACAAGACCGATTCGAGACACGCTTACATCACTAGTTAGACTAGCTTGAAGTTATTACCCGGCCTGGTCAAGTCCACAGAAAGTTTCTCGAGACGGTACATTTCTACTAAGACATATCCTTTTCGAGACATGCTTACGTGGCTAGTTAAAGAGTTCCATTGTCAGCTTTTAGGTGACAACTAGCTCTAGTAACTAACTTGATGTTATTACCCGTCGAGGATAAGTCTTTTCGATATTACTAACTTGTATAGTCTCGCCAATTCCTGGGTCATTTCTGAGTCTAGCTCGCACATGATACAACTTTTAAGCTTTGACTTCGTGTATTTTAATCACTTTTTCATTTTCTCCCCCTCAAAAATAGCATATAAAATGATGTTTTTGACAATCTTTTGGATTAAAATATGCCTTTTGAGTCTTACGGGGAGATTCACCAAGAATTTTTGATTTTGAGCAAAGTATTTTGTTTTGACAAGTGCTCCCCCTCAACAAGTGATTAGGTCTTATTGAGGTGAAATACTTGTCCTTTTGAGCAGAATTATGAAAATTCATAAACATTTGATTAATTCTACTAAAAAATAAGAAGCCTTCGCTCCTTATATTTAGGATTGAGGCACTGATGCGTACCTCAGGGTCCTTTCTTTACAAGTTCGGGTTGTGCACTGTAATGCGTACACAAGCCATTATGAAGTATATAATTGACAAATCAAATCAAACTCTTACAACTTTCTACCAATCAGGTCTCTGAAATGTCAACACTGGAAACTTCTGTCTGCCTCCCACATAACTTTCCAACCTTTGAAACTGATCCCTGCGCTTCAATCCTTAAGATAAATCTGCGAGCATCCCTGGCCTCATTGGTTTTCCACCTTTTAGATTTACCCAGAGCAATGTCATCCAATCTGCTTTTGATTCCATCTCTGACGAACTTCAAGGTTTCATCACAGAACTTATGTATTTCGTCGTAAGCCATGAAGCAGTTGCGACCGTTTATACTGCGGTAGGTGAACCCAAATGCTGGATGCCTGATCAAGGTGTATTGAGGTAGATGTTGAAGGTCGGGGATGTCGAACATGTTGGGTTTGGAGAGATTGAGCTTCTTCTGATAACTTTCTACTCCTAATTGAAGATCTTCTACTCTTTCTCTACTGACTATCTGCCTGATGAAGATTAGGAGAGCTTGGATAAAGGCAAGCTGCATCTCTTTAGGCAAGCCACAGAGTTTTCCTTGAACTTTGAGCAAGTACATGTCTTCGATGTCATTGAGAAGTAGTCGTGGAAAGTCTGACTCGGAAATATCGTACTCCTTTTCATCAAGTCTTTTCAGTGTGATTTTGTTGAGGAAGGGGTACCCAAAGTGAGTGACAGTCGAAATGAACTGAATTGAGACTATCTTCAAATCACTTGTCACATCGCCCATCGTCTGATTAAGTCTGCTGCTTCGATAGTACTGTGCCCGGTTTTCTGGCCAATGATGTATACCGTAAAGTGCGTTCCGGTCATATTCAACAACTTTATCAACGAATAATGCTGAAGCTTCTTCTTCGATGGCATTGTTGAGATATCGAGCTGCAGGTAGAAAGGCGAGTGAGGTAACGTACTTCTTCTCAATCTTGCTGCCAAGTTTCAGAAATTCCAAGTCTGTGTTGAAGAAGAACTTGTACGGGATCTTCGGTTCCTTAGGCCTCCCAATCATAGGTAGTGGTTTGGACCAGTCAGTAATGTAAGGTGCGGTTTTCTTTGTGACCGGATCGACATAAGATTCAGGATTGATCCAGTCAATATTGCTTGACATAGCTCGAGCAATATTTTCCAGATGATACTCAAGTTCGATTGAGTTAGCAGAACGGTCTTTCAGAAGATTGAAAGCATCATTCTTGATTCTTCGCAGCTCTTTCTTATTCATCTTTTTCTTCTGAAACTTTTTCTGAATCAATTGAGCGTATTCCACCGTTCGACCATCTTGAGGTTCTTGATTGTCTTCAAGTGGTGGTTGCGAATTGATCATCTTCTCAAACCAGGAGTATTCGGCACTATCGTCTTGGTCTAGCCATTTAAGGACGGTTTTCGGTTTCTTTGGTTCTGTGCCTTTTGATGAGGTGTCCGGTTTGGGTTGATGATGCTTTCCTTTCCTTTCTTTCTTCTTCTTCTTAGAGGATGGTTCTGGAACTTCATCGGGCTGTGGAATCTCGTCACCACCTGTGTATTCGAAGTGGTCGTGTGCCTTGGGAGCGGAACCTGATGCCTTCGGTTGTTGTGAGGATGTTGTTGTTGTTGGTGGGATGACCGGTGTTTTAGATTGAGATGAGGGTCCTTCGGCTTGTTTCTGTTTCTTTGCCTGAGAATTAGGATCCCTGTCTTCATCATCTCTTTGACGCTTCAGTTTATCGGCCTCTGTGCTGCAAGTCTCTTTGGTCATCTTGTCTTTCAATGCTTCCAGGACTTTGGCTTCTTCAGGATACAATGTGAACTTGCTTGCCAGCTTGTCCAAGAGTTGAGCTTCCAATTCGTCCATAGATAGTCCTGGTAGTGGAACAGTAGACTTGTCAGCTCGAAGAGTAAATGTGGTTGATCGGATTACTTTCTTGACAGCTTGCTCTGCGAACTTGGTGAGTTCGTCTCTCATGGGTGCCAGTAGATCTTTCAACTCAGCAACTAAATTTTGTTCCATATATTGATGTGCTTGAGCTGCTAATGTGGCTTCCAAGTTCTCTTGTACGTCTTTAGCTAAGAAAGTATCAACTTTATCTTGGAGCTCTTGGACGTTTGAATTCAGCTTCATCAATTCAGCAACTTGGGTTACTAGTGTTGCAACCTGATCTTCCAGTCTGCTTTTCTTCTTTTCATGTACTCTTCTGAATGCTGACTTTAGCAATTTTGATGCAGCAGAGGCTTTGGTGCTTGGTTTCTTGATTGATTTGTCGTGAGTTGATTCGGATGCAGGAGGTGATGACTGTGAGGATTCAATGATGGTGGTAAGGTCTTTGTCATCTCCTCTTTGTGGTACGTGTTGATCAACTTTTGTAGCTTTAGCTGCTTCCTCTATCAATCTCTGTTCTTCAGCCAGTCTTTCAGCCTCGGCTTTAAGCCTTAATTCTTCAGCAAGCTTGGCTTCTTCTTCCCTTTTCAACTTTTCTTCAGCCAGCTTGGCTGCCTCTTCAGCCTTCCTGCTCTCCTCCATACGGATAGTTTCTTCCAGTCTAGCCTGTGCAAGTTCTTCAAGTTTGGCCTCCTCAGCTTCTTGCTTTTTCCTTAGTTCTTCTTCTTAAGCCCTTTCTCTGAGCTCCATTTCTTCTACAGACATCAACCGTGGAGCATCAGTATCCATGTGATCTTCCTCTTCCTCTTCTCCCGTTGCTGAAGCATTAGTCATTTCAATGTCTGTGGGAGATACCGAAGGATTGTCGTAGGCAACTAAGTCAGTGTTGATCCCTGTGGCAGTATCAGGAATGCTGCTTGATCCGCCAGCTTTGGTAGTTTGAGAGAACACTGGAGGTGGAGGTAGATCATCGTAGAAAGCATCAATTTTGCTGTGGAGGAGACCCAGCTTGAGAGCTCTTTCATTTTCTTCTTCGACTGAAAGGCCTTTGTCTGAATGAGCAGACTCATGTTCAGCTGTTATCGGTTCCTTCATCTTTTCTCTCCTAATCCTTTCTTCTTCCAAGATGGTCTGTGCTTCAGTGAATGGTCTTTGATTGAGGTATGATGGATATTCGGCATTATCAGTAAACTCATCAATGTTTTTCTCCCAATCTTCGAAGGTCAAGTCTTTGTCATCAATGTCATCAATGTTGACATTCTCGGTGATATTGGCAAAGGCTGCCCTGTAAACTGGACCTTCGTCGGACTTGGTTTCAGAGTTAGACGGTTTTGGAGAGGATTGTGGTGAGGGAAACCACCCAGGTGCAGGAATGGATGTGGGCTTCTTGACAGGAGTCCTTCTCTTGAGAGTACCCTTCTTCTTATGTTTAGACTTGGTGGAACTGCTGGAGCTCCCAGTCTTGGTACCTGTCTTCCCCTTAAATGGTAGAACTTCATCTAAGAAACCAACTTTTTCTGCTTCAAGAGCTTGAAGGTAATATTTGAAATTCGGGCAGAGCTTCACTTTGTCATTCAAGAGACAGTCGGGAAATTTCTTTCCTTGCTTGCGTGTGCTGGTGTCGAGTCTCTTGATGATTCTGAGAGTATCTTCATTTCTAAAAGTGTTCTTATCTTTGTCATCAAGTCTCTGTGGGATATCGTCATACTCATGAAGGAAGCTTTCGATGAGTAGTTTTGTAAAGCGGACAAAGGGAATGTTAGTGGTCTTGTGTTGAATGTGCCACACAAGGTCTTCCCAGATAATGCTGGCATAATCAACTTTCTTCACATTAGCCACTGCCCAGAAGAGTTTGAGGTGTTGGAGCTTTGGGTGTTCGTGGCCAGTGTCTCTGCCAGACAAGGACTTGGCAATCAGAATGTATAGGGTTCTCCATGGTTGTGGAAGATACCTAATGTTGACCCTAGAATGTCTTGTAATAACTTCTTCTGATTCGTCATAGCCAATATCCCGTAACCACTCTATCAGCTCTTCTTCTGTGGGAACTTGATCATATACTTCATTTGGGCCGAGTTCTGGTAACCCAAGTACATTCCTGAGCAAGTCAATGTCCACAGTGACCTGACGGTTATGAAGCATACAGGTGAAGGAAGCCTCCCCAAGATCTAGCTGAAGTGTATGCCAAAACTGGTGGATGTAGAAGCAGGAGACTGAGGCAGACTTGGTGAACAACAACTTGTTGGGGTGATATAGAAGAGCATCCACTGCAACAATACATGAGGACTCGTTGCAAGTGATTTTGTTGAAGTTGATACGGAGGTTGTTCTTTCCAATCTTCCTGGTGTAATCATCTGGGAATGTCTCTTCCCATTAAAGCTTAGGTTCGGGTTCTGGTCCGTATGGAACGTCATTGTGTTCTGCCATCTGAATTGATCATAAACAAATACAAACATGGCAATGGTTTACAGTGTTTGCTCAGACATAAGATTACTTGATTTTGCATATCATTGATTGATCAGTGGGTGTTTGTGTGTGAAAAAACTTTTGTTATATGACAAACTTGAGTTATTATCACTTGGTAGAATCTTCTAACAATTAAGTTACAACATCAGTTTAACATAACAAGAGGTTACACTTTGTAAATTTTACAACACTTAGAAAAATTCTTGATTTGGACAAGTTTACGCGTAACATGAAAGATCTACGCGTAACATGACATAAGCGTAAGAAGTGAAATTAGGCGTAAGTGCAAAAGCTACGCGTAAACTTATATGTTACGCGTAAGGTGAATCTTATGCGTAGGATCAATCTTACACGTAGGATAAAATCTTAGGCGTAGGAATTGAGCTTATGCAAAGGATTACACTTAAGCGTAAGATATAACTTATGCGTAGGTTATGACTTATGCGTAAGTTCAAGACTTGTGCGTAAGGTCAAAACTTATGCGTAAGAATTATCATTTAAGCGTAAACCTTGTCTTATCCAAGACAAAGTTTGTCCACGTGTCGAATCTTACGCGTAAGATTCAATCTTACGCGTAGGATGAACAACTTGCGCGTAAAAATGCCATTTTCCAGAAAATCACCTTGAGTAATTAGTGTTGTTTGATTCCTGAAAGTGTACAAAACATTACCACTGATCAATATTCATACCATCACACTTAATATCCACTTTTTATGCGTAAGTATGCCTAAACATTAGTTACGCATAGAAACGCATGAACACACAATCATAAACACAATCAAACTTGATTCTGGGTTGTTATAAGTTTCAGGCAAGTGAATATCACATCCTAAGGATCATATGGTCCAAATTTTAACATCAATTGACCACAAAAACTCACGATCATTACTGCTAGTGTGTTCGTCCCTTAATTTTTGATTCATGAACCTTACAAGTTTCTGATGCAATTAAACCATAATAACATGATCCTAGACATGTAATAACACAATCCCCATCACCAATTTTAAACCTAAAGCACAAACTCAAGAACCCCTAAATGATTCGTATGAACCGTAATTCCAAACTAATCGATTGAGTGAATCTGGGTACGATAGGAGTTAAGAATCGTGTTCATAATCATCTAAGGATCATTTCCCACTAACCAATTTAACCATAACAACCACAAATTTCTGGGTTCATGATTATGCATAACCCTAAGAACAAATAGTCGATTATGACAATTTTGACCGATGGATTGATATAAAACTTAAAACCCTTGTTTGAAATAATGATCAAAACATGTTTACACTTACAGATTTGAAGATTGATGATCAGATTATTCAAGTGATTGTGGATCGTTGATGATGGTGGTTGAAAGTGTAATTACTTTTGCAGGTGGTAGTAAATGCGTGAGGGTCAAATTGGTTTTGACCAAGAGTAAAACATGTTTCACATATTGACAAGTATGGCCCCTTAACCTCATTTTACTTACACACCTAATGCCTAAACTCACTAACTCATTTAACTTTCATTAATAACACCAAGTTATGATAAGAACAACTTGTGGTACTCCCCCTCGACCTTAGACCGTAGTAAAAAAATACTGAAAAATTTATTATATTGGTCAAGGAGAGTAACCCGAAACACTTTTTGAATCAACACTTTTGATAAAACGTATTTATTTTTGGTAAAATGCAAGTATAAAAGTTAATATATTTTTGAGAAATTTGAAAAATTACTTTTCCTCCCCCTCAACACTTGTTTTAAATAATTGAAGACATTTTATAAAATAGTGTTGAAAGAGGTGGTTTATACTTGCATTTTTTTTTTGAAAGAACATTTACAAAGATAGTTTTGATGTTTGACGATCAATTGTGTTTTAAAAACTTTTCCAGATCATCTGGAGTCAAACATCGCATACCAATTTGGTGAACTAGACTAGCAAACCTTGATGGTGCCAAGGATTTGGTAAGTAAGTCCGCCAATTGGTACTCAGTCCCAACAAAATAAAGTTCAACGGTATCCTTTTCCACATGCTCTTTGATGAAGTGATATCGGAGATCGATGTGTTTGGATTTGCAATGATGTACTGTGTTGCAGGAGATAGCAATTGCACTCTTTGAATCACAGTAGATAGGAATCTTGTTGAATAGGTAGCCATAATCCTTAAGTTGTGATCTCATCCAAATGACTTGAGCACAACAAGCAGACATGGCTACATATTCAGATTCTGTAGACGACAGTGATGTGCAGTCCTGCTTCTTTGATTGCCATGACACAAGTTTGTCTCCGAGAAATTGTAATCCACCAGATGTACTTTCGCGTGTGTCTAAACATCCTGCATGGTCAGCATCTGAAAAAGCAATTATGTTGGGAATTATGCTAACAGTTACCACGGATAAAGAAGAAGTTATAACTGCTGATGATTGTGCTTGCAGTGGAAACTCATTACCACTGCAAGAACAATATATTACCACTGCTTATTAGATAACTGTTAGGAAATGCGTCTAGATAAATATAGAATAGATTTTGTGTATATCTTATTCTATTAGCTTTATACTTATCTTGTAGAAGAGGACTCCTTGGGCTATAAAAGGAGATCCTAGGTTAAAGGTTTTATATACGTTTTCTTAGAGCTTCAAGGTGTAACCCTAGTGATATCAAGATCACTCGTATTATTATCATTAATAATATTGGAGCTAATAGTTTGTTTACATACATTGTTTATATACAACTGTCTTACTCACAATCAAACTTCTAAATGTTACTAAGTAGATTCCGCATACTTAGTGATATAATTCAAAGTATCAATCTAACACAAGTTCAAGGTGTTTAGATCCATCAAACATGTTTGTAACTTGCTCTTCAGTCAACTTGCTAGGACCTTCTTCTTCTTGAGATGATTTCTGAGTCTTCAACTTCTTTGCTTCTTTTGATTCAAGACTCACTCTAGTCCTTTTTGTCTTCATAGATAATGGTTCTTGATCCATTGGAATGAATTTACTATCTTGTCTTTTGATTCTGTAGTAAATACCTTCAATCTGATCATGTGACATTCCTTTGAATTGACCCATCTTCATATTACCAACATGACAACAAAAAGTCTTCATCTCAGAGATAATCTGTGCCTTTGTAAGTTTCCTTGGCTTCTTTTGACCTTTTCTAGCATCTCCAATGATTTGGTCAAGAGCCTGCTGATTTTTCATTAGAATGAAATCTTTAAGTTGAGCAGACCTTTGTTCTTCATCCAAGGTTGTATTTGCAATCAATTCAATAGCCTTCTTCCTAATTATTTGATCATTGTTAATCAAATAATCAATCTCTTCTTCTGTAGGCACATAGTTAAATTCTGGAGGTTTCTCATACATGACAGTTGGTGAGACACTTGAAATAGGTTTTGCCATAACAGCTTCAAGTTTATCCAACCTAGTATCTTCCATAAAGCTAGCAACTTCATCTTCTTTAATCTTTTTCTTTCTTTCATACTCTTCAGCTTGTTGTTGCTCTGCTAACCTATGATCAAAGTCAATCTGAGCTTGTTCAAACTTAGAAATCTTTCTTGTCTCTTGATCTGAAGCAAATTCAATAGCCTTTCCTTTAACTAATCTTCTTCTGACAGCTTCTTCCTCTGCAGTGGTAATATCTTGACTAGCAGTGGGAACATTTTCACTTGCAGTGGTAAGTTGTTGTTCAGTGGGAACTTGTTCTGCTTCAGTGGAAATTGGTTGAGCAGTTCCAACTAAATCATCAAAGTTAAAACCTGCATCAGCATCCATATCTTCAAAATCCAATTTCCTCCCCTCAGTCTCAGCATCATCATCTTTTGCTTGAGCATTTTCAGAATCAGGAAGCTCAGCAAACTCTTTATCAAAATTTTTACTCCTCCCCTTAAGCTCTGCATCAATTTTCCTCCCCTGTTTGGAAGAATCTCCCAAAACTTTACTAGAACTTGCAGAAAACTCATCTGAAGGTGAAGATGATGATAATACAACCTGAGATCTTTTCTTCTTGAGATTCTCAACTTCATTCTGCAATCTGTGAATCTCATCCTTCAATGTCTTCAGCTCTGTGGCATGTTGTTCTTTAGTCTGTGCCAGATCTTTCTCCAGAGCTTGAACCTGCTTGACTAATTTTGTACAAATATCCATCAATTCATTTTGTGGCACACTGCCTTCATCACTTCCAGCTATGTAACCTGCTGGGAGAGGTGAATCATGAGGCATTGATTCAGACTCTTCCCTAGTTAGACTAGGATGAAGCCTTGAACCACCACTGCTTATTCCTAAACCAAATGGCTCAGTAACATGCAATGTTGAGATGAGAGAAGTTGGCTGTGTAGACCTTCTCTCATAAGTGTGAGTGACTGCAGGGGTATGTTGAATTGGTGGAACAACAATAGTGGGTGTGTTTTGTGATGCAACTGGGATTGATGCATCCTCACCCTGTACTTGAGAAATTTTAGCAAGCATTTGAGGGAAAAGTGGATGAACCTGCCCATTCCAAAGTTCTGAAGCCTTAGACATATTTTGAAAAACTTTTGGCTTAAGAGTGGAAGGTTCATAAATTCTGTTGTGAGGTCGCAGTTGAAACTCATTTAACACTGCTTGCACAAACCTTGGATACATCAAAAATTTATATTGACTCTTTACATTGCCTTTCATATTATTGAAAATAAACTTTGAAAAATTGAAAGTCCTATCTGTTACCAAACAAACCAAAGGATAAGCCATGGTTGATGCAAATTGTTCAAAAGAAGTTTTCTTAGGACTTAGGCAATGTAAAAGAGTATGAATGAAAAATCTCCAATGAGGGCAAAAACATCCTTTCTTAAAAGTAACTTTTTGTTCAGATGTATCATACCCCATTAAAGCAATATTGGCAAAAATATTTGAATTAGGTAATGTGATGATACCATTGAAATCATCTAATTGGAGAATTCTCCTCAAGGATGACTCAGTAACATCAATAGTTACCCCATCAACTGTGGCTCTTAGAGCATCCACAGATTCTTGTGTGTCTCCCTGTTCAAGAGTTATGGACTCCACAGTGTTCCAGAACTGTTTGATATGAGAGACATAGATTGTGGGATTAATAGTTAAGGCATACCTTATGTGAGTTGTATTTAGAAAATCCACAATCTGATGAAAAACAAGGCCACTCTTCTCATTCGACTTTTGTAAGTAGGCCACTTGGTTGTGCTCCTCGACAAATTTTAGAATCGCCATGATATTTGTGAAAAAGAGAATGAAAGTGTTAGTAATCAAGATAAAAATCAAGCCGTATGATAATGAATTTATACTAATAGGGTTTGAGGAGGTTGCGCAATGTGAATTATCTTTAGAAAGAATTATCTTTGGAAAAAGAATAATTTATAATAAGGAAGAAGATAATTCACAAAAGATTTTACCCTATTAATAAGGAAAGACGGTTATTTTACAACGGCGAGTAAAAAATTAGATTACTGACACAACAGTTGTAACGGCTAGCCATCAGTGGAAAAATTACTCTTGCAGTGGTAACTGATGAACTAGCAGTGGTAAAATTTTCACAAAAATATCAAAGAGCAGTGGTTAATAAAACATGAACATTTGCTGCTCTTATCATAGTTTTTAGCAAACTACCAGCTATCAACGGATTTGATATGTCTTTACCATTAGCCGTTTGCTATGGACTAGCCAACTCTTGATCACATGGATGTATGGTGAGTTGATAACCAAGTTTTTGGTAAACTATCAACCATAAACGGATTTGATTAGTCTTTACCAGTAGCCGTTTGCTCTGGACTAGTTGATTCTTATGTTGATTAGACATGGTGAATCAATAACCATTTGTTGTGTGTCTATGATACACACCTTATTACTCCAATGACTCCAATAATATGGGTTGTATCCTACAACTTAAATTAACCCATAAAACTTAACTCAAAGTAACTTTTTAACCAAGTTACTATTCACAAAAATATCTTCCAAAAGTCAACCCGATAATAACCAAATTTACTCCTCCAACCTACCAAAACAAGTAGGAGTAAATATCCTTCATTAATTAGAATTGGACCTTGACTTTGCATGTAAAAGGGGGCTCAACTTCTTTTATCTTTCATCAACAATATTCTTCAAGAAACACAATCCCTTACAGCATCATGAGTTGGTTTCCACTTATCTATATCTCCTCTGATGATTCTTCTGATGAGGAAATCAGCTACTACTCAGATTCTGAAGAACTGTCTACAGGATGGAGTGGATATATCCCACCAAAGTCTGTAACTGCCTCATCTTCAAGCATGAAGCCAAATAAGAAGATATCAGCTGATCCTGCTCCATCTCTTGAGTTTCATTCTAGCTCTTCATCAGATGATGACAATGACCCAACTTTTGATCTTTCCAAGGAACTCCCAAAGGCTCTTACCACAACATTGACATCTGCAATAAACAACATGAAGTGGCCAGCTATAGACAAGCCTACTCAAGCACCAAGGCCATAATTCCTTAGCTTTGACATCAACAAGTTCTTCCTTGTTAAACTGATCTTGAACAATTTTCCACATGGTATCCAAATCTTCTCTATCACAACATCTAACAATGTCTTCAAAATCTCTACAAATGTTTGTGACATTTCCATTTCTGATGATCTTCCAAGCAGCACCAAAATTATCAGAAAAGATTTCCCAACCAACTACTGGATATTTTGCTTATAGAGGTTCAATGTTTAGTACATCAGTTTCTATGAACAACATTGTTGGGAATTATGCTAACAGTTACCACGGATAAAGAAGAAGTTATAACTGCTGATGATCGTGCTTGCAGTGGAAACTAATTACCACTGCAAGAACAATATATTACCACTGCTTATTAGATAACTGTTAGGAAATGCGTCTAGATAAATATAGAATAGATTTTGTGTATATCTTATTCTATTAGCTTTATACTTATCTTGTAGAAGAGGACTTCTTGGGCTATAAAAGGAGATCCTAGGTTAAAGGTTTTATATACATTTTCTTAGAGCTTCAAGGTGTAACCCTAGTGATATCAAGATCACTCGTATTATTATCATTAATAATATTGGAGCTAATAGTTTGTTTACATACATTGTTTATATACAACTGTCTTACTCACAATCAAACTTCTAAGTGTTACTAAGTAGATTCCGCATACTTAGTGATATAATTTAAAGTATCAATCTAACACAAGTTCAAGGTGTTTAGATCCATCAAATTAATTCAAAACCAGAATCCTTCGGATACCAGATTCCCAAGTTAATGGTTCCCTTTATGTATCGAAGGATTCTTTTGACCTCACTGAGGTGTTTTTCAGTTGGTTTAGACTGATAGCGAGAGCACATGTAGACAACAAATACTATATCAGGTCTACTAGCTGTGAGATACATGAGGGACCCAATCATACTACGGTATTTGGTAGGGTCAACTGGAATCCCATGTAAATCATCATCTAGTTTTGTTGTATAGCCCATTGGTGTATTATAAGTATCACAAGACATCATTCCATGTTTCTTTAAAATTTCAAGAGCATATTTGGACTGATTTATAAAAATTCCACGAGGTGATTGATGAACTTGTAGTCCTAGAAAGAACGAAAGTTCACCCATCATGGACATTTCAAAATTATCTTTCATTAATTTTGCAAAATCATTAGAGTAACTTCTTTTTGTTGAGGCAAAAATAATGTCATCGACATATATTTGAACAACAAGTAAGTCCTCCCCGTAGGTTTTTGTAAATAGTGTTGGATCCACCGATCCTTTTGAAAATTTATTGGCCAGCAAGAAAGTGGACAGTTTGTCATACCACGCTCGGGGGGCTTGTTTAAGTCCGTAGAGTGCGTTTTTGAGTCGGTAAACATGATTAGGACGCTCAGGATCAACGAAGCCGTCTGGTTGGCTCACATACACTTCTTCACGGAGTTCTCCATTAAGAAATGCAGTTTTCACATCCATTTGGTAAACAACCATGTTCCTGTGTGCAGCATAGGCCAAAAAGATCCGAACAGCTTCATGTCTAGCCACTGGAGCAAAGGATTCTGCAAAATCAAGTCCTTCTAGTTAGGAGTATCCTTTCGCTACCAGACGTGATTTGTTACGTATGACAGTCCCTTCTGCATCAAGCTTATTCTTCCAGATCCATTTTAACCCGATGACAAAGACTCCGTCAGGTCTTTCAACTAATTCCCAGACTTCTAATCTTATGAATTGCTGAAATTCCTCTTGCATAGATTCAATTCAGTTGTCATAAGTCATTGCTTCTTTAATGTTCTTAGGTTCTTCGTGACAAACTGTGAGTGCATAGATACAAGTTTCTCCATCAGTGTGAAGTCGTTGTCTTGTCATGACAGGTGCGTCTAGATCGCCAATAATATGAACTAGTGGATGGTCTCGAGTCCATTTGTGTGTTGAAGGGTGTAGTTGATAAGTATCTCGCATGTTAGCAGGATCCAAATTGCGTGTTGACGACTCAGCTATACCAGGAACTGTAGGAGCCGGTGCAAACGGGTTAAAGAACGCATCAGGATCATGCTCTGCGGGTTGTGGAACTGATTGTCATGTAGGATCTTCAGCTGAATGTCGTGAATTAGAAACGGTTTGTTCTGCTGTAAATGGTGATGCAATTGGAGGACCGTCTTTCTCAACAGTTGTAGTAGTTTGTTGAGGTGAGTCAGGTACTTGAATGTTATCAGGTTGAGCAGCGGAATTAGGTGTGACCTCAGTAGGACGGTATTCAATTGTGTCATCAAACAGTGGAGCAAACAAGGTTTCCAATTCTTTCCGGTTGAGTGGCAATGGTTCAGCCGAAGAATCCGGAGAGTTAAGACGGTTGAATTCGGGTCCTAAGCTGTGTTGCTCAGAAGCCATTTGTGTGAGTTCATCAAAATTAGCGTGAATGGTTTCTTGAATTTCTCTTGTTCGACGATTCCATATCCGAAAGCCTTTAGAATTTTCACAGTATCCAACGAACACTCTGATGTCAGCCTTTGCTTTAAGTTTCCCTAAATCATCACGATCATTTTTCGGATAACAAAGTGCTCCAAATACATGAAAGTAATCGATGTTCGGTTTTCTCTTGTGAACAATTTGATAAGGTGTTTTGCTATGGCGTTTAGTGATCATGCAACGCTTTTGTGTATAACATGCGGTTGAAACAGCTTCCGCCCATAAGTAATCCGGTAATTGAGCATTAATCAACATAGTTCTAGCAGCTTCTACTAACGTCCTGTTGCGTCTTTCAACAACTCCATTCTGTTCTGGGCTTCTAGGAATAGATGTTTGATGTTCAATTCCCACTTTCTCAAAGTATGACCGAAGTGTCTGATTCTTAAATTCAGTTCCATTGTCAGTTCTGACTATTCATACCGTATTGCGTAGCTGAACTTGAATTTTAGTGAGAAGGTGATAATCATTGAAGGAGCCTGATCTTTACTTCGTAGAAAATAAACCCGAGTCCATCTGGAATAATCATCCACAATTACTAGAATGTAGCGTTTACCGTTGATACTTTGAACACGCATCGGTCCACACAAATCCATATGAAGCAATTGTAACACATGATTTGTACTTTGCTCAGGTTTAGAAGGAAAATGAGCCCGAGTACTTTTTCCTTGTTCACAGGCTGGACATAAGTAATCTTTGGTAAAACGGAATCTTGGAAATCCATCAACAAGTTTATAACGAGCAAGGTCAGTCATAGTTTTAAAATTCAAGTGCGAAAGACGTTTGTGCCATAACCAAGATTTAGTCGATTCCGCTTTGGAGAGAAGACATATCGGAGATGTTGCAATCATATCTGACATTGATATAGTATAAAGGTTGGAGCCTCGTGAGCCAGACATTAGATCGTTTCCTTGTAAGTCACGAACAAAGCAAGTTTTCTCACGAAATGCAACTTCTAGATCCCCATCACAGAATTGACCAACAGAGAAAAGGTTGTGTCCAAGGCCTTCCACATAGTAAACACGACTGATTTCAATGTTCCCACTTACATAGTCACCATATCCCATGATTAAAGCGTAATGATCATTCCCGAATCTGACAGTACCAATGAACTTTGAGACAAAGTTGTGTAACAGTTTGAGATTGCCTGTCATATGTCGGGTGCATCCGCTATCAACAATACAGAGAACAATCTGTACCACCTGTATCACAAGAAGAAGACACGGATGGAACAGAAGTAAGGGTGGAACCCAAAGAAAGTGCGGGTTCCTGTTGGTTAGAAACACATGTATTCAACAATTTAGGAATCCATTTAAATTCTGGTTTGTGTTGTAACCAACGTTGCCAATTCCAACTAGTTTTTGCTTTCTTAATGTTAAATGCACTAGTAGTAGGCTCATTCCTGGATATGTTCTCGGCACCTATGGGGGTGACTTCAACTTCATTAGAAACCGTAGAAGACGGCTTTCCTAAGATAGACTTAGAGGCAGTAGTGGGCCTAGAAGGAATGCGAGTCCTACGTTTCTTATGACGATTTAGAAGAGAATTAGCTATACATTTTGTATGATCACCAGATGATACGCTTTTACGACAAAACACAAAAGATGCATTAATATTCAAAACATTCAAAGGTTCATCATTCGTTACATTTAGATTTTGATTACAATTTGCCAGATTAGAATCTAAATCTGATGCAACATGAGTTTTATTCAAATTCCTAAGTTGATCTTCTACTTCTTGAGCTTCTAGTGATCCTCTTTTACGTTGCCAGAGCCTATTCTTCCTTTTACTTTTACGCTTGGGTCTGCTAACGCTATTAGTGGAGACTAGTTCTGTAGAAGTGGAGTTATCAACATTAGTGTTTTGAACAACATTTCCTTTAGCAGTTTTGTCTAATTGATACAATCCTGGTGCTATCACCGTGGTGTCAACCATCTTTCCTTTTTGAAGTAGCTTAATTTTCTCTTTCAAATCGATGATGATGTGATTTTTATCCTGAATTTCAGACTCAAGTAAACCATTGCAATATCTGATGTCATCGCGGTTTTGTTGCCAGTCGGCGTTTTCAATTTTTAAATCCGCAATTTCTTTCTCGTATTTGAGACACAGACTTTTGAAAGACTCATTGTTTTTGCAGAGTTGACAAGAGTTTGAAATATTTTGATTTTGAAGTTTCAATTCCCTTTCAAGACTTTGAGCTTGACACCATTCAAGCCTTTGTTTGAGTAGACAAATTTCTTTTGAAAATTGTTTTGTCACATCATCATTTGTAATTCTCAACTTATCATATTCCTGTTTGAGTGTCTCAATTTCCTCATTCAACAAGTTATTATCAACACAAAGATCATCCATAAGCATAGAAGTACCAGATTTATAGAGATCATTCATGATAACAGACAAAATATCAGCATTGAGAACTTGTTCCAAGAGTCGATCAGCATCATTTTTTAAAACTCTATTTCTTTGCTTTTGAACCAAAATCTCATTTCCAGTAGAATTGAAAACGTTTATCATATTTTTGACCTCGTTTTGAAGTTCCTGATCCCAACGTGTAGCACAGAGACGGAGGTGTTTGACAATTGGCAGCATTTGTTTTTGAAAAATATCTCTCTTTTCTCGCTCGTAAGCAGATTGAAAAGTTTCAACTTTTATTTCAGAATTACGTGCAATTGTTTCCTCCAAAATTTCGATGTCTTCCATAAAAGTTTTGTAATAGTTTAAGACACGACAACTTGTTGGTAAAGGTGTAAGTTCACCGGATGATGGTAAAGGACCATTTATTTGTGCTACAGTTTGGAAAGGGGCCGCATTAGAGGATGAAACATATGACTCTTCGACAAACCATGATTTCTCAGGTAATTCCTTTTGAGTAACAAAAGATTTAGAAATGTGAGGAGCTTTTGAATAATCATATGGTGTCCAGTATTGAACGTAACTCATTTTAGATCGACTCTCGTCTTCAAGTTCTTCTTCTTCCTCAGTATCAAAAACAACAGCACGCACAATCGTATTATCAAGCAAATGGTCCATACTGTAAATTTTAGGAATTTCTTTGAATGCCGTGTGAAGAAACATTGAATTGTAATCGCCAAGTGCAAATCCTTTATCGGGTCTCGATTTTAAAGTAAATTTCTGAATTGTTGTGACAGAGTTCCCGTGTTTGTAAACAATGTTACGAAATTCTTTGAGTTGTTTTTCAAGATCAACAATATCATCGAGTAAGTCATCTACATACTTCCTTTTTCGTATTTTATGTTCACAAAAATCCTTTTTACAACTTGACAATTCTGTTTCTGCTTTTGAAAGTACTGTTTGAAGACGTTCAACTTGCATTTTCAATTCACACTTTTCACTTTCGAGTTTCGAAATCAACTTTCCGTTTGACTCAATTAAATCTTGCATTTTGCGTTGAAGATCTTGTTCTTTGTTGTAAGAATCTTGAAAAGCTTTTTCAACACTTTTTGTATGTTTAATCTTGTCTTCCTGATTTGAAAGCTGAATTTTATAACACTCAATATCTCTTGCAAGTGAAGCATTTTTCTCTTTTAAAACTTTGTTTTTCTCGTTGCATTTTATGATTAGCAATTGTTGTGCATCCAGTTGTTTAGATAACAATATTAGGTCAGGGTCTGGATCAAATGATGGTTCATGTTGTTCTATATGATCATGTTTATCATTCTCAATAGGATCATCAAATGAAACAACTGTGTCATCATCAAATATGACAACTGTGCTTATTTGTTCATCTGTTTGAGAAGATGAAGATGATGTAGATGGAACAACTTGCGCCATATCTGATTCAGAAGCAGAAGGTGAGGCTATTTCATGTATTAGGCATGCTTTATGGTCATGTACCTGAGACAAGTCGTCAGTGTCATACACTGGACCTGAATCATTAAACCGAAGTTCCTGCATGTTGGCCATAAGCATCACAGCTGCATTGGCTTCCAGATCTTCCATGTCATCATCATTGTACACATTTTCCATGAAGTTGTTATCTTGTTCAGGGAAATGTCCATCTTTTTCATCTTGAAGAGCCATGAGTAATGCCTGCTTGTGAAACTTACTGCCTCGAGTCCTTGGTTTGGGGCATGCTGTCGCTATATGCCCTTGTTCATTACAATTATAGCACCATACTGCATTCCCTGAGTTGGAGTTCCTAGTTGCAACCGGTTCAGACCTTTGCTGAGAAGACCCTGAGTTGTTCCTGAACCCCCCATTGTTATTAAACCTCTGGCCATTCCCAAAATTTCCTGAAGAACTTCCTGAACCAGATCTACCATAGTTACGATTCTGAATTTCCACTCTTCCATCATTGACAACAGCTTGATTCCTTGTGTTAGAAGACGAACGTTGACGGTTGTTTGTTTTGTTGGAGAATTTGCTGAAAGCACGAGCAATAAGAGCAAGTCCCTGATTCAAAGTATTAAAGTCATCATCGTCTTCTTCAGTGGAATTGGAATAATACACTGCATCATTGTTGTTCATTGGAACAAGTTGAGTAGAAATATTCTGTGGAGATGAATCATAAGGGACCATTTGGTTCAAGGTAGAAGACTGTGGATAACTGAAGTAGTTCTGCTCTTGAACATATGCATGATTAGACATTGGTGGTGGAGCATAGGGAGATTGAGCTACGAGAGCCAAAGAATTTGGTGTTGGTGTGTATCCTCCTCGTAGAGCTCGATCTTTTTCAACTTCAGGTTCATGGTGTTTCAGAAAATCATACAACAAACAATATGGAGCATCATGAAGATTTTTGGTTTGACGAACAAATGTCACATATTTATGCCAATCTGGACCAAGACTACCGACGAATTTGGAGTTCACTGCTATCCTTGGTACTGTGATTTTGTGACATTCCAGATCATTGACCACATTTGTGAAACGATGATAGTAGGATTCAAGTGACTCTCCTAGTTCAATTGTAATGTCTGTGTATTCCATGTAGAGTTTGGATTCCATATCATCTTTGTTCAATTGAGTGCCTTCCATAAGGAGATGAACATGTTCCCATATAGCTTTGGCTGTTTTCTGAGCATCGACACTTCGATAAATTGGATTAGGTATTCCTTGAAGTATATAAGCCATTGCGTACTCATCAGCTTCACGATGTAATTTCTGTTCTTCTGTGAGTGCAGATTCTGGAAGAGGTCTATCACCAGGGGGACGTGGAGGATCAGCATTTGGATCACCAACGTCAAATCTTGTTGGCCACTCAAATGGTCCTTCAAGTATCACTTGCTTCAAAAATTTCCCTTGAGGTTTCTTTAGTTCAAGAAATCATAAGAATCGACTTGACCATTGAACATAGTTCCCAGGTGTTAGCATTGGAGGTGTTTCAAGTGATCCTGCCTCATGTCGGGATTGTTGAGTTGTAATAACTTCACACATTCTGTCAAACCAGTGAGGTTGTTTGGAGGAAAACTGAGTGTTTTGTTGTGGCATTTGAGATGGTTGTTGTTGAGGAATGATTTGATGTTGCTGCATCATGAGATATTGTTGTTGTGGATTAAACGGTTGTTGTTGAAAGTGTGACTGTGAAGGTTGTTGATATGATTGTTGCTGATGGTATTGTTGTTGCTGATACTGCTGATGTTGTTGCTGAGGATTAGTGAAGTAGTAATGAGGTGGTTGAGACATCTTTGAACACTTGTGTAGAAATGGATCTTTGTAGAAGATTGAAATGCACGTTCCTTTGATCAAGTCCAAAATCCTTGGAGTAAGTTGAATTCTTACGCGTAACAATAATCTTACGCGTAAACTTTTAGGTTAAGCGTAAAGAGTAGTTTTAGGCGTAAACAATAAGTTTATGCGTAAGTTCTCTCTTTACGCGTAAGCTTTGGCTTATGCATAAGTTTAGACTTATGCGTAAGGTTAAACAACCAAACAAATCTTCCAAACTTATCCAAGCTTGAAAGATATCCGAAGTCGAAGTATTCCACTAACTTATCCAAGCTAGGGAAGTACTGAGTCACCGTAACACAAGGAGAAGACCTTTGTAGAAAGTTAAGCGTAGATACTGAAACTTACGCGTAAGAATAATTCTTAGGCATAGGATAGATCTTATGCGTAGAAAGGACACCTTATGCGTAGGAAGTATCTTCTGCGTAGGATCTTACTCGTAGGAATCAGACTAATGCGTAGGATTAAGGCGTAGACTTCCAAGTTACTCGTAAGAACAGGGTTTTGACCTTAGTTACTCGTAAGAAAAGGGTTTTAAGCCAAAAGTTACTCGTAGAAAGGACAAAAAGTACTGTTGACAGCTTTTAAAATGTACTATTCACTTTAGTTACGCGTAAACTGGTCAGAAACTTGAAAAATCTCAAATTTTTGAAGAAAAAATGCTTTGAAATAAGGTACTTTTGATCAAATAACTTCACCAATACTTAGAAAACACTAACTATTGAAGATTTTGCTACCAAAAAACTAGTTTTCCAATATCAAAGAAGCTATAAAACCTTAAAAAAAACCTTAAAAATCACAACTTTATGCAAAAACTAAGCTTCAAATCACTATATCAACCTTGAAACTTGTCCAAGCTTCAAGATTTGAGTGAAAGAAACAAAGAAAAATGCAAAAAGATGAAGAAAGAACACCAAAACCCCACGTTAACAATAGAAAGAACACTTCAATCTCTATTTGGCGAATGATACCACTTGTTAGGTCACCATTTATGCAAACACAAGTACGATGTTGAAAGAAATAAGATGAGAATGAGAGATGGTTGATTATGAGACAATATGAAAAGTGAGAGAACAAGAGTTTCCTTAAGATAATCAAATAACCAACAAAATGAAATGTTACATAAGCTTTCTATTTATAAGGGAGGAGTAGGGCAACACTCCCTTCCTCCCTTATCTTTCTAATTCGTGGGCTTTCAAGCCCATAGGGCTTTTACACTTAAGCCTTGTAATCATAAAACATAATGAAATAAATACTAAAGCAACCTAATACAAAAGGTAATGACCGAGACTTGACTGAATACAAAAGTATGATCCCAACAGCCCTAAATCGTTCCTTTTGTCATTTTAGGTACTTTTGGGGAGAAATCTGGATAAGGAAGCATTTTGGACGTTTTTGGAGCATAAAAGTGAAGAAAAAGGCAAAGTCTCAATTTTCCTTACTGGAACAGTACCTGATGGTGTCAAGACTCTCCATATGACGGTGTCAAGAGTTACAAAAGAGGTGGATGTGGAGAATACACGTGACGATCCAAAGAGTTTTTGTGCATAGGAGATGACGGCGTCACCCAAGGCCGTCATGGTCCAAGTATTAGTGACGACCCAGAAGAAAATCCTATATGACGGCGTCACAAATAGATCTAGGCAAATACATGACGCCGTCACCCTGTAAAATCTATATATAGTTTCCCAAATTTCATTCATTAGTGTGCAACTTTGAGGGAAAAAGCCTAGGTCAAATTTTACAACTTTTTCAAGGGTTTCAACCCCTTGAATCTTTCATGTTCTATTAAAGATAAGTATTCCTTCAAATCATTCAATATGTCTATGTGTTGTTTGATTATATCTTACGCTTGTCTTTTATTTTACTTGCTAGGCTAGATTTCTTTTGTGTTTGCTTAGATGTAGTGAAACCTAGATGTTAATTATGGGTTGATTGTTTGTTTATAATTGTTACGGATGATTGTATTCGATGTTAGGCTTAAGAAAACTGGCAGACTTCCATTGGTAGCTTGCTTGAACGTCTTAAGAAACATGATCGGAGGTATACTACGATTTTTGGTTGTATTTAATGCGTAGGAGAATTCTAATGATCCCATGTTAGGAGCTTCTAACGGCTCAACATAGGAGTGAAGTAGGAGCTTCTAACAGCTTCTAATAGCAAATTATTTCTAAGTATAGAAAAACAGTTTTTGTAATACGTCATGTTGAGAGCCATTTTTCTCATTGATCAAGACCCGTATGGTCAAAAGTTAAGTGATACGACTTCTAGACATTGTTGCAAGGTTTTCAAAAATGCCAAGTTTATGTTTTAACACTTAACGTACAATATTTTGCGACTAGTTTTGTGAGGCCATTTTGGTCATATTTTCAAGTAATGAAAATGTTATTTTTGCGACGAAAACACTATATTTACCAATAAAACACCAAAATAGGATCGTGGAGTACCGTTTCAACATATTTACCTAAAAAGTGGTTATTAATTTAATGAGACGTCAAAATGTACTTTTTGACGATAAACATTATTTTCAAATTTCACGAGTGGTATCGATAACATACGTATTTGCATGTGTAGCATCATTTCATTGCTTACGTTAGATCATATCATTCATATTAGGTTGCGGTTAAATATCGTGCCTTATTTCAGTGTATCCACTTTTGTCATCGTAGCTATCGCACCAGGTGAGTCATAGCCCCTACTCTTTCAATTGTTTTGGTAAACTCTTTGGGGGAGAATACATGCTCGTTTTCATCTAAATGTATACTTGATTTAATTGATTATGCTACATGTTTAGTCAAACATTTATTTGCTCTAGTTATGAATTCGTTACTCAATCGAATGCAGTGTATATTCATTTGCATCACACATAATCCTTTTTACCTTTGGACCCAAGCCATTTCCATTATTATGCACACTTAACCGAATGAACCGGCTCCACCACTATGTACATACATGACTGAATGAACGGGTCACATAACCGAATGTACGGGTAACATAACCGAATGAATTGGTCACGTAACCAAATGTATTGGTCAAACTACACTTATCTTTGAATCTTGATCCACGTATTACTTTTGTTTACACAAACCAGATAATATTTGGCAGTGGGTTGTAAACACACAGGTTGTAAGTCTTATACAGGCGGGACTTGGAACTGAGTGGATTTATGATGCCGTTGCTGGGAAACCTTAATTCAAATGCATTTTATTTTTCACTAAACTCTACGAACTCACCAACCTCGTGTTGACACTTTAGCATGTATTTTCAGGTTTTAAGCAACGGTACGCTACTGGAGGTTTTGGCAAGGCATGACATGGTCATAGAAGAATCTAAAATTCATTTGGGGACCGTTTTAAACTATTTTAAGGGCCTAATCCCACACTACTTTTAACGATGTAAATTCAATACTTTTGGTTAAACAATTTTATTCTAAATGATTGAAGTGAAAACCATTTTGTACTTGTGTTGAGATATCAATTGAATTACACCCCATTTTGTGGTGTTTGCAAGAGATTTGGTTGAAGTAGAAACTAGTTTTGGACATGAAAAATGGATTTGTAACAAGTAAATATACCTACTGTCCCATTTTGTTAAATCCTGGAAAATTAGTAAAAACAAAGGAAACTTTGGCAAAAATTTTAGAAAATAATTTCAAAAACGAATCCGTAGGCGAAAGAACGGATTAAAAAGAGTTTATAACGAAGAAGTTATGATTTTTGCAAGTTGGTTGACGAAAAGTATTTTTCTGTAAATTACATGCTGTTGGACGTTTTTCATCGGACAAAAAGAGGCTTTAGACGTAACCCGGAGGAGCCGAGCTTTCCAAAATATATTACTACATACTAAGACGTAACCGTAGATATAAAGAACAAGTAAAACGGACTTATAACGACAGAGATATTCACATTTCAATATCGGCAAAACTCATTGTTTTGAAAGCTTTTAGAAATAATAACACTAAAACTACGTAGTAACTCTAGATTTCTAGAAATAATACCAAGTACCCAAATTCATAACTAATGAAGTATTAGTGATTACAAGTATATTTTCATTACTACAAGGCGTTATTTCAAGGATTTCAAACCGAGGATTTCAACACTAACATTGATTCATACGATATATATATATATATATATATATATATATATATATATATATACACATTCCAACTTGTTTATTTTCTAGTAGCCATATTTTCTCAAGTTTTGGAAAATGTATATTTTGATAATAACAAGTATTTTTCCAAAGAGTAGAGTGGTATAGGAAACATGTGCATGGACATTCATAACATCAGTTTGTGATCTAAAGTAGATCGTTCGTCATTCATATTAGGTTGCGGCTAGTGTGCGCGCCTTGTTTTTCAGCTCATTACATGTTCATGGTTGTTCATTTCACTTCATCACGGTTTCATCAGTTAAGGTGAGTTTTCATAGCCCCGTTTTCAATTCAACATTTTTGATTGTTTTCAAATCCCACGGGGGAATACATTGCATCAATCATTTTAGTACGAGCCCAAGTACCAAAACATATGTACATTGCTTAAGTTGCTTTACCATTCAGTTAAAGTCCCCTGTTTATTATCATGAACCGTTAATTTGCCGGTAAGCGAGAGTGAGTGGATAGATCTATCGAGGGTGACGCCTCCATCCGTGGTAGTGATTACTAACCGTAAGCGGATGCATTTCATTTTGACACAGTTACGAGTGTTCTGGTAAAACATTCGGGAGGGGCATATAATTTCATCAATCAGAGCTTCGGGGTCATGAGCTTAAGGTCTATTGTACAATTTTCATGAGATTTTCATCTTGCACTTTTACTTGTGGTGGCCGTACATCATTACATTTTACAAACCTATGGAATTCACCAACATTTGTGTTGACGTTTTAGCAATGTATTTCAGGTTATTAAGGTAGCTCATGTGACATGCATTTGGACCTTCATGGAGTCGCGGAGTCGACGCGTCTCATCATTATTTCATGCACTTATGTAAACATTTGATCTAGTAGGACTTGTTTTCATAAACTTGCAACACATTTTGGGGACCTCATTTTGTAAACTCTGGATTATTTCAATGATCAAATGCAGTATTTTTCAAACGACACTTTAGGTCGTTCAATGTAACGGTAACTGTGGTGCTATGACAGACACCCCCAAGTATTCCATTCCGCTGCAAGTCAGGTAAATTGGGGGTGTGACAGATTGGCATCAGAGCTAAGGATATAGCGAACTAGGATGTATCTTGGACCCTAGACTATAACCGCATCATCATAGCATCTCATCATTTCATCATAAGTGCATAATCATGATACATGTTGTTTCATGCATACCCTGTGCGAGTTATTTATACTCATATCCATATATATATATATATATATATATATATATATATATATATATATATATATATATATATATATATATATATATATATATATATATATATATATATATATCATTTTATTGACCTGGTTCACAAGTGACATGTCTTCAGATACTCACCCTGACATCCTTTTATCGAATTCCGACATTGAAGATGCCTTGTCATCTTCCACTACCATTATAACCCCAGTTGCACTTATACCTCCATTAGCACTATTGATTTGCCATAGGAGCAGGGTTTTCCTATCATTTAGCCCATACATAGAATGCCTTTTGGTAGTGTATTCAGACTTAATCTTAATGGACTTATTAGGGTGTTTATTGCAAGGAAGATGGTATGTTTCTTTCCATCACTAGTAAGAGCACTCACTACTCAGGTACTATCACCACCGTTAGCTACTTATTACATTATTGGTTGTCCTATAATGTGTACTTCAGTTTTACCTCTTAGATGTCGCGAGGTAGCGCGAAAGAGGGTAGTATTCTATTCACTAGTACCATCATTGTCATTTCCCTTTTCCATTCCCACTTGCCATGAACTAGATGACACCTAGTAGATAATACCAATATCACGGACTCAACAGAAACATCCGCAGATTCTTCAGGAATGGTTCAGAACCTACATTATCTAAGATTTGATCGATGCACAACTTCAGACACCACTTCAGGACTATCTCGACCTTATGATGCCACAAACCTGATTTCACACAGAGGGACACCAGGACGTCCCTAGACCAGATTTATATCCTCACTAGCTTTTACTATTATCCTAGCCACAGAAGGTGTGGGACATAGTCTAAAGAACTTGTTGTCTTTTGATTGTTGTACAAACAAATATATCAAGTGTGGCTCTACTATGTAAGGAATGGTTGTGCTATTTGTGATATCGGTTCACGTAGACCGAAATTTTCATGTATTATATTTATGTGTTGTGAATATGATGACTTTTATTAACTATATATCATCATGGTCTCTTATGATTTGATGAAGAGAGATTTAAACAAACCACTCCAAGCATGATGCAAGCTGCTGTTGGACAAGTCATTGCCAAGAACATAGCCACCGCCCTCACTAAGGAACTTACTCACGTGGAATTTATGGGGTGCAATCCTCCCTCCTTTAGCGGAACTAGAAACACAAAGGAATTTCTCAAATGGTTTGAAGACATAGAAACAATATTTCGATGTGGCGACTGTCATAAGGAAGACAAGGTTAAGTTCGCCACATGCACTTTTCAGGATCATGCCCAGGAATGGTGGACCAAACATATTAAGATGGTGGGAGTTGATGCTGCTTACTCACACTCTTGGGAGAAACGAAGAAGGATGATGGGTATAACATTTTGTTTAGGAAATGAATTACGAGCAATAGAACAGGAAACACTAAACTTTACCTTGGTAGGAAATGATGTTGACAAGTACACTACTTATTTTTATGAATTAACACGACTAGGTTCTGCAATGGATGAACCAAAAAGCAAGAAACTTGAAAGGTACATTGGGGGACTCTCCCATGAAATTCGTGTGTTGGTCATTGCATGGGAACCCGATACCATGTCTGAAGCTGTCAAAATGGCGATCGAAGCAAAGGAACTCATAGTTCACGCTAACACATCAGGAAACAATAGTGACAATAAAAGGAAGTGGAACAACAATCTAGGTTGCAATGCTGCTCAACAATTACCTAAAGGACAAGAAATGAATAGAGCCTTTGCTGCAGAACCGTACACAAAGAGAAGGTATATTGGAAAGATACCTTACTGCAACCTGTGTAATCAACATCACCGAGGTCATTGCAGTGAACCGTGTGGAGTGTGCAGGAAGCAGGGTCATCAGACTAAGGATTGTAGGAAACTCACAAATCTGAAGATCCCAGGGAGTTGCTTCAAATGTGGAAACTTAGGGCATTTCAAGAATGACTGCCCGGAGTTAAATAACAAGGAAAATCAGGAACTTGGAATCAAGACTGAATCGCTCGAGGAATAGCATGAGCTGTTGAAAGAGAACCGTCAGGTTATTAACAACATCAAGGATAACAACAATGCTTCAGCAGGAGGAGCTTTGTTTCAATATATAAACCATAGTTCGAGCCCTTTAGGGTTGTATCTTTCCTTTTGTACTTACCGTTAGTACGATGACATAACCTAGTTGTAGTAAGCACTTTTCCTATCCAATGTAATATCTATCCTTTGTTACCTCTGTGATAATCATAACCTTCATTTACTCCATTTTCTATCCCAATTGCTCAAACTTCAATCGTTTCGCAACATTTTAGCATTGTCTTATCAGGGATTAGGCTGATTTCGTTTTTGATGAATTAGTAGACTATTACCATTCGACAAGATTCACCCACGTATCCAATACATCATTCAAGCTATTTTACTATCATATGGGGAAACTGTTTTACAGAAAAATTTCTGAAGTAAGCTATTTTATTACCATCCTATAAAGTGATTTTTCTGTCATTACACCAAGTATTTACTATTATTACGCGAGGCAATTTTCATGTTATTTGAAAGAAAACATCAGGATACCATTTTTAATAACAATGCGTTGAACACCATCTAAAACTTTTGAGGAAAGTTATGATATTTTGACAAAATCTAACATCGCATCATTAGTCCTCAATTGTACATAGCCTGATCACCTATGTAAAATTCAGGAAGGATTATGCCATGAAGGAAATAATTACTTTTTCAAAGGATTGTTAATAACAATCTTCATTTAAAAGTTTTGTAAACAAAGGAACTCTTCCATAAACATCCCTTTTGCCGAACTATCCCTGGATACTTACCCCACTTGTCACTCACTTAGCCATTAAGTTGGATTTTCCCATTGACTTCCCTAAGAGAGACTTTCCAAATCAATTACATGCAGGATTCCTCTATACAATAAAAGCAATGAAAGGATTACAGAACTACTAAACAGAACTAGAAGTATATAGTGAGAGAATTCATAACTCAACAACAAATTCTAAGATACCGCGAGACCATCCGAATCACCATCTTTGACTCAGTTGTCAAATTCTATCGTTTAAGGGTACTAGCTAGACTGAGCTACAGGATTGAACTCAATAAATGTCCGCAGGACAACACAATAGAAATAAACCAAGCTTCTAATTGAGACTGTAGAGCATTTCATTTGAACATGGCCTCATCGATACATAAACTTTCCTGCAGTAAATTTTCACAAAGGACAATTGTTTGAATCAAGAATATCGATGTAGATTCCTCTAAGGCATTATGTCTCTAGAAATTTCAGATAACCTCACCTTCATACCAGGAAAGGGATCAAACCAGAACATATCTCCTCATTTACATGGGAAAACAGAATAGACATTCATCGACACAACATCAAGTGATACGTTCGCCTTGCCAACTACAACGATAAAATATATCAGGAGTTAAGTTAGTCTAAATACCTATGCTTGTAGTTATGCCTGATAACCACCAATAGGCATTATCCAACCTCAGGAACTAAGTGTTAGACATCTATGCATTTAAGCGAACATTTCCTATTCTACCATTTTATCCTTGTTAGTGTTTTCACTTTTAAATAAAGTTGATGCGTTTACATAAATCACATACTTTGTGGAAAAATGATTTCTGAAATTCCTATTTTGAACAAGTACGATCCTTTTTGGTCAATCTTTAGCAACACTATTGTACAATGAGAAATATACATAGACATCAAACTTTGGTAAGCAGTCTTAATCACAACATGTTTGAAAACATTTCTTCTATTTCATAACTACTGGATTTTGAATCATCAAGAAAAATATTACTCAGTAAATCATTTGCTCCATTTTCTAAATTCGTTTATTCAGGAAAAGATTTCAATCAAAACTCACAATCGTGAGACAAATTTCCAGAACAAATTTCCCTACAACATCGCTTATGCATTTAGGATTTTGTGACTTGACAATAAAGAATATTTGGAATATGTGATGAAGGAATTAGGAAGGACACCACAAATTAATCACGAACTTCAGTAGTGGAGACCAAACCCACTAGACAAAGAAAAACATATGTCTTATCATCCGTTGGAACAAAACACAAGGAATCAAATTGTTACATATATTCTATCCCTTTCAGATAACGCCAAGTTCGAAGGACCGAACGTTGTGGAATTAGTCACAAAGGCTTATTGTACCCATTTCAGTTATTCCTGTTAAGGAAACCGAATTCACCGTGGACTTCAGGTAATCATTTCAGAATTTCCTTCAGAAACCCATTTAGATGTGAACATCACCTATCACCCTCAGACTGATGGTTAAAGCGAGAGAACAATCCAAACATAGGAAAGTATGCTCAGGGCATGAGTGATTGACCCTAGAAATGGTTGGACTAATCATTTAACATAAATGAAATTCATCTACAACAATAGTTATCACACCAACAACGAGAAATTGGCAGAAGTTAGGTTAGTACATAACACACATCATTTGGATTGGGTATCCTGAACAACAAACCATCCTGATTCAAGTGGGAGGATAAACTAAGTTAAAAACATTGCCTTGGATTGGCATGATACAAATTGGATAACAAGAGAGGTTGAACCTTTAGCATATTGGACCATTTAAGATTCATTTTAGAATCGACCAACTAGCATACAAACTTGAGTTCTGGCAGAATTCAACATTATATATTACCAGTATCACATTTAAAACATTAAAAAGCGCAGACCATCTATTGATGGGCCAGACTCGGAAAAAGCTCAACATACTAGTCTAGTAGGCATTCATAAGATAACCAGGAATTTTCTACAAGTCAAGAATCAGTTACAAGTTCAATAAGTTGTAAACCATTAAAACTTCATGTTGGTAGGCAGGGTTATGTTGAAAGTTCTGCCTAGCAAAGGCATGATATCATTCAGAAAACTTGGAAAGTTAAACCCGATATACACTGGACCATATAATATTTCAGACAGAGTAGGCCTAGTGGCCGTTAGATTTGAGCCTTGATAGAGAACAACAGCAACAGGATTACATAACCATGTATTATCAGCTTTTCAGATTAGTCACTCATAATCCCATTTGGAAAGGAATCCAACTCAAAGTCAAACATAAACCTTGTAGGAGAACAAGTAGAAATCATGGACAGTTAGGTCGAACAGTTGAAGCAGAGTCGAATTCCTATCGTTAGAGTTCGCTGTAATTCTCGAATATCATCACCTTTTCACCAATATGTTTTCAGAGACCAACATAAACTGAACTTCGGGACGAAGTTCCTTTTAGAGGGGAAGACTGTCACAACTCACCATTTCAGGTCATTTCCCAAACTTTAGAAAAACACTATTCATCAGTTTACTATTCATCAGTTTTTGTGTCAGTTTGACATTTCGAGAAGCATTCAGAAATTTTACTATTCACTG
The DNA here is from genome assembly GCA_030686995.1 of Artemisia argyi. Classification (NCBI taxonomy): domain Eukaryota; kingdom Viridiplantae; phylum Streptophyta; class Magnoliopsida; order Asterales; family Asteraceae; genus Artemisia; species Artemisia argyi. The sequence goes on from CM060697.1 coordinate 27,943,870, forward strand.
AACACTATTCATTGCCGGAAAAGATTTTATCATTCACGTGCATTATTCATTTCATCGTAAATTTAGTTTACGGGTATTTAAATTCGCGTAACCATATTGGTTCAGGTGCGAATTCATGCATTATCAGTAAGGACATTTCATACGGACTAGAGATAGTCTGCATATCATCAGTAGGTCATTTACATGTTATACCACTCTTAGGATTTTCAAATTTATATATTTGATACATTTAACGTTTTCCTTATAATTATTTATAAATAAACGTTAACACCCGGTTTATAAACACGACGAATACATCTAAATATTCCCACAATGGTCCCGACATATTTTTATATCCATTTTATCATCATAAAAGTTATAACATTCATTTACCCAGTATTTTGGGAATTTATTTTATTTATAACATAAGCTTATGAATATTACGACGGTTTTCGTGAAAACTAAACAATAATCACCCGAACACTCAGTACTTATACCCAACATATTTTTAACATTTTTACAACTTTATTTTATCCCGAATAACTTCGTTAACATTTATTTCTAGCAAACCCGGTACCCGATTATAACTAAACTATAACTAAAACTACACTTACACTACAACTAGTTTTTCCTAAGTTATCAAAATAATCTTTGCTACTCTTTTATACATTGAAAAACCAGCCACACATGCCTCCCCCCCCTTGACCACTTGATAAGTTTAACCATGTGCTAGTATTATACATTAAAAACCTAACCTAAATATCTAAAAACCTCTAAAACATAACACATATAATCTCTTGGAATCAAAAGCTCTCATCCTCATCTTCTCTACACCAAAACCCATGACCCAAATAAGATCCATAACCAAAATCCATCATTTTTCAAAGTACAAAGCTACAAAGTTGTTCATTTCATCATCCTAATCAAGATTCTTGCAACAAAAACACAAGTAACACAAGATTTCTCATCATCTAATCACCTATTATTTAAAAGTGAGTTATCAAATTTATTTTCATGTTTTCATCTAATTAACACGTGTATCTTATGGTTTTCATGCTTAATTTCATGTACAAGTTAGCTATACCATATTATTTTTGTTAACTTTTTGAACATACAAACCCTAGATTTTGATTTAGGTGTTCCTTTGTTAAATTAACATGATTACTAGTGATTAGGAACCCATGGCACCCTAAGAAGGTGTATGGTAGGATTAGTATAGCTTTGTGGTGTTTGCAAGAGATTTGGTTGAAGTAGAAACTAGTTTTGGACATGAAAAATGGATTTGTAACAAGTAAATATACCTACTGTCCCATTTTGTTAAATCCTGGAAAATCAGTAAAAACAAAGGAAAATTTGGCAAAATTTTTAGAAAATACTTTCAAAAACGAATCCGTAGGCGAAAGAACGGATTAAAAAGAGTTTATAACGAAGAAGTTATGATTTTTGCAAGTTGGTTGACGAAAAGTATTTTTCTGAAAATTACATGCTGTTGGACGTTTTTCATTGGACAAAAAGAGGCTTTAGACGTAACCCGGAGGAGCCGAGCTTTCCAAAATATATTACTACATACTAAGACGTAACCGTGGATATAAAGAACAAGTAAAACGGACTTATAACGACAAAGATATTCACGTTTCAATATCGGCAAAACTCATTGTTTTGAAAGCTTTTAGAAATAATAACGCTAAAACTACGTAGTAACTCTAGATTTCTAGAAATAATACCAAGTACCCAAATTCATAACTAATGAAGTATTAGTGATTACAAGTATATTTTCATTACTACAAGGCGTTATTTCAAGGATTTCAAACCGAGGATTTCAACACTAACATTGATTCATACGATATATATATATATATATATATATATATATATATATATATATATATATATATATATATATATATATACACATTTCAACTTGTTTATTTTCTAGTAGCCATATTTTCCCAAGTTTTGGAAAATGTATATTTTGATAATACCAAGTATTTTTTCAAAGAGTAGAGTGGTATAGGAAACATGTGCATGGACATTCATAACATCAGTTTGTGATCTAAAGTAGATCGTTCATCATTCATATTAGGTTGCGGCTAGTGTGCGCGCCTTGTTTTTCAGCTCATTACATGTTCATGGTTGTTCATTTCACTTCATCACAGTTTCATCAGTTAAGGTGAGTTTTCATAGCCCCGTTTTCAATTCAACATTTTTGATTGTTTTCAAATCCCACGGGGGAATACATTGCATCAATCATTTTAGTACGAGCCTAAGTACCAAAACATATGTACATTGCTTAAGTTGCTTTACCATTCAGTTAAAGTCCCCTGTTTATTATCATGAACCGTTAATTTGCCGGTAAGCGAGAGTGAGTGGATAGATCTATCGAGGGTGACGCCTCCATCCGTGGTAGTGATTACCAACCGTAAGCGGATGCATTTCATTTTGACACAGTTACGAGTGTTCTGGTAAAACATTCGGGAGGGGCATATAATTTCATCAGTCAGAGCTTCGGGGTCATGAGCTTAAGGTCTATTGTACAATTTTCATGAGATTTTTATCTTGCACTTTTACTTGTGGTGGCCGTACATCATTACATTTTACAAACCTATGGAATTCACAAACATTCGTGTTGACGTTTTAGCAATGTATTTCAGGTTATTAAGGTAGCTCATGTGACATGCATTTGGACCTTCATGGAGTCGCGGAGTCGACGCGTCTCATCATTATTTCATGTACTTATGTAAACATTTGATCTAGTAGGACTTGTTTTCATAAACTTGCAACACATTTTGGGGACCTCATTTTGTAAACTCTGGATTATTTCAATGATCAAATGCAGTATTTTTCAAACGACACTTTAGGTCGTTCAATGTAACTGTAACTATGGTGCTATGACAGACACCCCCAGGTATTCCATTCCGCTGCAAGTCAAGTAAATTGGGGGTGTGACAATTTATACCTCATTATTAGATATATCATATTCATTTATTCTAGTTGATTACCATAATTTTCTTCCCTATTAGCATGCTTACATAACTTATGCGTCTCATTGTTACGCCTTCTCCTTGCATAGTTTCATCATTCGACCTCGAGTTTGGTCACTTGCCTTAGTCTTTCAGAACGTGTTTGTATTTGTGAAGGACATAGTTTTAGTATAACTGAACTGAGTATTTAAAAATTCATGGAACCTCGGTGGAATGTAGACTGATCATCTACATTCGACCCGGGATAGTGGGATATAGGCTGATGATGAGTGCTCAAACACTCATCATTTTTGGTCAAATCTAAACTGCAAAACATACAAAAACACTCAAAAATGCATCAAAATACTGAAAATATTTAAAAATTGTGTTTTATATGTTTTAGATGCAAAATGAGCAAAAACAGATGAAAAACGTACAAAGTTTGCAAAACTGGTAGTTTCAGTCCCCCAACTTTCATAAAATTACAAAATTAGTCCCTGGTCATTCAAAATATGGAAAATTATCACCAAAGGTCCTTTTACAATCATAGGTTGTCATATTTTGTCCTTTGGTGAAAAAATGGAAAAGTTTTGGAAAATTACAAAATTAGTCCCTGGAGTTTTGGAAATTGGCAGAATTGGTCCCTGGTGGGATATTTTTGAAAGAAAAATCATTCAGGGTCCTTTGGAAAATGAAAATTGGCAAGAAATACACTTGGATAAAAGTTTTTACAAAATGGCAAGTTTAACCCCTAAACTTTGAAAAATGTCAATTTTGGTCCTCGGGGTTCAAATTTTGGAAAATTGTAAATTTGGTCCTTATGATTTTCAAACTTGTCAATATTGGTCCTTATAATAAATGTTAGAAAGTTGCAATTCAGGTCCCTAAACTTTTGGTAATTTTACATTTATGGTCCTTGTTGTTTACTACTTACCATATGGACCCTTTTTATTACTACAACCCAAGCCAACAACCTAATCCTAATCCAATATCTAAACCTGATCCAATAACCCAAATAAACCCCATATCCCACCAAGCCCAATCCCATTCTTAATATAAAAACCCCACCCCTGCTCTTTGACCTCAATCAACACCCCCAACCTCGACACTGTTCATCACCCCCAACATTTCCCTGAAATACCTCCCCCTGCTCCCTCCTTTTCACCAAACCCTCACCTTTTCATTAATGATATCACCTACACCTTACCTTCCCCCCTCCTCATTAAATTCCCACCTAAACCACTCAAACTGCCCACCTTCAATTTTCCCGCCAAATAAAGATTTGAACGGCTGGGATCACATGAGGCCATCCAACGACCATAAATGAAGTGGGAAAGAAAGATATTGATGCCAGGGACTATAAAACTGAAGAAAATAAAAAGAAAGAGAGTAGTAGAGTAGTATTAGCCTTAGTTTAAATTAGATTAGGTCGTTTTTAATGTAATCTCATCTTTAGTTGTAATTGTTGGTTTATGTCACTTGTAATCAACTCTTCCAGTGTACTATTATTGTTTTCAATCATTAATTTCAGTGTTATTTGTTAAATTTTAGAAATTGCAATTTTAGCTAAAAACCTCAAAGTACTCTTATGCTGTGAAAAGTTGTTGTTCTTTGCTTGATTAAGCTCACCTTAGCTCAGTTATAAGTTTTCTTAAGTCTTTTAAGTATTAAAATCAAATCTCACTCAGTTTCATAAAAAATCTCAAAATTACTGTTGGGATCATAATTTTCACTATTTTATGAGAGGTCATTTGTAATAATAGGTTGCTTAAGTTATTATTTTCTTACATTTATGTAATGTTGCAAGTTTACTAGACTTAAGGTATGTGGCCCATGGGCTTGAAAGCCCACACGATTTGGAGAAAGGAAGGAGAGGGAGTGTTGCCCTAGCTCCTTCCCTATAAATAGAACCTTAGGTCTCATGTAATACATGGTTGGTTATGTGAAATATTAAGGAAACTCTTGCAATTCTAATTCTCTAAATTCTCATAATCATCCCATTCTCATTCTCATCTCATTTCTATCAATATTGTGCTTGTGTTTACTAAATGGTGACCTAACAAGTGGTATCATTCGCCGGAAGAAGGTGTAGTTATAGTCTTTTCATTAAAATTTTAATCTTAATCGTTTTTTTTTCTTTCTACAAATCGAATTTTTGTCAAAATTTTGCACTTTCTTGCTTGTTCCTTGGTTGTTAGCACATCTTTGCTTACAAACTTGTTCTACAAATCAAAACAATCAAAAAGTTCAACACTTTTATCACAAAATTCGATTTGGGATTCTTGTACTTGGTTTTCGAAAACATTTTTGTTTTTTATAAATTTATCAAGTTCTTAACTTTCTTCAAGAAATCTTTATTTTATACCTAAAAGTACAAGAATCTTTAAGAAAAAACGCGTTTTGGGTTAACTTTATGTGAAAACACTACTCGCCAAGTTATCGAGAACATACTTGTCCCCAGTTTCGAGATCCTCTCTACGTGCACTACCTCGACTTCGTTTGTGTGGACTCGGTATTTTCTTTCTTGTATAAGAAAGTTAAGTACTTCGACGTTTGGGAAAGTTTTCGAAATTGTATAATTTCGAAAACTGCTTTTCGTAACTTTGTGTTTTTTTTCGAAAACATTCAATTTTTTTCGAAATCACACAAGTTATCGCAAACTTCATTAAGTTTCGAAATCCTATTATTTCGCAAACCTAAGAAGTTTCGTAAAACCTTGATTGTTGTCGAAATTTCAAGTTTTTCGAAAACCTGAAAAGTTTCGCAATCCTTGATTTTTTTTCGAAAACCTGAAAAGTTTCGAAATCCCAATTTCCCAATCCACAGCTGAAAATTTTCGAAATCATTGGTTTTGCAATCCTTATTTCAACATAGTTTCGCAATCCCTGTTGATCAAGGTTTCGCAATCCGAAGTTGTGCAAAGTTTTTCGATACTTGGTTAATTCTACACTTTCTACAAGATCCATTTCTACACAAGTGTTCTAAGATGTCTCAACCACCTAATCATTACTTCCCTCATACTCAGCAACCTCAACATCAGCAGTATCAGCAACATCTACATCAGCAGTATCAGCAACAACAATACCTTCCGCACCAACTGAATCAACAACCTTCTCTAAAACAAACATACAATCCACTACATCATTACCTAATGATGCAACAACCATATCAAGTGCCACAACAAAACACTCAGTTTTCCTCCAAACAACCTCATTGGTTTGACAGAATGTGTGAAGTTATTACAACTCAACAATCCCGACATGAGGCAGGATCACTTGAAACACCTCCAATGCTTACACCTGGGAACTATGTTCAATGGTCAAGTCGATTCTTACGATTTGTTGAGCTAAAGAAACCTCATGGGAAATACTTGAAGCAAGTGATACTTGAAGGACCATTTGAGTGGCCAACTAGATTTGAAGCTGGTGATCCACATGCTGATCCTCCACGTCCTCCTGGTGATAGACCCCTTCCAGAATCTGCACTCACTGAAGAACAGAAACTACATCGTGAAGCTGATCAGTATGCAATGGCTTATATACTTCAAGGTATACCTAATCCAATCTATCGAAGTGTCGATGCTCAGAAAACAGCCAAAGCTATGTGGGAACACGTTCATCTCCTTATGGAAGGCACTCAATTGAACAAAGATGACATGGAATCCAAGCTATACATGGAATACACTGACATCACAATTGAACCTGGAGAGTCACTTGAATCCTACTACCATCGTTTCACAAATGTGGTCAATGATCTGGAACGTCACATAATCACAGTACCAAGGATCGCTGTGAACTCCAAATTTGTTGGTAGTCTTGGCCCTGATTGGCATAAATATGTGACATTTGTTCGTCAAACAAAGAATTTGCATGATGCTCCCTATGGTTTGTTGTATGATTTTCTGAAACACCATGAACCTGAAGTGGAAAAAGATCGAGCTCTACGAGGAGGATACACACCAACTTCTACACCAAATTCTTTGGCTCTCGTAGCTCAGTCTCTCTACGCTCCACCACCAATGTCTAATCATGCATATGTTCAAGAGCAGAACTACTTCAGTTATCCACAATCTTCCACCTCGAACCAAATGGTCCCTTATGATTCATCTCTACAGAATGCTTCTACTCAACTTGTTCCGTTAAACAACAATGATGCTGTGTACTACTCCAACTCCAATGATGGTGACGATGATGACTTTAATACGTTGAATCAGGGACTTGCTCTTATTGCTCGTGCTTTTAGCAAATTCTCCAACAAAACAAACAACCGTCAACGTTCATCTTCTAACACAAGGAATCAAGCTGTTGTCAATGATGGAAGAGTGGAAATTCAGAATCGTAACTATGGTCGATCTGGTTCAGGAAGTTCTTCAGGAAATTATGGGAATGGTCAGAGGTTTAGTAACAATGGAGGGTTCAACAACAACTCAGGATCTTCTCAACAAAGGTCTGAACCAGTTGCAACAAGGAACTCCAACTCAGGGAATGCAGTGTGGTGTTATAACTGTAATGAACAAGGTCATATAGTGACTGCATGTCCTAAACCGAGAACTCGGGGGAGTAAGTTTCACAAGCAGGCATTACTCATGGCTCTTCAAGATGAAAAGGATGGACATTTCCCTGAACAAGACAACAACTTCATGGAAAATGTGCACAATGATGATGACATGGAAGATCTAGAAGCTAATGCAGCTGTGATGCTTATGGCCAACATGCAGGAACTTAAGCTTAATGATTCAGGTCCAGTGTATGACACTGACGGCTTGTCTCAGGTACATGAATTCAATGCATGCTTCATAAATGATATAATCTCATCCTCTGCTTCTGAATCAGATATGGTGCAAGTTGTTCCATCTAAATCATCTTCATCTTCTCAAACAGATGAACAAATAAGCACAGTTGTCATATTTGATAATGACACAGTTGTTTCATTTGATGATCCTATTGAGAATGATAAAAATGATCATTTAGACATGAACCATCATTTGATCCAGACCCTGACCTCATATTGTTATCTAAACAACTGGATGCTCAACAATTGCAAATAATAAAATGCAACGAAAAAAATAAAGTTTTAAAAGAACAAAATGCGTCACTTGCAAGAGATATTGAATGTCATAAAATTCAACTTTCAAATCAGGAAGAAAAGATTAAAAATGCAAAAAGTTTTGAAAAAGCTTTTCAAGATTCTTACAATAAAGAACAAGATCTTCAACGCAAAATGCAAGATTTAATTGAGTCAAACGGAAAGTTGATTTCGAAACTTGAAAGTGAAAAGTGTTAATTGAAAATGCAAGTTGAACGTCTTCAAACAGAACTTTCAAAAACAGAAATAGAATTGTCAAGTTGTCAAAAGGATTTTTGTGAACATAAAATACGAAAAAGGAAGTATATAGATGACTTACTCGGTGATATTGTTGATCTTGAAAAACAACTCAAAGAATTTCGTAACATTGTTTACAAACACGGGAACTCTGTCACAACAATTCAGAAATTTACTTTAAAACCGAGACCCGATAAAGGATTTGCACTTGGCGATTACAATTCAATGTTTCTTCACACGGCATTCAGAGATATTCCAAAAATTTACAGTATGGATTATTTGCTTGATAATACGATTGTGCGTGCTGTTGTTTTTGATACTGAGGAAGAAGAAGAACTTAAAGACGAGAGTCGGTCAAAAATGAGTAATGTTCAATATTGGACACCATATGACTATTCAAAAGCTCCAATTAAGTTTGTTACTCAAAAGGACTTACCTGAGAAATCATGGTTTGTCGAAGAGTCATATGTTTCATCTTCTAATGCGGCCCCTGTCCAAACTGTAGCACAAATAAATGGTCCTTTACCATCATCCGGTGAACTTTCACCCTTACCAAAAAGTGTTCGTGTCTTAAATTATTTCAAAATTTTTATGGAAGACATCGAAATTTTGGAGGAGACAATTGAACGCAATTCTGAAATAAAAATTGAAACGTTTCAATCCGCTTACGAGCGCGAAAAGAGAGATATTTTTCAAAAACAAATGTTGCCAATTGTCAAACACCTCCGTCTCTGTGCTACACGTTGGGATCAGGAACTTCAAAAGGAGGTCAAACATATGATAAACGTTTTCAATGCAACTGAAAATGAAATTTTGGTTCAAAAGCAAAGAACTAGAGTTTTCAAAAATGATGCTGATCGACTCTTGGAACAAGTTCTCTGTGCTGATATTTTGTCTGTTATTATGAATGATCTCTATAAATCTGGTACTTCTATGCTTAAGGATGATCATTGTGTTGATAATAACTTGTTGAAAGCGGAAATTGAGACACTCAAACAGGAAAATGATAAGTTGAGAAGTTCAAATGATGATGTGACAAAACAATTTTCAAAAGAAATTTGTCTACTCAAAGAGAGGATTGAATGGTGTCAAGCTCAAAGTATTGAACGAGAATTGGAACTTCAAAAACAAAATCTTTCAACCTCTTGTCAGCTTTGCAAAAACAATGAGTCTTTCAAAAGTTTGTGTCTCAAATACGAGCAAGAAATTGCGGATTTAAAAATTGAAAATGACGCATTTCTACAAAACCACATTGACATTAAACATTGCAATGGCATACTTGAGTCAAATATTCAGGATAAGAATCACATCATCATTGATTTGAAAGAGAAAATTAAGATACTCCAAAAAGGAAAGTTTGTTGACACCACGGTAATAGCACCAGGAATGTATCACGTAGACAAAACTGATAAAGGAAAGGTTGTTCAAAACAGTAATGTTGATAACTCCACTTCTACAGGACTAGTCTCCACTACTAGCGTTAGCAGACCCAAGCGAAAAAGTAAAAAGAAGAATAGGATCTTGCAACGTAAGAAAGGACAACTAGAAGCCCAAGAAGTAGAAGATCAACTTAGGAACTTGAATAAGACTCATGTTGCATCAGATTTAGATTCTAATCTAGCAAATTGTAATCAAACTCTAAATGTAATGAATGATGAACCTTTGAATGTTTCCAATATTAATGCATCCTGTGTGTTTTGTCGTAAAAGTGTTTCATCTGGTGATCATACAAAATGTATCGCTAATTCTCTACTTTCTCGTCATAAGAAACGTAGGACACGCATTCCTTCTAGGCCCACCATTGCCTCCAAGTCTAATTTAGGAAAGCCGTCTACTACGGTTTCTAATGAAGTTGAAGTTACCCCCATAGGTGCCGAGAACAAATCTAGGAATGAGCCAACTACTAGTGCATTTAACATTAAGAAAGCAAAAACTAGTTGGAAATGGCAACGTTGGTTACAACACAAACCAGACTTTAAATGGATTCCTAAATTGTTGAATAAATGTGTTTCTAACCAACAGGAACCCGCACTGTCTTTGGGTTCCACCCTTACTTCTGTTCCATCTGTGTCTTCTTCTTGTGATGCAGGTGGTACAGATCGTTCTCTGGATTGTTGATAGCGGATGCACCCGACATATGACAGGCAATCTCAAACTGTTGAAAAACTTTGTCTCAAAGTTCATTGGTACTGTCAGATTCGGGAATGATCAATACGCTCTAATCATGGGATATGGTGACTATGTAAGTGGCAACATCGAAATAAGCCATGTTTATTATGTGGAAGGCCTTGGACACAACCTTTTCTCTGTTGGTCAATTCTGTGATGGGGATCTAGAAGTTGCATTTCGCGAGAAAACTTGCTTTGTTCGTGACTTACAAGGAAACGATCTTATGTCTGGCTCACGTGGCTCCAATCTTTATACAATATCAATGTCAGATATGATTGCAACATCTCCGATATGTCTTCTCTCCAAAGCAGAGTCAACTAAATCTTAGTTATGGCACAAACGTCTTTCGCACTTGAATTTCAAAACCATGACTGACCTTGCTCGTTATAAACTTGTTGATGGATTTCCAAGATTCCGTTTTACCAAAGATCACTTATGTCCAGCCTGTGAACAAGGGAAAAGTACTCGTGCTCATTTTCCTTCTAAACCTGAGCAAAGTACGATTCATGTTTTACAACTGCTTCATATGGATTTATGTGGACCGATGTGTGTTCAAAGTATCAACGGTAAACGCTACATACTAGTAATTGTAGATGACTTCTCCAGATGGACTTGGGTTTATTTTTTACGAAGTAAAGATCAGGCTCCTTCAATGATCATCACCTTTCTCACTAAAATTCAAGTTCAGTTACGCAACACGGTACGAATAGTCAGAACTGACAATGGAACTGAATTCAAGAATCTGACACTTAGGTCTTATTATGAGAAAGTGGGAATTGAACATCAAACATCTATTCCTAGAAGCCCAGAACAGAATGGAGTTGTTGAAAGACGCAACAGGACGTTAGTGGAAGCTGCTAGAACTATGTTGATTAATGCTCAATTACCAGATTACTTGTGGGCAGAAGCTATTTCAACCGCATGTTATACCCAAAACCGTTGCATGATCACAAAACGTCATCGCAAAACACCTTATCAAATTGTTCACAAAAGAAAACCGAACATCGATTACTTTCATGTATTTGGAGCACTTTGTTATCCGAAGAATGATCGTGATGATTTAGGTAAACTTAAAGCAAAGGCTGACATCGGAGTGTTCGTTGGATATTGTGAAAATTCCAAAGGTTTTCGGATATGGAATCGTCGTACAAGAGAAATTCAAGAAACCATTCACGCTAATTTTGATGAACTCACACAAATGGCTTCTGAGCAACACAGCTTAGGACCCGAATTCAACCGTCTTAACTCTCCGGCATCTTCAGCTGAGCCATTGCCACTCAACCGCAAAGAATTAGAAACCTTGTTTGCTCCACTATTTGATGACACAATTGAATACCGTCCTACTGAGGTCTCACCTAATTCCGCTGCTCAACCTGAAAACATTCCAGTACCAGACTCACCTCAACAAACTACTACAAGTGTTGAGAGAGACGGTCCTCCAATTGTATCACCATCTACAGCAGAACAAACTGGTTCTAACTCCCGCCATCCAGCTGAAGATCCAACACCACTATCAGTTCCACAACCCGCAGAGCATGATCCTGATGCGTTCTTTAATCCGTTTGCACCGGCTACTACAGTTCCTGATATAGCTGAGTCGTCAACACGCAATTTGGATCCTGCTAACATGCGAGATACTTATCAACTACACCCTTCAACACACAAATGGACTTGAGACCATCCACTAGTTCATATTATTGGCCATCCAGATGCACCTGTAATGACAAGACAACGACTTCACACTGATGGAGAAACTTGTATATATGCACTCACAGTTTGTCATGAAGAACCAAAGAACATCAAAGAAGCAATAACTTATGACAACTGGATTGAATCTATGCAAGAGGAATTTCAACAGTTCATACGATTAGAAGTCTGGGAATTAGTTGAAAGACCTGACGGAGTCTTTGTCATCGGGTTAAAATGGATCTGGAAGAATAAGCTTGATGCTGAAGGGACTGTCATACGCAACAAATCACGTCTGGTAGCGAAAGGATACTCCCAACTGGAAGGACTTGATTTTGCTGAATCCTTTGCTCCAGTGGCTCGACATGAAGCTGTTCGGATCTTTTTGGCTTATGCTGCACACAGGAATATGGTGGTTTACCAAATGGATGTGAAAACAGCATTTCTTAATGGAGAACTCCGTGAAGAATTTTATGTTAGCCAACCTGAAGGCTTCGTTGATCCTGAGCGTCCTAATCATGTTTACCGACTCAAAAAGGCACTCTACGGACTTAAGCAAGCCCCACGGGCGTGGTATGACAAACTGTCCACTTTCTTACTGGCCAATAAATTTTCTAAAGGATCGGTGGATCCAACACTGTTTACAAAAACCTACGGGGAGGACTTACTTGTTGTTCAAATATATGTCGATGACATCATTTTTGCCTCAACAAAACGAAGTTACTCTAATGATTTTGCAAAATTAATGAAAGATAATTTTGAAATATCCATGATGGGTGAACTTTCGTTCTTTCTAGGATTACAAGTTCATCAATCACCCCGTGGAATTTTTATAAATCAGTCTAAATATGCTCTTGAAATTGTAAAGAAACATGGAATGATGTCTTGTGATACTTATAATACACCAATAGGCTATACCACAAAACTAGATGCTGATTTACATGGGACTCCAGTTGACCCTACCAAATACCGAAGTATGATTGGGTCCCTCATGTATCTCACAGCTAGTAGACCTGATATAGTATTTGCTGTCTACATGTGCTCTCGCTATCAATCTAAACCAACTGAAAAACACCTCAGTGAGGTCAAAAGAATCCTTCGATACATAAAGGGAACCATTAACTTGGGAATCTGGTATCCGAAGGATTCTGGTTTTGAACTAATTGCTTTTTCAGATGCTGATTATGCAGGATGTTTAGACACACGCAAAAGTACATCTGGTGGATTACAATTTCTCGGAGACAAACTCGTGTCATGGCAATCTAAGAAGCAGGACTGCACTTCACTGTCGTCTACAGAATCTGAATACGTAGCCATGTCTGCTTGTTGTGCTCAAGTCATTTGGATGAGATCACAACTTAAGGATTATGGCTACCTATTCAACAAGATTCCTATCTACTGTGATTCAAAGAGTGCAATTGCAATCTCCTGCAACACAGTGCATCATTGCAAATCCAAACACATCGATCTCCGATATCACTTCATCAAAGAGCATGTGGAAAAGGGTACCGTTGAACTTTATTTTGTTGGAACTGAGTACCAATTGGCGGACTTACTTACCAAATCTTTAGCACCATCAAGGTTTGCTAGTCTAGTTCACCAAATTGGTATGCGATGTTTGACTCCAGAAGATCTGGAAAAGTTTTTAAAACACAATTGATCGTCAAACATCAAAACTATCTATGTATAATATTTTTTATATATAAACAAATCAAAACACAAAAAGATTTTTCATTTTTTTTCTCTTTAAAAAAAAAAAAAAAAAAAAATGGCAAGTATATCACTTCACTTCAACACTTTGTTAAAATTTTACAAGTGTTGAGCGGGAGTCACGCTTAAATCTTTTACCAATTTTTAATTGGTATACTTGCATGTTTCTCGTATTTTACGGTTCTTCGGAGTGTGTGGACGTTCTTTAAACATTCCTTTGTCTCATCCCTTTAGTAAGGACTTCATAAGTTATATTAACGGAAGTATATCGTGATGTTACGCATGTTTGCCAATTAACTTTAGGACTCAAGTTAGTATATCTAAAAGTCAAGGGACCATAAGTGACAAATAGTTCAAAAAGTTTCATATATATACAAACAAACACACCTTTTTCAATTTTTCGAAACCAGGCTAACTAAAACCCTCCATAAGTGAAATCGACGGCTACAATTCATTAGAGTAATCCGTGCTTGTGATCTTCAAACTGTAAGTTCATTAGTAATCTTTAGGGCATTACAAACATAGGTTTTCGTTTAATTGCAAATCCAACGGCTAAATTTCTTGCAAAATCGATTTCGATATCTAGGGTTTAGCGATTTCGAAATCTGGAAAATCATGGTTTGGTAACTGATTTCTTGATAGGGTTTTGTTACATTTAGTGTCACTAAACTAACTATATCATTTTATCTCAATTCCATTCATGTTTGCTTGATTCACGAAATCTTGGTTTTGGGTCGATTTGAGATTGCTTGATTCTGTGTTTGTTTGCTTTATTTTATTGGTGGGATATGTTTCTAAGGTCACATGTATGCATGTTTGAAGTAATGATGTTGATCTACACCAATGATGCTTGATTCTCGATAACTTGTGTGCTTCATTCATGATTAAGTTATGTCTATCTGAGTCTATATGTGTGGTATGATGTCATAATGTGCTCTTAACATGTGTTTGTGATTTGCTAGAACCATTGATACTCATTAGACTCAAATTTGTTATGTTATCGAAAACTAGTTCTTGATAATTATCGAGATCTTGGTTAACGAGCATATTGGTTATGTCTGATTGGTATTTGTCAATCTTTATGACAGGTCTATATCATTGGATTATATTATCGCAAAAGAAACATATGTTAGACTTCAAATTCGAAAGATTCATGTATAAGAATTTTATCGAGAACCCAAGTTGTCGCAATCTTGGTAAAATTTTCGAAATTATTCGTTGTCTCATGATTTCGATAATGTTTGTTCAAAACTCAGTATTTTTTGAAATTATCATTTTCGAAAATACTCTTTGAACATAGATTTCGAAAACATGAGTTCATTGTATGATTGCGAAAATTTTATCGAGTATTGATTTTTTTCGAAAAACATGAAATCTTTCGCAATCATGTATAAGGAAAGATCTCGATAATCTTACAAATAAGCATGATCTCGATAAAATATTTATCGAGAACATACTTAGTAACATTTTCGAAATTCTTTCTTAGAACAGGATTGCGATAAGAGTGTTATGTATGTTTTTTTCGAAATCTCACTTAATTGCTTATATATTTGCGATAAAAAGTTTTTTTTCGAAATCTTGTTTAGGCCTTGTCATGTTATATCTATGTAACCTTGTTGTGATTCATTGTTGTTGTGTAATGTGAAGTAACTACGAATTGTGTATATCAATTATGCTTATGAGACTTTGCATTGTATAATTGATTTCGTGATTCTTAATGATCAATGATTCTTCAAAGTATGCATTATATGACACTTCACACATAACATTATGAAACATTCGTGCTTAACTGTTTTAAGTGGATATCTGTAACCAAACTCAAAAACTGTGCTAACACGTAACAAATTTGGATGTTTGGTTTATGATTATATTTTTCAGATTAACATGGCTGAACACAACGAGAATGTCCCTGAACAAGTTCTTCCATTACTCACCATGGATGACATCACTCCCGAGAACTACAATGTCACTATTGGCAATAACAATCCCCGAGTTGATTTCAACAAATTGAAAATCACAGAGAAATCGTGCATGATTGTGAAATAAGATATCCTACTTGCACATCCATGCAAACCTCTGCTCACCTGTTCTACTTCAGTTCCGCTGTTTTACCTTCATCAGTTCTGGCTTACTGCTCAGGCTAACTTGGATGATGAGTCTTTCACTGTTACATTGGAAAGCTAAGAATACACTGTAGATCATGACGTTCTTCGAACAGCCCTTCTCATGTCACAAACTGACAACGAATTTGCTCCTATACTACCTGACCTGGATCTTCTTGACTTCTTCATTGAATTAGGATATGAGGTTGATGATGATGTACCGCTAGTCAAGCTTTCCCAATTTAATGCCAAGAATATCCCTCAGCCTTGGAGAACATTCTGTCTGTTGGTGGTAAGATCTGTATCTGGAAGGAAAAGTGGTCATGAACATCCAAGGCTCGAACATTTGCAAACATTCTGGGGAATGGTGACTCTGACACCTATTGACTTTGCAGTTCTTATCATGTATGATATCGTCCACAGTATTCAAACCGAACATGTGAAGACTATGATACCGTTCATAAGATTCACCAAGCTTCTCATAGAACATCTCTGCAAAAACTCTCCAGAATTCATCAAGAGGATGGCTGATCCTAATGAGCCGAAGCACCTGTTCGAGGACGACTTCACCACCTCATTCATCAAGACGACCACTTCCTCAACTAAGATCAAAGGAATGAGGCTTCCCGAATACCTACTTAATGATAAAATTAAGAAGAGTCTGAACTACAAGCTGTATGATAACGCTTACAAAGGGGTACAGGAAGAAGCCACAATAAAGACTCGAAGCAAAGGAGGTGTAAAGTCTGGGAGTACTACAAGCACCACTGGATCACCTCATACTAGATCTAAGGCTGCTCCAATGTCAAAACCCAAGACTTCAACCACACCTAAACCTACATCCAAACCCAAACCTGCTACCAAGCCAAAGAAGAAAGTAACTCCAGAGTACATTCTTCGTGATGAACCTAAACCTCCACCTTCTGACACCGAATCCGAGTTCGATACTGAATCTGAAGAAGAAGAACCAGACTATGAACTGAGATACAGAGCACCTGATGAAGGATTTCCTGCAACAGAGATCGCCGTACGACAAAGTCTTGAAACTTATGAAGAAGAGACAAGGAAAAGAAAAGGGATCACTATTAATGAGCCTAATGATGATGAAGACGAACCAATCGTTGAACCTTTGGTCGATAAACACAAACTGAAGAGTATAGTTGTCAACACTCGAGCTGAAGAAAAGCGGCTCAGGAAAGAACAAAGGAAAGCAACTCTCGAAAGCCGACTCATGTCTCAACCTTTAACTCCACCACCTATCGATCAGTCGGAACATGAAGGAGCTACTAGCAGCATGAATCCTCCCATTGTGTCCACAACGTTAGAATCAGCCCCACAGCCAGATAACACCGTTAAAGACACTGACAAAACTGGAGATGTCAATATGACAGAGACTGCTAACGTAGAGGAGAATGTTGGCGGCCAAGAGAACATAGGTACGGATCAGGAACATGAATTCCTCATTACTCCAGAGTTTCTTGCACGAGAAGCAGAGGAAGCAGAGGAACGTCGTAGAATGGAAAACGAAGAGAAGAACGCGTTCGACACCAACATATTTCTTAAGTCATCTTCTCAGCAGACTTCCTCAGCACAACCTCCACCTCCTCAAGACTCTCCTCCAAAGGATCCGACTCCTCCTGCTTCTTCTTCAAAGTCTCACAACGAGTCATCGTCCGAATCATCACCGGAGCATTCATCTCCCACACCTTCTGAAACCGCATCAAAACAGCATTCAATCAATCAACCGAAACAACCAGTTGATCTTCAGGAGCAAGTCAACAAACTCACCAACATGGTCACAAGTCTTACCAAACAAGTTGAGGACTTCCAGGAGTCAAAGCAGCTGATCGACAAGTTCTTATACTCTGATTACACAGGATTTATCAGAACTGCAACTCATGATTTTCTCACTGAAAATCTGGTTGATATGATCACTCCTGAGGTAGCAAACCTTCTCAAACCAATCAATGACAACTTGGATCACAGAATCAGAAGTGTTACGAGAAAAATGTTGTCTACTACACCATTCACGCTTCACACCGCAAAACCTTCTACTGTGGCTCCAACCGTCCCTGAACTGTCCTTCAATGACATGCTTGCCAAACTCTTTGACAACATTGCCTCCAAACCCACACAAACTACTGAAGAAAAGGCACTGTATGATGCTATGGTGGCTTACATATCCAAAGAGTCCTGCAAAGATGCTGCTGGAACCCGGAAAAGGACAAGAAAAGATGACGATCCTGACCCAAACTCTAAAGGCAAGAAACCTAAGTCAGGAACAGGCCCTTCATCCACTCTACAACAACAAAAAGACTCCATTCCTCCTGGAAATCAACAACAACCCTCAGCTACTGGTCAAGGTCAAACTGAAGAAACGGAAACACTCATGGAACCTACAGATGACTACCAGGGTCAACCTGACACCGATTACTGTGCTCCACCTATTCTTGATTCTCATGCTGAACCATCGTCACCATCCAAGGCTAAAGACAAAGATGCTCCATCTAAGTCCAAGAAATCAAAGAAGAAAAGATGTCATTCATGGCTCGACAATGATGACAATCCTCAGAATGATTGGCTGACAGAAATGGTCCAAGCTCAACCTCCTCTCGAAGAAGAAGAACCACTTCCTGGTAACACTCTACAGTTTACCCAAGTCATTATGAAGGATCTTCAGATCGACAAACTCACAAAGGCAGAGCTCAGAAGAATCAATAGGGATGCACAAGAATTCCTCAAGAAAAGATCTGGAAACAAAGTCGAATACGAGTACCATATGCAGAATATAGCTAGTGCAATGTCTGCCGACTTTGACTGGCTAAATCCAGAAGTGAATATCGATCTCAGTTCCAAGAATCATGAAAAACCTTACTTCACCGACTGGACCAAACCATTACCTTTGAAAGGATTTCCAGACAAACCAAAGATACCTTACAGCTTCTTCTTCAACAAAGATCTTCGTAACATCCAGCTCACTCAGGAGACATCCAAGAAGAAATATGCTTCCTCACTCACAATCTCAGTACCAGCCGCACGATACGAAATTCCTGCTATTGAAGAAAATACTCGTGTTTTCAGCAACTCCATCGTAGCTTACGACAGAGATGCCCTACACGGAATTCTACACTGGCCAGAACGTCGTCGTCTCGGTTATACCAGCAGATTAGGAGAGAAATCATTGAAAAATGTGAAGCAGAAATCTAAGATCATCGCTATCTTGGAGATTCAACAGTCAAAACGATTTAACTACATATTCATGCGTGAAATTGTTGTTAAACGACAAGATGAAAAGAAGTACAAATTCTCCGAAGCAGACTTTCCTGACCTTACTCTCAATGACATAGAAGACATGTATCTCGAAAAGGTTCAACAAAGAATGCGTGGATTTGACAGAGATGTACAGTACAACTTCATGGCATCACTACTTCTTTACATCCGACGACTGATTGTTCAAGAAAGAGTGGAAGATCTTCAGCTTGGAGTGGAAAGTTACCAACAGAAGATCAATTTGACAAAACCACAATTCTACTTTGAGGGTATCTATCAAACACCACAGGTTACTCTCAACCAAGAACCTTTTGGTTTCACCTACATCAACAGCAAAAAGCTACAAAGTTTCATGAGGTTCGATGAGGTACACAAATTCTGTGCTGTTACACTCAAGTCTGTTCGTGATGGGCTTGTCAAAAGGTTGAATGATGATCGCCGTAAGATAGCTAAGGGGGAACAACTAAGATGGAAATCCAGCATAAGAAGAGAAGTTCGTAACTTTGTCTTAAAGATTGAGGAAAGGTTATTTCGACGGGAACAGATCAGACGACTGGAAAGCTATATCGGTGCCAGACCATCGTTTCCTGTCAGAAACTTCGAAAGACCAGAACCCAAGTTTACTGACTTTGACACTCGACTTCCTGACGAAGATTAACTTGGTACATTTGGTTAACTTTTCAATATCAATTGTTTCATTTGATTGAATTTCACAATGGCTTGTGCACGCATTACAGTGCACAACCCGTACTTGTAAAGAAAGGACCCTGAGGTACGCTTCAGTGCCTCAATCCTAAAATAAGGAGCGAAGGCTTCTTACTTTTGAGTAGAATTAATCAAACATTTATGATTTTTCATAATTCTGCTCAAAAGGACAAGTATTTTACCTCAATAAGACCTGATTACTTGTTGAGGGGGAGCACTTGTCAAAACAAAATACTTTACTCTAAATCATAAGTTCTTGGTGCATCTCCCCGTAACACTCAAAAGGCATATTTTAATCTAAAAGTTTGTCAAAAACACCATTTTATATGCTATTTTTGAGGGGGAGAAAATGAAAAAGTGATTAAAATACACGAAGTCAAAGCTTTAAGTTGTATCATGTGCGAGCTAGACTCAGTATTGACCCAGGAATTGACGAGATAATACAAGTTAGTAACATCGAAAGGACTTATCCTCGACGGGTAATAACATCAAGTTAGTTACTAGAGCTAGTTGTCACCTAAAAGCTGACAATGCATCTCTTTAACTAACCACGTAAGCGTGTCTCGAAAAGGATATGTCTGAGTAGAAATGTACCGTCTCGAGAAACTTTCTGTGAACTTGATCAGGCCGGGTAATAACTTCAAGCTAGTCTAACTAGTGATGTAAGCGTGTCTCGAATCGATCTTGTTCACGGAAAGTGGATCAATTCAAAAGTGCTTGCTCCTCCCGCATGTGCAAATTTATTAAATACTTATGAGCACATGTGCAGGGGGATCCCTTCAAAAGTGTACACAAAACTCTCAAAGTGTTAACCAAAATATTTGATTATCACAAACACTTTGAGAGATTTTCAATCAAAGGTTTCTTGGCTACTGTCGGAGTTATAAGGTGATTAAGATAGGAATATCCGTCCTATGATCCGCCAGAGCCGGAGGGATCTACCCAAGGACATCTCCCATAGTTAGAATTAGAAGTCCTTAGGTATGATACGAAAAAAAGGAGAAATGAATGAAAGGGAAAGAAGGAGTTGAAGAATTAAAAGAAAAGTAAAGTAAAGGGTGAAAAGAAATAGCCCTCCAAATGTTCAACCTTAGGGCAGACACCGGGTTCAATACGTATGCTACTGGCTGTTGCAAAAGACAACACCGGTATTGAAGATTAAGTCGTCATGGACCCAGTGACACAATGCACTAAACCTTCTTAACCACTCAAGTTCTCTTAAAAGGACTTGTTTCATTCTCACGGGGAACCCGCGTAACCTATCGACCTATCTCTTAGAGACGGTTGATATTGAAGCAGGAGACACCTCCCCAGTCTCCGCATAGGAAACCTAGGTGTGCACTTATAGAGTCTAGAGCCTCGAGATACATCAAATATCTCTTAGGAACACTTAGTATTTCTGCAACTGGTGTTCTACATCAATGGGCATCAGTTGTAAACTATCGAGTCCTTCACAGATCTTAGCAATCTGTCGAGAACGTTTATGAGAGGATTACGTAAGTATTTCTTAATGATTGAATGGAAATCCTGCCAGGGTCAACATCAAACAGCCTTGACAGCAGGTCACTTCGGTAATCCCACAAGGGTTACGCTTAGTGTTTGCGGTGGTTCCATTACGGTTTACAGTCGTGGAGTGATCCCCAGCGACTCACCCAGTCATTGAGCTACTTAGTAGGTCTAGTAAGCTCCTTCGGGAGTATCTGATATGGGAACGGCCTGGATAAGGATTAGAAGGAGTCTTCACAATATGCTGTTGATGAGCTCTAATTCGTTATCCGTAAGTACCGGTTGTTTTATTGCTAACTGTTTACTCGTAGGTACCTCACTTCCATGATGGTAGATTCCAACATGCTCGTACATACATCTTGAAGTCAAAGAAAGCTCCCCCAAAGATCTTAGCAACACAAAGTTCAAAGAAATGATTCTACGTCAATAAAGAAGAATCTACAAAGTAATAAGACAAAGATCTCAATGCATGAAAAGGAACTTCTTGTACGTGAAAGTTTAAGTCCAAAGATGTATGAGTATGTTGGAATGGCGGACAACCACCACAGACGCTGGAGTGACGAACGGCAGACAACTTCATAACACTATCACTACATCATCACCAAAGAACAAAGACAAAGAGCAAAGTACATCTATTATTATTCATATCAATTCTGAAGACGTCTAGAGATTTACATGTCACAAGTCAAACAACAAAGATGAAGACGTCAAGCAACCATGATGACCGACCCTTAGGGGGAGATTGTTGGGATCATAGTTTTCACTATTTGATGAAGTCTCGGTCATTTGTAATAATAGGTTGCTTAAGTTATTATTTTCTTACATTTATGTAATGTTACAAGTTTACTAGACTTAAGGTATGTGGCCCATGGGCTTGAAAGCCCACACGATTTGGAGAAAGGAAGGAGAGGGAGTGTTGCCCTAGCTCCTTCCCTATAAATAGAACCTTAGGTCTCATGTAATACTTGGTTGGTTATGTGAAATATTAAGGAAACTCTTGCAATTCTAATTCTCTAAATTCTCATAATCATCCCATTCTCATTCTCATCTCATTTCTATCAATATTGTGCTTGTGTTTACTAAATGGTGACCTAACAATTACCTTATAAATGTTCATTAAATCAAAAAAATAGTGCATAAGAAAGAGTGAAGCAGTGGATAAGGAAGATTTTGGATTTGCAGGGTATTAGTTACCTCATGGGAGGTTTTAGGACAGAGTTGGTTTCTTGTGTCCTTGGTTTGTAAGCCATACATTCTCAATTGTAAGTCTTTTCTTTGAATGTTTTGATTTTTACTACTGCATATCTGTGTTCTTGTGGTTTTGTGCTAAGTGTGGATATTCAAGTAGTTTCAACATTAGTTAGGTATTTTGTTTTAAGCATTAAATCAGTAGGTGTAGTTGATTTATTATAAGTTGTAGTGAAAACTGTCTTTTAAGGGGTGTTTGGATTAGTTGTTTAAGCTGTGCTAAGGATAGTTATTGTTGTAAATTATTGTTGCAGTATGTTTTTCTAAGTCCAAGTAAGCATAGTTAACCATAAAATTCTAGGTTTATTTGGAACAAAGTCAAAATCATACCCTTGGTTCCCTCACAGTTAACTGTGAGGGATTTGAGCCTCACAAATCATCATTTTAGCTTTAAAGTTGCAACTTTATCCTAATTTGGTTTCAATTCAGTATATTACATCTTATTTAATCAGTAAAAGTAGGATTTAAACTCAACAAAGTCAAAAATTGGTTTTTGTTAAAAAGTCAAAAGTTAGTTGTGCAAAAAAAACCAAAAATTCAAGGATTTTTATAGAATTGTGTATTTGGAATTAGGCCTTGGGATTTTTAGGGTTTGTTTTATCCCAGCTCATCTCTATTTTCCCCCCCTCAATTCATTTTTGTTATTTTTGTTGTGGGCCCTACTCATGCTCAAACTCAGCTGCAGGGGAAGTCACCTCCCCTGCTACACAGACCCCATTCCATAACCCAACCTTTCATGCCCTCCCCAGGACTCATAAGTGGGTCTTTGGAGCTGAAACTTGGTTTAATTTGAAGCCCCCCACCTCAACTCTCCAATTCAGGTCTCACCTTGGACCTTTGTTCACTCAGGTGGGCCCCACAGTGGGCTGCAAGTCACTCCTTGGGTCTGTTTGGGTTTGTGGTTTTTGGAATTGCTTATTTGGCTTTTCCAGCTTATTTAATAAGCTTCAATTGTTGTTTTAACTTCATTTAAGTCCCTTGAGTTTGTTTGATCCTAAATCCACCCCTGGTTCTCAGCTCTAAGCTTATTTCAAGCTTATAGTTTAGACAGTTGACCAAAGTCAACTGTCTAAGAAATAAGCACTTATTAGAATTAATCTTAGTTTTATTAATAATTAAGTTTAAAATTGCATAATTAGTTTTTATTAAGTAAGACCTAGTTTTTATATTTTTCCTAGCTTTTATATAATGTAAAATAATTTTAGAAATTTTCTTGTAATTTTTACTTGATAGGTCACACTTTATGTAAACACAAGTATAAGAATGATAGAAAAGAGATGAGAATGAGAGGTTGTTGATTAAGACAATAAGAGAAATAGAAATGAAAGAGTTTTCTTAGAATTATGAATTAACCAACAAGTTTACAAGAGACCTAAGCATCCTATTTATAGGGAAGGAGCTAGGGCAACACCCTCTCCTTCCTTTCATGAAAAACGTGGGCTAGGAGGCCCATGGATTACTTCACTTAAGCCTAGTAAACTTAATACATAAAATATATGAAAGTAAATAATAACTATGCAACCTAATATTATTACAAATGACCGAGACTTGATAAAATAGTAAAACTTTGATCCCAACAATCTCCCCCTAAGGGTCGGTCATCAAGGTTGCTTGACGTCTTCGTCTTGATCTTTGACTTTCAAAGCTCTAGACGTCTTCTATATCATTCATCGTTCTTTGTTCTTAGTTGATGTAGTTGTGATCATCTTATTACAAAATGTAATGACCGAGACTTGACTAAATATAAAAGTATGATCCCAACAATCTCCCCCTAAGGGTCGGTCATCACGGTTGTTTTGACGTCTTCATCTTAATCTTTGACTTTCAAGGCTTTAGACGTCTTCAAAATCGTTCATTGTACTTTGATGTTTATTGATGAGGTAGTGATCATCTTATGAAGTTATCTGCCATGCGTCACTTCTGCGTCTGTGGTGGTCGTCGGCCATTCCAACATGCTCATACATCTTTGAACTTAGACATTCACATGCATGGAGTTCCCTTTCTTTCACATAGATCTTTAGTCTTTAAACTTTGTAGATTCTTCTTTTTGGCGTAGAATCTAACTTTGAACATTGTGTTGCTTCGATCTCAGAGGGAGCTTTTGTTGACTTCAAGATATATGTATAAGCATGCGGAATCAGTCTCCATGGAGATGATATGTCCCTGCAGTTAAACAGTTAGTAGTAAAATATCCGGTACTTACAGATAAGGAATTAGAGTTCGTCAACAGCATAGTGTGAAGACTCATTCTAATCCTTATCAAAGCCGTTCCCATGTCAGATACTCCCGAAGGAGCTTACGAGACCTACTAAGTAGCTCAATGACTGGGTGAGTCGCTGGGGATCACTCCACGACTGTAGACCAATAGAAACCACCGTAAACACCAAGCGTAACTCACGAGGAGTTACCGAAGTGACCTGTCAAGGCTGTTTGAAGTTGACCCTGACAGGAGTTTCCATTCAATCATTGAGAAATACTTACGTAATTCTCTCATAAACGTTCTTGGTAGATTGCTAAGATCTGCGAAGGACTCGATAATTTACAGCTGGTGTTCATTGATGTAGAACACCAGTTGTAGAAATACTAAGTGTTCCTAAGAGATCTTTGATGTATCTCATGGCACTAGACTCGATAAGTGCTCACTTAGGTTTCCTATACGGAGACTAGGGAGGGGTCTCCTGCTTCAATATCAACTATCTCTAAGAGATAAGTCGATAGATTACACTGGTTCCCCGTGAGAATGAAACAAGCTCTTTTAAGAGAACTTGAGTGGTTAAGAAGGTTTAGTGCATTGCGTCACTGGGTCCATGACAACTTTATCTTCAATACCGGTGTTGCCTTAGCAACGACCAGTAGCATATGAATTGAACCCGGTGTCTGCCCTAAGGTTGAACATTTGGAGGGCTATTTCTTTTCACCCTTTTCTTTACTTTTCTTTTTAATTCTTCAACTCCTTCTTTCCCTTTCATTCTTTTCTCCTTTTATCGTATCATACCTAAGGACTTCTAATTCTAACTATTGGTGATGTCCTTGGGTAGATCCCTTCGGCTCTGGCGGATCATAGGACTGAATTTCCTATCTTAATCACCTTATAACTCCATGATTATCCGACAATAGCCAAGAAACCTTTGATTGAAAATCTCTCAAAGTGTTTGTGATTATCAAACATTTTGTTTAACACTTTGAGAGTTTTGTGTTTTCTTTAGAAGGGCTCCCCCTTCACATGTGCTCTTAAGTGTTTAAATAAATTTGCACATGCGGGAGGAACAAGCACTTTTTGAATTGAACCACTTTCAGTGAACAAGACCGATTCGAGACACGCTTACATCACTAGTCAGACTAGCTTGAAGTTATTACCCGGCCTGGTTAAGTCCACAGAAAGTTTTTCAAAATGGTACATTTCTACTAAGACAAATCCTTTTTCGAGACACGCTTACGTGGCTAGTTAAAGAGTTCCATTGTCAGCTTTTAGGTGACAACTAGCTCTAGTAACTAACTTGATGTTATTACCCGTCGAGGAAAAGTCTTTTCGAATTTACTAACTTTTATGTTTCGTCAATTCCTGGGTGAATCTGAGTCTAGCTCGCATGAGGTTTGACATTTAAGCAACATTTAACTTTCATATTTTAATCACTTTCAGTTTTCTCCCCCTCAAAAATAGCATATGAGATGTTGTTTTTGATAAACTTTTGATTAAAATATGCTTTTTGAGTCTTATGGGGAGATTTTAACAAGAACTTTTGGTTTTCAAACGATGAATGTTTCAAGTGCTCCCCCTCAACAAGTGAATACTCATTGAGGTGAAATATTTGCCTTTTGAGCAGAATTATGAAAATCAGAAAATGTTTGATTAATTCTACTCAAAAGTAAGAAGCCTTCGCTCCTTATCTAAGGATTGAGGCACTGAAGCGTACCTCAGGGTCCTTTAATTACAAGCACGGGTTGTACACTGTTATGTGTGCACAAACCAAAAAAAAACATGATTTTGACAAAGCATTTTGATTTCAAAATACTCCCCTCAAAACGAGCATGTGTTTTGACATTTTTTAAACTGTGGATCGAATTGGGGAGTAAAGATTTGAAAAATCTTGAGCAAAATTTTGAAAAGTTTTGAAAAACCTTTTGAAAAAAAAATTTTGAATAAATTTTGCTCAAGATTAAGAGAGTTTAAGATAAGCTTTGCATGAGAACTTCTTGTTTTCAAGGAAAAGTGCACGTTTTGTTTTTAAGAAATGGTTTAGCAAGGCACTTTCCTTTCTTTGAAAACCAAATTGTACACTGAAATGAGTGCACAAGTCGTTGTTTTAATACAAAATTAGTTTTCTTTAAACAAAATACTCCCCCTCAAATAATGAATGTTATTCGAGAGAAAGTCTTCTTGAGCAGAATTTTGAATCGTATTATAAAATACTTTTTGAAAATTCGTGAGACAACTCTGCTCAAGGTTTTAGAAAACACAATCAAGTATTATACAACAAAGAATGCTTGAAATTCAAAACTCTTTTACTGTTGAAAAGTTGTTTGAGACCCGGAGTCTCTCTTTTGAGTTTTAAAATCTGAAAAAGATTTCCATCTAAAGTTGAACCTCATGGGTTCTTTTTGAAGATTCGTTTTAGTGATGCATGGAAAACATCCGGTATTTGGGATGTTCAGATCAGAGACATTCTTTTATTGTGTTAAAGCATTCCAGATTGTGAAAATTTGAAAGGTTTTGAATGACTTTGCTTTGGTCTCCACACTTGCTTTACCGGTGTAAAATGAGAGTGTAGAGTTTGGAAAAATTTGTTTCTCACCATTTTGAATCCTTTTACCAGTTTAGCCTTTAAACACATTTTGCCCTTTGACCTCAAAATATGTTCCATAAGAAACATTTTGTCGAATGTTGAAATTTTGACTTTCAATGGGATGACATGTACTTGCACACAGAGAAAATGCATAAGGCACAAACAAGTATGCGGATGAATCAAAAACTCATTCCAAATCTTTGAAGAATGCTCAGAATTCTCAAATTTACGCATAAGATCACAGATTAATTCATTCTTTCACTCGAAATTTCCCAATTATTATCATGGTTTAGAGTTATGATTTAAGACTTTGCACGCATGTTAGCATCAAAATGCAAGAATATTGTACAAACAAACGCCCTAGTAGTAGCAGCAAAGACATCGACATCTTAAACCCTAAATCACTTGATTTCAAACCTATGTTGTATCTAATCGTGCAAACACACCAATCGAGCATTCTTTAGTGTTCTCTAAGGTTATATGAAATGATTAATTAGGCTAAACACATAAAAGAAAATGCCCCGATCGATAATTACTTGAACCCTAGTTTCTGATTATGCCTTTTTGACTGTTGAAAACATTTGAAAAATTTAGGGAACGATTAGATAACAACAATGAAGAAATTAGAAACTCACAATCAAAAAGAAATCGAGGATAAAAAATTGTTAGTCTGATTATGTGTGAAACTTTTTGTGAAAACATTGATGCGAGCCTGTTTTATTTTTTCATGCAATGTCCTTTTACCTAAGTTTAAGACTTTTGTGAACTTTACTCATTAAAGGTTAACTACTTTTCCATTTGAAGTTTAAACATGGTTAAATTGGAATCCTTGCCGAAAAAAATGAGTTTTTAATCCGAATGATGAAGAAACATTTTATCCTTGAAGAATAATGATTAGGTGTGCAAACTTCATGATTTTGTGAAAAAATTTCTCCCCCTCAAAACATGTTCCATTTTGACAGTGTAAAGCAAAATTTGTTTTAATGGAGGAACATAGTTTTGAAGATTAGAAGTTTGTACAAGAGAAAGAAGATTCTTTTTGTAGATTTTGTATTTTCTTAATGATAAAATATTTACAAAAAGAATTTGATGTTTGACTCTTTTAGGTTTTAAGAAAATTTTGCAAGTCATCTGGAGTCAAACACCGCATACCAATATGGTAAACTAAATTAACAAACCTTGAAGGAGGTAATGCCTTTGTAAACAAGTCCGCCAACTGGTATTTAGTACCCACAAAATCTAATACAATTATACCCTTCTCGACATGCTCTGAGATGAAATGGTAGCGGAGAGCAATTTGTAGGGCTTTGGAATAATGAATGGTGTTGCACGAGATTGCAAAAGCACACTTTGAGTCGTAGTACATGGAGATCTAGTCAAATACATAGTCGTAGTCCGTGAGCTAAGTTCTCATCTAAATGACGTGAGCATAGAAAGCAGACATGGCTACATACTAAGCTTTTGTTGATGACAGTGATGTACAATCCTGCTTCATTGACTGTATCCCTTTGTAACTAAACAAGATTTGTTGCGAATCACTGTGCCTTCTGCGTCCAGCTTGTTTTTCCAAATCCATTTAATTCCAATGATGTGTCGAAGGGTGAAGTTGATAAGTATCTCGCAAGTGAGCAGGACCCAAATTGCGTGTAGATGACTCAGCAATGTCAGGGACAGGTCGAGCATTAACAAATGGGTTAATGAATGGTTCTGGGTCATGCTATGCGGGTTGTGGAACTGATAAAGGTATGGAATCTCCAGCTGATTGTCGTGAGTTGGACCTGGTTTGTTCTGTTGTTGTAGGTGATATGACTGGAGGACCGTCTCTTCCAACAGTAGTTGTTGTTTATTGAGGTGTATCAGGTACTTGATGTTGATCAAGCTGTGCAGCGGAATTTGGTGTGGCCTCAGATGGACGGTTAACAGGCATATCATCAAACAATGGAGCAAACAAGGTTTCCACTTCTTTACAAGAAAGTGACAATGGTTCAGCCGAAGATACCAGAAAGTTAAGACGGTTGGATGCGGGTCCTAAGCTGTGTGCTCAGAAGCCATTGCTGAAGTACGGGTCCGAAACTGAATTATTCCGAAGCCATTGCTGAAGAATCTGCAAAGAAAGAAAGAAGAGACAAAACAGAGAACATGGAGCCCCAAGTGTAACTGGGTTCCAGATGTTAGAAGCATAAAGATGTAGTGTCAATTATCTTCTTGACACTAGAACAGACAATCCCGATGGTATTCATTCTTGTCTCAGAGGTAGATGTTGTGGAGATCACATTAGTTTTGGTGCAAATGTCTAACATCTTTCCTGTAGGAATCCACCTAAGACCAAGTGATTTGAAAATTCTACCCGTGGGTACCCACCTAGTGTTAGATCTAGGAGATGTTTTCCTTTTAGATGCAGTTGAATGAAATGTGGGAGCATCACTTCTTTGAGAAAACCTACGTCCTATGTTGATCCACTTCTTAGGTTTCTGACTTATGACTTTTGGTTCAACGGGTTTGTTTGTCTTAGTCGATTGAGCCTTTTCAAGTGAATTTCCCTTTTGAAGATATTTTAAAGCACAAACAACATGATTATTTATGCAACTACTCTTAGAAGCTATCCAATTCCTATTAGTTTGTTGATTACTCTTAGGTTTTGGTGTGCTACTACAAGCAGTGTTCTGTACTACAGTGGAAGGCATCACATGAGGTTTTGAACCTAGAATTCCATCCTTTTGAAGTAGTGCCTTTTTCCTAGCCTTTTCTAGATCATAGTTCTTGTACATGTCATATTTGCCATAAAACTCTTTACTTTTAATGCTCGTTTTAGACACTATTTTCGAACTAATCCTAGATGAACCAGGTATAATCACGTGTTGAGATTTGGCAGACACAGATGCATTTTCCTTAGGCCAAGAATGTGGAGTGACTGGTTTTGTCAAATTGTTTTTGTCAACAACTTGGGAGGCAAACCGAGGTTTTGAAAATTTAGATCGTTCAGATTTAAATGCAGTAGGTTGTCTAACCACTGCTTGTTTTCTGATTGTTTGAGAAGGCGGTTTCCCCAAGATTGATGGTTTTGCAAACTTAGTATCCACACTCTGGCCAGTCAGTCTTCTTAATTTGTTTTGTAATGCAGCATGTGCAAACACCTTTTCTTGAATTTGACCTTTTAAAAGCTCATTTTCTTTAACTAATGTATCCACACGTTTTCTTTGTTCATTCAAAAATTGACCATTGTTGCCCGAATTTAGAGATTCGTTTTGCATTTGAAGTTCAAGTGAGATGCAATGTGCCTCTAGTTTTGAAAATTTTTTATGACACTGGGCAATGGTCTTTTTGAGAAGAAGGTTTTCAGACTCAAGAGTTTGATTTGATGTTTCAGTCATTAGATTATCATGTAAAGACTCAGACTCAGAACGTTTGTCAAGACATTGTACAACATCCTGGTCAACCTCTCCTACATTACTGAAGTTAGGTTGCTCAGATTGTTATTTCTCATTTGCAGGCATAATATGATCAACAATAGATTGTACCTCAGCCATTTGCTCCTTGTCAAAGTTCGGTTCTTTGTCATAGATAGGTATGACATCTTCCTCATCCATCTGTCCTTTGTCAAAGTTAGGCTCTGAGTCACAAAAGGGTCTGATCTCTGCACAATCTGCATCTTTATCATTCCTCAATCTGCTGTTGTCATCCTGCACTTCTGATTCTGTCCCTTTGCATTCCATGGCAACCAAATTATCTTCCAATGTATCAACTTTATGAACTTGCTCTTCTTGAATCTGCATCTTCTGTTCTTTGATAGCACTCAGATGAAGTGATCTTTCATTAAGCATAAATTCTAAGCGGTTTAGGCGTGAAACAAGTTGATCTCTAAAATCTTCAACCTCCATACTTGTGATGTTCTCTCTCCATACATTGCTTTCATATTTATAGTGTATGAGAGCTTTAAAATGCAATGCCATGAACACTTTGAACTGTGCCTTGAGCGCTCTAAATCCTGCCATGCAATCGCTTCCTTGTTCAATTTGCTTTTCAATTTGAACAATGTTTTCTCGGAGTTTCCTTTGGAAGGTTAGACGATCCATTCCAGTTCCGAAGAATGCATTAAAGGTACCCCCCCCCCCCGGTAGGAAACCATGCATCTGAGAGAATCTTGCATTGAGTCTTAACTGATTCAAAATGAGCTAAGCAATTTTCTGTAGAATTGATGGCTCTTTTCTCAGCTTCAGTCATCTTTCTCTCAAATGGGTCTTTAGAGTCATCAGAAGCATTTATGTCGTAGGGTTCAGTATCATCCATGACACCCGAATTATCTTCCAATATTTTAACCTCATTGCCTACATTAACTACATTTGCAGTATTCTCACCATTCCCAACCAACCTTTGAGTAATACTTCCTTGTATCACAACTCTTTCACCTTGCTTGACAGCTCGATTTCGGGAATTTCGAGAATTTGATAAAGCCTGACTTGTAAATTGTATGAAGTCTGAGATGATGGAGTTGTGACTTCGTTCATGCATTTGAGACCTTGATTGATACATTTTCTCTTTGTTTAATCTCACAACTGGATCTACAGAATCATCAAACTCATACTCTGAGCCAGTATTATTCATGTGAAATTCCTGCATGTTTGCCATTAACATCACATCTGCTGTATCGGCTTCCAAATCTGCTGTACTGGATTCCAAATCTGCATATTCATCATCAGATGGAATATCTCCCATGACACTTTGCAAAACTGCATTGAGATTACCCCCTTCAACTTCCATTTGTCTAAGTGTGGCATTGTATTCAACATTATCGTCAGAGAGTGAGGTTGAATCATAATCATGAGCTTCCTCATCTGCAATATTTTCCGTATATGCCAAGAATGCCATGCTTGGTTCGATAAGATCTTCTTCATCATCAGTATCTTCCATTGTTTTTAACCATTCAGAACAAGCCGTCATTACGCCTTTGCCTTTCTTTGTAGATACTTGACTAAGCTTCACTAGATTTTGCAGTAGAGATTGCACATTATTATGTAGTGTAGCAGGATGGTATTGAGGAATGAAGAAAGGCTCAGGTGCATTTGGAGGAATGAAGAAAAGACCATTTGGAGTGTAAATTAAGGATCCATGGTCAACAGCTGGAGATGGTGGAGCAGGGAGAATGGTCTTCAGTGGAATCATGCTTGAGCAAGATTCAATAATTTGCTTCATTCTGATGTGATGTAGTTCTACTGTACGATGCATAACTTCAAGATATTTCCACATTTCATAAGCACTGGCTTGAAAGTCCATATTCATGTAAATTGAGTTGGGAAGGGCTAGTGTCATGAACCATGCAGCTTGTTGGTCAGCATCGTACTGAGCAAGTTCAGTAGCATTCAAATCTTCATCATTTTGTAGTCTGATAATCCCTTTTGAGTCAGCAAGAAGTATCATTTTGTGTGGACCATCTTGAATGGAATTAAGCATGAGATCTGCAGCAGGACGATCTGTGAGCCATTGTAAAAATCTCCGTTTCCAAACAGTATACGTTCCTGGTAGCAACATTTGAGGCCTTGATACATTGCCGAAGAGCAGAATCTGATGAATGAGGGAGCTGTGACTTTGTTGTTGATGATGTTGTTGCTGATGAGAATATTGGTGAGGAAGGTAGTTGGAAGATGGTACTTGAGACATTGTGAATGACATTTCTCTCCCCCTTGATTTTTGCAACGTAATTGAAATAATCAAACCAAAATGTCACACTCAAGGTCGAAATAGTGATTTCAGATTTTCCCTCCAAAAATAATTTGAAAAATTCTCTGTTCCAAAATTTTGAAAATCACTGTAAAATGCTATTCAAATGTCACAGGAAAATTTTGAGTTTAAAAAATTTTGCCGCCAAATTTCACCGAGAAAATTTGAATTTTGGCCTAAAAATTTGAATTTTGGGCCAAAATTTTCACTGTTAAACCAAAATTTGAATTTCGCGTAAAAATTGAACGTTTAATCTCCTGTAAAAATTAAATTTTACCCAAATTATCCCGCCAAAATGAAGATAGTAAGGAGAGATTTAGAAAGAGACTTGTGTTATAGATGGATCTTGTAGAAGGTATAGATGTAGCCAAATCTCGAAAACTTGCAAAACTTGTAATTGCGAAAAATTGTCACTTGAGATTGCGAAAATTGAGAGATTGCGAAATAAAGTTTTCGAAAAATAAGTGATTTCGAAACTTTTGCTGATTGCGAAAATGTTGGAGATTTCGAAACTGAAGATATTCTCGAAAACAGTGATTTCGAAAAAATGAGTTTTCGAAAATAGTGATTTCGAAAAAATGAGATTTCGAAAAATTGTGATTTCGAAAAATTGTGATTTCGAAAAATTTGACAAAAAATTTTGAAAAATTGTGATTTCGAAAAAATGAGTGATTTTCGAAAACACAAAAGTCACCAACACACTTTTCAAAATTATACAATTTCGAAAGTTTACCAAAAGTCGAAGTACTTTTCTTCCTTATACAAGAGAGAAAAGACTGAGGCCACAATTCATAAGTCGATTTGAAGCACCTTCTTGTGATTTCGAAACTTGGTCAAATGGGTGATTTCGAAAATTTGGCAGATTTTGTTTTTCAAAGAAAGCAATCCAAAAACTCGTTTTTATTTCAAGATTCTTGTACTTTTAGGTATAAAATGATGAGATCTTTAAGAAAGTTGAAAACTTTATAAACTTTTTCAAAACTACAAAAGATTTCGAAAAATAGTACAACAATCCTAAATCAATTTTTGTGACAAAAGTTTGGAACTTTTTGTTTGTTTTGATTTGTAGAACAAGTTTGTAAGCAAAGATGTGCTAAAAACCAAGAAACAAACAAGAAAGTGCAAAAATTTTAACAAAAATCGATTTTTAAAAACAAGTTTAAGATGGAATTCAATGAAAACAACAAAACTACACCTTCTTCCGGCGAATGATACCACTTGATAGGTCACACTTTATGTAAACACAAGTATAAGAATGATAGAAAAGAGATGAGAATGAGAGATGGTTGATTAAGACAATAAGAGAAATAGAAATGAAAGAGTTTTCTTAGAATTATGAATTAACCAACAAGTTTACAAGAGACCTAAGCATCCTATTTATAGGGAAGGAGCTAGGGCAACACACCCTCTCCTTCCTTTCATGAAAAACGTGGGCTAGGAGGCCCATGGATTACTTCACTTAAGCCTAGTAAACTTAATACATAACATATATGAAAGTAAATAATAACTAAGCATCCTAATATTATTACAAATGACCGAGACTTGATAAAATAGTAAAACTTTGATCCCAACATTACTGTTCATTTTCTATTTTTTATAATTTAAAATAGTTTAATTAGGTATTTAATATATAATTAGTAATTAATTAATAGAATAATCACAAAAAGACAAAAATACTTATTTTTAATTTTAGAATTAGTTTTTAGTTATTTTATAATTTTAGAAATTTTATTTTCACCTTTTTAGTATTTAATTAATATTGTATTATATTTAAGTTGTTTAAATATTAATAATTAAGTATTAATTAGTATTTAATTAATATTAAATAATTAAATAGTGTAAAAATTTATTTTCTTTTTCTAAAAAATTTCTTTTATCTTTTAGTTTGTAAAAAAGTCATTTTCACCCCCTGGGTGTTTTCAGATTTAAATTTTCACGTTTTATTTTGTACATTCACGTTATTTAAAACGTGAACGTATACGTTTTTAGGTTTAAATCGTTTCAGGTTTTTCTGATTTCACATAGCTTGTTTAAGCTATTTCATTGTAGATTCCTTAGTTTAACCAATCTCAAACCCCTTTTCCTGTCCAAATTCACCCAATCACGAAGCCGTTTGTTAACCATCACACCTCGTCGGGACATAATGACCTGGGGAAACCACTATATTCCGCGGAGCATTGACTCTAGGCTGTTTGACCTTGTTGACCATTGACTTGGTCAATTTAGGTTGACCGTTTAGAGCCAATCAATTTTTAGCGCCGCTGCCGGGGAGGTTGTGTGCGTTTTCTAAACGGTTTGCTGATTAGTGCTTTTGGAATTCGTTCCATTGTACATTTATCCATCCTTTGTTCATATTTTCTTATTATCAAAACAAAACCGTTCACGAAAACATTTTAAACTCAGTTTTCAACGAACACAAAAACACAAAAATATTTTCTTTATCATTTGTACAAAATGTTTATCCAAAAATCCAAAAACATTCATCTTTACCCTCCTACCCTTTTGATTCTTCATTCCTACCCCTCCTAAACCTTTTGATTCTTTCTATGTCTCATCCACACTTTCTGGTTTGCCAGTGGTGTGGTAGTTCTTATAATGGTGGTAATTGCCCCAGTTGAGGCATGGTAGAGTCAGGAAACGGGTCTGTCTATAACCAAGATCCCTATTCTTACCATGACACGACTGATTTATTCCATCAGCTACCACACCATCAGTCTCAGCAGTTTTACTGTTGTGAGTACTGTGGTGGTTCACACTACAGTTCTGATTGTCAATCGGGAAACACGCTTGTCTATGAGCAGTTTCCTGATAACGATTATAACTTTAGCACATACGACTCACAGCCACATCAGTTTTACTGTTGTGAGTATTGTAGAGGTCCACACACTAGCTCTGATTGTCAAACAGGGAATCCGTTTCCTTGCAACAATTACGACTATTCGTTTCCAGACCCACCTCCACAATACTAGATGATCCAAGCAACTCCTCTTGATATTGGGCAAGACCTTTTAATAGAGGCTCTTGAGATATTGAAAGAACTTAAGGAGGAGTTGGCTACTTCATCGTTTCAAAGCTCTCGTGAGAAATCTATGGCAGAATTTATGGAAAACTAGAAGGGGGGGTTGAATAGTTTTACGTCCTTTTAAATTTATAAACACAAGTTTGTTGATTTTTTTAAAACTTTGATTCGAGTTTATGTGAACTCAATACTTGCACTATATGAACAATTGTATGGTAACTAACTAACAAAGCTAATATAGTAAAGGTAAATGAATAAGTAATGAGAAGAGTTGGAAAGATCAAACCACAACACAAGGATTTATAGTGGTTTGGCTACAAGGACACCTTCCTTGTTCCTACTCCACTCCCCGAGTCACCTACTCGAGAGTTTTCTTCACTATGTCAACAAACTCCCTTTTGGTGGAGAAAACCTTACACACCAATTTACACACCACAACAACTTCACAACTTCTACACAACTTCTTCACACCAATATACTACACACCAATCTTCTTCACACCTATCTTCTACACACCAATCTTCTACTTCACACCAATCTTCACAACTAACCTACTCCACTACTAATCAACTTCTACTTCCTACACAACTTCTATATCTTCTAAACAATATATAACAAGCACAACACAATATTCACAAATGAATGTATATATACACTATGCACAACTACTCTTCAACACTTCTTGGACTTGGTTGTAGAAAGAGTGTTCTTCTTTTGCACTTTGGATGAGAATGGATGATGAGGGATTGAATCACTTGAAACAAGGATTAATATACATATGATCAAAGGGTTTTAGAGGATGTTTAGAGAGTTATAGATCTGAAAATTTCGTGCAAAAGGTGAGGAAAAAATTCAGGTTTAAGGTGGTATTTATAGGCAAAAGATTCTGACAGAGGAGCGTGGCCGGTCCCCTTAAATCAAGGCCGGTCCCCTTAATTTTAAGGGGACCGCCCCTTATAATTAAGGGGGCCGCCCAGCTGAAACGGCCAGAATCTTTGTCTTTTAGTGGGGAAAGTTTATTTGGTGAAAAACTAACTGATTTTGGTTAAACATTTGAATTCATATATTTAGTATGAATAAAACATTTTTCTTTATTACCAAAATTGTTTTTCAAAAATATATAATATGTTTATATAATTAAATAAACTTTGTGTTAGTTAATTAAATGCCCCTTTGATCATAAGATGTATTAAGCACTTGTTTATCCATACCTTAAGTGATTAAGTTGGATATAGTGATATAAACTAGCTTAATACTTGTTTACGTAGTAATTATACGATTGACGATTTTACATTTTTTGATCGTCAAAATATAGAGATATCGAAAAATATAAATAACGTTTTCACACATTATTTATGTCAACAATCTCCCCCTTTTTGATGATTACAAAATTTAAACTCATTAATCGAAAATTAGTATATATTCAAGTATTATTGTGAGTTTATATCACTTCTCCCCCTTTTTGTTAGCATCAAAAAGGTTATCCCATGTTAATGGAAGCTCCCCCTTGAAGTATACTCCCCCTCGTTTTGAGGCCAAAAGGAATCGAGATATGGATATCTTGCAAAAATATTTAGTGGCAAGCAACAAATATATGTATATGGCATGCAAAAGTGTAAATTAAACATAACCATATCATTAATCAAGTGAAATAAATTCATCAAGCATTACATCAACAAATGAAATAAGTAATGCAACTAACAAAAGCCTTTAAAGGCTTACAATCATCATTGAAATAACAAACCAAAGCTTAAATATGAAAGTCCTCTTTAGAGCTTGCCATCCAAAATGGTTTAATATAATTTTATTTGTGAGACACCAAGCATGTTTAATTGGGAGGAATGGATGGTGAACATGGAGATGGTGATGGATGAGGAGTGTTTGTTGATGGTGGTGGAGGAGTTGAGTTTGTTGTTGGTGGTGGATGCAACAAGTTTTCAATGTGAGAAAACATGTATTGCATTTCATCTCTTAGTCCGAACACAATTGTTCGGTTGTGGATGCAACAAAGGCAAGTGTTACCATGAGCTTCAAGTAAGCTCCATGGGACGGGGTTATAGGTTGGTGGATTGATAGGGGATGATGAGAAGTGTGCATTGATTGGCTCTAAACCGTCAACCTAAATTGACCAGGTGATGGTCAACAGGGTCAGACAGCCTAGAGTCAATGCTCCGCGGAATATAGTGTTTCCCCGGGTCGTTATGTCCCGACGAGGTGTGAATGGTTAACAAACGGTTTCGTGATCGGGTGAATTTGGATGAAAAGGGGTTTGAGATTGATTGAACTAAGGAATCTACAATGAAATAGCTTAAACAAGCTATTTGAATAAGACGAGAAACTAGGAAAAACCAGAAACGATTAAAACCTAAAAACGCGTACGTTACGTTTAAATAAAACGTAAACGTACAAAATAAAACGCGAGTTTTGGTAAAATAAAATACTTACAAAAGTGAAAATCACATTTTTACAATCCTAATAATAAAAGAAACTTTTTAGAAAATTAAAATTACTTTTTACACTATTTAATTATTTAATATTAATTAAAAACTATTTAATACTTATTATTAATACTTAAATAACTAAAATACACTACAATATTAATTAAATACTAAAAAGGTGAAAATAAAATTCCTAAAATTATAAAATGACTAAAAATAAGTTTTAAAAATAAAAATAAGTGTTTTTGTCTTTTTGTGGATTTTCTTTTAATTAATTACTATTTAATTACTAATTACCTAATTAAACTATTTAAAATTATAAAAATTAGCAAATGAACAGTAAAAACTCTAAGAAAATTTCTAAAATTATTTTATAACATATAAAAGCTAGGAAAAATATAAAAACTAGGTTTTACCTTATAAAAACTAATTATGCTATTTTAAACTTAATATTAATTAATTATTAATAAAACTAAGATTAATTCTAATAAATACTTAATGACAAAATAAAATTCTGAGAAAATTATTATAACTACTTTAATATAAGAGGAATTTAAGAAAAATATAAAATAACTAAGTACTTAATAAAAATATAAAAATGAAAAATAAAATTTAAATAAAATTAAATAGAAACTATCACTTAAAAATTACTTTTGATTTTCTGGATTTTTCTTTTGGAAACTTATTTTACAACTAAAAATGAAAACTTTTTGTGAAAACAAGCTTAGTGGAACTTAAAAATAAGCAAAATATAAGCTATTAAGGGAGACAGTTGACTATTGTTGACCAATATACAAAATAAGCTAAAACTAGCTCAAGTGGGACCCACTCTGGGTAAATCTTGTCCAAATAACTTAAATGGACATGCTTAAGCAGAAATAAGCCAAAAATCCCCACAGGATAAGCAATAAGCTACAAAATAAGCTCTAAGAAACTTGTGTGAATTCAGAAACTGGGACAAGTTTTAGGTGCTGATTCAGATGGGGCCCAGGGAGATTGAGGTCAACCAAATGGTCAATAGATGATCCCTACTAGGAGGGGGGTTGAAAGGTGCAAGGTGGATGAGCTGGGGCCCGCTGGGTTGGTCAGAAAACCACCACCAAGTGGTGGTGGTAGTGGTGTATCTGCTGAGACAGAGCAGCAGCTTGCCCTGCAAGCTACTTAAGGGCAAGCTAGAGACTAGGAAATAAAATGCAAAAATAAAAGAAGCATGGAAACATAAATTAGAGCTGGTAGAGATCAAACACAAACAAGTTCCAAGTCTTAATCTAAAACACAAAAATCAAAATAATTATGTGAACTTTTGGAAATATCTGAAAGGGTGCAATTTGACTTTTTAAGCAAAACCATAAACTTTGACTAAAATGGACTTTGGATGATCACTACTGACTAAATTATGTTTGTTAAAGTTAAATAAAGCAAAGTATATCACTATGAACTAATTTTGAGTTGAATTCCAAGATTTGGAGCTCAAAATCCACAGCAGTCAACTGTGGAAGGATTTAGATGGGATTTTGACTTTCTGCCTTGAAAATGAACCAAGTAGTGCTTATTTGAACTTAATTAGGACCTAGGTGAGTTGCATGAACAGGTATTGGCCACTAATGACAACAACAACACATTCAAACTTATACTTCCAAACACCCCTAATGTGGCCTGATTTGAAGATTTTGTGATGCAACTCACAAACTAATCCATGAAAATGACTGAGATGCTTGACTAACCAATAATGAACATGAATAAACAAGATTGAACAATAATTAACCATGCACAACTCATACAGATTATATAAAAAAAAAATAATAATATTGACAAATGACTTACAAAGTGGAATCCAAATGATCAACTGAGAACCAAGGGTTATCCTAACCTATACCTCTCATGAGTTTTCTAATCCAAAATCCACCCAAAAGCTTCCTTGCTTAAAGCTTCTCCTCCCATAACTGCTTATTTTTTATTATGAGCCATTTTGGAATTTTGAGTGAACTTTGACTGAGAACTATCTTTGATGCTTACAAGACTTCTATTGACTAATTTGTAACTGAAATGAGCCTGATTGATCCTTAAGTGACAACTTTTATCAATGATACATTCAAAATGAGATTTCAAGTAAAAATGGAAAAAGCTTAATATGAACTGAAATTGTAAAATTAAGATGGAATTAAGTTGAGTTTACATTAGAAAACAGATTACAAACTTGAAATTTAAACTGCATTTAAAGAGTTTCAATAAGAATTAAAAACTACACTACGAATGTGGTCTAAAACATGTGACAACTATAAACTTCTATTTTTCTTCATCTTTATAGGTCCTGGAAGACTTCAAAGATATTCCCACTTCAATCTTGGCCGTAGGATGGCTTTATTAGATCCCCACCGTTCAAATGGAGTTTTGGCGGGAAATGGAGATTGGACAGATTTAGTGGGTTTGGTGAAGTATTAATGAGGGTTGGAGGGGGAAGGTAAGGATTGGTGATAGCTTTAATTATAGTTGGTGAGGTTGGTGAAGAGGGGGGGCATGAACCTGGTAATTAGGGGTGTGTTAGGGACGATGAATAGTAACCCGTGGGTGAGGGTTGACTGTGTTTGACCGGCTTTTATTTTAAAATGGGTAATGGGCTTTTGGTGGTGGGCTTTGGGTAAAGGGTGGATCAGGCTTGTTTTGTTGGGGTGTTTGGTTTGTTTTATTATTTATTTTGCAAATTTGGAAATTACAAGGACCATAAGTGTAATTGGCTGAAACATGAGGGCTAAAATTGTAAATCTTCCAAAGTGCTCATAAGTACCAAAATTGCCAATCACCAATATTATAAGGACCAAAGTTGCATTATTTTCATTTTTCAAATTCCCGGGGACCGTTTATGACAAGTTGCAAAATACAGGGACCAAACATGTAATTTCCACAAAACTTTCACCCAGGGACTAAAAATGATTTTTGTAACTTCCCAAGGACCCAAAATGATTTTTCATTCAAAATTATCCCACCAGGGACTAAAACTGCCAAAATCTGTAACTCCAGGGACCAAAAGTGTAAATTTCCAAAACTTTTCCAATTTTTCACCAAAGGACTAAATATGACAATTTATGATTTTAAAATGACCTTTGGTGATAATTTTCCATATTTTGAATGACCATGGACTAATTTTGTAATTTTATGAAAGTCGGGGGACTGAAACTGCCAATTTTGCAAACTTTGTGCGTTTTTCATTTGTTTTTGCTCATTTTGCATCTAAAACATATAAAACACAATTTTGAAATATTTTCAGTATTTTGATGCACTACTGAGTGTTTTTGTATGTTTTGCAGTTCAGATTAGACCAAAAATGATGAGTGTTTGAGCACTCATCAATCCCCCACACTAAACTATTGCTAGTCCCTAGCAATACTGTTTTGAAAACTTGATGGATTTGAAAAACTCTTTACCAAAAGCCATCACTTCTGGAGTAGCCAGGTGTAAGAACTGTGGCACACCTGATAACCGTGTGATTTTGAGCAAACCACCAGCTGTCAACGGATTTGAGTAGTCTTTACCAAAAGCCGTTTGCTTCTGGACTAGCCAGCTCTTGATGGAATAGTCAACATCTTGGTGAGCTGATTACCAATTATGGATTTTCCACTGCCTTTACCACAAGCCATAATCTTGCGGGCTAGCCAACTCATTTGTTTTCGGGGAGTTGAGGAACCATACAATTTTGGGCAAATCGCCAGCCGTCAACGGATTTGATATGTCTTTACCAAGAGCCGTTTGCTCCTGGACTAGCCAATCCCTTTTGTCGGTTAGACAAGGCGGACTGATTACCACAAAATTTTTGAAGCACTAGTGAAAAAAATTTTAAATTTTTTTAAATTTTGGCTAAAACGGGGGTATTATATAGTAAAATGTGATAAAATTCGCTAGAATAGCGAATACCCCCCCACACTAAGCATGAATATTGTCCTCAATATTCAAAATCCCGGCTATTATGCCGACATTTTGAACGTAAAAGGGAAACATTACAAGCTAAGCGTGGAAAACACCATTTTGTTTTTCACTCTTGTAACCATAGCATGGGGGACTCCCCCACACTTAGGGTGAAAACCCTATAAGGATGCTCTGTTTTTGTTTACCGAGTCGCTAGCTTGACTCGACCCCGAATTCATTTGTCCTTGGGGAAGCATGATGTGGAAGAAACAATCTCAATCGGACTTTCATTCAAGATGTATGGACAAACATATGAAGCACGTGAAAGTTCCACACCGATGAGATATGTATCCGGCTCAAGATAATGATACATGAAAATGCCGGGATCAAATATAGTGTCTTCATTCCCGAAGGAGTGAAGAAGAGAAGAAGTCACCTTGTAGGTGAAGAAAAGGAAGAAAACCATGACGAAAATCATGATTTGATCTTCTTCCTCAAGAGGAGGCTCAATAGCCTGAGTTTGGATTTCAAAGGGTATGCTCGTAAATAACCCGGGAGGGTGGGTGGGAATCTGCAAATTCTCATAATTGAGAGCATCTCCCCCCGGGATATCAAACTGATGAGCGAGTTCACCGGAGAACTCCTCATGAAGAGAATCATTCACAAGATGTGAATCTGTGGACTCATGTTCCATTGTGGACTCATCACAATCCTCGTCAAAGATTGGATTATTAGAAATCATAGTGAATTCAGAATCGAATTCAAATAGACGATTGGTGAGAGTCGTATTAAATGTTTCGGGAACAAAGAGATTATCATTCTCTATTGGACTGCTGGGATCAGAAGTGAGTGACGGATCATGATGTAGGAGACTTTCAGTTTCTCCCAGATCGGCTTGGAAATCGAGGAGACCATCATCACTTTCCAATGAAAGTGGATCGATGTGAGCAAGTTCATCAGCGAACTCCTCAAGAAGATGATCGGCATCAGTTTGTGGAACTGATGCCTCAACATACTCGATGTCTCCATAAGATGTGCAATCATCGCTAAAATCTGAGAAAGTCTCAAATTGATCTTTAGGACACTCAATAGGGGAAGGAATATCACACATATCATCCAAAGTTCCCTGTGACTCTCCTGGGATTGGGACAAGGATCTCAACACTAGACTTTATTAATTCGTCCGATTCCTTATTAGGAACAGTGCTAAGATGCTCATCCCCCATGATCGGAGGGTGAGTGTGAACTTCGGGTGTGATAATAGATCGAGGGAGTTGAAAAGGACTAGCAGACAGGGGTTTTATAAATTTCATTTGTTCTTCTGCTAGTAATTCTAACATAGTCTTTTCTCCCTGATTTTCCGAGGAAGGAATCACAACAAATGAACTTGATGACCCCGTACAGAATTGAGAAAAATCAAGGGTAACATCATCATCAAGAAGAGCAGCATTGCGAAATATGGCACGTGTTTTAGCCGCTCTTTGCTCAGCAAGTAATTCTTCCATGCTCTTTTCGTTTCTGGCCTCTCGTTCTTCAGCAAGTAATTCTGCCATAGATTTCTCACGAGAGCTTTGAAACGATGAAGTAGCCAACTCCTCCTTAAGGTCTTTCAATATCTCAAGAACCTCTATTAAAATGTCTTGCTCAGTAGCAAGAGGAGTTGCTTGGGTTAT
Source organism: Artemisia argyi (assembly GCA_030686995.1). Classification (NCBI taxonomy): domain Eukaryota; kingdom Viridiplantae; phylum Streptophyta; class Magnoliopsida; order Asterales; family Asteraceae; genus Artemisia; species Artemisia argyi. The sequence continues at coordinate 27,988,055 of CM060697.1, forward strand.
TTGGTACTGTGGAGGTGGGTCTGAAAACGAATAGTCGTAATTGTTACAAGGAAACGGATTACCTGTTTGACAATCAGAGCTAGTGTGTGGACCTCCACAATACTCACAACAGTAAAACTGATGTGGCTGTGAGTCGTATGTGCTAAAGTTATAATTGTTATCAGAAAACTGCTCATAGACAAGCGTGCTTCCTGATTGACAATCAGAACTGTAGTGCGAACCACCACAGTACTCACAACAGTAAAACTGCTGAGACTGATGGTGTGGTAGCTGGTGGAATGAATCAGTGGTGTCATGGTAAGAATAGGGATCTTGGTTATAGACAGACCCGTTTCCTGACTCTACCATGCCACAACCGGGGCAATTACCACCATTATGAGGACTACCACACCACTGGCAAACCAGAAAGTGTGGATGAGACATAGAAAGAATCAAATGTGTATAGAGGGTGAGGAATTGAGAATCAAAGGGGTAAGAGGGTAAAGGTGAGTATTTTTGGGTTTTTGGGTAAACATTTTGTACAAAGGATAAAGAAAATGTTTTTGTGTTTTTTTTGTGTTCGTTGAAATCTGAGTTTAAAATGTTTTCGGGAACGGTTTTGTTTTGATAATGGGAAAATATGAACAAAGGATGGATAAATGTACAATGGAACGAATTCCAAAGACACTAATCAGAAAAACCGTTTAGATACGCACACAACCTCCCCGGCAGCGGCGCCAAAAATTTATTGGCTCTAAACCGTCAACCTAAATTGACCAGGTGATGGTCAACAGGGTCAGACAGCCTAGAGTCAATGCTCCGCGGAATATAGTGTTTCCCCGGGTCGTTATGTCCCGACGAGGTGTGAATGGTTAACAAACGGTTTCGTGATCGGGTGAATTTGGATGAAAAGGGGTTTGAGATTGATTGAACTAAGGAATCTACAATGAAATAGCTTAAACAAGCTATTTGAATAAGACGAGAAACTAGGAAAAACCAGAAACGATTAAAACCTAAAAACGCGTACGTTACGTTTAAATAAAACGTAAACGTACAAAATAAAACGCGAGTTTTGGTAAAATAAAATACTTACAAAAGTGAAAATCACATTTTTACAATCCTAATAATAAAAGAAACTTTTTAGAAAATTAAAATTACTTTTTACACTATTTAATTATTTAATATTAATTAAAAACTATTTAATACTTATTATTAATACTTAAATAACTAAAATACACTACAATATTAATTAAATACTAAAAAGGTGAAAATAAAATTCCTAAAATTATAAAATGACTAAAAATAAGTTTTAAAAATAAAAATAAGTGTTTTTGTCTTTTTGTGGATTTTCTTTTAATTAATTACTATTTAATTACTAATTACCTAATTAAACTATTTAAAATTATAAAAATTAGCAAATGAACAGTAAAAACTCTAAGAAAATTTCTAAAATTATTTTATAACATATAAAAGCTAGGAAAAATATAAAAACTAGGTTTTACCTTATAAAAACTAATTATGCTATTTTAAACTTAATATTAATTAATTATTAATAAAACTAAGATTAATTCTAATAAATACTTAATGACAAAATAAAATTCTGAGAAAATTATTATAACTACTTTAATATAAGAGGAATTTAAGAAAAATATAAAATAACTAAGTACTTAATAAAAATATAAAAATGAAAAATAAAATTTAAATAAAATTAAATAGAAACTATCACTTAAAAATTACTTTTGATTTTCTGGATTTTTCTTTTGGAAACTTATTTTACAACTAAAAATGAAAACTTTTTGTGAAAACAAGCTTAGTGGAACTTAAAAATAAGCAAAATATAAGCTATTAAGGGAGACAGTTGACTATTGTTGACCAATATACAAAATAAGCTAAAACTAGCTCAAGTGGGACCCACTCTGGGTAAATCTTGTCCAAATAACTTAAATGGACATGTTTAAGCAGAAATAAGCCAAAAATCCCCACAGGATAAGCAATAAGCTACAAAATAAGCTCTAAGAAACTTGTGTGAATTCAGAAACTGGGACAAGTTTTAGGTGCTGATTCAGATGGGGCCCAGGGAGATTGAGGTCAACCAAATGGTCAATAGATGATCCCTACTAGGAGGGGGGTTGAAAGGTGCAAGGTGGATGAGCTGGGGCCCGCTGGGTTGGTCAGAAAACCACCACCAAGTGGTGGTGGTAGTGGTGTATCTGCTGAGACAGAGCAGCAGCTTGCCCTGCAAGCTACTTAAGGGCAAGCTAGAGACTAGGAAATAAATTGCAAAAATAAAAGAAGCATGGAAACATAAATTAGAGCTGGTAGAGATCAAACACAAACAAGTTCCAAGTCTTAATCTAAAACACAAAAATCAAAATAATTATGTGAACTTTTGGAAAAATCTGAAAGGGTGCAATTTGACTTTTTAAGCAAAACCATAAACTTTGACTAAAATGGACTTTGGATGATCACTACTGACTAAATTATGTTTGTTAAAGTTAAATAAAGCAAAGTATATCACTATGAACTAATTTTGAGTTGAATTCCAAGATTTGGAGCTCAAAATCCACAGCAGTCAACTGTGGAAGGATTTAGATGGGATTTTGACTTTCTACCTTGAAAATGAACCAAGTAGTGCTTGTTTGAACTTAATTAGGACCTAGGTGAGTTGCAGGAACAGGTATTGGCCACTAATGACAACAACAACACATTCAAACTTATACTTCCAAACACCCCTAATGTGGCCTGATTTGAAGATTTTGTGATGCAACTCACAAACTAATCCATGAAAATGACTGAGATGCTTGACTAACCAATAATGAACATGAATAAACAAGATTGAACAATAATTAACCATGCACAACTCATACAGATTATATAAAAAAAATAATAATATTGACAAATGACTTACAAAGTGGAATCCAAATGATCAACTGAGAACCAAGGGTTATCCTAACCTATACCTCTCATGAGTTTTCTAATCCAAAATCCACCCAAAAGCTTCCTTGCTTAAAGCTTCTCCTCCCATAACTGCTTATTTTTTATTATGAGCCATTTTGGAATTTTGAGTGAACTTTGACTGAGAACTATCTTTGATGCTTACAAGACTTCTATTGACTAATTTGTAACTGAAATGAGCCTGATTGATCCTTAAGTGACAACTTTTATCAATGATACATTCAAAATGAGATTTCAAGTAAAAATAGAAAAAGCTTAATACGAACTGAAATTGTAAAATTAAGATGGAATTAAGTTGAGTTTACATTAGAAAACAGATTACAAACTTGAAATTTAAACTGCATTTAAAGAGTTTCAACAAGAATTAAAAACTACACTACGAATGTGGTCTAAAACATGTGACAACTATAAACTTCTATTTTTCTTCATCTTTATAGGTCCTGGAAGACTTCAAAGATATTCCCACTTCAATCTTGGCCGTAGGATGGCTTTATTAGATCCCCACCGTTCAAATGGAGTTTTGGCGGGAAATGGAGATTGGACAGATTTAGTGGGTTTGGTGAAGTATTAATGAGGGTAGGAGGGGGAAGGTAAGGGTTGGTGATAGCTTTAATTATAGTTGGTGAGGTTGGTGAAGAGGGGGGGCATGAACCTGGTAATTAGGGGTGTGTTAGGGACGATGAATAGTAACCCGTGGGTGAGGGTTGACTGTGTTTGACCGGCTTTTATTTTAAAATGGGTAATGGGCTTTTGGTGGTGGGCTTTGGGTAAAGGGTGGATCAGGCTTGTTTTGTTGGGGTGTTTGGTTTGTTTTATTATTTATTTTGCAAATTTGGAAATTACAAGGACCATAAGTGTAATTGGCTGAAACATGAGGGCTGAAATTGTAAATCTTCCAAAGTGCTCATAAGTACCAAAATTGCCAATCACCAATATTATAAGGACCAAAGTTGCATTATTTTCATTTTTCAAATTCCCGGGGACCGTTTATGACAAGTTGCAAAATACAGGGACCAAACATGTAATTTCCACAAAACTTTCACCCAGGGACTAAAAATGATTTTTGTAACTTCCCAAGGACCCAAAATGATTTTTCATTCAAAATTATCCCACCAGGGACTAAAACTGCCAAAATCTGAAACTCCAGGGACCAAAAGTGTAAATTTCCAAAACTTTTCCAATTTTTCACCAAAGGACTAAATATGACAATTTATGATTTTAAAATGACCTTTGGTGATAATTTTCCATATTTTGAATGACCAGGGACTAATTTTGTAATTTTATGAAAGTCGGGGGACTGAAACTGCCAATTTTGCAAACTTTGTGCGTTTTTCATTTGTTTTTGCTCATTTTGCATCTAAAACATATAAAACACAATTTTGAAATATTTTCAGTATTTTGATGCATTACTGAGTGTTTTTGTATGTTTTGCAGTTCAGATTAGACCAAAAATGATGAGTGTTTGAGCACTCATCATGCATCAAGAGGTGTTAATGGTGATAATGAGAGAGATAATGCAAGGGTTGTGTTTTCATTGGTAGGTTGTGATGGTTGAACTATTGGTGGAGGAGATAAGTGGGTGTTAATGTAGTCATTAAGGGATGAAGTGGATGGTATGGAGGAAGTAGAGTTTCCATTTGTTGAAGGTGTTTTGGAGGGTGTATTTGGTGCACTAGGAGATGAACATTGAGGTGGTGGAGATGGAGTGGTGTTGTCTTCATTTGTAAGATCAATGAAGAGTTGTTTGGGTGGAATGATGACAAGTTTTTGTTTCTTGGCATTGTTTGAATAAGTGGTTCTTGGTGATGACATGATGATGTTTGATGAATGTTTGAGGATGATGGAATGTGAATTAAACATGCATGGGAATTATATAGTGGGAAAACATGTTTAGAAGTGGAATTAATTTGAAATTGTAATGTTATATTCCAAAATCAGTTTAGTTTTTAAGGGAAATGGTAGCTGGGACTAGCAAAAGGGATCACATGATGCAAAAGAAAACAGTGTAAAAACTGTTTCAGATGGCCGGTCCCCTTAAATGGAGGCCGGTCCCCTTAATTTTAAGGGGGCCGCCCTTACGATTTAAGGGGGCCGCCCATCTGACGACCCAGAAACCAAAATTTTTCAAAAAATTTTCTGGAAAAATGTTGTGTTCTGTTTTGTATTTGCAGCAAGCACCATTTGGACATTTCACATTTGTTTTGGTCTTTTATGAGCATACATGATATATATATATATATATATATATATATATATATATATATATATATATATATATATATATATATAAGCTAATCATACAAGTATATATATAGATTAAGAGTTAAAGCATGCATTCATAAGCATAAATAAAACATAAATAAGCAAGTTAACAACCTAATCGAGTGCACAAAACAATTATCCAAGAAAATAACAAGTACTTCCGAATATACTTCGAACAAATAGCACACAAGACATAAAAATAAATATTGTACAACAAGCATAATCCAAGCATTATCATTTCTTTTTCTTCCCGAAGATACCCTTCAAAGTCTTCCCTATAGATTTGAAGCCACCTCTAACTTCTTCGTGTAGGCTCTTTTGTCTTCTAAGCATCTCGGTAGTTCGTTCGTGAAGCACTTCTTCGTTTTGATCACTAGTAGATGGGGTAGAATACTCGGGATAGTCAAGATCCTCTAAATTGTCAACGAACTCAGAAAACGAAGGGGTGCTAGCATCATGGATGCTTTCCTCCTCATCGTCATCGTCTTGCCTTGAAGATGATCCATGAAAACTATGACGACGAGATTTACCCTTGTCACTTCGAGTTCATCGAGCTTGTTTTAGAGCGAGAGGACGTAGAGTGGGGTAGATGGACTCATAGATACTATTGTCAAGATCGGGGTAGTACTCGATAACATGACAATAGAGACGAGTATGGAACATTCCATATGGAAGGTTGGCTTTGGGAGTTTTTCTAGCACACTCAATCCGTTTGATAAAGAAGTAGGCCAAATTGTACGGCTTTTCGACAGCTATACAATACAACATGTGAGCAAGGCACGCCGGGAGATGGTCCCGGTGACCTCCAGTACCAAACGCATTCTCACGAATGAGTTCTTCCCAACGCTTCATGTGGGGGCTTAATTCCTTGAGGAGAAGTTGGTATGGAGAGATTTGAACGTTTTTGGATTTTATTTTTCGGCTTGTGGTGGCACGTTCCACACCAAGGATTTAACGAATTTCGTCGGGATGAGGAATTTCGTCGAAATAGGGACCGAAGGTTGGTCGATAGCGATTAAGAGATTCGAGGTCCCACTCGTTTGTGAAAACGGCTTGACCTCTAAATGGAATTTGGAGGATATGACCAAATTGTTCGAGAGTTAGGGTGATAAATTCATTTTGAATCATGAAAGATATGGTGATGAAACCAAGATCATTGGCTTGGACGGTGACTTGGCTATAGAAATCCATGAAGCGAGGAATGATAGGTTCGTTTATTTCATAAAGACAATTGAAGTTGATGCTTGTAAACACGCAATTTATGTAGTCAGATTGAGCAAAAGCAAGATCTACTACACGTCCTTCATGAACATTTCTATCTTCAATTTGACGATAGATAAGTCCAATGGAAGGAGATGTGGTAGGGAGTTGGGAAACTTTAGGAATGTAGTTTTTAGTGTGAGAAAGATCTTCGGTAGTCGCTTTTGGCATTTTCACCTAAACACATCAACAATACAAAAAGACCAAAAGAAATATAAAGAAAGATAAAAGTATATGTGTATTGTTAAGGCTTATGTTGGAACGTAAACATACTTCGTTACTAATCCTAAGAAGTAGATTACCATGTTCCTTAATATTGTTTTTTAACTCGTTCTAGATATACTTTACGATGTTTAATAAGTAGTTATGGACAAATCCAAACGCCCTTTTAAACATCTTAATATATCATGAAATTTACTAGATTTACATTAGATTGTAAAACTAGCTATTTCTTGCGAGTTTCTTATGCATGTGATTTGTTTTTGAAAAAGATGGTTTGTATTTTTACTTAAAAATATTATTTTTAGTAATAAACCAAACGCTTCCTTAACTAGTGACTTATACCACTAGTATGTCAATATATATATATGAATTATACATCTTGACAAGTCCGATTAGTAATTTTTAGGTTTACAATTATAACAAAGTTTTATAAAAATTATAATGACTAGATTTCGATATTATTTGGACATAATCCAAACACCCCTATATTGTGAACCAATATAATTTTTCTTGGTCGAAAAATGTAATTTCAAGTTTTACAAGTTACAAAAGTATAATGTGATTAGTTTTAACACGTTTTCAAATCATTATTCAACAATGAGTTTACTAAAAAATTTGAAAAGGAGAGTATAAAGTTTTTCAAAAAATTTCGACATGATAGTTTATAATTACTAGTTTCTAGTGTTGATTAATCATCCTAATCCTAGGGGAAGCATTTGGTTATGAAGTTTTACGACTTAACTCGAAAGAAATTGTGAAATTGAAGAATTTTATAAAACATGCATAATCATGAGTATGACCAAATAAGATGAAATTAGATGAAATGTGTTATGAAAAACTTACAATACGTAATGGTGATTGTGTTAGATGAATTTGCCCTTTGCAAATTAACCCGAATTATGTGATTTGGAAGTGATTTGAGATGTTTTTGGGTTTTGGTTATCGTCACAGAAGAAACAAGGGAAGGGAAGTATGAAAAAGTGGAGTGTTTGGCAAAAGGAACAAAGGGAAAAACGGGTTTGAGCTATCAGATGGCCGGCCCCCTTAAACATTAAGGGGGCCGCCCTTCATTTGGCTGCCGGTCCCCTTAAACATTAAGGGGGCCGCCCTCCAAAATTTGATTTTTGTGATTTTGGTTTCTGGAAAGAACAAGAAAATATTTATATGTATGTATTAGATTTATATTTAATCAAAAAAACATTGGAGGGTATTCGCACGAAAGGAATTACTTGACGCTTTTACTTGACATTTTGCCAATTAAATTTTCTTGATTATTTCGGATGAAATTTATCAAGTTGTCAAGTACACGAGAAAGTTGTGGAAGGTTCATAAGTATATATATATATATATATATATATATATATATATATATATATATATATATATATATATATATATATATATATATATATATATATGTATGTAGTATGGGCTTATAAGACGAGAATAAAGGAGGGAGACGTATGCAACGGAAGCCGGGAGTTTGTTTCATCCATAGATTTTTCGACTCATCTCTCTTCATCAGCATGAGTGTTGTTGAACATTAAGGTTCAATAAGGCAAATGGGGAAAAGAAAAGGTTCGTAAACGAACAATTTCTAGTTCTAGAAAATTAACAAATGAGTTTTCTAGGTTATAAGATACTAGATATAGCTAAGTGTATATATATATATATATATATATATATATATATATATATATTTAGATATAGTATAAGTAAATAAGTATATATATGTATAGAAATAAAAACTAGAGGGAATAATGAACCAATCAAAATCACATAAAAACTAGATACTAAACAAAGCATGCATTTGTTGACAAGGAAATAAAAGAAAATGTGTGCCTTTCGTCTTCAATGCGTTTAACTTCAAAATCTTCAAGGGAAAGTCCGAACAAGGGGTGACATCAAAGATTTCCATGTTTGAATGGCGAAATTTTTTACGTTGGTCCCCATTGTCTCATTTGACCAAAGTTATTTGTCCTGAACATGTTTTGTATTTGACTTGGGTCCATATATGGTGGAAACATTCCCCATGGATTGAAGTTCCACATTTGTTGATTATTGTTAAAGTTTCATCTATTTTGGTTTACTCTTGGTTGAGGTGTTTTAGGTCTAGGGTAAGAATTATTCGGTTTCCTAGGTGGTGGAGTTTTAGATCTTGTTTTAGTTTTGGGCGATCCTACTTCGGTTTTTAAAGATGGTTTATAAAACGGTTTTATTTCTTCATTACTAGCTAGAGGTATTTTCTTATCATTTATGAGTATATACTTAGGATTAGATTTTGAAGGTTTTAGTTCCTTAAGTTCGCTTTCAAATTTAACATTTTTAACTTCACTTGTTGAGGCTTCGGTTGAGTTAAAACCTAGACCGGTTTTATCTCCGGATATTCTTTGAATACTTATAATTTTACTAAGTGAGTTACTACTATTTTCAAATTTATCAAGTTTACAAATTTCTTCTTTAAGTTTGTTGTTTTCACTTCTAAGCTCTTGACATGATTTACATTCTTCAAAAGTTTCTTTACCTTTTTCAAGTTGATGTATTTTAATTTTTAGTTCAAGTACTTCATTTTCTAATTGGTTGTTTATATATTTTAGTGATTTGTTTTTAGCCATAACTTGTTGTCCTAGTTTGCATAATCTATTGTATTCACTATCTAAATCTTTTTCATCTAATGATAGATTATCATCACTAAAATATTCGGTTTCAGAACATACCTCACTTGATGTTTTAGCCATGAGACACTTTTCTTCCTTTGTTGTTTCTTTCTCATCTTCATCGCTATCACTCCAAGCACCTCCAACAAACGCTCTTTGATTTTGATCTCTTGTCATCATTGGACATTTTCCAATAAGGTGATTCGGATCACCACACTTGAAGCATTTTCTCTCATTCTTGCTATACTTGTCATCATTATTCTTTTGAGATGTTCTTCTTTCATCGTGTGGTTGTCTAACAAATCTTCCTCGCCTTTTGAAGAATTTCTTGAAATCTCTTACGGCCATGGCATATTCTTCGTCTTCGCTTTCGGAAGATGAGCTATCTTCGTTGTTGGATTCCTTTCTAGCTTTCAAGGCGATTGACTTACTTTGCTCTCGTTTCCCTTTAACCATTTCGGAGTCCTTCTTTATTATTGCTTCGTAGACTTTTAAATTACCAATTAATTCATCAAGTTGTAGCGTTGACAAATTCTTTGATTCTTCAATAGCCGTCACTTTAGCTCGCCATTTTGGGTGAAGAGCTCTAAGAAACTTCCTAACAAAATTCTTACTAGAGAAATTCTCATCAAGTGCTTTTAAACTTGTGATTATAGTGTTAAATCTAGCAAAAGCATTATCAATTGATTCCTCTTCCGGAATCGTGAATTGCTCATATTGTTGAAGAAGTAGATCTATTTTGTTATCTTTGACTTGATTATTACCTTGGTGGGTTATTAATAAAGAGTTCCAAGTTTCTTTTGCGGTTTCACACATAAAGATCCTTTCGTACTCTTTACGTGGTAGCGCATTGTAAATAACCATTTTTGCTTCATTATTTTTAGCAAGTTTTCTTTTTAAATCATCATTTTGTTTTTCAAAAGGTACGATTTCATCTTTCTTAGTTTCGGGGTTATTTTGAATAGGTAAAAAATCACCATTGGTAATAACATGCCAAAGATCTAGATCTTTTTATTTCACATAAGTTTCGAATTGATTTTTCCAATATAAAAATCCATCACTTTCAAATAGTGGTGGTTTTGCATAGATTGCCCTTCTAAATATTTTTCAGATTCCAAAGATCGTTACAAGTTTTAAAATACAATATATTTTAAAAATCTTGCTAGACGTGGCTCCTGATACCAATTGTGGAAAACTAGAAGGGGGGGGGGGTTGAATAGTTTTACGTCCTTTTAAATTTATAAACACAAGTTTGTTTTTTTTTAAAAAAACTTCGATTCTAGTTTATGTGAACTCAATACTTGCACTATATGAACAATTGTATGGTAACTAACTAACAAAGCTAATATAGTAAAGGTAAATGAATAAGTAATGAGAAGAATTGGAAAGATCAAACCACAACACAAGGATTTATAGTTGTTCGGCTACAAGGACACCTTCCTTGTTCCTACTCCACTCCCCGAGTCACCTACTCGAGAGTTTTCTTCACTCTGTCAACAAACTCCCTTTTGGTGGAGAAAACCTTACACACCAATTTACACACCACAACAACTTCACAACTTGATCACAACTTCTACACAACTTCTTCACACCAATATACTACACACCAATCTTCTTCACACCTATCTTCTACACACCAATCTTCTACTTCACACCAATCTTCACAACTAACCTACTCCACTACTAATCAACTTCTACTTCCTAGACAACTTCTATATCTTCTAAACAATATATAACAAGCACAACACAATATTCACAAATGAATGTATATATACACTATGCACAACTACTCTTCAACACTTCTTGGACTTGGTTGTAGAAAGAGTGTTCTTCTTTTTCACTTTGGATGAGAATGGATGATGAGGGATTGAATCACTTGAAACAAGGATTAATATACAAATGATCAAAGGGTTTTAGAGGATGTTTAGAGAGTTATAGATCTGAAAATTTCGTGCAAAAGGTGAGGAAAAAATTCAGGTTTAAGGTGGTATTTATAGGCAAAAGATTCTGACAGAGGAGCGTGGCCGGTCCCCTTAAATCAAGGCCGGTCCCCTTAATTTTAAGGGGACCGCCCCTTATAATTAAGGGGGCCGCCCAGCTGAAACGGCCAGAATCTTTGTCTTTTAGTGGGGAAAGTTTATTTGGTGAAAAACTAACTGATTTTGGTTAAACATTTGAATTCATATATTTAGTATGAATAAAACATTTTTCTTTATTACCAAAATTGTTTTTCAAAGATATATAATATGTTTATATAATTAAATAAACTTTGTGTTAGTAAATTAAATGCCCCTTTGATCATAAGATGTATTAAGCACTTGTTTATCCATACCTTAAGTGATTAAGTTGGATATAGTGATATAAACTAGCTTAATACTTGTTTACGTAGTAATTATACGATTGACGATTTTACATTTTGTGATCGTCAAAATATAGAGATATCAAAAAATATAAATAACGTTTTCACACTTTATTTATGTCAACAGAATTACTTGCGGAAGAACGAGCAGCTAGAAACGAATTGAGCAAGGAAGAATTGCTAGTCTTAGAACAAGTAGCTAAAATACGTGCCATATTTCGTCGTGCTGCTCTTCTCGACGATGATGATGATGATGAAGTTACCCTTGATATTTCTCAATTTTGTAAGGGTTCGTCAGATTCATCATTTGTGATTCCGTCCATTGAAAATCAGGGAGAAAATAATGAGACGGGGAAATCACTAGCAGAAGATCAAATGGAACTCGTACAATCCATGAATGCTAGCTCCTCTCCACTCCCTCAGTCTGTTATCACACCCGAAGTTCACACTCACTCTCTGAACATGGGGGATGAGCATCTGAGCGCTGTTCCTAATAAGGAATCGGACGAATTAATAAAGTCTAGTGTTGAGATCCTTGTCCCAATCCCAAGAAAGTCACAGGGAACTTTGGATCATGTGTGTGATTTACCTTCCCCCATTGAGTGTCCTAAAGATCAATTTGAGACTTTCTCCGATTGTAGCGATGATTGTACATCTTATGGAGACATCGAGTATGTTGAGGCGTCAGTTCCACAAACTGATGCTGATCATCTTCTTGAGGAGTTCGCCGATGAACTTACTCACACCAATCCACTTTCATTGGAAAGTGATGATGGTCTCCTCGACTTTGAAGCCGATCTTGGAGAAATTGAAAGTCTCCTATATCATGATCCGTTACTCACTTCTGATCCCAACAGTCCAATAGAGAATATTGATCACTTTCTTCCCGAAACATTCAATACTAATCTCACCAATCCTCTTTCTGAATTCGAATCTGAATTCACTTTGATTTCTGATAATCCAATCTTTGGTATTCGGAATGAGGATTGTGATGAGTCTATTCCGGAACATAAAATCACAGATTCACATCTTGTGAATGATTCTCTTCATGAGGAGTTCTCCGGTGAACTCACTCATCATATCATGACTCCTCCGGAGTTTGATAGCTCGGGGGGAGATGCTCTCAATCATGAGAATTTGCAAATTCCTACCCACCCTCCCAGGTTGTTTACGAGCTTAACCTTTGAAATCCAAATTCAGGCTACTGAGCCTGCTCTCGAGGAAGAAGATCAAATCATGATTTTCATCATGGTTTTCTTCCTTTTCTTCACCTATAAGGTGCCTTCCTCTCTTCTTCACTCTTTCAAGAATGAAGATACCATCTTTGATCCCGGCATTTTCATGTATCATTATCTTGAGCCGGATACTTATCTCATCGGTGTGGAACTTTCACGTGCTTCAAATGTTTGTCCAAACATCTTGAATGAAAGTCCGATTGAGATTGTTTCTTCCACATCATGCTTCCCCAAGGACAAACGAATTCGGGGTCGAGTCAAGCTAGCGACTCGGTAAACAAAAACAGTAGCATGCTTATAGGGTTTTCACCCTAAGTGTGGGGGAGTCCCCCATGCTGTGGTTACAAATGAAGTGAAAATACAAAACTGGTGTTTTCCACGCTTAGCTTGTAATGTTGCCCTTTTACGTTCAAAATGTCGGCATAATAGCCGGGACTTTGAATATTGAGGACAATATTCATTCTAAGTGTGGGGGGGGGGGGGGGTATTTCGCTATTCTAGCGAATTTTATCACATTTTACTATCATATACCCCCGTTTTTAGCCAAAATTTCAAAAAATTTTAAAAAAAATTTCACTGGTGCTTCAAAATTTTTGTGGTAATCAGTCCGCCATGTCTAACCGACAAAGGGATTGGCTAGTCCAGGAGCAAACGGCTCTTGGTAAAGACATCTCAAATCCGTTTATGGCTTGCAATTTGCCCAAAATTGTATGGTACCTCAACTCGCCATATCCTAAAACGCGAATGAGTTGGCTAGCCCGCAAGATTATGGCATGTGGTAAAGGCAGTGGAAAATCCATAATTGGTAATCAGCTCACCAAGATGTTGACTTTGTCCATCAAGAGTTGGCTAGTCCAGAAGCAAACGGCTTTTGGTAAAGACTAATCAAATCCGTTGACAGCTGGTGGTTTGCTCAAAATCACACGGTTATCAGGTGTACCACAGTTCTCACACCTGGCTACTCCAGAAGTGATGGCTTTTGGTAAAGAGTTTAAAATCCATCAAGTTTTCAAAACAAGTTATTGCTAGGGACTAGCAATATTTTAGTGTGGGGGATTGATGAGTGCTCAAACACTCATCATTTTTGGTCAAATCTGAACTGCAAAACATACAAAAACACTCACAAATGCATCAAAATACTGAAAATATTTCAAAATTTTGTTTTATATGTTTTAGATGCAAAATGAGCAAAAACAGATGAAAAACGTACAAAGTTTGCAAAATTGGCAGTTTCAGTCCTCCAACTTTCATAAAACTACAAAATTAGTCCCTGGTCATTCAAAATATGGAAAATTATCACCAAAGGTCCTTTTACAATCATAGGTTGTCATATTTTGTCCTTTGGTGAAAAATTGGAAAAGTTTTGCAAAATTATAAAATTAGTCCCTGGAGTTTTGGAAATTGGCAGAATTGGTCCCTGGTGGGATATTTTTGAAAGAAAAATCATTCAGGGTCCTTTGGAAAATGAAACTTGGCAAGAAATACCCTTGGATAAAAGTTTTTACAAAATGGCAAGTTTAACCCCTAAACTTTGGAAAATGTCAATTTTGCTCCTCGGGGTTCAAATTTTGGAAAACTGTAAATTTGGTCCTTATGATTTTCAAACTTGTCAATATTGGTCCTTATAATAAATGTTGGAAAGTTGCAATTCAGGTCCCTAAACTTTTGGTAATTTTACATTTATGGTCCTTGTTGTTTACTACTTACCATATGGACCCTTTTTATTACTACAACCCAAACCAACAACCTAATCCTAATCCAATATCAACCTGATCCAATAACCCAAATAAACCCCACAGCCCACCAAGCCCAATCCCATTTTTAATATAAAAACCCCACCCCTGCTCTTTGACCTCAGTCAACACCCCCAACCTCGACACTGTTCATCACCCCCAACATTTCCCTGAAATACCTCCCCCTGCTCCCTCCTTTTCACCAAACCCTCACCTTTTCATTTATGATATCACCTACACCTTACCTTCCCCCCTCCTCATTAAATTCCCACCTAAACCACTCAAACTGCCCACTTCCAATTTTCCCGCCAAATAAAGATTTGAACGGCTGGGATCACATGAGGCCATCCAACGGCCATAAATGAAGTGGGAAAGAAAGATATTGATGCCAGGGACTATAAAAGTGAAGAAAAGAAAAAGAAAGAGAGTAGTAGAGTAGTATTAGTCTTAGTTTAAATTAGATTAGGTCGTTTTTAATGTAATCTCATCTTTAGTTGTAATTGTTGGTTTATGTCACTTGTAATCAACTCTTCCAGTGTACTATTATTGTTTTCAATCATTAATTTCAGTGTTATTTGTTAAATTTTAGAAATTGCAATTTTAGCTAAAAACCTCAAAGTACTCTTATGCTGTGAAAAGTTGTTGTTCTTTGCTTGATTAAGCTCACCTTAGCCCAGTTATAAGTTTTCTTAAGTCTTTTCAGTATTAAAATCAAATCTCACTCAGTTTCATAAAAAATCTCAAAATTACCTTATAAATGTTCATTAAATCAAAAAAATAGTGCATAAGAAAGAGTGAAGCAGTGGATAAGGAAGATTTTGGATTTGCAGGGTATTAGTTACCTCATGGGAGGTATTAGGACAGAGTTGGTTTCTTGTGTCCTTTGTTTGTAGGCCATACAGTCTCAATTGTAAGTCTTTTCTTTGAATGTTTTGAATTTTACTACTGCATATCTGTGTTCTTGTGTCCCTAGCAAATCCGGCCAAATTCTTCCTATCCGTTTAGTTTTTTCATTAATCTTTCTTGGGATTACTGAATTAACAACAAAGAAACTGGTTTGTTAGGGTGGAGGATCGGATCTCTTTTGTTCTATTCTTTATATCGTCCCTATTTATCAATAAACCCTAACCATCCTTTATCGGTTTTCATAATCCCTGCTAATCGTTTGATCTATCAAAGTTTGGCAGTTTTGTGAATCGTTCTTTTTAGGGTTTATAATCGAATTCAAAACACATTCATTCTTAAACGTTTATTCCAACAATTATCTGTTGGAATCTTTATCTAAGGTTTTGGGTCGACTTCTTATTCAGATCGCATATTAATTCTTTTTGTTTAGGTCGGTCCTAATTATACCCTATTTATAGGGTATTTTTTTGGTCGATTCTTTTGATATATTTGATTTGTGATCTGTTTGGTTTGGTGATCGCTTGCTGCTGCTATTCCTTCTTGTTTATTCGAAACCTTTTTTAGGGTTTGTGTATTCAGCTTGCAAGGTTGTGTTGGTTGGTTTCCTGGTGTGCTTAAACGTCAACAAACCTGTTCTAGGGTTTGTTTATTATTTTGCGATTGGATCATATCCCTTGTTTGGGGTTTGTATTACTGGGAGGTTGGAAGCTGGTTTTGT
Source organism: Artemisia argyi (assembly GCA_030686995.1). NCBI lineage: Eukaryota > Viridiplantae > Streptophyta > Magnoliopsida > Asterales > Asteraceae > Artemisia > Artemisia argyi. The sequence goes on from CM060697.1 coordinate 28,004,341, forward strand.
TTTGTGTATGGCTGTGGATTGATTCGTAATGGCTGTGGGTATTGAGAGATGTTTGTCGTATGGTGTTTTTAGGGCTTGCTGCTGATTGCATCTTAATTATTACTCGAAACCCTAACTATAGGGATTAGCGCGTGCAAGTTCGTGTGTTTGGGTTCCTGGTTTGTGATTTTACGTTTATGATACTATTGGTTTTCTCTCCGATCTTGGTTGCATTTAGCAACTTGTTGGTACTCAAAATCAGCCATGGTCCTTGTGTTTGGGTTCTGATTTGTGTGTTAACGTTTTCTTATGTTGATTACATGTGCTGGAGCCTTGGTTTTGCTATTCGTTCATAGTGGGTAGATTAATCATGTTACGTTTGGTTTATTTTATGTGAATCTTGCTCACTTGCTATGGTAATTTGCATTGACTTGATCATGGTAGTCTTCTTGTGTGTCACTCGGATTTGTTGGAAGATTGGTTCAAGATCGGATATGCTGGAGGTTGGGTCGCTTAGACCATGTTCATGCTTCAAATTCATTTGCTACGGAAGTCACTCTTATTAGGTTATTAGATTATGCTTTGCATAATACTAATAGAAGACGCAATTGGTTGAAGCTGGAAGTTCGCATGTTTATGATCTGGATCACTAGGATGACTATGAAGACTTCAATTTTATTTAAGTTGTGATGTATTGTATTTTTATTGCTAGTCATCGATAGTTGTATTTAGATCTGATAGCTATAAGAATGGCCTGTCATTCTTATATAGTGGTAGTGGTAGTGTCCCTAGGGACTTTGATGAGAGACTCACTCTCTTCCATTGTACTTAAACGTTTTTTATTAATGTATTTTACCGGGTGCAGGATTACTCCCCTTTACCCAAAAAAAAATATCTGTGTTCTTGTGGTTTTGTGCTAAGTGTGGATATTCAAGTAGTTTCAACATTAGTTAGGTATTTTGTTTTAAGCATTAAATCAGTAGGTGTAGTTGATTTATTATAAGTTGTAGTGAAAACTGTCTTTGAAGGGGTGTTTGGATTAGTTGTTTAAGCTGTGCTAAGGATAGTTATTGTTGTAAATTATTGTTGCAGTATGTTTTTCTAAGTCCGAGTAAGCATAGTTAACCATAAAATTCTAGGTTTATTTGGAACAAAGTCAAAATCATACCCTTGGTTCCCTCACAGTTAACTGTGAGGGATTTGAGCCTCACAAATCATCATTTTAGCTTTAAAGATGCAACTTTATCCTAATTTGGTTTCAATTCAGTATATTATATCTTATTTAATCAGTAAAACTAGGATTTAAACTCAACAAAGTCAAAAATAGGTTTTTGTTAAAAAGTCAAAAGTTAGTTGTGTAGAAAAAACCAAAAATTCAAGGATTTTTATAGAATTGTGTATTTGGAATTAGGCCTTGGAATTTTTAGGGTTTGTTTTATCCCAGCTCATCTCTATTTTCCCCCCCTCAATTCATTTTTGTGATTTTTGTTGTGGGCCCTACTCATGCTCAAACTCAGCTGTAGGGGAAGTCACCTCCCCTGCAACACAGACCCCATTCCAAAACCCAACCTTTCATGCCCTCCCCAGGACTCATAAGTGGGTCTTTGGAGCTGAAACTTGGTTTAATTTGAAGCCCCCCACCTCATCTCTCCAATTCAGGTCTCACCTTGGACCTTTGTTCACTCAGGTGGGCCCCACAGTGGGCTGCAAGTCACTCCTTGGGTCTGTTTGGTTTTGTGGTTTTTGGAATTGCTTATTTGGCTTTTCCAGCTTATTTAATAAGCTTCAATTGTTGTTTTAACTTCATTTAAGTCCCTTGAGTTTGTTTGATCCTAAATCCACCCCTGGTTCTCAGCTCTAAGCTTATTTCAAGCTTATAGCTTAGACAGTTGACCAAAGTCAACTGTCTAAGAAATAAGCACTTGTTTTGCTTATTTCTGAGTGCCACAAAGTTTGTTTTTACAAAAAGTTTCTATTTTTAGGTGTAAAATAAGTTTCCAAAAGTAAATCCAGAAAATCAAAAATTAATTTCAAGTGATAGTTTCTATTTAATTTTATTTAAATTTTATTTTTCATTTTTAGATTTTTATTAAGTACTTGGTGTTTTTATATTTTTATTAAATTCCTTTTAAGTTAAGGTAATTCGAATAATTTTCTCAGATTTTTATTTTATCATCGAGTATTTATTAGAATTAATCTTTGTTTTAATAATTAATTAATAATTAAGTTTAAAATTGCATAATTAGTTTTTATTAAGTAAGATCTAGTTTTTATATTTTTCCTAGCTTTTATATAATGTAAAATAATTTTAGAAATTTTCTTGTAATTTTTACTGTTCATTTTCTATTTTTTATAATTTAAAATAGTTTAATTAGGTATTTAATATATAATTAGTAATTAATTAATAGAATAATCACAAAAAGACAGAAATACTTATTTTTAATTTTAAAATTAGTTTTTAGTTATTTTATAATTTTAGAAATTTTATTTTCACCTTTTTAGTATTTAATTAATATTGTATTATATTTAAGTTGTTTAAATATTAATAATTAAGTATTAATTAGTATTTAATTAATATTAAATAATTAAATAGTGTAAAAATTTATTTTCTTTTTCTAAAAATTTTCTTTTATGTTTTAGTTTGTAAAAAAGTCATTTTCACCCCCTGGGTGTTTTCAGATTTAAATTTTCACGTTTTATTTTGTACGTTCGCGTTATTTAAAACGTGAACGTACACGTTTTTAGGTTTAAATCGTTTCTGGTTTTTCTGATTTCACATAGCTTGTTTAAGCTATTTCATTGTAGATTCCTTAGTTTAACCAATCTCAAACCCCTTTTCCTGTCCAAATTCACCCGATCACGAAGCCGTTTGTTAACCATCACACCTCGTCGGGACATAACGACCCGGGGAAACCACTATATTCCGCGGAGCATTGACTCTAAGCTGTTTGACCTTGTTGACCATTGACTTGGTCAATTTAGGTTGACCGTTTGGAGCCAATCAGCTGACCACCTATGTCTGACTCAGAGATGAATTTTGCAATACTGAGAATAGTTATAATAAAATTTTGTCTGGATTGAATCCTCTACTCAATTTCCAAATGTTTCATTCATGTGTGCATACTCAAACGTTTCAAGAACATTCACACCTTCATCACCTTGTGAACCACCGCCTAGAAGCACGCCAACTAATCATGACGACTTCAACCTTTCATTCTATGACAATCCACTCTCGAACACCTACTACTAGGAAATGTCTTATTTATGTCTCACCTTTCTTTTCTTGTTTTGAAGAACTATGCCGCCAAGGAAAGTTAAGGCTACTCCAACTATGACACCAGCTGCTATTCAGAAACTTGTTAAGGATAGTATAGGCGAAGTTCTAGAGATCGAGAGAGCTTAGGTAGCTGCAAGGGCTGCTGAAACTGCTTCACAGACAGGGACGAATGAACAATCCAATAATAGGCGTGAATGCACTTGGAAGGATTTTAAGATTAGTGATCCCATCAAGTTTAAGGGCACTGAAGGAGTGGTCGCTTTGATTCGCTGGTTCGAAAAGACTGAGAATGTTTTCCTCATGTGCGGCTGTCCTGATGTCAGCAAGGTAAAATTCGCTACTGGTATGCTTTTGGATGAAGCTATGTCATGGTGGAATTCTTATGCTCAACCGATTGGTATGGAAAATGCCTACAAGCTCACCTGGGATCAATCCAAGAAATTGATGACTAAGAAGTTTTGCCCTCGTACTGAGGTGAAGAAGTTGGAAACGGAGTTCTATGATACATTAGGAGGTTTCAAGAGTTGGCAGCGCTATGCCCAACTATGGTTCCCAATGATGAGAAAAGGTTGGAAAACTTCATTGGAGGACTGCTGATGAGTGTGTAAATACTCATCATTTTCATCGTATCTGAACTGCCAAAACATCCAAAAACACTCAAAAACGCATCAAAATACAGAAATTATTCCAAAAGTGTGTTTTATATGTTTTAGATGCAAAATGTTTAAAAACAAATGAAAAATGAACAAAGTTTGCATAATTGGCAGTTTCAGTCCCTCAAGTTTCAAAAATTGACAAAACTAGTCCCTGAAGGTTTAAAATGAAAGAAAAGTCAACTTTGGTCCTCGGGTAATCAAATTTGTTCAATATTAATCCCTGGATGAAAGTTTTAACAAACTGGCAACTTTTACCCCTCAAAATCCAAAACTTGACAAAATCAGTCCCTGGTGAAATATTTTTGGAAGAAAAGTCATTTATGGTCCTTGGAAAGTAAAAGTTTTCACAAATGGTCCTTGAAGTGAATTTTTGGAAAATTACAAGAAAGGTCCCTAAAGTTTCACAAGTTGGCAGTTTTGGTCCTTGGGCATTTAAAAAATAGGAAATTATCAAAAGTGGTCTTTGGATAATTCAAGATTGGCAAAACTCACCCTTATGATTACTTTTGGAAGTTTACATCACAGGTCCCTCAAGTTTGGCCAAATTACAAAATTAATCCTTGTGGTGTTTTGTAAATTAACCAAACGGATACCCTTTTGTAAAATTAAAACCAAACAAACCCAATCTTTCACCCCTAGCCCACCACCACTTTACCTTGGCCCAACCTCACCACCGGCCCACTTCCAAAACAAAACTCACCCCGTTTTATTAATAATCTCCCTTCCTTTGACCCACGTTGACCAACATCCACCTCACCCCCTACCTTATCTCCCCTAGCCCTGCAACTCCCCTGCTACTCCAAACACAATCATCATCATCACCTCTTATACACTTCACCCCCCCCCCTTGGCACACCAAACAAACACTAAACTCCAATAATTTCACCTCTGGCTTCAATTTATAAGAAAAAGCCAAAACACCATTTTGGCGCCAAAATTACAAACGGCCAAGATTAAAGTTTTATGATCCAATGGTTGGTTTTGCAGCTGGGAAAAGACAAGGGGACACTCAGAAACCCTAATTGTCAACTATAAGAAGAAAAGGAAAGAAGCAGAGTGGGGAGTAGTTTTTTAGTTATTTTTAGTGGTAGTTTTAGTTTAAATTAAATGTTTTAATGTATTTCTCAATTCAGTTGTATCTTTAAGTCAAGGAATGTTGTTTTATGTTTATCTAGTTTAATAAAAACCTTGTTCAAGCTTACTTTGATGATCTCAGTCCCAAGTTACAATTCACAATTTTCTCTTGAATCTTCATTTTTGCTCTCATGATATTGAAAGTAATGTTTTATTGCTTCATAAGTCCCAATTGAGTTAACAATAAATTTTGCAAAGGTCAGTTAGTACTTGCACATGTTAAAGCAAATCACTCAAAAATTCTAGAAAATACTTAGAAAAAATCATAAATGATGAAGAATGGAGAATTGGAGCAGGGGTGATGTTTATTGCTTTGGTCTAGAAACCTCAAGGGAGGTGTTAGATTAGGTATTCTGCCCTGGTCATTTGGTTTGCATCAGAACTTAATTGTAAGACTATCATCTCAACTTTTTTACATATGTACTGTAGCAATGCTTTTAGCTTATTTATCTTATGTGTTTGTGTTTGTTTTGGCTTAATATACCCTAGTAGACTGTTATATCTCAGTTCATAGCTTAAATGGCCCATTTGTGTGAAAAACTCAAAGTAGGTCATAGATTAAGGGGTGTTTGGATCAGTGGTGTTTAGTTTGTGATAGCTTGTTTTGTTTGTAGCATTTGATCTCAATAGCCCACTAGGTCATCTCAGTTAGGATTAAGCATAAAAAACCAAAGCTCATTAGTCATATAGTCAAAATCCATCTTAAAATCATCCTCACAGCTTAACTGTTAGGATAATCAGTTCCATAGTCATCATTTTGTGTTTGTAGGTTGTATTAGTAGTTTAAATTAGCCTAATAAAAGTTTAATAACTCCTTTCCAGTCAATTTAGATCATTGGAAGTTCAAGAAAGTCAACCTTTTGGAAAATCATTAAAGTCAAAACCTTTTATGCCCACTGAAATGGGACAGATTTCTTGATCACTTGTAGGGTTAATTAGAGTTAGGAATTAAGTGATTTTTATTGATTTGAGTTATTTGGAAGGTTATTTGTCTGTATCAAAAAGAAAATTGAGGTTTGGAATAGTTTTGCTTATTAATAAGGTCACTTGAAATTGGTTAGTTGCACCAAAGGTTGCCCTGCACCAGGGGAGTTTGTTTCAATGGCTTATTTTCATAAGCTCTGATTTTGGCCACTAGTGCATGTTAGTTTGTGATTTTTGTTGTTTTGAATAGACCTTCTGACCAACTGCTTATACAAGTGCTTTTATCTCCTATTTTAGCTTATTCTTATGCTTAATTTCATGCTTACAATAAGCCTCACTGAGCTATCATACTGATTCATCAGTATGGATAAGCCAACTTCACAGGTTCTTCCAGAGCTTATCTGTAGGGCTTATTGTGAGATCATTGGCTTTTTGCAAAGCTCATCCACCAATCTCAAAAATCCAGTACTTGTTTAGCAATTTCTAGCTTATTTGATAAGCTAGTTTTGTCTTTTCAACTTGTCCCATTTAACTGTAACCACTGAGTCATCAGTGTTTAATAGCTTTTTCACAAGCCTCTCAAAAGCTCATTAGTGGGTCCGACTTTGAAAGCTTTGGCTTTTTGAAAAGCTCAGCAGCCATTCTTCAAGGTTCTAGTCTTATCTTTGGGTTCCTAGCTTATTTTATAAGCTGGAATTGGCCTTTGATTAGCCTGCAGGCCTGCTTGTTTCTGAGTAACAATTGGACCTGGCTTATTTGCTTTTTCTGGCTTATCCTTAGTAATTAATTAGTTGCTTTAACTTGTTTTAGGAAAACATCACTTACTTACAGCTTATTTTACTTTGGTTTGTATCTTATAGCTTATTTATAGTTTATTAGCTTTAAAATCCTATTTTTGGCCAAATAAGCTCATCTGTTAAGTTATTCTGCTTATTCAGGGCTTATTTGTGAATTTGAGAAAAGTTGTCTTTATTAAAATAGCTTATTTTTAGCAGTTAAATAGTTTTGTAAAATAAAAATTGAAAAAAAAATTTGCAAAAAGTTGGGTGTGGGATTCGAACCTTGGACCTCTCGCTAGTACAACATGCACGATATCCCCACACCCCCTTCCAACTGCTCTGGGGCACCAGTTCCGTTGGAAAGGGTAGTCCATGTGTATTTATAGTAGTTATAATATAGTTAGCTTATTTACACATTCTAGCTTATTTAACTGCTTATTTTTAACACTGTCTAGCTTTTTTATATTTTTTTCACATTTCTGTCACCATTTAGTAGTTATATAAAAAATTTCAGATTTTTAGAAAATAGTTTAGTATTTATTAAAATTAAAAATAGTTAAAATAGGTATTAAATTATAAAATTAGCTTATTAATTAGTTTTTATTAAATTTTATATTTTTATAAAGTTTCTAATACTTTAATATAGTTGTATAAAAAGTTTTATAATTTTAACTTTTAATTTAGTATTTATTATATTTAATTTAGTTTAAGTAGTTTAATTAAGTTTAAATAGTTTTTAATTAATAAATAAATAATTAAAAAGTCAAAAAAATAATTTTCTTTTTTTTTTTAAATTTTCTTTGATTGTTAGGATCGTAAAAATATAATTTTCATGTCCATAGGGTTAGCGTAGCTCAAATTTCACTTTTTATTTCGCGCACTCGCGTTTATTTTAATTTTAACTCGCGTTTTATTTAAATAACTTTTACGTTTTTAAATTTAGGGTAAGTTATTCAAAGTAGTTTGTAAAATTAAGAAAAACCAAAAATATAAATAAAGTGATAGCTTCTATTTAAGCCGTTTGGCTTATTTTTCTGCTTATTTATAAGCAAACTTTGATTTTAAATTTTCAGATTACGTTTTAGGTTAAATTGGTTTCACGTTATTGTTAATATAGTTTGTTTAAATCGTTCTCATTCGTATTTCCTTAGTGTAATCATTCAAAACCCTTATAAACCCTTTTCCATCCAATTTCACCCGATCACAAACCCGTTTTAATACCATCCACACCTCGTCGGGACATAACGACCCGGGGAAACCTTATACTTCCGCGGAGCATTGACTCTTAGGCTGTTTGACTTGGTTGACCATTCCCTGGTCAATTAGGTTGACCGTTTGGAGCCAATTAACTGCCCGAAAGCATCCAAGGGGATGTGATTAATTTTGATCCCAAATCAATGGAAGAAGCTATCCGAATAACTCAAAAACTCATGGCTCAGATAGTAAAGAAAGAAGCTACTGTCAACAATAACAATATCAACGAAAACAAGAGGAAAAAGGGATAACAACTAAGGAGATGATCAAGTATGGCAGCCAAACAAACAACATGAAGTGCTTAGGGCCTACGTTGTGGAGCCAAGTGAAAAGAAAGGATATGCAGGTACTTTACCTAAGTGCAACAAGTGTCAGTTTCATCACAAAGGACCTTGCCCCACTCAATGTGGAAACTGCCAAAAGGTCGGACACAAAGCCAAGGATTGCAAGGCTCCCACCCTCGTAATGCATCAGAAAGTCATGGTCACCTGCCATGAGTGTGGAGTAATTGGACACTTCAAGAGTAAATGCCCAGAGTTGAGAAACCAGAATGGAGGAAGAGTTCGTTGAAATGCGAAGCTTGTCAGGACAACAACAATGCCAATGATTAAAAAGAGAACTCCTGCCTTGTATATAAATGGAAACCTAAACTCTCTAGTGTTGTATTTCTTTTGTGTTTTATTCTATGTTCTATCGTATAAGTTTCATGTACTATTAACGAATTCTGATCTAATGAATGTTCTATCTTTTATCACCACAATGCGACTCAAATATCATCATCTTTTCACCGAGTACACTCCAGAGACCAACACAAACTGAACTTCGGGACGAAGTTCTTTTTAGAGGGGAAGACTGTCACAACTCATAATTTCAGGTCCTTTTTCAAACGTCGAAATTTCATTATTCAACACGAAAAGTTACTATTCATCATTTACTATTCACCGATCACTATTCATCATTTTACTATTCATCATTTTCGGAGTTAGTTGGAGATTCCGAGAAGCGTTCAAAAATTTTACTATTCATATGACACTATTCCTTCCTGGAAGGAAATCACTATTCACGATTGTCGTTCATCATTTCGTAAATCTAGTTTACGGGTATTCAAATTCACGTAACCAGTTAGGTTTAGCTGCGAATTCATGCATCATCAGTAGGGACACGTCATATAGACTAGAGTAGTCTACATATCATCAGTAAAATCATCAACACTTTAGATCATGCACGGATATGCATTATTTCCATTTACGTATGCTTAATTTGTAATTAACGTTACCACTCAGTTTTTACTACTAACGTATACCCAATACTCCCGACTATGATCCTAACATATTTTCACACTCAATATAATGATATAAAAATTATATTATTAATTTACACGGTGTTTTCAAATCAATTGCTACATTTACGTTAGGAGCTTATAACTCCGTCGGTTTGCGGTATTTCAACCCGATAATTATTTTAACACCGGAATCTCATCAGGAATGTAATTTCATGATTTTTACAACTTCGTCATATTTTATTTCAACTCGTCACAATTTATTTTTAGTTAACCCGGTACCCAAAACTTATAACATAACACATTATTTACACTAAAAACTAAATATGCAAATTAAATACCAAGCAAACTTCCAATTTTCTACCTCAAATACATGTGCAAGACTTTTACTTGAACTTGATCACTTATTTACCATAATGCCTAATTTAGGCAAAAGCAGTTAACGTAAGTCAACCACGGATGTGGTCAATACAGTCAAACTCCATAGGCTCAATGCTCCGCGGAATAGTGTTTTCCCGGGTCGTTATGTCCCGACGAGGTGTGAATTGTTATCAAACGGGTTTGTGAGCGGGTGAATTAGGACAAGAAAGGGTTTGTGATTGATTTGAACTAAGGAATCTACAAGGAAATAGCTTAAATAAGCTATATGAACAAGACTGTGAAATCAGAAAAACCAGAAACGTTTAAAACCTAAAACGCGTACGATTACATTTAAATTAACGTAAACGTACAAAATAAAACGTGAAAACTGAAATCTGAAAACCCACAGGGGATGGAAATGACTTTTTTACAAACTAAAGGATGAAAGAAAATTTTGAGAAAAAGAAAATAAATTTTTACACTAATTACTTATTTAATTTTAATTAAATACTATTTAATTCTAATTATTAATATTTAAAATACTTAAATACAATATAATATTAATTTAATACTAGAAAAGTGAAAATTAAATTTCTAAAATTACAAAATAACTAAAAACAACATTTGAAATTAAAAATATGTGTTTTTGTCCTTTTGTGATTTTTATATTAATTAATTACTAATTAAACATTAATTACCTAATTAAACTAATTAAGATTATTAAAAATACTAAAAAGACTTAGATAATTATGAAAATTTTTATAAACCTAATTAACCATCACAGGAATCCTAAAAAATGATAAAAAGTTTGTTTTATATGTTTTTACACTATTTTACTAATTATTATTCTAAATATTAATTAATGACTAATTAAACTATTTAAATTATAAAAACTATAAGATGAACAGTAGAAATTATAAGAAAATTCCTAAAATTATTTTATAACTTATAAAAGCTAGGAAAAATATAAAAACTAGGATTTGCTTAATAAAAACTAATTTTGCTATTTAATACATTAATATTAATTAATAAGTAATCAAACTAATGTTAAATCTAATAATTACCAAATGTTAATATAAAAATCTGAGAAAATTGATAAAGTTACTTTAACATAAAATGAAATTAAGAAAAATTTAAAAATGTAAGTTACTTAATAAAAATCTAAAAATGAAAATTAAAAAGATAAATAAAATTAAATAGAAACTATCACTTATTTTAAAACTTGAATTTTCTGGATTTTATTTTACAAAACTCTTAAAATACTTAAAACATGAAACTTTTACAAAAACAACTTTTTTATAACTTGAAAATAAGCACTATGGATGCTTATTTGCACCACAGTTTGACTTTAGTTGACCAAACAAGAAAATAAGCTCAAATTAGCTTATGTGGGGTCCACAAAGGGTGATTCTGGTTCAAATGAGTTTATTGGACAAGTTTAAGCTGGAAAAAGCAAATGGGGTCCACAGAATAAGCAAATAAGCACTTCACTTTCTTATTTGAACACAGAAAAATAGGACAAGGTTTAGGTGTAATTTCAGGTGGGGTCCACAGGATCTAAGGTCAAACTCTTGGTCAACATTTGAAGGTTGCCAGGAGGGGGGTTGAAAGAACTCAAAATGGACTAGTGGGACCCACTGAGGTGGCCAGATTCAACCACCAAAGTGGTGGTGTTGGATGGCTGATCTGTTGCACAGGGGAGTCATGCCCCCTGCAGCTGTGTTTGAAGGGGTTGTGGGGCCCATAGAAAATTCACAAAAATAAAGGGAATTTTGGACTTTGAAGATGAGGTGGGATACTACTACTCCTAAAAATTACAAGGCATGAATCACAACACAAAATTCTAATAAATTCCCACAAGAAATGGCTTTCCAACTGATTTTGCAATTTGACTTTTTATCAAAACTTAGACCTTTGACTTTGGTGACTTTTGAACACTTCTAATGAACTTAAAACATGATGTTAAGCTAAAACAAAGTTAATCTAACCTAAATCTACAAATTATTAGGTAATGTGAGGGTTTATGGGTCTACAAGTCTCAACAGTGCACAATTGAGTAACCAAATAAGGATTTTTGACTTTGGATGATTAGGACAAGGATTTCTAGCTTAGACTGACTTAAGGGGACTTAATATGACTTGAAACAATAGGAAACAACTACCTAGGCCTATCTGATCACCAATGGATCCACATTACCAAACACTCCCTTAACTGATGCAATTTGGTTTTTCAAGAAAGAGATTATCTCAGGCAATGAACTAGGGTACTAATGTCTTATACAGATGTAAAAAGTTGTATTAAACACATAAGCATTAACAATACCTGCTAATCTCATTAATCATTACTAAGCACCTTTTTTTTAGTATCAAATTCAAATAACTATCAACCATAAGATTCCATCAACAAGCATGCATCAAATTAACTTAGATCACATCCAATACACAAAATGAACACAGAAACCATAAATGTAAACCTTTATGAGTAATGGAACAGTAAAACAACAAAAATCATAAAAATGCTTACAAATGATCCACACTGAGAATTGAGATACTAAGGTTCAAAATCATAATCCTAAGTCTCCACCTGGAGTTCTAAGCCCATTGCAATCCCAAAACACCATCCTTCTCAGCTTTCTTGCATCATTCCACAGGATTTTTTTATTTTCTATTATTTATTTGTATTTTTGATATTTTATAGTTAAGCTTAGTTTAAATGAATTCTGAGCTTGTAAAAGCTTATGTTAAACTTAAACTGAGCTTATGAGAAAGTTTAGAACACCAAATGAGCTTAAATAAATATTTTGCTAAAAACCTTAAACTTATGATGAAACTGAAAATTTGAATTAACACTTGAAATTGTGGAATGAAAACTTCTATTTTCTTAAAGAGAACAAGTTACAAACTAAAGTTTTGACTAGAAATGTAAAGTTTCAATAATTTCGACAAAAGCTAAATTAAACTAAATTCTACCATTAACTATCTACTACTTCTCCTTCATTCTTTCTTGACTTAAATAGGCATTGGAGGTACTCTCTTTCTTTCCCACATAGTCTGAGCCATTGGATTGGCTTTAAATCATCTTGACCCTTGAATTATGATTTGGCGCTAAAAGTCCTTATCACTGTTTCATGTTGCTTGGAGGATTATGAAAGCAATTAATGGACTTTGGAGGTTAGTAGAAGAGGAGGGGACATGGAGTGGGTTTGATGAGGTGGAGGAGGGGGGAATGAAGTGTAGCAGGGGATTACCAGGTCAAGTAGAGGGGATGAGGTGGTGTTTGACCTTGGTTTGACCGGGGTTAAATAAAAATTGGGAAGGGATTATATTTGTGTGGGAGTGGGCTTTTGGTGGTGTATGGGCCGGTGATATAAGGTGGGCTGGGGTGGTTTTGTTTTGGTGTTGTAGTGGATCAGGGGTGTTGGATTGGGTAGTAAAACACATGGACTCGTTTGGTTTTGTAGTTTTAAATCACATGGACCCAAAATGTAATTTCTGAAAAGTTGGGGCTGCGAATATAATTTGTTCCAAAATCCTTCCAAGGGTGAAATATGCCAAGTTCCATAATTCAAAAACCAAAAATGATATTTTCCACTTTTAAAATTCCTGGGGACCAAATGTGTCAATTTTCAAAACTGTGGGGACTAAACATGTAATTTTCTCAAAATTTTCATCCAGGGATTAAAAGTGACACATGTGAATTCCCAAGGACCATATTTGACTTTTTCACAAAAATTAAACTCCAGGGGCCAAAACTGCCAATTGTTGAAACTTGAGGGACCAAAATGTAAATTCTCAAAACTTTTAGAATTTTTCACCAAAGGACTGCATATGACAATTTATGATTTCAAAAGGACCTTTGGTGACTTTTCTTTTAAAATATGTGGTCTGGGACTATTTTTGCCAATACTTGAAAGTTGGGGGACTGAAACTGCCAATTATGCAAACTTTGTACATTTTTCAACTGTTTTTACTCATTTTGCATCTAAAACATATAAAATACAATTTTGGAATATTTTCAGTATTTTGATGCATTTCTGAGTGTTTTTGTATGTTTTGCAGTTCAGATTTGACCAAAAATGATGAGTGTTTGAGCAGTCATCAATCCCCCACTCTAAAATATTGCTAGTCCCTAGCAATAAACTGTTTTGAAAACTTAATGGATTTTAATCTCTGTACCAAAATCCATTACTTCTGGAGTAGCCAAATGTATCAGTTCAAGTAAGAACTATGGTCCACTTGATAACCATGAGATTTTGAGCAAACCACCAGCTGTCAACGGATTTGATTTGTCTTTACCAAAAGCCGTTTGTTTCTGGACTAGCCAACTCTTGATGGAATAGTCAACATCTTGGTGAGCTGATTACCAATTATGGTTTTTCCACTGCCTTTACCACAAGCCATAATCTTGCGGGCTAGCCAACTCTTTCACTTTTTAGGATATGGCGAGTTGAGATACCATACAATTTTGGGCAAATTGCAAGCCGTAAACGGATTTGATATATCTTTACCAAGAGCCGTTTGCTCCTGGATTAGCCAATCCTTTTGTCGGTTAGACATGGCGGACTGATAACCACAAAAATTTTAAAGCACAAGTGAATTTTTTTTTAAAATTTTTAAGATTTTAGCCAAAAACGGGGGTACTAGATAGTAAAATGTGATAAAATTCGCTAGAATACCCCCCACACTTAGAATGAATATTGTCCTCAATATTCAAAGTCCCGGCTATTATGCCGACTCTTTGAACGTAAAAGGGCAACATTACAAGCTAAATGTGGAAACACCAGTTTTTTTCACTGTATTTGTAACCACAACAGGGGTAACTCCCCCACACTTAGGGTGAAAACCCTAAGTACATACTACTATTTTTGTTTACCGAGTCGCTAGCTTGACTCGACCCCGAATTCATTGGTTCTTGGGGAAGCATGATGTGGAAGAAGCAATCTCCATCGGACTTTCATTCAAGATGTTTGGACAAACATTTGAAGCACGTGAAAGTTCCACACCGATGAGATAAGTACCCAGCTCAAGATAATGGTAAATGGAAATACCGGGGTCAAAGATAGTGTCTTCATTCCCGAAGGAGTGAAGAAGAGAGGAAATCACCGAGAGTATCATGAGAATAATCATGAAAAGATGCTCATCCTCAAGATCAGGTTTAGTTTCCTGAATTTGGATTTTGTCGGTTAAGCTCTTAGGGTGAGAAAACATCCCGGGAGGGAGGGTGTTATAATTTGTCATAGAAATACAAATTCTCATGATTGAGAATCTTTCCCCCCGATCATGATGTTTCTAGCCATCATACTCCGGAGGAGTCATGATAAGGTGATCAATGATGGGCTCAGAAGGCATTTCATCAACATCACTGATGTCTTCATAAGATAAAGAATTTTCATCAGTGTTTGAATCACTAAGCCCGGTGTTGAGATAGGAATTGAGTGATGGATCATCATTCAATAAGCTTTCAAGGAAAAGAATATCCCCCTCAGAATCAATATAGTTATCATCAACTTCATACGAAGTTGAACTATCTAGGGCGAGGAATGCTTCGACTTCTTCCAGATCATCTTTGAAATGAAAGAGATCATCATCACCTCCCGATGGAAGTGGATTGGTGTGAGTGAGTTCATCGGCGAACTCCTCAAGAAGAAAGTCAACATTAGAGTGGGGAAGAGATGCATCAACATACTCAATGTCTCCATAAGATAAACAATCATCACTGGAATTAGAGACAGTCTCAATTTGATCATTTGGATTATCAGGGGAAGAAGGAATATCATACACTTGATCAAAAGTTCCCTGTGACTCTCTTGGGATTGGGATAAGGATCTCAACACTAGACTTTATTAATTCGTCAGATTCCTTATTAGGAACAGTGCTAAGATGCTCATCCCCCATGTTTAGAGAGTGAGTGTGAACTTTGGGTGTGATAACAACAGACTGAGGGAGTGGAGAGGAGCTAGCATTCATGGATTGTACGAGTTCCATTTGATCTTCTGCTAGTAATTTCTCCGTCTCATTATTTTCTCCCTGATTTTCAATGGGAGGAATCACAAACGATGAATCTGACGAACCCTTATAAAATTGAAGGATATCAAGGGTGTCTTCATTATCACTATCATCATCACAGTCGAGAAGGGCAGCTTTACGAAATTTGGCACGTGTTATAGTTGCTTGTTCTTCAACAAGTAATTCCTCCATACTCTTTTTGTTTCTAGCCTCTTGTTCTTCAGCAAGTAATTCTGCCATAGATTTCTCCCGAGAGTCTTGAAACGATGTAGTAACCAACTCCTCCTTAAGTTCTTTCAATATCTCAAGAGCCTTTAGTAAAAGGTCTTGCTCAGTATCATGAGGAGTTGCTTGGATAATTTGGTACCGTGGAGGTGGGTCTGAAAACGAATAGTCGTAATTGTTACAAGGAAATGGATTCCTTGTTTGACAATCTGAGCTAGAGTGTGGACCTCCACAGTACTCACAACAGTAAAACTGATGTGGCTGTGGGTGGTATGTGCTAGAGTCATAATTGTTATCAGGAAACTGCTCATAGACAAGCGTGTTTCCCGATTGACAATCAGAGCTGTAGTGTGAACCACCACAGTACTCACAACAGTAAAACAGCTGAGTCTCATGGTGTGGTAGCTGATGGAATAAATCAGTCGTGTCATGGTAAGAATAGGGATCTTGGTTATAGACAGACCCGTTTCCTGACTCTACCATGCCACAACCGGGGCAATTACCACCATTATAAGAACTACCACACCATTGGTAAATCAGAAGGTGTGGATGAGACATAGAAAGAATAAAAAGGTTTGGGAGGGTAAGGAATGAAGAATCAAAAGGGTAGGAGGGTAAAGATGAATATTTTTTGTTTTTTGGAAATACATTTTGTACAAATAAGAAAGAAAATGTTTTTGTGTTTTTTTTTTGTGTTCGTTGAAAACTGATTTAAAAAGTTTTCGAGAACTGTTTTGTTTTTATATGAAAATAAGAAGATAATATGAACAAGGGTGGTAAATATACAATGGATGTATATCCCGAATCACTAATACGCAAAACCGTTTAGAATAGCGCGCACACCTCCCCGGTAGCGGCGCCAAATTTTGATTGAGGCAAAAGCAGTCAACGAAAGTCAACCATGGATGTGGTCAATACAGTCAAACTCCTTAGGCTCAATGCTCCGCGGAATATAGTGTTTTCCCGGGTTATTATGTCCCGACGAGGTGTGAATTGTTATCAAACTGGTTTGTGATCGGGTGAATTTGGACAAGAAAGGGTTTGTGATTGATTTGAACTAAGGAATCTACAAGGAAATAGCTTAAATAAGCTATATGAACAAGACTATGAAATCAGAAAAACCAGAAACATTTAAAACCAAAAAGGCGTACGATTACATTTAAATTAACGTAAACGTACAAAATAAAACATGAAAACTGAAATCTGAAAACCCACAAGGGATGGAAATGACTTTTTTACAAACTAAAGGATGAAAGAAAATTTTTAGAAAGAGAAAATAAATTTTTACACTAATTACTTATTTAATATTAATTAAATACTATTTAACTCTAATTATTAATATTTAAAATACTTAAATACAATATAATATTAATTTAATGCTAGAAAAGTGAAAATTAAATTTCTAAAATTATAAAATAACTAAAAACAAATTTTGAAATTAAAAATATGTCTTTTTGTCTTTTTGTGATTTTTATATTAATTAATTACTAATTAAATATTAATTACCTAATTAAACTAATTAAGATTATTAAAAATACTAAAAAGACTTAGATAATTACGAAATTTTTTATAATCTAATTAACCATCACAAGAATCCTAAAAAATTATAAAAAGTTTGTTTTATATGTTTTTACACTATTTTACTAATTATTATTCTAAATATTAATTAATGACTAATTAAACTTTTTAAATTATAAAAACTATAAGATGAACAGTAGAAATTATAATAAAATTCCTAAAATTATTTTATAACTTATGAAAGCTAGGAAAAATATAAAAACTAGGGTTTGCTTAATAAAAACTAATTTTGCTATTTAATACATTAATATTAATTAATAAGTAATTAAATTAATGTTAAATCTAATAATTACCAAATGTTAATATAAAAATCTGAGAAAATTGATAAAGTTACTTTAACAAAAAGGAAATTAATAAAAATATAAAAATGTAAGTTACTTAATAAAATTAAATAGAAACTATCACTTATTTTAAAACTTGAATTTTCTGGATTTTCTTTTACAAAACTCTTAAAATACTTAAAACATGAAACTTTTACAAAAACAACTTTTTTATAACTTGAAAATAAGCACTATGGATGCTTATTTGCACCACAATTTGACTTTAGTTGACCAAACAAGAAAATAAGCTCAAATTAGCTTATGTGGGGTCCACAAAGGGTGATTCTGGTTCAAATGAGTTTATTGGACAAGTTTAAGCTAGAAAAAGCAAATGGGGTCCACAGAATAAGCAAATAAGCCACAATAAGCACTTCACTTTCTTATTTGAACACAGAAAAATGGGACAAGGTTTAGGTGTAATTTCAGGTGGGGTCTACAGGATCTAAGGTCAAACTCTTGGTCAACATTTGAAGGTTGCCAGGAGGGGGGGGGGGGGGTGAAAGTACCCAAAATGGACCAGTAGGACCCGCTAAGGTGGCCAGATTCAACCACCAAAGTGGTGGTGTTGGATGGCTGATCTACTGCACAGGGGAGTGATGCCCCTTGCAGCTGTGTTTGAAGGGGTGGTGGGGCCCACAGAAAATTCAAAAAAATAAAGGGAAGTTTGGACTTTGAAGATGAGGTGGGATACTACTACTCCTAAAAATTACAAGGCATGAATCACAACACAAAATTCTAATAAATTCCCACAAGAAATGGCTTTCCAACTGATTTTGCAATTTGACTTTTTATCAAAACATAGAACTTTGACTTTGGTGACTTTTGATCACTTCTAATGAACTTAAAACATGATGTTAAGCTAAAACAAAGTTAATCTAACCTAAATCTACAAATTATTAGCTAATGTGAGGGTTTATGGGTCTACAAGTCTCAACAGTGCACAATTGAGTAACCAAATAAGCATTTTTGACTTTGGTTGATTAGGACAAGGATTTCTAGGTTTAGACTGAGTTAAGGGGACTTAATATGACTTGAAACAACAGGAAACAACTACCTAGGCCTATCTGATCACCAATGGATCCACATTACCAAACACTCCCTTAACTGATGCAATTTGGTTTTTCAAGAAAGAGATTATCTCAGGCCATGAACTAGGGTACTAATGTCCTATACAGATGTAAAAAGTGGTTTTAAACACATAAGCATTAACAATACCTGCTAATCTCATTAATCATTACTAAGCACCTTTTTTTTACTGTCAAATTCAAATAACTATCAACCAAAAGATTCCATTAACAAGCATGGCATCAAATTAACTTAGATCACATCGAATACACAAAATGAACACAGAAACCATAAATGTAAACCTTTATGAGTAATGGAACAGTAAAACAACAAAAATCATAAAAATGCTTACAAATGATCAACACTGAGAATTGAGATACTAAGGATCAAAATCATAATCCTAAGACTCCACCTGGAGTTCTAAGCCCATTGCAATCCCAAAACACCATCCTTCTCAGCTTTCTTGCATCATTCCACAGGATTTTTTTATTTTCTATTATTTATTTGTATTTTTGATATTTTATAGTTAAGCTTAGTTTAAATGAATTTTGAGCTTGTAAAAGCTTATGTTAAACTTAAATTGAGCTTATGAGAAAGTTTAGAACACCAAATGAGCATAAATAAATATTGTGCTAAAAACCTTAAACTTATGATGAAACTGAAAATTTGAATTAACATTTGAAATTGTGGAATGAAAACTTATATTATCTTAAAGAGAACAAGTTACAAACTAAAGTTTTGACTAGAAATGTAAAGTTTCAATAATTTCGACAAAAGCTAAATTAAACTAAATTCTACCATTAACTATCTACTACTTCTCCTTCATTCTTTCTCGACTTAAATAGGCATTGGAGGTACTCTCTTTCTTTCCCACATAGTCTGAGCCATTGGATTAGCTTTAAATCATCTTGACCCTTGAATTATGATTTGGCGCCAAAAGTCCTTATCTCTGTTTCTTGTTGCTTGGAGGATTGTGAAAGCAATTAATGGACTTTGGAGGTTAGTGGAAGAGGAGGGGACATGGAGTGGGTTTGCTGAGGTGGAGGAGGGGGGAATGGAGTGTAGCAGGGGATTACCAGGTCAAGTGGAGGGGATGAGGAGGTGTTTGACCGTAGTTTGACCGGGGTTAAATAAAAATGGGGAAGGGATTATATTTGTGTGGGAGTGGGCTTTTGGTGGTGTATGGGCCGGTGATATAAGGTGGGCTGGGGTGGTTTTGTTTTGGTGTTGTAGTGGATCAGGGGTGTTGGATTGGGTAGTAAAACACATGGATCCGTTTGGTTTTGTAGTTGTAAATCACAAGGACCCAAAATGTCATTTCTGAAAAGTTGGGGCTGCAAATATAATTTGTTCCAAAGTCCTTCCATGGGTGAAATATGCCAAGTTCCATAATTCAAAAACCATAAATGATATTTTTCCACTTTTAAAATTCCCGGGGACCAAATGTGTCAATTTTCAAAACTGTGGGGACTAAACATGTAATTTTCTCAAAATTTTCATCCAGGGATTAAATGTGACACATGTGAATTCCCAAGGACCATATTTGACTTTTTCACAAAAATTGAACTCCAGGGCTAAAACTGCCAATTGTTGAAACTTGAGGGACCAAAATGTAAATTCTCAAAACTTTTAGAATTTTTCACCAAAGGACTGCATATGACAATTTATGCTTTCAAAAGGACCTTTGGTGACTTTTCTTTTAAAATATGTGCTCAGGGACTATTTTTGCCAATATTTGAAAGTTGGGGGACTGAAACTGCCAATTATGCAAACTTTGTACGTTTTTCAACTGTTTTTACTCATTTTGCATCTAAAACATATAAAACACAATTTTGGAATATTTTCAGTATTTTGATGCATTTATGAGTGTTTTTGTATGTTTTGCAGTTCAGATTTGACAAAAAATGATGAGTGTTTGAGCACTCATCAATGCCCTAGCTACTAGATATTTTGCAAGACTTCAAGACTTTCATTTTTATTCATTATACAAATAAACTAGCAAAATTCATCTTTTCTTCCTCTCTTCTCTTGGTGCTAGGCCAAAAAAGAACAAGAAGCAAGAATCCATAAAACTTTCAAGATCAAGACATAATCAAGCTTTACTTTCATTCCTTGTTAAGGTTTTGTGATAAAAACCTAGGTTTCTTAATCAGTTTCTCATCAAATCACCTCAAGTCTTCAATTAAGCTTCAAGTAAACTTTTTAATCTTTTCAAACTTCCATTTGATTTATTTTCAAGTCATAGTAGTAGATCATGCAAATATATATGTTATATATACCACTTTTTACAATAATACTCTTTAATCATAGATCTATAATTTTTATTAGTAACTTCAAGAGATCCATCAATATCGGTGATGTTTAGGAACCCATGACACCCTAAGAAGGTGTATGGTAGGATTGAGTACTTGTGGAGTTGATTTGAAGTAGTTTGATTAAGTTTGGACAAGGATTTGAAACTAGAAAAGTAGTTTTTGACAACTTTAAAAAGGTTCTGTCCATTTTTGCCAAATACAGAAAATCCAGGGGCTGGAACGAATTTTTGGTTTTCATATTTAGATAATACTTTCACAAATGAAACCGTAGCCGCTGGAATCGCTAAAAGATCATTTACGACGAGAAATTTATGCTAAAAACAAGTTAGCGACGAAAACTATATTTTCAGAAAATTTCATTGCTATCTCAGTTTTTCATGGACTGTTTTGAGGCGTAAAACTAAATCTATTCATCCCGAAAAATATATTAATATGTTGTCCCACGATTCCGGGGATATAAAGAACATAGAAAACAAGCTAATAATGACCAAGATATACACGTTTCAAACCCGACGAAACAATATTTATTTTGACAGCTTCTAATAGCAAATTATTTCTAAGTATAGAAAAACAGTTTTTGTAATACGTCATGTTGAGAGCCATTTTTCTCATTGATCAAGACCCGTATGGTCAAAAGTTAAATGATACGCCGTCTAAACATTGTTGCAAGGTTTTTAAAAATGCCAAGTTTATGTTTTAACACTTAACGCACAATATTTTGCGACTAGTTTTGCGAGACCATTTTGGGCATATTTTCAAGTACTGAAAATGTTATTTTTGCGACGAAAACACTATATTTACCAATGACACACCAAACTAGGATCGTGGAGTACCGTTTCAACATATTTACATGAAAAGTGGTTATTAATTTAACGAGACGTAAAAAAAGTAATTTTCGACGATAAACATTATTTTCAAATTTCACGAGTGGTATCGATAACATACATATTTGCATGTGTAGCATCATTTTTAATTGCTCACATTAGATCATATCATTCATATTAAGTTGCGGTTAAAGATCGTGCCTCATTTCAGTGTATCACTTTTGTCATCGTAGCTATCGCACCAGGTGAGTTATAGCCCCTACTCTTTCAATTGTTTTGGTAAACTCTTTGGGGGAGAATACATGCTCGTTTTCATCTAAATGTATACTTGATTTAATTGATTATGCTACATGTTTAGTCAAACATTTATTTGCTCCAGTTATGAATTCGTTACTCAATCGAATGTAGTGTATATTCATTTGCATCACACATAATCCTTTTTACCTTTGGACCCAAGCCTTTTCCATTATTATGCACACTTAACCGAATGAACCGGCTCCACCACTATGTACATACATGACTGAATGAACGGGTCACATAACCGAATGTACGGGTAACATAACCGAATGAATTGGTTACGTAACCAAATTCATTGGTCAAACTACACTTATCTTCGAATCTTGGTCCACATATTACTTTTGTTTACACAAACCAGATCATATTTGGCAGTGGGTTGTAAACACACAGGTTGTAAGTCTTGTACGGGCGGGACTTGGAACTGAGTGGATTTACGATGCCATTGCTGGGAAATCTTCAATCAAATGCATTTCATTTTTTACTAAACTCTATGAACTCACCAACCTCGTGTTGACACTTTAGCATGTATTTTCAGGTTTTAAGCAACGGCACGCTACTGGAGTCTACTGGAGGTTTTGGCATGGCATGGTCATAGAAGACTCTGATATTCATTTGGGGACTGTTTTAAACTATTTTAAGGGCCTAATCCCACACTGCTTTTAACGATGTAAATTCAATAGTTTTGGTTAAACAATTTTATTCTAAATGATTCAAGTGAAAACAATTGATGAGTGCTCAAACACTCATCATTTTTGTCGTATTTAAACTGCCAAAACATACAAAAACAATCAAAAAGTTATCAAAATACTTAAATTATCCCAGGAATTGTGTTTTATATGTTTTAAAAGCAAAATGAGCAAAAACAAAGGAAAAACGTACAAAGTTTGCAATATTGGCAGTTTCAGTCCCTCAAGTTTCAAAACTTGTCAAAAATAGTCCCTATGCATTTATTTTGAAAGGAAAAGTCAACCCAAGCTTTTGAAAGTCAAATTTCACAAAATATTACACTTGGGTCATAAGTTTTCCAAAATTACAAGTTTGGTCCCTGAGATTTCAAAAATGGCAAAATAGGTCCCTGGGAAATTTTGAAAAAGTGAAAAATGCAAAATTGGTTATTGAACTTTGGAATCCTGGCATTATTGGTCCTCATGAGCAATTTGGGGAAGTTTCATTTTCAGTCCCTAAACTTTTGGTATTTTACATATTTGGTCCTTGTGGTACAAATAAACAAACGGACCTATATTTTTATTTTACCTAACAAACCAAACCAATCCAAACCACCTTATTACTCCAAGCCCTTTATCCCAGCCCACCAAAAAAACCGGCCCACTCCCTCTAAAATTATACCCCGTTTAATATACTCCCCCAGTCAACCCCCCTTCGTTGACCCTTCCTTCCCACCATCACTTGAAACCTGAAAAGCTACTGCTACACTCAACACTCCATCACCAACCCTGCTTTCCCCCATTCCATGTCCCTCCACCTCACACTAAAACCCAAACCACATTTATTACCCTCAAAACTCTCCAAGCAATCCCTAACCTGCCAAAACCAATTTTTCCCGCCCAAAAGACTTTGAACGATCAAGATCAATTCAAGCTAATCCAACGGCTCCAAAATGATGGGAAAGTCAGAGAAACTCCACAAGGCTTATAAAAGAAAAGAAAAATGAAGAGAAGAGTAGTAGTTAGCTGTAGTGTAGATTCCTAATGTAAACTTGTAATCGTAATTTCCTTAAGTTGTTTTCTAGTTATAAAATTTAGCTCACAAGTGTTATTCTTAGTTTTCTAAATCATTGTAATCTCAATTTCTGTAATATAAGTTACATTTTATCTTTCAAATTTCTTATTTGGTCATTTAAGTTCAACTTCTCATTTTAGCTTATAAATTGTCTAAGTGTTTCAATTTCTATTTTATTACCTCAGGTTGAATACTGTGAACTTGTTTAGAACTTCAAATTCCATTGTTACTCTTCTTTTTCCAAAAAGAAAAAAAAAATAATAAATAAATAATCTAGATAAATACAAGAAAAATTGAAGAGAAGAAGAAGAACCTGTGGAATCTTGGTTTAGAACTCCATGGGGAGTGTAGGGAAATGATTTGAGTATCTTGGTTTCATGTTCTGTGCTTGGAAGTCATTGTAAGCCTTTTCTCCAAAATTTTGTTTGCTACTCTTCATCTGCCTAATATCTGCTTATTTCTGTCTATTTATACTTATTAAGTGTGTTTAAGTTGTAATGTAGCTTAATATTGTATATTAGCTCATTAAAATCCTTTGTGCTTAAAAATTGCTCAATTAACTGTCTCAACTAGTTTAATGTAGGAATTTAGGTGTTTGTAGTTTAAGCTTATATCTTTGTGCTTATTTTAGCTTCTCATACCATATTAGATTATAGTGTATCAGTTCCATAGCTTAATTTGTCCAGTTGTTTCAAAAACTCAAGACAGTCACAGTTATAGGGGTGTTTGGATTTGTAAGTTTCACTGTGTTGTTGTTGTTGTTTTATTGTTTTATTGGTTTGGATATACTACATCAGGTAAAACTAGGTTGAATTATGCTTTAAACCAACACCCCTGAGCACAGAAGTGAAAATCATTTGGAAATCCATCCTACCTGTTAATCTGTTGAATCCATTAGTTCTATATTCTTCAATCTAGCTCATAACTTGTTGAAGTAGCTTAATTTAACATCTCTAGGGTTTAAAACATCACAATCAGTTAGTAATTTAGAACCAAAATTCAATTTAGTCAAAGTTCTAAGTTTTGATCAAAAGTCAAATTTTGCACATCTCAGATTTTTCCAAATATTCAAGGATTTTTTTTTGATTTATGTGATTAGAGTTAGACTCTGAAACTTTTTGTGGTTAAAGTATCCCACCCCATATTTTAAGTTCCATGGTTCTTTCATTTTTTTGATTTTTTCCCTGGGCCCCACCTTTGCCCAAAGTCACCTGCAGGGGAGGTACATCCCCTGCTGCAACACCACATCAGCCCACCACCACCACTTTGGTGGTGGTTTCTGACCATCTCAGTGGGTCCCAATGCCCAAATTTAAGTTCATTCAACTCCCCTCCTGGCAGGGTTCAAGCTTTGACCAAGAATTTGACCTAGGACCCTGTGGACACCACCTGAACCAGGCCCTATACATTGTCCCATTTTCTGAGTTGCAATAAGAAATCCAAGTGCTTTTGTTGGCTTATTTGCTTAATCTGTGGACCCCACTTGCATTTTCTTGCTTAAACAAGTTCCCTAAACTTATTTAGACCTGAATTCACCATAGTGGGTCCCACTTGATCTCATTTGAGCTTATTTTCATCTTTGGTCAACTAAAGTCAAATGTGGAGCCAATAAGCTTCCACAGTGCTTATTTCTAAGTTACAAAAAAGTTGTTTTCACAAAAGTTGTTAGTTTTTAGTTGTAAAATAGTTTTCAAAAGGAAAAATCCAGAAAAGTCAAGTTAATTTTAAGTGATAGTTTCTATTTAATGTAATTTAAATTTTAATTTTCATTTTTAAATTTTTGTTAAGCACTTAGGTTTTTTATATTTTTATTAATTACCTTTTATATTAAAGTAATTTTAGTAAATTTAGATTTTTATTTTATCATTTAGTATTAATTAGAATTAATATTAGTTTAATTAATAATTAATTAATAATTAAGTTTAAATAGCAAAATTAGTTTTTATTAAGTAAGACCTAGTTTTTATATTTTTCCTAGATTTTATATAACATAATATAATTTTAGGAATTTTTCTACAATTTTTACTGTTAATTTGCTATTTTTTATAATTTAAAATAGTTTAATTAGGTAATTAATATTTAATTAGTAATTAATTAATAGAAAAATCATAAAAAGATAAAAATACTTATTTTTAATTTTAAAACTTATTTTTAGTTATTTTATAATTTTAGAAATTTAATTTTCATTTTTCTTGTATTAAATTAATATTATATTGTATTTAAGTGTTTTAAATATTAATAATTAGTATTAAATAGTATTTAATTAATATTAAATAATTAATTAGTGTAAAAAGTTAATTTTAATTTTCTAAAAATTTTCTTTTATCCTTAGATTTGTAAAAAAGTCATTTTCACCCCCTGTGGGTTTTCAGATTTCAGTTTTCACGTTTTATTTCGTACGTTCGCGTAAATTTAAATAGAACGTACACGTTTTTAGGTTTAAATCATTTCTGGTTTTTCCAACTTTCCAGTCTTGTTTATATAGCTTATTTAAGCTATTTCATTGTATAAATCAGTTGTGTAATCAATCTCAATCCCCTTTTCATCCAAATTCACCCGATCACAAACCCGTTTGTTAACCATCACACCTCGTCGGGACATAACGACCCGGGGAAACCCTATACTTCCACGGAGCATTGACTCTAGGCTGTTTAACCTTGTTGACCATTCCCTGGTCAGTTTAGGTTGACCGTTTGGAGCCAATCAATTTTTGGCGCGCTGCCGGGGAGGTGTGCACGCTATTCTAAACGGTTTTGCGTATTAGTGAATCGGGATATACATCCATTGTATATTTACCATCCTTGTTCATATTTCCTTATTATTTTCTTATAAAAACAAAACCGTTCACGAAAACATTTTAAAATCAATTTTCAACGAACACAAAAAAACACAAAAACATTTTCTTTCTCATTTGTACAAAATGTTTATCTAAAAACCCAAAAATATTCACCTTTACCCTCTCACATCTTTGATTCTTCATTCCTTATCCTTTGTAAACCTTTGATTCTTTCATATGTCGTATCCACACCATTGCGGTTGCCAATGGTGTGGTGGTCCCCATAATGGCGGGAATTGTCCCGGTTGTAGCATGGTAGAGTCAGGAGATGGGTTTGTCTATAACCAAGCTCCCTATCCTTACCATGATACATCTGATTCATCCTACCAGCCACCACATCATGAGATACTGACATATCTGTGTGAGTTTTGTGGTGGTCCTCACCAAGGATTTGAGTGTTAATCCGGAAACACGTTTGTCTATGAGCAGTTTTTCGATGATGCTCAGAATTTTGGTTATGACCAATATCCATACGATTCACCAATCCAGACTCAACAGTTTTACTGTGGCGGTCCACACTTCAGCTCAGATTCTCAATCGGGGAATCCATATCCTTGTGACAATTTTGACACACCTTATTATGACCAACCTCCACAGTACCAAATGAATCAAGCACTTCTTCCAGAAATGCAAAATATGATGAAAATCGTTGATGAGCTTAAGGGTTTAGTTAAAGACTTTGCCCAAAGACATACTCATAAAAAATCCATGGAAGAATTGTTAACTGAAGAGCAGGCTGCTAGAATAAATTCCCAAGATGCCTATGAAAAATCTGTCAGGGAATCAATTGCAAAAGAAAAAGCAGCCAAATCTAGCTCTCAGTTTCGTTTTATTCCTGATGACAGTGATGATGAAGATACTCTTAATATCCTTCAATTTTATAAAGATTCATCAAGTTCATCAGTTGATATCTCAGCAGTTGAGATTCCATCTCAAACAACTGCTATCACACCCGAGGTTCCCACTCACTCTCTGAGCATGGGGGACGAGCATCTTGACACTATTCTTAAAAAGGAATCGGACGAATTCATAAAGTCTAGTGTTGAGATCCTTGTCCTAATCCCAGGAGAGTCACAGGGAACTCTTGAGCATATGTGTGATATTCCTTCCCCTCTTGAGTGTTCAAACGATCATTTTGAGACTTTCTCAGATTTTAATGATGATTGTACATCTCATGGAGACATTGAGTATATTGAGGCATCACTCCCACAGTTTGATGCTGATCCTCTTCTTGAGGAGTTCGCCGATGAACTTACTCACATCAATCCACTTTCATTGGAAAGTGATGATGGTCTCCTCGACTTTGAAGCCGATCTTGGAGAAATTGAAAGTCTCCTATATCATGATCCACCACTCACTTCTGATCCCAACAGTCCAATAGAGAATGTTAATCTCTTTTTCCCGAAACATTCAATACTACTCTCACCAATCCTCTATTTGAATTTGAATCTGAATTCACTTTGATTTCTGATAATCCACTCTTTGATATTCAGAATGAGGATTGTGATGAGTCTATTCCGGAACATGAGTTCACAGATTCAAATCTTGTGAATGATTCTCTTCATGAGGAGTTCTCCGGTGAACTCACTCATCATATCATGACTCCTCTGGAGTTTGATATCCCGGGGGTAGATGCACTCAATCATGAGGATTTGCAAATTCCCACCCACCCTCTCGGGATGTTTTTGAGCTTAACCTTTGAAATCCAAATTCAGGCTAATGAGCCTGTTCTCGAGGAAGAAAATCAAATCATGATTTACATCATGGTTTTCTTCCTTTTCTTCACCTATAAGGTGACTTCCTCTCTTCTTCACTCCTTCGACAATGAAGATACTATATTTGACCCCAGCATTTTCATGTATCATTATCTTGAGCCGGGTACTTATCTCATCGGTGTGGAACTTTCACGTGCTTCAAATGTTTGTCCAAACATTTTGAATGAAAGTCCGATTGAGATTGTTTCTTCCACATCATGCTTCCCCAAGGAAAAATGAATTCGGGGTCGAGTCAGGCTAGCGACTCGGTAAACAAAAACAGTAGCATGTACTTAGGGTTTTCACCCTAAGTGTGGGGGAGTTACCCCTACTGTGGTTCCTTATAAAGTGAAAAACAAAATGGTTTTCCACATTTAGCTTGTAATTTTGCCGTTTTACGTTCCAAGAGTCGGCATAATAGCTGGGACTTTGAATATTGAGGACAATATTCATCCTAAGTGTGTGTGGGGGGGGGGGGGGGGGTATTTCGCTATTCTAGCGAATTTTATCACATTTTACTATCTTATACCCCCGTTTTTGGCAAAATTTAAAAAAAAAAAAAATTCACTAGAGTTTCAAAATTTTTTGTGGTTATCAGTCAGCCTTGTCAAACCGAAAAAAGGATTGGCTATTCCAAGAGCAAACGGCTCTTGGTAAAGATAACTCAAATCCGTTGACGGCTTGCAATTTGCCCAAAATTGTATGCTAAATCAACTTGCCATATCCCATAAAGCGAATGAGTTGGCTAGCCCGCAAGATTATGGCTTGTGGTAAAGGCAGTGGAAAATCCATAATTGGTAATCAGCTCACCAAGATGTTGACTATTCCATCAAGAGTTGGCTAGTCCAGAAGAAAACGGCTTTTGGTAAAGACTAATCAAATCCGTTGATAGCTGGTGGTTTGCTCAAAATCACATGGTTATAAGGTGGACCATAGTTCTTACTTGAATCGATACATCTGGCTACTCCAGAAGTGATGGCTTTTGGTAAAGAGTTTTTCAAATCCATCAAGTTTTCTAAAAAGATTGCTAGGGACTAGCAATAGTTTAGTGTGGGGGATTGATGAGTGCTCAAACACTCATCATTATTGTCGTATTTAAACTGCCAAAACATAAAAAAACAATCAAAAAGTTATCAAAATACTTAAATTATCCCATGGATTGTGTTTTATATGTTTTAAAAGCAAAATGAGCAGAAACAAAAGAAAAACGTACAAAGTTTGCAATATTGGCAGTTTCAGTCCCCCAAGTTTCAAAACTTGTCAAAAATAGTCCCTATGCATTTATTTTGAAAGGAAAAGTCAACCCAAGCTTTTGAAAGTCAAATTTCACAAAATATTACACTTGGGTCATAAGTTTTCCAAAATTACATGTTTGGTCCCGGAGATTTCAAAAATGGCAAAATAGGTCCCTAGGAAATTTTGAAAAAGTGAAAAATGCAAAATTGGTTATTGAACTTTGGAATCTTGGCATTATTGGTCCTCATGAGCAATTTGGGGAAGTTTTATTTTCAGTCCGTAAACTTTTGGTATTTTACATATTTGGTCCTTGTGGTACAAATAAACAAACGGACCCTTATTTTTATTTTACCCAACAAACCAAACCAATCCAAACCACCTTATTACTCCAAGCCCTTTACCCCAGCCCACCAAACAAACCGGCCCACTCCCTCTAAAATTATACCCCGTTTAATATACTCCCCCAGTCAACCCCCCTTCGTTGACCCTTCCTTCCCACCATCACTTGTAACCTGCAAAGCTACTGCTACACTCAACACTCCATCACCAACCCTGCTTCCCCCATTCCATGTCCCTCCACCTCACACTAAAACCCAAACCACATTTATTACCTTCAAAACTCTCCAAGCAATCCCTAACCTGCCAAAACCAATTTTTCCTGCCCAAAAGACTTTGAACGATCAAGATCAATTCAAGCTAATCCAACGGATCCAAAATGATTTGAAAGTCAGAGAAACTCCACAAGGCTTATAAAAGAAAAGAAAAATGAAGAGAAGAGTAGTAGTTAGCTGTAGTTTAGATTCCTAGTGTAAACTTGTAATCGTAATTTCCTTAAGTTGTTTTCTAGTTATAAAATTTAGCTCACAAGTGTTATTCTTAGTTTTCTAAATCATTGTAATCTCAATTTTTGTAATATAAGTTACATTTTATCTTTCAAATTTCTTATTTGGTCATTTAAGTTCAACTTCTCATTTTAGCATATAAATTGTCTAAGTGTTTCAATTTCTATTTTATTACCTCAGGTTGAATACTGTGAACTTGTTTAGAACTTCAAATTCCATTGTTACTCTTCTTATTCCAAAAAGGAAAAAAAATAATAAATAAATAATCCAGATAAATACAAGAAAGATTAAAGAGAAGAAGAAGAACCTGTAGAATCTTGGTTTAGAACTCCATGGGGTGTGTAATGAAATGATTTGAGTATCTTGGTTTCATGTTCTGTGCTTGGTAGTCATTGTAAGCCTTTTCTCCAAAATTTTGTTTGCTACTCTTCATCTGCCTAATATCTGCTTATTTCTGTCTATTTATACTTATTAAGTGTGTTTAAGTTGTAATGTAGCTTAATATTGTATATTAGCTCATTAAAATCCTTTGTGCTTAAAAATTGCTCAATTAACTGTCTCAACTAGTTTAATGTAGGAATTTAGGTGTTTGTAGTTTAAGCTTATATCTTTGTGCTTATTTTAGCTTCTCATACCATATTAGATTATAGTGTATCAGTTACATAGCTTAATTTGTCCAGTTGTTTCAAAAACTCAAGACAGTCACAGTTATAGGGGTGTTTGGATTTGTAAGTTTCACTATGTTGTTGTTGTTGTTTTGTTGTTTTCTTGGTTTGGATATACTACATCAGGTAAAACTAGGTTGAATTATGTTTTAAACCAACACCCCTGAGTACAGAAGTCAAAATCATTTGGAAATCCATCCTACCTGTTAATCTGTTGAATCCATTGGTTCTATATTCTTCAATCTAGCTCATAACTTGTTCAAGTAGCTTAATTTAACATCTCTAGGGTTTAAAACATCACAATAAGTTAGTAATTTAGAACCAAAATTCAATTTAGTCAAAGTTCTAAGTTTTGATCAAAAGTCAAATTTTGCACATCTCAGATTTTTCCAAATATTCAAGGAATTTTTATGATTTATGTGATTAGAGTAGACTCTAAAACTTTTTGTGGTTAAAGTATCCCACCCCATCTTTTAAGTTCCATGGTTCTTTCATTTTTGTGATTTTTTCCCTGGGCCCCACCTTTGCCCAAAGTCACCTGCAGGGGAGGTGCATCCCCTGCTGCAGCACCACATCAGCCCACCACCACCACTTTGGTGGTGGTTTCTGACCATCTCAGTGGGTCCCAATGCCAAAATTTAAGTTCATTCAACTCCTCTCCTGGCAGGGTTCAAGCTTTGACCAATAATTTGACCAAGGACCCTGTGGACCCTACCTGAACCAGGCCCTATACATTGTCCCATTTTCTGAGTTGCAATAAGAAATCCAAGTGCTTTTTGTTGGCTTATTTGCTTAATCTGTAGACCCCACTTGCATTTTCTTGCTTAAACAAGTTCCCTAAACTTATTTAGACCTGAATTCACCATAGTGGGTCCCACTTGATCTCATTTGAGCTTATTTTCTTCTTTGGTCAACTAAAGTCAACTGTGGAGCCAATAAGCTTCCACAGTGCTTATTTCCAAGTTACAAAAAAGTGGTTTTTACAAAAATTGTTAGTTTTTAGTTGTAAAATAGTTTTCAAAAGGAGAAATCCAGAAAAGTCAAGTTAATTTTAAGTGATAGTTTCTATTTAATGTAATTTAAATTTTAATTTTCATTTTTAAATTTTTGTTAAGCACTTAGCTTTTTTATATTTTTATTAATTACCTTTTATATTAAAGTAATTTTAGTAAATTTCTCAGATTTTGATTTTATCATTAAGTATTAATTAGAATTAATATTAGTTTAACTAATAATTAATTAATAATTAAGTTTAAATAGCAAAATTAGTTTTTATTAAGTAAGACCTAGTTTTTATATTTTTCCTAGCTTTTATATAACATAATATAATTTTAGGAATTTTTCTAGAATTTTTACTGTGCATTTGCTATTTTTTATAATTTAAAATAGTTTAATTAGGTAATTAATATTTAATTAGTAATTAATTAATAGAAAAATCATAAAAAGACAAAAATACTTATTTTTAATTTTAAAACTTATTTTTAGTTATTCTATAATTTTAGAAATTTAATTTTCATTTTTCTTGTAAATTAATATTATATTGTATTTAAGTGTTTTAAATATTAATAATTAGTATTAAATAGTATTTAATTAATATTAAATAATTAATTAGTGTAAAAAGTTAATTTTAATTTTCTAAAAATTTTCTTTTATCCTTAGATTTGTAAAAAAGCCATTTTCACCCCCTGTGGGTTTTCAGATTTCAGTTTTCACGTTTTATTTCGTACGTTCGCGTAAATTTAAATAGAACGTACACGTTTTTAGGTTTAAATCATTTCTGGTTTTTCCAACTTTCCAGTCTTGTTTATATAGCTTATTTAAGCTATTTCATTGTATAAATCAGTAGTGTAATCAATCTAAATTCCCTTTTCATCCAAATTCACCCGATCACAAACCCGTTTGTTAACCATCACACCTCGTCGAGACATAACGACCCGGGGAAACCCTATACATCCTCGGAGCATTGACTCTAGGCTGTTTGACCTTGTTGACCATTCCCTGGTCAGTTTAGGTTGATCGTTTGGAGCCAATCAACCATTTTGTACTTGTGTTGAGATAACAATTGAGTTACACCCCAGTTACATGTAAGCTTCCGCTGGACCCGATTTTGGGGGTGTGATATTACGCCTATTCCAATTCTCTCTACGTGATCAAGCTAGTCAATGGCTTAAACGTTTACCCGTGGGATCCATCACCTCATGAGATGATCTCACCACTCGTTTCCTTGCTCAATTTTTCCCACCGGGGAGAACTACCAAGCTTAGAAATGATATCTTGATGTTCCAACAACGTCAAGGTGAAGCTCTATATGAAGCATGGACTCGTTTCAAGGACTTACTCCAAAAAGTCCCTCATCATGGCATAGATCTTTGGCTCCAAGTCCCAATCTTCTATGACCATATCAAGCTCTCCACAAGGCGAACCATTGACCAATCGGCCGGTGGTAAGCTACGTGATTTAAGTGCTGAAGAATCATGGGAAGTCATAGAAGATCTTGTTCTCTATGACAATGAAAGTTGGAATGATCCCCGTGATTTGAGCAAAACGGTCAAAGCAATATCTTTGCCATCGAACAATTCTAGCACTCCCGACCGTAGGATCATGGAACTTGAGGACCATGTCAAGTTTCACATGAAATCTTACGAAACTCCTAAGCCTTCAAGCCAAGTGAACAAGATCAGTTCTTCATGCGAATTATGTAGTGGTCCCCATGACACTCATGATTGCGTGGAACTCCCCGGACAAGCTTTTACGGATTACGCATCCTCGCGTATCGATGAAGCGGGATACAAGTGGTACACTTTCAAACCCGAGCCAAACCCTTACGGTGATTCCTACAACCCTTCTTGGAAAAATCACCCGAACCTTAGGTGGAAACAAAACCAAAACATGCCCCAAAAAAATTCTTCCAATCCACCTAATCGTTACCAACCAAACGGTCCACCCTCTAACCGTACTTTCAACAACAATCCTTCAAATAACTATGGTAGTACCAATAATCTTGAAGGATTGATGTCCAAGTTTATGGCATCTCAAGAAGCTCGCATAGCTAAGTTTGAAACCGAATTCAATCAACAACAAACGGAGATGACCAATAAGATTGACAACTTGTTGAAAACCCTCAACAACCAAGTGCTAACTACACCTAGGAAGGACACTAGGGACACTAATAGCGGGATCCAAATTAAGGACCGTTTGTCATCCAAACAAGTCCACTTTGTCAATGTTTCACCATTAAGCCAATAGATAAGAATATAGATGAAAGTGACAAGGATGAAGTTGGAATAGAAACCAGGAATAGGGATGAGATTAAGGAAGTTGAGGGTATTAAGGAAGAAAAGTTAGAGGAAGCAGAAAACGTAGATGAATACTTTGATAAGTTACCCACCAAGGAAGAACAGGGATATCACAAGGATCTATTCGATGATCCCGAGACACCATACATCCTTGGTTCACCCCTTATTAAAGTAGGTGATCCCTCTAACATTAACATACCATGAAACATTGGGCATATGCATGTGTGGAAAGCTTACATCGATCTTAGGTCTCCTATAAACATCATGACTAGGACCTATTATAATTGGGTAATGAAGAAACAACTTGGATATAGGATGATGCCCAACACGAATTGGATGAGCAACTTTGTAGGAAGAGTGAAAGGATTACATGTCTTTGTAGGAAACTTCACTTATGTTACCGATTTTGTGATTGTAGAGGATATTCGTCCGGTAATAGATGGTTGCCTAAGTCAAGTAGTGTTCGGAAAACCGTTTGGTGAGGCCTCTAAGATGAGTTATGACCCGTCCCTAGGGATAGTTAAATTCAAGGAAGAGAACGATGAGATTGCTTACCAAATGTCCTATAAGATTGAACAATACCGCCTTCTATCAAACATAGAAAAGGAACATAAGCAAGCGGTTTATTATAGGAATGATGAGGATAGACGTATAGGAGTGGATTTTGTCATGAGTAGAATACTTGGGTTCTACAAGGAATGCTTGCAACTAGGTCCGGAATACAAAACTAAGATTGGAGATGACCTAGAGAATGAGACCAATGATGAGGTCACGTAATTGCCCATGACCTTGAGTCTAGCTACAAGACTCGTAAATAAAGAAAAGCGCTTCTTGGGAGGCAACCCATGTTTTGTGTGATTTTTATTTGTTTGATTGTTATTTGTTTCCGTATGCATGCTTTATTTTTATTGTTGGTAGATCATGTTTCAACTAAAATTGTGAAAATACTTTATTTTGTTGTTTAACTTCGTCTTAACTTCATATAAAGGTATTTTGCAAAAGATAAGTGCAAGGGGAAACCCCAAATTTGTTTCTAACAATGAAAATTTATCATGATTCGCGACAATATTAAATGAACATGTGTATGAGTATTTGTTAGAGTCAAATGCTTGTATCGAGTCATAATGATGTTTTGCAGGATTTTCCAGGAAGTAGGACATAAGTTTTTCCAGAAATTTTTTAGAAACTTAACGTAAAGATTTCTATAGGTTACTACTGACGGCGTCAGGAATTAACTCCTGACGGCGTCATGTGTAGAATTCTGGAAATTTTGCGAGTTTTGTTTTTCTAACGGAGTCTTAAAGTTTTTGTTAATTCTTTAGTTTTATAAACTCCAGGAAATCTGCAAACATTCATTCCACAAGCATTATATCTTACATTGTTTTATAGGATTTGTTAGTATATATAGATTGCCGCCGATTTTACGCGTGGTTGCCTTGATTGTTTTCTCAGGTTTAACATGTTATATATGACAAGAAGATGATTTATTTTCTGGAAGGGAAGCTTTGAATGTTCATTTTCTTAGAGGAAGATCTAACCTCGTTGCCACACTATCCACACCGAACGAATCAGGGGAGTATTTGTTTTCATTCTTTTACCTGTTTTACTTTTACATCCTTTAATTGAACATTGGGGACAATGTTCATCCTAAGTGTAAGCGGGGGGGGGGGGGGGGGGGGGGGTAAATGATGATACCTTAGAGG
The DNA here is from genome assembly GCA_030686995.1 of Artemisia argyi. NCBI lineage: Eukaryota > Viridiplantae > Streptophyta > Magnoliopsida > Asterales > Asteraceae > Artemisia > Artemisia argyi. The sequence continues at coordinate 28,040,683 of CM060697.1, forward strand.
ATACAATTGCACTTGAGTTTGTTTATTTGATGGTAGGTGTGTAATAAAACTAAGAGAAATACTTGTTAGTGTAATTTTAGCGCCAAATTAAAATTTTTTAACAACATTTAGGAGTGAAACTTTAGCCTTAGCAAGTGTCTCATGGATAGGAGTTGTATGACTAGTGATGAGGCAAAAAATGATCCGTTTTTAGGGGGTCATTTAAGCCTGAATTCGAATTTATTTGATCAAATATTGCCCTAAAACGTTCCTTTTGTGATTTTAGGTACTTTGGGAGTGAAATCTGGAAAAGGAAGCAATTCGGACGTTTTTGGAGCATAAAAGTGAAGAAAACGCCAAAGTCTTAATTTTCCATGCTGGGAACAGTAGGTGACGGCGTCAAGAGTAGTTTCCTGATGGTGTCAAGAGTAAAATTCCATGACGACCCAGAAGAGTTTTGACGGCGTCATGAAGGTAAGGCGTCAAGAGTAAAAGTCATGACAGCCTGGAAATAAACTGTTCTTGACAGCGTCAAATGTAGATCTAGGCAGTCCGAGGATTGTTTTGGCGGCGAGGTGACGGCGTCACCTAATTGGTCTTGACGCCGTCAGACCCTTTTTTCTATATATAGTTTTCTAATTTTTCACATTTAGAGAGAATTTTTGGGAGAAACCCTAAGTACGATTTTGGTGTAACTTTACAGGTTTTTCAAGGGTTCCAACCCCTTGATACCTTGCATGATTAATCAAGATAAGTGTTCTTCTAATTCAATCAATATGTCTATGTGTTGGTTGTCTATATCTTGTTCTTGTCTTAATTCCATCATGCTAGGCTAGATCTATCTTGTGTTTGCTTAGATCTAATGAAACCTAGATATTGATTATGTGTTGATTACTTGTTTATTCTTGTCTTGGATGAATGATTTATATGTTAGGCTTAAGAAAACTGGCAGATCTCCATTGGTAACATGCTTGAACGTCTTAAGAAACATGAACCAACGCGCACTAGGTCTTTATTGGTTGTATTTAATGCATGAGCCACTATTTACAATCCCTATAGTTGTGCTGGGCATGGTGTAGGAGGAGATAAGAGCTCATAGAATTGGGGAGTTATGTGTGCCACCCCATGAATGGTATTAAGGAATACGATCCGTCATCCATGCAATTATAACAAGTAATTAACGTGTAAAAGATATCTATGGAGTAGTGAAATCTAAGTAAACACATTTTCTCCAATTACTGCTCACAACCTTAGTATAAATTAGTTTATTTTCATTTCTAGTATTTTATTTTGATTGCATCTTAGTATTGGGTTAGTTGATTAGCAACTAATTCCGCCCAAATCCTTCAAACCCGAGATTTTAATTTGCTTTCTATAAAATATGAAAACACAAAAATAATCATCCCTCACCTTTAGAACTAGTATTTAGGCTTTCTAATCCTAGCGACACTATTCCTAAGCTGAACGATCAATCCCTCGGTACTTGTCACTATACTATACTACAACGATCAGGTACACTGCCTGGCGGGGGGTTGTAAGCTTCTCGAGATCCCTCGAGAGGTAAAGCCTGTTGCGATTCCCACGCATCAAGTTTTTGGCGCCGCAGCCCGGGGAATAGTTATTGTCTAGGTTAGAATTTCTTTTTATTAGGTCTACTTGCTAGATTCCTTTCTAGTAAGATTTTATTTTTATTTTTAGGTTTTCTTTTGTCTATCTTATTTCTTTGTGTCTTTGTTCGTAAACTATTTCGATGGATAACAATAACATTGATCGTTTGATTCCTGTTATTCGAGTTTTTCGTCGTAGGATTTTCCAAATGCCAGCCCCACTCCCTCTAGTGGAGAATGAGAACCCACCTAACCTCTCACCCAACCACCACTTTGACAATAATTCTGAGCTATAAGAGTCTGATCATGATGATGACCGTAGGGCTAGTCCTTTTTACTATTCAGACTCCGATGAGGATCTTGATGATGGTGACGTGATTAATGAGGATAGAATGGAAGAGGAAATCAACCCTCTTAGGTATGTTGACCCTAGAACTAGGATTGAGTGCGATAGTTCATTTAACATGCAATTCCCTTGTAAGATCGGATTTAAGAACTTTAACGCCTATCTCAACTCATCTCTTCCAATGAACATAATCTCACGTAATGAATACAATAAAATCATGGTAGATGAGTTAGAATACAAAGGAGAAAACATTATTGCTAAGGCAATACCATTGCATGTGTTTGTAGGAAGGTTGGTTTATCTTGTTGAGTTCATGGTTATGGAGAATCTAGGAGAGTTTATTGATAATAAATTGACCCAAGTTGTGTTCGGAAAACCCTTCAAACGGTTGACCAAACTCGATGAAAAACTCATAGAAGGGCTAATCACATTCTCGGATGGGGATGAAGATTTTGTCTATCAAACGCCCCGCGCACACCCTAGGTTCAAAGATTTTTCCATGGAAAAGTGTAGTAGGTATCCGCCTATGGAAATGCTAAGTGAGAATGATAAGAGAAAAGGACTTAAGTACACGCATGAAAAGAATAAAAAATACTATCGCGGGTGCTTAGAGTTAGGAGACGAGTATAAGAAAGATGAGGCGACTATTAGATGGCTCACACTTGGTTATGTGAGCATAAGCGATACACGATGACCCATGACCTTGAGTCTAGCTATAAGACTCGTAAATAAAGAAAAGCGCTTCTTGGGAGGCAACCCTTGTTTTGTGTGATTTTATTTGTTTGTTTGTTATTTGCTTCCGTATGCATGCTTTAATTTTATTGTTGGTAGATCATGTTTCTAAACTAAATAGTGGAAATACTTTACTTTGTTGTTTTTGCCTAGTCTTAACTCCACCTAAAGGTATTTTTGCAAAAGATAAGTGTAAGGGGAAACCCCAAATATGTTTTTTAAGAAACAAACCGATCATGATTCTCCACAATATAAAATGAACATGTATATTCGTATTTGTTAGAGTCAAATGCTTGTATTGAGTCATAATGAAGTTTTGCAGGATTTTCCAGGAAGTAGGACCAAGTTTTTCCAGAAATTTTCTGGAAACTTAACATAAGAATTTCCGCAGGTCAATTCTGACGGCGTCAGGAGTAAAAATCTGGAAATTTTACCGGTTTTGTTTTTCTAATGGAGTCTTATGGTTTTTGTGAATTATTAAGTTTTATAATCTCCAGGAGATCTGCAAACTTCATTCCACAAGCATTATATCTTATCTTGTTTTCTAGGATTTAGTAACTTATATAGGATGCCGCCGATTTTACGCGAGGTTGTCTTGTCTATTTTGTCAGGTTTTACAGGTTATGTATGACAAGAAGATGATTTATATTCTGGAAGGGAAGCTTTGACTGTTCATTTTCTTGGAGGAAGATTTAACCTGGCCATCCTATTATCCATACCGAGCCAATCAGGAGAGTATTTGATTTCATTCTCTTTACTTTTTCACTTTTACATTCTTTACTTGAACATTGGGGACAATGTTCATCTTAAGTGTAAGGGGAGGGTAAAAAGATGATACCTTACATATGCACTTTCGCTTGAGTTTGTTTTGTTTAATGGTAGATGTGTAATAAAACTATGAGAAATACTTGTTAGTGCAATTTTAGCGCCAAATTTAAATTTTTTTACAACATTTAGGAGTGAAACTTTAGCCATAGCAAGCGTCTCATGGATAGGAGATTGTATGACTAGCACATAACCGTATATTCAGAAAAATTTTCCACCCAAAAATGTGAGGTTCGCCTTTAGATTTGATAGGAAAAGCATTTACTATTAGTGCTTATGAGTGTACCGGTAGCATTTAGATTCTAGAACTTGCGTTAGTGATGCATCCCGAGACTGCTAGTGAGACTACATTCGTGTAGTAGGATTACTACATGATAAGAGGCATTAGGATCACCCTTGTGTTAAACCCGTATTATAATTACTTGACTATTTAAGTCATATTACTTGGCTAGTTAAGTCAACTAATTTTTCCCACACCCTTAGCGTTGTACTCATTTTTAGTACACGAAACCCCTAGTACACCCCTCCGAGCCTATCCTTTCGTTTCTAACTTTAAGCATTTTACTTAAAGGAAGAATTTGTTACACCCCACATAAATGTACAACCAAATCGCCTTAGCCTTCCGTGTATGCGCTCATTTTTAGTGCATTATTGTTATTTGTTAAACCCTAAGTTAACTTTCTAATTGATTACATGGTTGCTAAGTCGAGTCATATCCTTGTACATATTGTTTTGGGACGATTGGGACTCATGGGTAAGTACTTATTTATGGAGTAATGGGGAAGAACATCATTTATTACCCCCATATGTACGTTAATCTTAAAAGTGCTCCAAGTGTTTTGATTATCTTGATTCGAGTCATTAGATTAGTTAATTGTAAAGTATGTAAAGATTCAAGTGTAAGGGGAATGTTCATTCCCTATGATGTATTATTTTGGATGGTAGGGTAAGAGCGTATGCAAAAAAAAAAAAAAAAAAAAAAAAAAAAAAAAAATTGAAAAAATAAAGAAAAAGAAAAAAAATAGAAAAAGAAAAAGAGAGAAAAAACATACGGACTACCATCCCTTTTTATTCTATGTTCATTTTATGTTTTTGTTATTTTTCATTTATTAGCTTAAGTCGAGTCTAGTCTTGGCTTAGCAACGCCACATTGTACATGTAATAAACCAAGATTGTTAACTCGCCACCAGTAAAACTTCCTTTATCCAACAAAACCGTGTATTTCATATCCCCACACCTAACGTTACAACCCTTTAAAAGACCTCTTTGATAGTTTATCCTAGGTGCTTAGGCCATGTGGTCAAGGTTTGATCCTTTCCCAAGCCTATGGTAATCTATTTTGCTATGACAGGTAGTGAGAGATATCTTCCGTTTCCATATTGTAATTTACACTTTATTACACCCGAGAGATGTGAGTATCTAAACACTATTTGTGAGGTGCTTGTATATGACCTCCGTGCTTGTCTATTGGTCTTTAGTGGAACGATTATTTGTTGTAATTACTTTTATATTAGTGTTAAATGACCCCTAACTTGTATTTTGAGTAGAATAAAAGCGCATTTGCTTGAGGACAAGCAAATCTCAAGTGTAAGGGTATATGATGAGGCGAAAAATGATCCGTTTTTAGGGGGTCATTTAAGCCCAAATTCGAATTTATTTGATCAAATATTGCCCTAAAACGTTCCTTTTGTGATTTTAGGTACTTTGGGAGTGAAATCTGGAAAAGGAAGCAATTCGGACGTTTTTGGAGCATAAAAGTGAAGAAAACGCCAAAGTCTTAATTTTCCATGCTGGGAACAGTAGGTGACGGCGTCAAGAGTAGTTTCCTGACGGCGTCAAGAGTAAAATTCCATGACGACCCAGAAGAGTTTTGACGGCGTCATGAAGGTAGGGCGTCAAGAGTAATAGTCATGACGGCCTGGAAATAAATTGTTCTTGACGGCGTCAAATGTAGATCTAGGCAGTCCGAGGATTGTTTTGGCGGCGAGGTGACGGCGTCACCTAATTGGTCTTGACGCCGTCAGACCCCTTTTTCTATATATAGTTTTCTAATTTTTCACATTTAGAGAGAAGTTTTGGGATAAACCCTAAGTACGATTTTGGTGTAACTTTACAGGTTTTTCAAGGGTTCCAACCCCTTGATACCTTGCATGATTAATCAAGATAAGTGTTCTTCTAATTCAATCAATATGTCTATGTGTTGGTTGTCTATATCTTGTTCTTGTCTTAATTCCATCATGCTAGGCTAGATCTATCTTGTGTTTGCTTAGATCTAATGAAACCTAGATATTGATTATGTGTTGATTACTTGTTTATTCTTGTCTTCGATGAATGATTTATATGTTAGGCTTAAGAAAACTGGCAGATCTCCATTGGTAACATGCTTGAACGTCTTAAGAAACATGAACCAACGCGCACTAGGTCTTAATTGGTTGTATTTAATGCACGAGCCACTATTTACAATCCCTATAGTTGTGCTGGGCATGGTGTAGGAGGAGATAAGAGCTCATAGAATTGGGGAGTTATGTGTGCCACCCCATGAATGGTATTAAGGAATACGATCCGTCATCCATTCAATTATAACAAGTAATTAACGTGTAAAAGATATCTAGGGAGTAGTGAAATCTAAGTAAACACATTTTCTCCAATTACTGCTCACAACCTTAGTATAAATTAGTTTATGTTCATTTCTAGTATTTTATTTTGATTGCATCTTAGTATTGGGTTAGTTGATTAGCAACTAATTCCGCCCAAATCCTTCAAACCCGAGATTTTAATTTGCTTTCTATAAAATATAAAAACACAAAAATAATCATCCCTCACCTTTAGAACTAGTATTTAGGCTTTCTAATCCTAGCGACACTATTCCTAAGCTGAACGGTCAATCCCCCGGTACTTGTCACTATACTATACTACAACGATCAGGTACACTGCCTGGTGGGGGTTGTAAGCTTCTCGAGATCCCTCGAGAGGTAAAGCCTGTTGCGATTCCCACGCATCAACTAGCCTAAAACCGTACCATTCAGAAAAATTTTCCACCCAAATATGTGAGGTTCGCCTTTAGATTTGGTAGGAAAAGCATTCATTATTAGTGCTTATGAGGGTACCGGTAGCATTTAGATTCTAGAACTTGCGTTAGTGATGCATTCCGAGACCGCTAGTGAGACTACATTCGTGTAGTAGGATTTACTACATGATAACAGGCATTAGGATCACCCTTGTGTTTAAACCCGTATCATAATTACTTGACCATTTAAGTCATATTACTTGGCTAGTAAAGTCAATTAATTTTTCCCACACCTTAGCGTTGTACTCATTTTTAGTACATGAAACCCTTAGTACACCCCTCTGAGCCTATCTTTTCGTTTGTAACTTTAAGCATCTTACTTAAAGGAAGAATTTGTTACAACCCACCCAAATGTGCAACCAAATCACCTTAGCCTTCTGTGTATGCACTCATCTTTAGTGCATTATTGTTACATGTTTAAACCCTTAATTAATTATCTAATTGATTACATGGTTGCTAAATCGAGTCATATCTTGTACATATGGTTTTGGGAAGATTGGGACCCATGGGTAAAGTACTTGTGTTATGGAGTAATGGGGAAGAACATCAAATTATTACCCCCATATGTGCGTTAATCTTAAAAGTACTCCAAGTGTTTTGATTATCTTGATTCGAGTCATTAGATTAGTTTATTGTAAAGTATGTAAAAAGTCAAGTGTAAGGGGAATGTACATTCCCTATGATGTATTATTTTGGATGGTAGGGTAAGAGTGTATGCAAAAAAAAAAATAAAATAAATATAAAAATAAAAAAAAAAAAAAAAACATACGAACTACCATCCCGTTTCATTCTATGTTTGTTTTATGTTTTTGTTATTTTTGATTCATTAGCTTAAGTCGAGTCTAGTCTTGGCTTAGCAAAGCCATATTGTACATGTAATTAACCAAGATGATTAACTCGCCACCAGTAAATATTGACTTTTCCAACAAAACCGTGTATTCCATATCCCTACACCTAACGTTATAACCCTTTAAAAGACCTCTTTGATAGTTTATCCTAGGTGCTTACACCAAGTGGTGGAGGTTTGATCCTTTCCCAAGCCTATTGTAATCTATTTTGCTATGACAGGTAGTGAGAGATGTTTTCAATTTCCATATTGTGATATATACTTTATTACACCCGAGAGATGTGAGTATCTAAACACTATTTGTGAGGTGCTAGTGTATGACCTCCGTTCTTGTCTTTGGTTTTTAGTGGAATGATTATTTGTTGTAATTACTTTTATATTAGTGTTAAATGACCCCTAAATTGTATTTTGATTATAATAAAAGCGCCTTTGCATGAGGACAAGCAAATCTCAAGTGTAAGGGTATTTGATGAGTCAAAAAGTGTACCGCTTTTAAGGGGTCATTTAAGCCCGAATTTGTGATTATTTGATCAAATATTGCCCTAAATCGTTCCTTTTGTCATTTTAGGTACTTTTCGAGAGAAATCTGGAAAAGGAAGCATTTTGGACGTTTTTGGAGCATAAAAGTGAAGAAAACGGCAAAGTCTCAATTTTCCTTGCTGGAACAGTACCAGACGGCGTCAAGACTCTCCACATGACGGCGTGAAGAGTTACAAAAGAGGTGGATGTGGAAAATACACGTGATGATCCAGAGAGTTTTTGTGCATAGGAGATGACGGCGTCACCCAAGGCCGTCATGGTCTAAGTATTAATGACGGCCCAGAAGAAAATCCTACATGACGGCGTCACAAATAGATCTAGGCAATACGATTTCATTATGGCGGCGAGTTGACGGCATCAAAACTCAATACATGACGCCTTCACCCTGTAAAATCTATATATAGTTTTCCAAATTTCATTCATTAGTGTGCAACTTTAAGGGAAAAATCCTAGCCCGAATTTTATCAGTTTTTCAAGGGTTTCAACCCCTTGAATCTTTCATGTTCAATTAAAGATAAGTATTCCTTCAAATCATTCAATATGTCTATGTGTTGTTTAATTATATCTTACGCTTGTCTTTTATTTAACATGCTAGGCTAGATTTCTTTTGTGTTTGCTTAGATGTAGTGAAACCTAGATGTTAATTATGGGTTGATTGTTTGTTTATAATTGTTACGGATGATTGTATTCGATGTTAGGCTTAAGAAAACTGGAAGACTTCCATTGGTAACTTGCTTGAACGTCTTAAGAAACATGATCGGAGGTGTACTACGATTTTTGGTTGTATTTAATGCGTAGGAGAATTCTAATGATCCCATGTTAGGAGCTTCTAACGGCTCGACATAGGAGTGAAGTAGGATCCTATAGAGTTAGGGAATACTGTACACGGCCCTACGACTAGTATTAAGGAATATGACCCGTCATCCATGCAATTGTAACAAGTTATCAACCTGTAAAAGATATCTAGGGAGTAATAAAATCTAAGTAAAAACAACTTTCCTCATCATTGTTTTCACTACACTAGTATAATAGTTGTAATTTCATTTCTTTTATTTTATTTTGATTGCATTAGTAGTTATTTGGGTTAGTTGGCTAACAACTAATTCCGCCCACTCCTTCAAAAGCCGAGATTTTAATTGCTTTCCAAAAATTATAAAAATACAAAAAGAATCATCTCTCACCTCTAGACGTAGCTTAGTAGACTTTCTAATCATAGCGACACTATTCCTGAGTTGAACGATCAATCCACCAGTACTGGTCACTATACTATACTACAACGATCAGGTACAATGCCTGGTAGGGGTTGTAAGCTTCTCGAGATCCCTTAAGAGGTAAAACCTATTGTGAGGGCCCAATCCCACGCATCAGCTTTCCAAAAATATAAAAATACAAAAAGATTTTCCTTTTCTAATTTGATTTTTCCTTTTGTTTTTCAAATTTATGATTTTTGTGGTGTATGAACACCCGTTCATCTTCTAAACGTCTTATTTCTCCACTTTCAAACCCAGAAAGTTTGATTCGTCACACACACAAAGTTCGTTTCCCAAACGTTGCGGAAATGGAACAAAATAACCACAACAATCAACACCCTCCGGTGGGTGTTGTTCAAAATGCGCCAGCTCCCGATCTCCGAACTATGGAGGAGCTGTGCGAACCGACAATGCACGGTAGAGGCGGTCCGATTGCCCCTCTCAATATCGAGGCTACGGATTTTGGACTCAAGCATCATATGATTCAACAAGGACGATGCCAACAAGCATTTCGACAAATTTGTAACCGTCACCCAAAGCATGAAACAACATGGGGTCTCCGATGACGCCCTTCATCTTTCTCTTTTCCCCTATTCTTTGACGCATCATGCCACCACTTGGTTTGATCGTCTTCCCAAGAACTCGATTCATACCTTCGAAGAAATGGTATCGAAGTTCTTGGCGAAATATTTTCCACCATCGATGGTGACGAAACTCTGAAACGATATTAGCAATTTCCGTCAGCTTCTCGACGAATCTTTATTAGAAGCTTGGGAATGCTATAAGCTTGCTATTGATCGGTGTCCAAACCATAATATGCTTCTTGTTACGATAATCGATACGTTTTACAATGGTTTGACTTTGCGACATCAGGACACGATCAATGCAGCTGCTGGTGGAACTTTTATGAAACGACGTCCAGAAGATTGTTACGAACTTATTGAGAATATGACTGCTCATTACAATTATTTGGATTCCTCAGCCGAGAGGAATGAGTCAACAAGAGCAACCGCTGCTCACAATTTTTCTACGTCTAATTCTGAAATAGCCGCCATTACTAAGAAACTCGATGATTTGTCAACTGCTGTTTTACGAATGCATCAAACGACTCAGAATCTGAATCAAGTTAAAAACCATCAATTTAATATGGTTAATCATGTTTGTGAAACTTGTGGTGGTCCTCATTTGTATTTTGAGTGCCCAGCCTCCGATGGCTTCACTCACGAGAATGTGTATGCTACTTCGGGAACCTACAACATGGGCGGTAACGGATTCCAACCACAGGGTGACCGAAATCTTCTTAGCTACCGTTCAAACAATTACATTGGACCACCCGGTTTCAATCAACCGAATCAAGTCAATCAAGTCAATCAAGTGAATCACAACATGCAAAACCGAAACACTCAGTTTAACCAAAATCAAAATCAAAACCGGATGAACAATGGTTTTCAAAATCAAAATCAAGGTTTTCCTCAAAATCGGGGGAATTATAATCAAGGCCCGAATCAAGGGAACTTTCAAGGAAATTATAGGAATTTTCAAAATGCTAATCATGGGAATTACAATCATGGAAATCAAAATTTTCAGAATCAAGGTTTCAATAACAATAACCGTGGACAAAATTTTCAAAATCCAGTTGTGAATCAAAATCAGTCGTCTTTGGATGAGTTACTTAAGCAGTTTATGAAAAGTCAAGAGTAAATGAATAAAATTCTAATTAATCAAATGGCTGAATTGAAAAAGTCTTTAAATGATCGACCCTCGGGCTCGGGTACTCTTCCAATCAACACGATCGCTAACCCGAGGGGCGATGCTAAGGCGATCACGAGTAGGAGTGGTATTACAATCGATGGACCAACGGCTCCGACTACCTCTTCTTCTTCTTCTTCTCATAAGGTAGTCGCCCGTGAAACCGAGGTGACAACGGATACGGGAATTCCTACTGATAATGGAAGGACCGAAAACATCCAACCTCCGATGGTCCCAACGTCTAAAGGAAAAGATAAAGTCATTAACGAAACTGAGAAAGAAATTCCCGTCAAAACTAAATTGCCTTATCCGTCACGCTTAAAAGAACAAAAGCACAGTGAGAGTGATAAAAACCAGATGGAAAAGTTTTATCAGATTTTTCAAGAACTACATTTTGACATAAGTCTCGCGGATGCTATACTTTTGATGCCTAAATTTGCTTCAATGTTAAAAGGTCTTTTGAGTAACAAAGAAAAATTATTTGAAATATCAAAAACACAAATGAATGAGAATTGCTCGGCAGTTATCCTCAAAAAACTTCCCGAAAAGCTTGAAGACCCCAATTGATCTCTCATTCCTTGCAATTTTCCTAGGATGGTTCAATGCTTCGCCTTGGCCGATCTTGGTGCTAGCATTAACCTAATGCCGTTATCCATTTGGAAAAAGTTATCTTTACCTGATTTAACTCCGACTTGCATGACCCTCGAGCTTGCCGACCGAACTACTTCCCGCCCGATGGGAATAGCCGAGGATGTCTTTGTCAATGTGGAAAAATTTCATTTCCCTGCTGATTTTGTCATTGTTGATTTTGATGCCGATCCACGGGTACCTCTCATTCTCTGGAGAGGTTTCCTAAGGACCGACCGCCCGTTAATTGATGTTTTCGATGAAGAAATTACCCTACGCATTGGTACCGAAGCCATAACGTTTAATTTGGATCAAACCGCGAGGTACTCCTCCGATTATGACAAATTTTCCGTGAACCGAGTTGACGTTATTGATGAAGTTACGGAGGAGTATTCTCAAGAGTTACTTGGTTTTACAAAAAATGCTTCGAGTGGAATCCCACTCCTTCTTCTGAACCGATTATTTCCGATCCTTCCCCTTCCCTTACTCCGTTTAAGGGAAGTGATTTCATCTTGGAAGAGATCAAGGCCTTTCTTTCAAATGATTCGATTTCACCGGAAATTGATCATTCCGTTTGCGACCCGGAGGGAGATGTTTTTTTGATTGAAAAATTGTTGAATGAAGACCCAAATCCGTCTCTTCCTCCGATGGACCTTAAAATGGCTGATGTTAAAGAAGTTAAGCCATCTACTGAGAATCCTCCGGAGCCCGAGCTCAAGGATTTACCTCCTCATCTTGAATATGCTTTTTTAGAAGGAACCGATAAACTTCTCATCACAATTTCAAAAGAACTTAAAGATGAGGAGAAGAACCGTCTCTTAGATGTGCTCAAGAAGCAAAGAAGTGACATCGCTTGGCAAATTTCTGATATCATGGGTATCGACCCTCGTTTTTGCACCCACAAGATTTTACTTGAAGACAATTACAAACCTTCCGTCCAGCAGCAACGACGGGTTAACCCGAAAATTCATGAGGTTATCACAAAGCAAGTTATCAAACTCTTCGATGCCGGAATGATTTATCCAATCTCGGATAGCTCATGGATTAGCCCGGTCCACTGTGTTCCGAAGAAAGGTGGAATGACCGTAGTGTCTAATGAAGATAATGAATTGATTCCGACACGTCTTGTTACCGGATGGAGAGTGTGTATTGATTATCGAAAATTAAATGATGCGACTCGTAAGGACCATTTCCCACTTCCATTTATGGATCAAATGCTTGAACGTTTAGCGGGAAATGAGTTCTATTGTTTTCTCGATGTATTTTCTGGTTACTTTCAAATTCTGATTGACCCTCCAGACCAGGAAAAGACCACTTTCACTTGCCCTTACAGAACGTTTGCTTACCAACGTATGCCTTTTGGCTTATGTGATGCTTCAGGCATGTTCCAGAGGTGTATGATGTCTATATTCTCCGACATGATTGAGAAAACCATGGAAGTTTTCATGGACGATTTCTCGGTTTATGGAGATTCTTTCAATTCTTGCCTTTCCCATTTAGAAAGAATGCTGAAATGGTGTGAAGACACCAACTTGGTTCTAAATTAGGAGAAGTGCCATTTCATGGTTAAAGAGGGCATTGTCCTCGGCCATAAGATTTCTAAATCCCGGATTGAGGTCGATAGAGCTAAAGTCGACGTGATTGCTAAGTTACCTCATCCCACAACTGTTAAAGGAATTAGAAGTTTTCTCGGTCATGCCGGTTTTTATCGACGTTTTATCCAAGATTTTTCTAAGATAGCCCGGCCCTTGAACCATTTACTCGAAAAAAGATGCTCCGTTTATCTTCTCAAATGAATGCATCGAAGCATTTAATATTCTTAAAAAGAAGTTAATGGAGGCTCCTATCTTAGTTGCCCCCGATTGGGACTTGCCTTTCAAGCTAATATGTGATGCGAGCGATTATGCTATTGGTGCAGTTCTGGGGCAACGCAAGTCAAAATATTTTCAGCCGATACACTATGCTAGTAAAACGATGACCGATGCTCAATACCATTATACGACTACTGAAAAAGAAATGTTAGCCGTCATTTATGCTTTTGAAAAGTTTCGGCCTTATTTGTTCTTAAAGAAAAGCATAGTGTATACGGATCATTCGGCTCTTAAGCATTTAATGGAAAATCACGATGCTAAGTCAAGATTGATGCGGTGGGTTCTACTCCTTCAAGAATTTGATGTTGAAATTCGAGACAAAAAGGGAGCTGAGAACCTTGTTGCCGATCACCTTTCGTGTTTAGAGAATCCCCATCAAAGTGTTTTCGAGAAAAAGGAAATTACCGAAACATTTCCTCTCGAAACACTTAGGAGTTTATCACATTGTGATCCTAGTACCCTATGGTTCGCCGACTTTATGAATTACCATGCGGGGAATTTCATATGTAAAGGGATGTCGTTCCATCAAAAGAAGAAATTCTTCAAAGATGTTAAGCATTATTTCTGGGATGACCCCTACTTTTTTAAGATTTGTGCGGATCAAGTGATTCGGCGGTGTGTTCACGGCAAGGAAGCCGTTGAAATTCTCATGGCATGCCACAATGGATCCACGGGGGGACATCATGGTGCCAACTTCACCGCTAAGAATGTTTTTGATTCCGGCTTCTAATGGCCGACGATTTACCGGGATGCCCATGAAATGGTTAAATCATGTGATTCTTGCCAGCATCAAGGAAAAATTTCTCAGAGAGATGAGATGCCTCAAAATGCTATCCAATTCTGTGAAATTTTTGACGTCTGGGGTATCGATTTCATGGGTCCATTCCCGTCTTCTCGTGGAAACAAATATATTCTCGTGGCCATCGATTACTTGTCTAAATGGGTTGAAGCGAAAGCGCTCCCCACCAATGACACCCGAGTTGTTGTGAAATTTCTTAAAAGTCTCTTCGCCCGATTTGGTGCACCTCGTGCTATTATAAGTGATCAGGGGACCCATTTCTGTAATGACCAATTCGCTAAACTTATGCTCAAATATGGTGTCACACATCATCTTTCTACTGCATATCATCCACAGACGAGTGGTCAAGTTGAGGTGTCCAATCGTGGCCTGAAACGTATTTTAGAAAGGACCGTAGGAGAACATCGTGCTTCATGGGCTGATAAATTAAATGATGCACTATGGGCTTTCCGTACCGCTTGCAAAACACCCATTGAGTGCACTCCTTACAAGATGGTTTACGGGAAGGCCTGCCATTTGCCCTTTGAACTTGAGCACAAGGCCTACTAGGCCTTTAAACATGCCAATTTTGACCTTCAAACCGCGGGTGATCATCGTAAAGTTCAATTGAATGAATTAGTTGAGCTTCGTGATCAAGCCTGTGAGAATTCTTTGATCTACAAAGAGAAAACAAAGAGGATTCATGATGCTAAGATTAAAGATCGTGTTTCCAACGTTGGTGATTGAGTCCTCCTTTTCAATTCTTGATTGAAGATTTTCTCGGGCAAGCTTAAAACCCGTTGGTCTGGACCATTCACCATTACCCAAGTTTTTCCTTATGGAACCGTCGAGTTAGCTCAATCTAATGGTCCCAACTTTAAGGTGAATGGTCATCGTCTCAAACACTATTTCGGAGGGGACATACCACCCATGGTTGTCCCGGATCTCCAAACTTTCCCTAAGGATAACTAAATTCGGGGATCGAGTCAAGCTCATGTGACTCGGTAATCAAAAACAAGCGCTTCATGGGAGGCACCCCATGCTTATCCATTTTCATTTTCTTTATTTTCTAAGTAACGTGACGTGAGGGGGGCGACTTTTTCCAAACTCGTGTTTTCATGGTTGTTTGTGAATGTTCAGGAATTTCCCCGAAGTTGGAGGACTCTCGTGCTCGTGTTCTGTCGTTCTCTCCACTCGAGTCTCATTCTTCGTTGCTCTTTCGAAAATTTACCATATCCAAAATCTTATCGACTAACGTTTATCTCTTGGCATACTTAATAAACGGCCTTAGATATTACGTAGGATTACCCGTACCCTTAAAACATTGAGTACAATGTTTCACTTTAGTCTTGGTGGGGGGGGGGGGGTGAATCTTCGATTCGATTTGACCTGGCACTTTCGTCTGAGCTGTTAACTTACGTAACTCCGTTTTTCCACCAAAATTTAAAATTTTTGTCACCTTTTTATTTTAAAAAAAAATGATATATGATATGTATAATAAGATTTGACACCTTGTTTTGACTTTCCTACCAGCGAGAGTAGAAATAAATGTTCCGACTTGACCGGGCGTGTTGAGCCCTAGCTCGTCTCCCTTAACCAATATAATCAAAAGATTATGGCTAAGCATCCGCGGATCTCATTACTTGGGATTTTAAATTTGAGGAGATCGAGGAATGATAGAGTTTATTTAGAAGTTTGGTGCTAAACGTAGAGTAGTTGGATCTCTTTAGAGCCCACGAAAGGTACTAGATTGCACACCAATAAAAATAGATCTCTAGGATTAATTAAGTGTATGGGGTTTGGGCAATACTTAGTTTTTTCTCGTTCCCAACAAAATCTCTGCATATGGGGGTTTGGTACACATAGGGGTACTGCAAGTGTTACGGTGAAATAGACTATTGCATCTTGCCGGTTCGCAGCCGATGTTGTGATCTTAGTAAAGGCCGTAGGACTCGGGGTTTGACATATGATTACGAATATCAATAATAATAATCCAAAGCCAATAAAAAGGCAGAGGAATCCAAAGCTATAAAAAGCAGCGGGTATAAATCCAAGGTCATAATAAAGCTCTTACATCTTGGCGGCTCAAAAAACCGTTGTTGTAATTGAAATAAAGGACTAAGGGCTAAATATTATTAAAGTTCTTATAATTATTAAAAAATGCCAAGCTTCGACTCCGGGAGTTTCCCTAATAAAAAGCTTCCGTCTCGGGTCTCAAACATGGGATGTTTCGACTGTAAATAAAAAGGGGCCCCCCCACAAATTGTGTTAAATCAGAGACCTTCATGTGGACCCGATTTCTGTATGCAGGGGTTTTCGAGGGAAAGTTTGGAAACTACTTAGCGTTCAAATTTTGTGCTCTTATCGGACTAACAACTATCAAAACTAGAAAATATGAAGAAATTCATTTCTCACAAAAATAAAATCTTGAGATACAAAACTTAGGACTTAGGAACAAGAGGTAATTACACAAGTAACTTTTGTGGGTAGTGTTAGCATCTAAATTGTGGATAAACAATGATTTCGATTTTACGCTTAGTTTGGGAGCTTGTGAAAAATCAAGGATGACAATTTTTATCCGTATGGTCTCTTCTCTGTGAGAAGTGTTTCTACTGGTAGACCCTAAAAGTTATCAACAAATAAGAATTGATAATGAAAGTCAAGGCAAACCGTCACATAGATAAAAATGAAAAAGTACAAAAAGAGTAGTAGTAGTTGTTATTTATAAAAATCAGAAAACGGAGCGTTTTTGAGAATAAATGATTTTGAGATCTCTTTTGAACATCATTGCTACTTTACAACGTCAGTAAAGAGTGGTTTTGAAATTATTTATCTCTTAAGCGTGAGGTGATGACATTGCGTGAGGGCACGACAATACCTTCGTCTGGGGGAGTTTTGATGTGTGCTTATTCACACATCATTTTTAGGCCTTAAATCAGACCAAATACACCAAATACTAACCAAATATGCCAAGAGAATGTGTGTTTCTGTATTTGTGTATGTGCAGGTACGGATATGTGAAAAATGGACAAAAACAAAGCCAAAACCGACAAAAACAAGCACGAGATTGGAAGAAGGTCAAAAGTCAGAGCCGGGGAAGCAAAATGATAAAAGAAAGCCCAAAATGTCAATGGAAGTCCTCAAAGATTCAGAAAGTTGCAAGAATAGTCCCTGGAAAAAGTTTGGAAGAAATGGCAACTTTATTCCCAACACTTTCAAAAAATGACAAAAGTGGCCCTTTGGTGAAATATTTGAAGATAAGTCAGAAATAGTCCTCCATGATTCAGAAAGTAACAAAATCAGCCCTTGAATGAAGCTTTGGATGATTTACAGATTCAGTCCCAAGAGTTTTCAGTTTGACACATTTGGTCCTTGTTAATAATATTACTCCTAAACTAAATATACAACCGGATCCACAAATGATACCAATCCAATCCACAAGCCCAAAATAAAACAAAAGCCCAACCCCCTTTTTACCCGGTTCACACCCAAAACCTGAGTCAAACCCAGTCAAACATTAAACAAATAAAACACCCCCAAAGTAAATAACCCGCCCCCCAATTCCCATTTTACCCAGATAACTTAGAACCCTAACTACTGTTCACGTGAGTAAAAATTCAATTCACAGCAATTAAGGGTAGTATGGGTAATATACGAGTGATTCTAGAATGTTGATATAAATAATGCGTAAAAACGTTATTAATATTTTTTGACATCCCTATGTTTTGACGATCACAAAATATAAAATCATTAAACATAAAATCGTTACGTAAATAAGTATTTAGTGACAAAATATCATTATATCCAACTAATTCACTTAAGGTATGAATAAACAAGTGCCTAATACATTTTATGATCAAAGGAAGGTTTATTTACTAATTACAAATTTTATAAAATGGTAAAAACATTTTATATATTTAAGAAAAACACTTTTGGTAATTAAAGGAAAATGTTTATTTCATAATAAATATATGAATTCAAATTTTTAACCAAATTCAGTTAAATTTTCACCAAATAAACTTTCCCCAGAAAAGATAAAGATGGTCGTTACTGTGAGCGGCCCCCTTAATTATAAGGGGCGGCCCCCTTAATTTTAAAGGGGCCGGCACACAATTAAGGGGGCCGGCATACGCTCCTGTGTCAGATATCTTTGCCTATAAATACTGGTTCAAATCTGAATTTTTTCCTCACCTTTTACACTATAACTTTATGTTCTAATTCTTTCAAATCATCTTCCTAAAACCTTTGATCATAAACATATTAGTTCTTGTTTTTAAGTGATTCTATCCATCCTCATTCAAAGTGCAAGAGAAGAATACTCCTTTCATCTCAAATCAAGAAGTATTGAAGATTAGTTGTGTAGCTTGTATTTATTGTAAAGTTGTGTAGTGATTGTAGTCGGTAGATCTAGGTGGGTTTGTAAATCTAGTATTGAAGAAGTTGTGATGTGAAGTAGAAGTAGTGTGTAGTTGTGAATTAGTGGTGTGTATAAGTTGTGAAGAAGGCGTGTAGTGGTGTGAGATTGGTTCTAGATACTATTAGGACTCGACATCTAGCTTTGTGTCATTAATTGGTGTAAGCGAAAGTTGTGTAAGGTTTCTCTGCCAAAAAGGAAGTTTGTTGACATAGTGAAGAAAACTCTCGAGTAGGTGACTCGACGAGTGGAGTAGGGCAAAGAGGTGCTTCATAGCCGAACCACTATAAATATCATGTATTGTGGTTTGATCTATCTATCTCTATCTTTTCATTACTTTCATATTTACGTTATAATTATTTAGTTAGTTAGATTAAATTGTTTGAGTTGTGCAAGTGTTGAAATTTACATAAATAAGAATCAAAGTTTTTATCAAACAAAGTTTTTAAAATATAAATTGACGTAAAACTATTCACCCCCCCCCCCCCTTTCTAGTTTTCAACATAGAAGAATTCTGACATGGCAAGCCTGCCATGTCAGTGATCCGCGTGCATTTCCGTGTCAAATGATTGTGAATAATCAAATCCAAGGGCTGAGAGATAAGGATTGGAGACCAAGGGTAATCTAATGGACGATATTGAGTCAAAGAAACACAATTGTGGCATGGATCAGTGACGTGGATGACCTAGAAGCTTCACCCAAGCTCCCAGCTTCAAGTATAAATACCCCACTTCCTCACCAGTCATGGTGTGTAGTTTTTCAGTGTGTAGGTCTTATTATAGAGTTGTTTTAAGTTTACTTTTATTGTAATTTCTATATTCTCAGCTTTGTACTCATTTTAATTAAGTTTAATGAAATTTAGCTTTTTACAATTCTAGCTTATTGTCTTTATTCTTAATTTAGTTTAGTTTATTATTTCTTAATATTAGTTCAATTCAGTTCTTATTAATTTCTGTTTTAAATTTCTGTTTTATCTTATATTGAAAAAAAATCCAAACAAAATAAAAAAATCAGTAAAAATAAAAAATAGATCAACACAGTTTTAATTAAGCTTCAATAAGCTTTATTGTATTTGAAACAAGCTTATATAAATTTCCTAGTCTATTGTAAGCATGATCTGTTTTTAAATTTCCAATTACCACAGAAGTCAACAAAAGTCAACTGAGTGCTTATTTGGAATAAGCCAGCTTATTTGGAGTTAAAGGCAGCCATAAGGTGTCCATTGGCCTGTCTTAAAGACAAGCAAGATTAGTGAAACCCCATTTGTTCTGCTGAGGGGGTATTGGATTTGTAAGTCCCATTTCAAATCTATTTTTAATTGCATGAATAGCATAGATCTGTTTTTATTGCTTATTATTGATAGTTGCTTAAAATTTAGTCTCATTTAAATCATTTCATATCTGTTTGTTTGAATTTGGTTAGTTTTTGTTTCATTTTATCTGTCATACTCATTGGATCTGTGTTGTCTTAGTTCTTTTAGTTATTTGAGATCTGAGATCTGTGTTCCTTGGTTTATTTGGTGTTATTGAATCATAATCTATACTGAGGTTGAGGTTTGGTTTGAGTTGACTAGGTTTGAATGGAATTGAGTAAGACAGTTACATATAGGGTGTTTGGATAAATCTGATTTATTGGTATAAATATTGTTTCAGAGGTTGTTTTTGGTTTAAACAAGTCACTTAGTTTGCATAATAGCTTAGTCAAACATAAAATCAGTAGGGCATAACAATAAAAATTCAAATTAGTTGTTAATCACTCATAACAGTTAGTTGTTTAGAGAATTAGGTTGCATAATCATAATATAGTTTCATAAGTAGTAGATTTAGCTTATTTCATGTATATAATAGCTTAACAACACATTTACAGTCAAATTTAAGAAATCAAAATTCATATTTGGTCAAAGCTCATTTCAAATCAAAAAGTCAAAGTCAGAAAAGTGGTTAGTTCTTTGTAGAGATCCATAGGTCTCAATTTTCATTGGGAATAAATTTGGCTTGTTATTCTTAGGAGTATTGCAGCTTAAGAAACAATTTCAAAAAGAAAATTTCAGTTTGAAACTCTTTTGCTCATTGGAAAAGCTATTGGAAGTTGACTGTTTGGACCTGTGTTCCCTTGCTCACCAGATCTTGACCATTTTTCTAGGTTACATTTAGGATAGTAAATTGGATATAGCATCTGTTCTATTGGTAGATTTGTAATCTCAGCTGGTTAATAGACTTTTTGCCCCCATAAGCTCACTCTCATCAGCTTGTTTGAACTGCTTATTGGCTGATCTAGTTGTGTGGATTGAATACAAGGTCTGATTTCTAGTTCAAAGGCTGCAATTGAGATTAAGTGGTTCTAATATGAGTTTTGTTGATAAGTTGAGTTCATTTGTGCTTATAGTTGCATTCCTAATTGATTTTGAGCCCTTAGCTTATTCTGCTTTGCTTAGTGCTTATTCTCAAAAGCTTTTTGAATCTGATTTGGTCCATATCTGAGTTTTTGTGTTCACATTGGTCTTAATACTGTTCATTAAAGCTTATTTGATTCCCAAAATCAGTTGGTTAAGTTTTGGTCAACTCTGGGTCAAAGTGCTTATCAATAAGCACTTTCTTATAAGTTGTTTTAAGCCAAATAGCACTTTCAGTGCTTATTTTCAACCTTTTAAATTTTTCCTAGCTTTAGAATATTATTTTAGAATTTTCCTGAATTTTTCATATTTTTCTGAGTTTTTTGCTATTTTTCTTATTTAATTTCCATTTTAATTCCATTTTTAATAATTTTTAATTGCCAAAAATTCCAAAAAAAAAAATAGAAAAAGCATAAAAAAATCCAAAAATATTTTAGAAATTAGTTTTCTTTCAATTTTGATTTTTAGAAATTAATTTTGCATTTTTCCCATTTATTTTGAAATTTATTTGAATTTTAATTACTTTTTAATTAGATTTAATAGTTTTTAATCCACAAAAATTACACAAAAAGCCAAAAAAAATTAGTTTTCAGTTTTAAAACTACTTTTTAGTTATTTTAGAATTTTCAAAATTTATTTTGCATTTTTCTCACTTAATTTGCATTTTCTTTTAATTTTTAATTAGTTAAATTAGTTTTTAATTCATAAAAAGTAAATAAAAAGTCAAAAAAATATTTTCCTTTTTCTCAAAATTTTCTTTTATCATTTTTAACTTAGGAAAATTATTTTCAAGTCCGTAGGAGTAGTATAGCTTAAAATTCGCGTTTTATTTTCCGCGTTAACGTTTACTTCGCGTTTGAGCTTACGGTTTTCAATTTTATGTTACATTTTAAGTTTTTTTTACTTGAATTACATGCTTATGTGATTAATTGTGCTTCATTTTCATATTCATTAGTGTAATCTCATCAATATTACTTTTTCTCACTTTCACGACACGTTTCACAAACCGGGAATTCAAAATTCCATTCACGCTTCACACGGACTACAACCTCGGGTTATCCGTATTTCTTGGCGGATTTCTTGAGTAATACTATATAATATATACTTGATTGAAACACATCAGGTAACACTTCCACTGCCAGTGGAAACGTCAATGTGAGCAGCATCCTCTTCATCATCACTATCAGCATCAAAATCATTACCCACTGATGATGAGATAAGAGCTAAGTTCCCTGAACTTGTACTTAGCTTACCAGCTTTCTTCAACCTCTGTTCAATAACTTTAAAGTTATTGTACAGATCATTGATGTTGATCCCAGTTGAGCAAACAATCTTATATAAAAGTTGACTTAAAGTAAACACTTAAGCTTGAATGCGGAATGTAAAAGCTTAACTTAAGAAGAATAATTCTCTATCAACACTTCAATATTATTAATACGAGCACTCAAAAATGCTAGGGTTTTACAACCTTGAAGTGTAAACAAAACTTAACAATACGTACATAATCTAACCCTAGGATCCTCCTTTTATAGGCCAAGGAGTCCTACTAGGTTTACAATAACTTTCTAGTCAAGATAAGAATATTCTAGACGTATAAGATATACATTCAATCTATTCTATAATTATCTACTACGAATACATGCTTATCTCTTCAGCAGTAGTTTCCTTTAGCAGCATTTTCCTTAGCAGCACTTTGTCATCAGCAGCAGAATCATTTACTCTAGCAGCAGTTTCACTCAGCAGCAGAACTCAAAACCGAACAATCCTCCCCTAAACTTAATATTTATTTCTAAATCATTAAGTTTCTTCAAAGCTCATCTAAACACCAGGAGGATGCTTCCAAACACTCAAGTCTTGAGATGTCTGTTGATCAAGTATATTCTTATACTTTGACAGCAAATTGAATGCTTGATCATCAGTATCATAGTCTTTCTGCAAGTTGAGTAATCCAGCACCATTAACCATCTGATTGACAGTATTCCAGTATCTTACCACTGGGTAATCCTTTTCAGCTAGCATATACAAAGTAATTGGTCCAATTTCTAGCATATGAACTCCAGAATCTTGAAAGAGTCTCCATTTTCTTACTTTGTATTGTACTATCTCTGTCCACTCAGAATCATCCATTGAAGGTTCATACATAAGTTTTAGAGCTCTCCACAGAACATTATCAGACATAGTTATGACATGATCAATTTGATCTTTCTCATACTTTTTACCATCAAACTTCTCAGCTCCAAACTTTTCTTTGTACAACTTCCACAAGTCATCAACATCCTCTCTATTAAAGTAGTTTAGCATCTGTTGAAATCTAAGAAACCTGTGAGTCTTACCATCAGATCTCTTAACATCATGAAATGCTCCAATGTTAGTATCATATCCTGTAGTTACTTTGATAATAGGATATTTGATTCCTATTGGTATGGCATCAACTACTTCAGGATCTTCCATCTTGCCAACTATAGTGTAGACCTTCAATTGTTCTTTTAAATGCTCAGGAGGAATATGATCACAATCATTCTTGAACTCATCTCCTTCTGGCTTAGAACTGCTTTCTTCCCTTGTTTTCCTCTTCTTCTTTGCAAATGATTTATGAACCACTCTTTTTCTTTTACCACTTTGCACAGAAGAAGTAGTCTTAACTGCATCATCAAGCTGCTTAACAACATTTGCTTCTTGAACATGCTCTACCTCAGCTACTTTTTCAGGTACCAACTTCTTATTCATCTGAGCAATATGTTCCAAGTCTTCAGCACAACCCATAGGATAAAAGGTATCTGTTTGTCTTTTAGCCACTTGATACAAGTCATAAACCTCTTGATCAGACTTAAGTTTTAACTGCACCAATTTCCATCCTTTCATATTTTTCAGATACCTTTCATACTTTTTTCTTTGTTGTAATGGAGTTGGACCTCTAAGTACCTTTTTCTTCTTTCTAGTAGCAGCATCTTCTTTCTTTTTCTTAGCTGTGAACTTACTTACCCAAGATCTCACATCAAAAGTTGGATCTTCATTATCCTCAATCTTGATCATCTTGTTGAGTTCAATATCAGCCTTTATTCTTATCTTCTCATCCACCCATTCCTCATACCTCCTTAAATCTTCTGTCTCCTTTTCAATCTTTTCCTTTTCTTTCTGAGCCAGCTGTAGTTCTTCTTGATCAATCATCTCTTGTTCTTTCAAAGCAACAGCTGAGTCATGTTTAAGTTGTAGTTCCTTATGCCACATATGAAAAGCTAGTACAGAGTAGTCAAACCCCTTATACATCCATTGAGGTTCTGTAACTTGCTTGCCCTTTCCTTTGTTAGTAGATGATGATACTATCTTCTTTGGTTGAGCAGCAGGTTCTTTGAATACAACTCCTTTTAGAGGTAAACTTGGTGTTGATGATGTGGTTGTTATTGTAGGTTGTTGTGGTAGTGATGGTGTTGGTAGTGGTGTATGTTTTGAACATGATTCACATGGAACTTCTGAAGTCTTCTTACTTAACAAAACCATTGCTTCAACAGCAGCATTATCACTAGACCCAGCAGCAGAGTCTTGTGCATCTGCAGAATTCATTTTTCCACTAGCAGCAGGATCAGTAAGATCTTTAGCAGCAGAATCATGAGCAGTAGTAGAGTCATTAGTCTTGGCAGCAATAGCAGCATTTTCAAGCTCTTTCACCATTGAATCCCCCAAAGTCTTTAAAACTTCACCCATCAACCCTATTGCCTTCACTAATTGCTCAGGCTCCTAAGTTTTGAGTTTTTCCACCACCTTTTCTTGAGTAGCAATTACTTTTACCATTACAACTTCATTCCCTGATTGATCAGCAGCCACAAAATTCTCAGCATCCTCAGGACTTTCCACATCCATGTCTCCAATCACTAGAACCTCCCCTGAAGCCATTTCTTCATTCATAACCTGAGCACTTTCAACCCTTTTCAAATTTGCCTCCCCTGAACTCATTACATCTTCATTCCTCCCCTGTTTGGAAGCATCATCCTCTTCCAAATGTGTAGAGAGTGCAGGTGAACTAATAACTTGAGAAGTGCCCACCTTCTTTAGCCTTTTCAATGAGGTTGAAGTTCTTGATTTCTTTAATTTCTTAATCTGTTTCTTCAATGTTGTAATAAGCTTGCCTTGATTTGCAACAACTGTAGCCAGAGTAAGAACCTTATCTTCCAAAGTAGTACACTTCAACCCCAAATTGGTACAAGTAACCGTCAATTCCTTAATGAGTTGCATAGTAGTCTCATCACTTCGACCTGTGTTACCTGGTTTGAGAGGTGAATCATGGACATTGTCATCATGTACAAGATTTTCCGTCAATTCATTGGTCAATGGCCTGTCCTCATCACTTCGACCTATGTAACCTGGTCTGAGAGGTGAATCGTGGGACATAAACTCAGTATCAAACCTAGTTTGATAATCTGAGCCCCCTATATTTTCCATTTGGCTAGGGTCACTATCCTAAGAAGTAGATTCAGAAGAATCCTTTTCTCTAGATGTTGTCTTGGATTGGGTCTTATTTATGTTATCACTATCCTGCTCTGCTGCTAAGCTAGAAGCAGTAGTGACAACCCTCACCAACATGTCCCCTCCATCAACTAGGACAGCCTCATATGGTACAGCCATACTAACACTATCCTGAGGTAGATCAGTGTTCTTTTTGGTTTTCCTACAGGTATAGTGTATTTTGAGTTGTGTAGCAGATGCAGAAAAATTGGGTGTGTGATGGGAATCAGTGGGATTTCCTAATCCTTCACCCTGAATATTTTGCACAAGTTGCACCATTGAAGGTGTAAGATATGTATGTGTACCTGAAAATTGGGTGTGTGATGGGAATCAGTGGGATTTCCTGATCCTTCTCATCTGGTACAGCCATACTAACACTATCCTTAGGTAGATCAGTGTTCTTTTTGGTTTTCCTACAGGTATAGTGTATTTTGAGTTGTGTAGCAGATGCAGAAAAATTAGGTGTGTGATGGGAATCAGTGGGATTTCCTGATCCTTCACCCTGAATATTTTGCACAAGTTGCACCATTGAAGGTGTAAGATATGCATGTGTACCTGAAAAACTTTTTCCATGCTTAACCAAGAAAGTGAAAGTTTTTGAAACCAATTTTGGAGCTTCATAATAGCCAGCATGGGATCTAAATTCTGTAAGTTGGTTAACAATAAAGAGCTGGAGAAATCTTGGATAAAGCAAATAAGAACCAGACTCTTTAACACTTTTAGCAATCCCCTCCAAAATCATATTTGAAAAATTAAATGGTTGACCTGTGCTTAAGCATACCATTGCAGAAGCAATAGTAGCACTAAACTCATGCCACCCAGAAGTTTTAGGACTCAAACAATGAAGGAGAATGTGTACCAAAAACTTATATTGAGGACAGAGGAGAGCTTTTTGAAATTTTAAATTGTTATGCTTGCCCTCATAACCCAAAGTTTTTAAACCAGCAAAAATAGCAGAATTAGCAAGACAAGTAGTCTCTGTTTCATCATTTAAGAGAAGAGATTCTCTTATAGATGATTCAGTGATACGAACCTTTTGCCCATCTACTAAAGCACTGACATATTTTTCCCCATTCATAGATTTGACTTTAGCAGTACGCCAAACTGTTTGATGTAGGAAACAAATATAGTAGGATTCACAGTGAGTGCATACCTAAGAGAAGTAGCATTCAAAAATTTAACCATATCTGTGAGCCCTTCAGGAACCAACTCTTCATCCAAAACAACCACACTATTGTGTTGCTCTACCCAGGTACGTACACAATCCATAAATTAGGGTTTAGGGAAATTGGGGATAATTGATTTTGACAATAATGGAGTGTTAGAGTTTGTGATAACTTCAATTTGGAGCGTGTAGAAACCAATTATGAAGATTAATTAGGTTTTAAACTGATTGGTAGAAGTTACACATACCACACTCTCACTTACAACCGTAGCAGCATAACCCAGTCATCCACAACTAGCAGCAGAATAAAACAACTAGCAGCAGAGTGAAAATAAGTCAGCAGCAGAGTTGACTATTCAAACTTGGTCAAAAAGTCAATAACCCATAACAATTAAAGCGCTTGATACTCCAAAATCCTTATAAAACCGAACGCAATCTTTTCCCTAAATCACCAAAATCAAACCCTAATTACAATTAGAAACGCCAATCACACAATCAAATCTTCCAATCACCCAAATCAATTCGTCCAATCACAATGAAATCTTCACCCGAAATAATCAACATCTCATCCGATTCTTCTTCGGAAGATGAATCTCCTTTTGAAGCATATGTTCCTCCATTCCGTCCTCCTCATGATGGTTGTAGAACCAAGGAGCAAGCCAGAAAGAGGAAGCATGACCTTCCAGTCTTCAAAGATCTCCTACATTTGAATCAAACCCCAAATACTTCGAGGGGTAAAGAGGTGATGTCCCCCAAGTCTCCATCATCTTCAGAATCATCAGAAGACCCTGCTTGGATCCCTATCAGACCACCATCTCCCAAGGAGCTTGTTTCCCCCTTCATCTACACATCATCAGATGAGGATGAACCAGACTACAATCCACCATCCACTCCAGAAAGACCATCATCATCAAGGGTAAGATCCAAGACATCTACCAAGGCAAGAAAAGCAAACCCTCCACTTCCTAAGGAGAGGAAGATTGTACTTGGACTTCCATGCCCTAGAAAATGATGTGTTAAGTCTTTTTATTTTAGGTTGTGATGTAGCAGTCTTTTGTTATTTCAAAACATGATGTGGATGTTCTCTTTTGTTGAATGTACTCTTATGATTGATGAATGAAATCCTTTGAATTTCTGTTTAACATTCTTGCAAATCATCAATTCTCAACTTATCCTGCAAAATGTTAGTCCAAACACCACAAAGTATACAAGAAAGTATACTAGCAGTAGAGTAAAATAGCAGTAGAGTACATTGCAGCTTAATCACTTGCTTCTTAAGAAGTAGCAGAAACAGATGAACAATCAGCACAATACCTTTACACTTTTCACAAAAACAATAAGAGATAAGGTTTTCAAAGATTAATCATACCAATGTTTGCAATTAAGAATTGAAATCTTCCTACATCAAAGTGTTTAGTGAGAAGATCAGCAACATTGTTATCAGTATGAATTTTGACAATTTGAATTAACTTCTTTTCATAGCAATCCCTTATGAAATGATGTCTTATCTCAATATGTTTTGTTTTTGAATGAAAAACAGCATTTTTAATTATGCAAAGTGTGCTGTTGTTATCAATATGAATTTTGGTGTTCATGAAATTGTACCCATAATCTAGTAGTTGATTTTGCATCCATAGCACTTGACCACAACAACTTGAAGCAGCCACATACTCAGCTTCAGTTGTAGAATTTGCAACCACTATTTGTTTCTTGCATTCCCATGACACCAATCTGTTTCCAAGAAATTGACAACCTCCAGTTGTAGACTTTCTATCCAAGCAAGCACCAGCATAGTCACTGTCTGAATATGCCACCAAATCAAAAGGTGAATCCTTAGGATACCATAGGCCCAAGTTAGGTTGATGCCTTAGATACCTAAAAATCCTCTTCACTGCATTGAGATGTGATTCTTTGGGACAAACTTGGAATCTTGCACAGGCACATACAACAAACATGATATCAAGCCTTGATG
Source organism: Artemisia argyi (assembly GCA_030686995.1). Lineage (NCBI taxonomy): Eukaryota > Viridiplantae > Streptophyta > Magnoliopsida > Asterales > Asteraceae > Artemisia > Artemisia argyi. Next base: position 28,069,344 of record CM060697.1, read on the forward strand.
CTGTAAGATGCATCAATGAGCCAATCATAGACCTGTACAAGTGAACATCTACTTCTTTTACATTTTCATCCTTCAACAAAGGTTTGTTGGTATCCATGGTTGTCTTAGCAGGCTTAGCATCTTCAAATCCAAACTTCGTCAAGATGTCATTTAGATACTTATCCTGACTGATAAATATGCCATCTTTCTTTTGAACCACCTGTAGTCCCAAGAAGAAGTTGAGTTCTCCCATTGAACTCATTGCAAACTTATCCTTCAAAAGCTTCTCAAAATCAACACACATTGCTCTATTTGTAGAGCCAAAGATGATGTCATCAACATAGATTTGTACCAGTAAAATATCATCTTTTTGTCTTTTGAGAAACAAAGTCTTGTCAATCTTTCCTCTACTAAACCCAGAGTCCAACAAATATGTTGACAAGGTATCATACCAAGCTCTGGGAGCTTGATGTAGTCCATACATTGCTCTATTTACCTTGTAAACTTTGTCAGGATAATCAAGGTCCTCAAAACCTGGTGGTTGAGACACATAAACTTCTTCTGTAATGGTCCCATAAAGGAAAGCACTCTTTACATCCATCTGATACACCACAAAATCTTTGAATGAAGCATAAGCCAAGAATAATCTAATGGCTTCTATCCTTGCCTCTAGTGCAAATACCTCATCATAGTCAAGTCCCTCTTGTTGTGTGTATCCTTGAGCTACTAATCTAGCTTTATTTCTGATGACTATCCCTCTTTCATCTCTTTTACATCTGAAAACCCATTTAGTACCAATAAATCTTTTTCCATTTGGCAAATCAACCAAAGTCCATACTTCTTGTAGCTTGAATTGCAGAAGCTCATCTTGCATTGCTTCCACCCAACTAGCTTCTTGTAGGGCATTGTAAGTATTCTTGGGTTCAATTTGAGAAAGAAAGCAGGCAAACAAGCAATTTTGTAGATCTTTATGACTGTTTCTTTGATGGAGAGATCTTGCAAAGAAACTTTGATGTTGAAGATCATGAAGTTCTTTAGTCATTTTCCTTGTTTGTACAGATGATTGAGGATCACTTAGAATTTGTTCTTTTGGATGATTCTTGTGAACTCTTGTAGTGGTAGTGGGACTAACAGGAATATTGAGTTCCAAATTAGTATAGTCTACTTCAGCTCCAAATAATTTACCATCAAGCGCTTCATCATCTGTGTCATCATAGATATTCTCTAGAGGAGGCATATTTGGATCTTCAGGATAGGTTGTATCATCAAAAGGTCTATCCTGAGTACCCAAAGAAGGAAACTGTGATGTAGAAGCAGAGTGAGTAGGCTTAGCAGCAGAATAGATAGAAGTAGTAGTTGCTTATTTTGGTCTAGCAGTAGAGTCTTCTGAGTCAGCAGTAGAGTCTTCTGGTCTAATTGGAGAGTCAGCAACAACTTCTTTTGGAGCTTCATTGGGTATCTTTTCTGCATCAATAGGAGTTACAACATCTGCTTGAGCTTCCTTAGGTTTCTCTGGAGGAACATCATCTTCTTGTGTATCTTGATTTTGCTGTAAAGGTATGAAAGTAGGACCAACCTTCAGTTTCTCAATCAAAACAATGTCTTCTTATGGTTTGTTAGTGTCAACACTAGCAATAACAGGTACATAATTCATTGTCTTGGTTAGGATGTCAACATCAAACATCCATTCAGGTCCTTTTCCTGCAGCATTAGATGTGTTCTCACTAAACTTGATATGCAAATTCTCCTCTACATGTTTGGTTCT